>OZ020480.1:25261952-26461952 GCA_963971345.1 Andrena flavipes | reverse complement strand
AGGAGACAAAGTCCATCTGGCTGGACCGCCACCTCCGTCTCCTCCTTCGCCCCACGGCTGAGCCTGCTTCTTTGCCGTCATTCTCGCGGCGTCTAGCAAGGGGTGGAAGAAACGGGAAACTCAATTCTACACGGATAATAAAAAACAGAGTATTACTTAGAGACGCGAGATGAACGTAAATTAAGTTTGCGTTTCGGGGGAGCGGACGTTGCCGGCTCCTTCTCTGCATTCCCCGGTGCAACTGTTCGTTAACTTAAGGTTGATAAGATATTCGAAATAAAATGGAGAATACTCGAAGCGTAAACTCGGCGAAGGGTTCGTCCATCAGCTACCGAATGAATGACTGAAATGGGGCACGGTGTCGCAATCGGGTTGCAGCAGGCAGGCTTTAAACTGGTAAGAGCACGGTATCCGTTCTTCCTCCGCCTTCTTCGGAGCGTCCTCGTACCAGGGAGTTGTGACACGTGTGTATCGAGGAGAAAATCGATGCCAGGCAGGATGGTAAACGTTGTTTAGATACACACAATACACCGGGGGGAAAGATTAATGACAGAGGGCGGTAGTATCATTGCGACGGAATGCATCTCGCCGTTCATTCATCATCTTGTTCTCGAGTCACCTCCATTCTGTCGCTGACTTATTATTTATTACGACGAATCCCGCGCGTTTTCCGCCTTACGAAAGCCTTGCGTCTTCTACACGAGAAATGTGTCCCCTGGTTCAAGGTGCAGCGCGTCCCCATAAATAACGCCCTGGGCCCGTTAACGTATTCGTCACGGCTCTATACTCCCTGTCTCCGTAAACGGTAATTAATTCTTAAAAACACGATCAAATGAAAGGGGCAAGAATCGAGCGGTGCGTTTAGGTGCACGGTTACACTTCTCTCCAGCGGCCCGAGATAGGGACAATAAGACCCAATGAAGAATGAAAAGTGGGGTGCCGGAAAACGGATCAACCGTAATTACGGTGAGCAAGCGCGAGTCGTATGCAGCCGCTGGGACTCGAAACGATCCATTAAACTATCAACCGGCCATTGATTTACGTTTCCTCGTTGGCTCCTTATACCTTCTTATTATAACAGCTAAATCGAGCCATAAATCAAGCAGCATCGCACGAAAATTCCCCGTACGAATTTACACGACACCCCCGTTGGCTCTCCTCTCTGCTACCGTGGTAATCTCCCTCGTAAGCTTGTCTTCTCGCATTTGACGGAATATCGAGGGAAGTCGGCACAGAAATTATTTGCGGGGGAACCTCATTTCATCCAATGGAAATTTAGATTTGACTTCTGATTCGGAAACTCGTATGATCGATAATTTGTTCTTGTACGAGAGCAGGCCACTTAATTCGGAGTGGAATATTTAGATAGTTAAGCAGATAGGTTAATGCCACTACTTTACTAAATAGAATAATGCCACTGGCAAGGGCGACGTAGCTACTTAAGCAGATGATGGTAATGTTACTCACAGTTCCGCTTTTCAGTCATCGTTAACCTCATGAATTTTCTGCAGATATCACCCCGCAAGATAAACTAACTTCTAGGAGAAGGTAGAGTACGCCAGAGCAAAGCAAGAAAACTATCAAGTTTCGCGCAAACATAAACACCACACGTTCACCAAGTTACTCACGTTTCCAGGCTCCTGCTGAAGCCAACTGTGATCCTGAGACGTGACGATGAAAAGTTGCAAAAGAACAAAGCTCGGAGAACCCCAAGTATTACGGTCACGACCTACCAGCTTGTTTACTCATCCAATCATCGTAACTACGAAGAATTATTAGTTAAACCATTCGACTCTGTTTCTTATCGCCACGTATGCGAGTAATTCGCCAAACGAAAAGTTAAATTTCACTGCACCACCAAGTGCCCACAACCTTCATCTTGTCAGCCTTGACAATCCACGACCGAGACATCCCCGACATCCGCACCGTCGACGCTCACCGCGGAGGGCAACATCTTCGGGGCTGATTAATCCTCCCCCGTCTGGCGTAGCCTTGGCATCCGTTTTGGAGCGGACCCGCGGCAGATAATACCGCACGCGGGCATTATCTGCACCCGTAGAGGAGAGCTGCACCGGTTGCATCGCGCTGGCTGAGAGACAGGGCGTAGACGCCAGGATGAGACACGGAAACGTGGTCGTGAGATAGACAGAGATAGGGAGGGGAGGACGATTGTACGGAGACGGGAAAGAGGGGCGCAGAGGGTTGGGGGATGGTTAAAGAGAGAGGCCCACCCCCGAAACTTGGATGTAATTACTCCCGTCTAGCGTGTAAACTCTCGTCTTGTCATAGCTATCTGGGCTGCCGGGTTCAGCTGCGCCACCCGGCCTCCAAATTACTCTCGCTTCCTTCTTGCCGACTAATCAGCCGCGGCTCCTCCTGATAAAGTAAGAATCCTGTTAGCGGCGAGACCGAACCCCTGGCCGTTGCAGCCCGCGCGCGCGCGCAAACACATCCCGGTCGCTTCTTCCTCCGCGCTGATAAAACGCTGTTTGAACAAGTGCCACGAGGCGAGACACGGTAATTGTTCGGCGCGGCAATCCGGGGAAAGTGATTCCAGCGAGAACATTGTCGGCCGTTCCTTACAGCTCTGTCGTTTGCGTAGGTGATTGCTGGTTCAGCTCGGACACCCTGTGATCACCGATTCTAAATAAACCGTAGAATTTATGCCGGTGTCGAGTTGCAGGCTCCAGCGGCCCATAGATCCATGGTAAAAAGGGGAGAGAGTATTTTCTGGGGCTCGCTAACCGGTAATCGCTGACTCATTTGTTACGACGACTGCATACGCGCACTGGCGGCATACCGGTCGCGTGGATGAACAATAAATTTCTCGTTTTATTGTGCTTTCTGGCGGACAAAAAAAGGAGCTTATCGATATGACCAGCGTTGCCAGAAATTATGATCGACAAGCAGGTCGATCGGGTCTCCTGCCGTTATTTCCACTGGCCGCCGCGGATTAGACGCACGCGGTGTGGCGAAAAAGAAACGAGACTGAACGATTAGCCCACGTAATTCTTGCTCTACTCTCGAACAGATTGCGCGGACAATTTCTTTCCGAGCGATTTAAAAACACACTTGCCACGCGTCTGGCGCAATGCTAGCCTGAGCCTCCATCGTGCAGTTCGCAGCGTGAACGACCGGAACACGTTTTTCAAGATCTTAATGCACGAATTCTTTATTGGATCTGAAAAGCCTGTATTAAACCAAGTGTACTATCTACTTGTCCGTAGAAGAGATACCACGGCATTTAAAATCATCCAAGCGCGTTTGTCGATCGCTAACCCACGTGCATTCAGGCTGGAAAGAATTCTCCAGCGATCTCCCGGACGAAACGCTCTGCCCGTCCAAGAGGAAGCGGTCGCGCGTACGCGTCTGGCGTGCAGATTGGATTGCATCGGCGCGCATTTCGAGCGATCGACAACGGACCGTTTACACCTTTATATCATCAATCAAGTGGCCCAGGTAGCGCAGGTGTATAAACGCGCGGCATCATTCCAGATTGATCGATGAGCCGGCGAGCATAAAACGAAAGGGTACACACGGCGCGGTGGCGAAACGAGAGTCCGACGGAAGTTGAAGGGAGAAAGGCAGAGGGACAGGGCGCAGAGAAAATGGAAGAGGAGGCGGGGTGGGGGCGAAACACAGTCGAAGGCTCGTCTATATTTTAACGGGAAGCTCGACAGAGCGTTAAAACGAGCCGTCAACGTGCCTCGGCGCGAGGGTATTAATTACGAAGCGATGGACATCCAACGTGGTTCCAACGATCCGTCCTGGAATACGAGGGCCAAACGGCTCGTCACTCATGACGGATATTATGCCGAACAGGTATACATGGAAAAAATTCTACCCCCCTCCCATTAACAATAACTTCTGACTCTAATTGGTCTGCTGTAACGAGGCTCGATCGATCCTTGACTGGAGTTGCTTCAATGTAGGTATGTACCTTGACCATACATTATTAAGTTGCTGGATCTGTGACAATCCGAGCAATATTAAATCCTTGCTCCGCGACAACACGAATTTCTGCTCCATTTTGCTTCTTCAGTCTTGAAGCGCAAATTCCATTGAAATAAACTTTCGTGGCACGTGAGAAAAGAGTATGGACGTAGGGTAAATCCGGAAAGTTAGTCGAGTCGCTAAATTTCAGAGTCTATATGTAAAAATAGATTAAAGTGCAGACCAATTACTTCTCTAGAAGCCAATAGTTGAATGAATAGCGTCATTTCGCTTCCTTCTCTGTTTCTCTGGATTTATAGGCTATAAAAGGTAAATTGAGGTTACATTTAACCTCTTTTGTCAAATAAGGGTGTACAGAATCGTATTTAAAACATACTTCTAAATTTATTTTCGTTTAATGTTTGGGATAATCAGATAGTAGAGATATTAAGTAACAATGCAGCCAAAGTATTTGACCATGTTAACTCTTCCTCTCAAAGCTAACGAGAAGACCATTTCTCGCTGCAGAAAGGTGAGATGGTCGAGTTATGATTTTTTTATTTTTGTATATTTTTCCAATCTTTATTATTATTTTATTATTATTTTTATTTATTTAGTTTATTTATTCACTTTTGTATTCATTTGCCTTGCTAATCGCCAGCAGGTAGTTCACATTTTACTTGTTTAGAGTAAACGAATTAAATATCAACGAATCTGTAGTTGTATTCACTCATAAATAAGTTTGCTTTATCCTTTGTTAATTTTCCATGAATAATTATGTGAGTGGCCTCTGCCAACGACGAAAACCATTTCTTCCGGCACCTCAAGGGAGGTGGTCAGATGTCATGACTTCAGTTTACAACCCGATTTACAGTAAATATTGTCTTAAAGCAAATATCGACCAGTATTTCTGAATCAGCATAAAATTCTGAACATATAGGTTTGTTCTAAAAAAAAATAAGTAATATCTATATTAGTTTTAATATTTTATATTACGTCGACCGCGTCTCCCAGATTTACCCTATATATCAGAATGCTTCGAGTTGTCGTGATAGGTATCAGAAATCCACGCCTTTGTTTATTAAGCGAATTGTTGCGCAAACGCGAATAGTTATGTTTCTTTGGTTCTAGAATGGGTTCAGAGGGTTTAACGCGACCGAAGTCCCACTGCAGTTGAAGGTTCCGCACGGGTCAGCCTCTTTCCGAGGATCTCCGAGGCGTCATTGTAGTCCTGTGTATGGTACCTATCGATCGACCTCGGCGGAGTTTAATTTACCGGGACCACGGGTAAACAATTAAAAGGATCGGCTGTATATATAGCGAATGGAGGAACGAGAGTCGGGAGAATGACTCTCCGAGTACCACGGGGCGGAACTAATAACATCGAGAACCGATAAACGCGAGTTACGACGTCTGGTTAACATTCCGCGGGCGACTTCGCTCTCTCGGAAGAACATTCTTCCTCGTCGATCTATTCTAGTACCAGATCAAGATCCTACATTAGGTAGCACGCGAACTACCTACGTGCCTAATGTCTCCGTTCAGTTATTCGCGGCCAGAAGCCTGCACGAAGACCGCGGACCTAACGATACCAACGATTCAACTCGCCATGGCAACCATTTACGCAATGCCCTACTAACAATAGATCAAAAACGCGAATCTTCCCATCAACTTAGATACTAATCTAATACCGAACATATTAACCTTTCAATTAAATTACTAATTCGCAGAAAAATATACATCATACGAATTTCATAATCCACAGAGAAGACTGCACAGCAGTCGACGCTACGAAAGATACCCCTCCCAATTTTGATACATTCCACCGATCTCTAGAGAGTCATTCTTCATAATGAACGCCGGCCTCACGTCGTCGACTACCGCATTATCGTGGAATCAAATTTACGAGCGTGTAACGAGGTTCGAGGACGGATCCGCCGTGTCGGTTCCTCTTTTTTAGATCTCGAAGACCCATCCGTTACACGGTTGGTTACCAAGGAGCGAAGAATGGATCGGGAGCCACGTTTCTTGGTGACGAAATTATCGGTGCCCCCCGTGCGCTCGCGCGCGCGCCACCGTGTCGTTTATTTCCCCAGGGCGAGACCGACTACGTATTCCGCTCTTAACGAGATTATTGTCGCCTGGGCGCGGACGTGCCGAGCGATGCGTATCGATATAACCAATCACTTGGGCTATCCAATGTACGAATGCGTGTACGCGTTTCTCCGTTTCCTATCCGCCCCCCTGATCGCGTTTCGACAGACCTTAACGAGACTCGTGTACTTTCTCGGCCCTGCCTCGCCGGCAGCACAATAACGCGGAGCTCCTCTATCGTGTAGAAACCAGAGAAAAATCCCGTTACGCGACACACGGAACGGGCCCGACCCCTTATCCGCCGTAGATCAAAGATTTCTTTCGTTATAAACGGAGACCAGTGGCAGGCCGTTCGGAAATTTCACGTTTAATTAACGGACGAGTTATGATTGTAAACCGGCGCGCTTGTCCGAAGGATACGCCCCGCCGCTGATAACTGACGGTAATAATTAACAACAACTTTGCTCGCCCGCGGACTGGTTAACCCCCTCGATGCGAGGGGGGGGGGGGAGAGGTTTCTACCTCGCGATAAACCGACGCGATGGCAATTGGTTCGACGAACGTAGAATTGTAATAGAATATCTCGTTGTTTGGTCTGTGACGATAGCGTCGGTTCGCTTCCTAACCAATACGCTCGACTTTTTTATATTTTCTTTACGAGGTAGCGATCGCGTATATTTCACTGTCTTCCTGGAGAATATTAAAGGAGTGAAGAGGCGAGGAACTATAATTGGAAACGTTAAGGGTTCGCGTAGGGTGAATATCTTCGTTGACTACCACATACCTTTTATCGACCCTTGTTTTTATGTTCCCCTTAGAAGTGGCAAATAAATGAATGCGTTACCTGTAACAAACAAAGGGCATGTATCAGAATGATTATATTCTCATTGAAAAGGATATCTTAGCTCGTTAAAAGCACGAAGCAGAGACCTCTCTTCGCAACTCATTAAGGGGTGTTTTATATAAAAATATACGCGATGAAATTCTTCGCAGGATTTTATATCTACAGCACCAAAAGCATCTCGAAATGCAATACAAAATCTCATTTCATTACATTGACATTAAAACCACCCTTGAAGCATCGCCCGTAACTGACGAACCACTCGGTATAATCCGTTTAACCCGTCTTTCCGCGATAACAACGGAATCTCGACCCTCGTATCATCGCTAACACCTATTGACACCTCGCCCCAGTCACCAGACCAGCGACAGTATTCCAGCAATTATCAGTACACCGCGCGTAACGACATTAACCGTCGGTCCCTCGAAAAAAAATATTCGATTACTCCGCAACGTCCCTCGATCGCCTAGCAGATCGTGGAGATCGATCCGGCCCGAAAGGAAGCCGCCCTGGTCGTAACGGGCGGGGGAGGCGTCGCGATAATTACGTATATCGCTAGAGGGGGTGGCCTAAGTGCCACGCAACCCCGTCCACGGCGTTTCCTCGCAATTCCCGTGGCATCGGATTTCGCGATAGGACCGCCGCGGCCGATAACGGGCAACGAGGAACGCCGTGGCACCGAGCAATCAGCCCTCGTCCTACCAGGAAGCCCGGCGCCTATGTCTTCGTGATCGTCGCTCGCCGACGGGCAACGAGACGCAGCCGCAACACTCGGCACCGAGCTAGATACGGCCCCCGTCAGGCAGACGCGACAATAAAGCTAATTGTGACCCTAACGTGAGAAAGCCTGGCGGTGCGTTCGTATACGAGAGATTTCAATTACGCCTCGTTATGCCGGCAGATGGGCATAATAGTCCTTCCAGCGTTCGCTGCCGACACTTCGGGCACGGAGAACGAGGCGAAACGCCCACGAGCGGGCCAAGCCTATGGCCAAGACGTTCCGCCGAGCAATAACTGGGGAAACGGTGACGGATAAGATTGGAATTTCGCGGGTTATCTACTTGGATTTACTGCCGCTCGTTTCTACTCCCCCCCGTACGCTTCTATTAGGCCACTGCGAGACTGCGAGAGCTTCGCGAGGCAGGTTGCGCGAGTAGGTTAACAGTGGAGTTAGAGGGGACGCGTAATGTCACGGAGAACGTAGTAGGAAGCCTTCATAAACGTGGGTTGTGGGGTCTTTATGGATGTGGATTCATTAGTCTCGTGATACACGAAAGTTTTAGTGTACGTACGAATTAAAACTTAAAGCTGCATGGATATTCAGCTTTCATAAATATTGTATCTGGGTTGATGGTGAGAAGATGAAGTGACGTTTCATTAACAATAAATCTTGGCTCTGAAATATTGGATTCATAAGACGGGAAGGGTCTCCCTAGTGTGACGACCTGAAAAGAAAACGATATTGATTTTCTGGTGTAAAAATTATGTAAACCTAGTAATACATTAATTTAATATACTAACGAAATCTTTTTTGTTTTTTGTTTTTAGATAATCTGGTTCCGAATGGCAGTGCTCACTAAAAATGCTTGTTGGATGTCGGTTGTTACTTGATTATAAACGTCAATATTTTTCTACGAAAAAATTCCCAAATGTTCTTTAAATGTTACTCTTTTAACCGCAAAAAGTTTTGTAAAAATATACGCTTCTGCTTGTTCCAAAAAAAATTTACAAATATTCGCCTCTTTGCGGCCGCCTAGGTATAACCCCTTAAGACCCCTTCTGTAGTTTCCATTGATTCTGTAGTATATCCCTCAAATTTGCTATCCAACCCACTGACTACCACGTATAACTCGACACGTGTTATTTCAAACTTCCGTTCCGAACTATTTATCCAGAAAGCCGACATTCCGTCGATACAGTCATTCCAGTACCTTGTTAATTTTCTAGAGGAGAAAGAAGAAAATGACAGACCATCAGCCTCGATGATCGCGAGCTACGCGAACCGAATTACCATGTTATAAGTTTCCCCAGTGTCGGTGATTTTCATTTCCAGTCGGAACATCGCGGCACATTAAAGGACAGTTAATTATGCGGCGATACGAGTAGGCGTACCCGGTCGATAGTTAAACGTTGCCGCCGTACACTAATCGCCCATGTACGCCGGCCTCGTATCGATCGTTAAGTAGATGCCGCGAAAAAAGGGGAAAAACGGCTCGGGATTGCGCGTTTCGAGTGGTCGAAACGACGATGTCGCGACCACGGGCAAATCCCTGTAACACGTATGCACACGCATCGTGCGGCCCGCCAGAGAAATTGATACGTTATTCGTGGCAACGGCGGTATAATCAACGTATTTACTCGAACGGAAAAACAAGTAGCGTGCAACCGGCGTATTTATGTGCAACAGCGAAAGGTTTAACGAGCTGCCTCGGGCCATCCCGCACCCCCTTTACTCGCGTAAAGTCGTATGATTCAAGACGATCGTGGCCCTGAATACCTTCGGCGTCGGATGGAATTCATTTGTTAGTCTTGTTTGGCCGCCGCGGACGTTCCAGGCTACTTATTACACGGCCCAGATTAATAGAAAATGCTTATCACGGAATCGATAGAGTATGAGATATACAGGTGAGCCATGAAGACGTTAAAATGAGGATCGAAGTTTACCTACGCGATGTTTCTTTTGCGCTCTTGTATAACGATCGAACTTATCTGGATCAAAGATCTTCGTCTTAATCAACGGAGAAAGGAAAGGGATATCACCGACCGATGTTTCTTATTTAAAATAATTACTACCCATCTAAGAGTCCTCATCTGCGAACTACAAGTCTAACTGTACACTGAAACTCTGAAACCAAGCGGTGCTCTTAAAGCAATCAGAAAACCCTCCACTCTCTTCTACCACAGTGGTCCGCAAACTTCGTTACAGTCAATTAAAAGCAGCGAGCGATTTCCAAGAAATCTTTAAACGCCACACACCGAGAACACATCCCACGGCAAGCGTTTCAGAGATCGCACAGGTCGAGCTTCTCCGCGGTGACCTTCGCCACACGATTTCGTCGTTCATGCCTCGGAATATACGACCAGCCGTCGAGAAAGCCGACGAATAAATCGTCGAACAAAAACCGAAGAGGGCCGACCCTTGTTCGAAAATCCCCCGGCGAATCTTGGGACGAGCGTGCCTCGAGAGAGATCGGCCGTGTCCCCGTTTCCCGAGACACGTTAAATCTGTCGCGAAAGGGGTTAAAGGAGGATCGTGGCCGCTACTGCGTGGCTCTCTTGTTGCACGAGCAACCGGGACAATGCGTCACGATTTCGGCGACGGCCGCGGATCACGCCTTGATCGTTATTAATGGCCCTCGGTTATTGTGCCACTGTGACACCCCGCAGCCTTTGTCCTGCTCCCTTGGCCTGTGCGTACACGCGACTTCTCAGCTTCACGGATTCATTGCTGGCTGGTTGCAGAGGGCACGCGTAACGTGGTGTATTTATCACGACTGCTTCGTTAGACCGGGCTTCTTTTCTCGTTGGTTCCGTACGTCGAAGCTCGGGGCTTGGATCAAGACGCATTTTCGAACGGCACGCATCTTTCGAGTTACCGCAGCGGTGGATTTAAGTATTTAATATCCGAAGAACCTAGCTTCTAATAGTATGGTATTTAATTTGGAGAAACTTCTGAAGATTATATTCACGAGTCACTCCATCTCGTACTTTATTACGCGCCCGAAATCTTCCGTCATTCCCCCGTGCGTCTTTTATACAAACGTCTGCGACCATCGAGCGAAAGGAACGCAGATTTCCCGGAGAAAAGTGAAACGCTGGGAACGTTTGTCATCGGCGCGCGGCACGAAATATAAATCGTAAACAGGGCGAGGAGCTACAGGTTGAAGGGGCCGCCGGGAAAGGGGCAGAGAAATGAAAATACACTCGACTTGCTCGCCACGTTATCGCGGCAGCTCTGAACGGTGCTCTCCCCTTTCTCTCCGCCCGCGGTGTTGCACCCCTCCTTCGGTATTTTTCGTTCACCTGCCCTCCCGAGTAACTACAGAAGCACGTAACTGAAAAACGTGCGCGACCGTTCGGCTCGAAACCCGTGGCCTGCGAACCAGCCAATTTCTGCATACACCGTCTGTAGAGCGATTTCGCCGTCTACGGTCTACGACGAGCTACGTACGTCGGAATATATCGAAAGTCTCACACGTGCGAGCGTCACGTGTGAGAAATAAACGTATGTACGTGAAAGTTTTTTGCGTTCTGATCAGGAAGCCGTAATTTAAGAAATAAGTGCACGGCTATCTTATACTATCATCTTGTAAATGCTCCCGCTTTTCATGGAGCAATGCGTGGAGAAATGTAATGGTGAAATTCCATGGTGATATTGAACGCTTACGTGCATCGACTTCCCGAAGAATCGCTCCTAATCTCCAACGTCAGGTGAATAGCAGGGTTTTCTGCTTCTCTTCAAGAGAACGAGACCCGGTTTTCCATTTTATCGCCCGAACGACTGCTCGATTTTCGAGCGTACGAATCGACAAATCGAATTCTAGC
Source organism: Andrena flavipes (assembly GCA_963971345.1). Lineage (NCBI taxonomy): Eukaryota > Metazoa > Arthropoda > Insecta > Hymenoptera > Andrenidae > Andrena > Andrena flavipes. Next base: position 26,450,539 of record OZ020480.1, on the reverse strand, counting down.
TGTTTGTTCACCCCGCTCCTGGCCCTTATTCCCTCTTTCCCTCCTTCTGTACACAGGCATGCTACACCCTTGCACGTCCCTTTCCCCCGTGTACGCGTACCTGTAGAATGGACCGGCGCGATTCAATTTGAAAAAACGGAACAGCTAAGGCGTCGACGTCGTCTGCGTGGGGAAACAATATTTTAACCGGAAAGAAGGGGCTTCGAGAGCCCTTCGACGCCGTTACACACCTCCGTTCGCACAAAGAGGAGAAACACTTTCGAAGGAATAATAAAAAGATACACACGGAAGGCTCTACTCTGTTGATAAAGGAAACTGTTCAGCATTCAGGATCAGTCTACTTAAAAAGAGCCCCTAACAGTGTTGCACAAACGATTCCATCCGGAGAAGCAGGAATCTCTTAACACGGCGAGATATCCTGGAAGAAGAATCTCATTTTTCAATTACTAGGCACAGAAACGGTAGAAATGGTATTTATGTATCGTTTCGATGGGTGTATCTAACTTGCGCAGCGCGATCCTCGTTCCTCCGTATCAGGAGATCCGTCGTAAAATTCGCCTCGATCGCCAGAGCGCTCCTTCGCAAACAAAAGTATCGGCCTCGTTCGTTTTCCCCCGGTATGACACACGTTCCACCGTCGTGTCCTCTTATCGTTAAGTAGAATCGATATCGTGTCGCGCCCAGAAGGTTACTGGTCACGCCCCTGCAGGTTACTGCACCCAGAAGCGATCGTTAAATCTTTTCGCGGGTATCGCTCGGTCATTGTATACGCCGCTCGCGGACGCTCGATGACTCGCGATTCGCGCGAACCGATACATCCGATCATGCACGCTCCTCGTTACCGTTCCCTCGCGTTTTCTTCGGCCCCTACGCCCCCTTATTTGTCGGTGCACGTCTGTCTTCTTATTGCACGTTGCGTCCCGCGTATCGGCTCGTAACCACCATTTTTCGATTTCACCCCGCCGTAAAACGCAGCTCCCCGACTTTCGCGATGTCTTCTTCGATACGTCGCGACGCGTTTCGACGGGTCTACCGGTGTCGACAATGAAATTGGAAACTGTACGCGCGGTTTACGATCTCGCAGAGGCTTCCGCAAACTGTCACGCGAAAACCTGAAATATGCGACATAAATGTGCAAGTTTCATGTGGCACCGCCGGTTAAGGACGCGCCGACCCGAAGATCATGCGTGCGCTGGATTTAGGTGCGATCGAGAAGATCCAGGAACGATCGTTTCAGGTCGAACAGGCGAATAGTTAACTGGAAACGACTCTCGCCGGTAACAATGGAACCGGTCGTACCGATTTTTGCGAGAATCGATATCTCTGTTCCGCGGCTTGCGGCCGACCGATCTGTCCACTGACCTCGATCGACCGAACGAACCTTGATCATCCGTCTAATCGATACTATCATCCACTTCCGTCGACTATATCGCCGCGACAGTTCACAATCTGCAGCGCCGCTCCAACTTTCGACACTGACGTTGACGGTAGAGCTTTCTCTGCCCCTCCGAGCAACGATTAAAATTACATTTGTTCCCTTCCGCGCAATCAACGTCAGACTCAACGATTCAATATTTACCCCGGCGAGAGAGGCGAGTGACCCTTCGCGGTTCGAAATCTCGAAAATCAATAGCAGAAAAGGGTCACCGGCCCCCTCGGTCCCTCTTTCCCTGCCGGGTCAGCCTCCGTGATGAGCATCCTCTTGTTAGCATACTCGTCGGGCAATCGGAAATATTGGAAAAGTTTCGCGACAAGCGGGGACACGATCGAACGTTAATTGAGCACAGGTAAATCGTAGAAATTTCGATGGGAAGTAATGCGAGGGGGAGATTCGTTATTGGTAGCACAAGCTACCAGCTCTCGCTGGAGGACTCTTTATTAGGGGAGAGTCGCGTAGTACCGACCAGCGTGCAGTACCGACCAAAGCTAGTTCTCGCCTCTTCGACTAGATATTAGCACTTTATTTGAATTAATCAATGAAAATAAGTCTATACCTATAAACCAGGTCTATGTATATGATAACCTAACAAACAGGAAGCTAGGATTTAATGACGAAGTTATCCAGTGTGTTATTTGCAAGTAGAGTTGGGCATTAACTAAATAAAAAAGTATGTAAATAAGGATCAAATAAAAGTTACTTTAACTTCAGATTATTCGACGAATATAGTTATTTTTTTATTCGATTAGGATTTATTCGACGAACAAAGGTAATTTTTTTATTCGACGAATAAAAGTAATCTTTTTTATTCGTTATTCGAAATTTTATTTAAATAAAAATTTTGCCCATCTGTTTGCAAGAAATCATTTGACAAAGATTGGGTGCATTGTACCGAATGTGACGGTTGGGCACACGTCGAATGCTCAGATCAGGGAAATATTAATTATTTTACTTACGAGTTCGTATAAATAAAATTTGAAAAAATCTTGTATCGTACTAATTAAATGTCTTTTTATTAACATTGTTAATTATTTAGACCTAAAAATCTACTAATTTAATAGTTTATCGGTACTGGAGGACAATTTTTCGTTTCGTAGAAATTACAACTTCTTTACTTTTGCGAATTATCAATTTTTATTATTAAATTTCTCAAAAATAATTTCCCTCTTCTCACTAAGTTCCATCTACATATACTCCAAACACATTTTTGAATTTCCGATTTTTATCGACTCTACCCCAAGATATACCAAAAAACATAGAGCGGTCGGTACTGCACGACTCTCCCTACTACTTTGTTATGAACTACTTCGTATATCCTTCATTGTGCAAGTGACGTACACACTTGCACACATGAACTAATGAATAGGCTATAATTCTTAAGATCGTAATGAATTCAAACATAATTATGTCATACATTAACCCTGTGCATGCTTAAACTATAGTGAACAAGGCAATTAAGGGGCAGCAGTTTATCCTATTCCGTAGACAGCTCGAAAAATAATTGCGTAAATTGCTCGGCTCCCTTCACAGGGCTATAACGAGCTTCAAAAATAACGACGACAGCAATGAATTCTTTCCCTCGTACATAGAAAGCGGGCAAAGCAATTAACAGATCGCTCGGTGGCAGCTTATATCGCGGCCCCGTCACTCCTCAACTTTTTCTCCCTGCGACTGCCACCGCGTCCGCGGCGTGTTCCTATTTTAGCCGAACACAGGCACCATCTCTCAAAGCCACTATGGTATAGTGACTATACCATGGGCCCGCGGCTTCCTAAAATTCTTTCCCCGTCCCTGGGCGAGCGCTATCTTCGACGTGCGTCCGATGCGTTCACCCCTGGTCGCATCGTGACCGAGAGGAAAGCCAACAAAGGGCGAGGAAGGGCGTCGCCGCGGAGGATTACTAACGGCGATGACTCGACCGTGGCCGAAGGAAAGCAGCCGTCGAAGAAAGAGGAACAGAAAGCAACGATAACGTCAGCGACACCTTTGAAAGCGAAAGCAATGGTCACTCTGATTAATATTCGACGACGCGTCACACAGCTCAGGTGCGACGGCCCGATTCGTTGGCCGGATGCACGGGCACAATGGGACACGGGTTTACGAGGTACACGCGAACTCTTCCTGCCACGCATCCGACCTGGTCCCCTTCGCCCTTCGTCATTCCACCACGCCGGCAGCCATGCTCTTCTTCGGTAGCCTTTCCCGTGTCACGAAGAGTCGAACCACCTACCACGGCGGGGGTTTCATCACACCAGTACGCACGTCGTCGCACGTGACGCGCATTTATCCGTCCGGTTTTTCGTCGAGCCAGGGCCAATTTCCCAAAGACCACCGGGCATTAATCACAGAAGAGACGGGGCTAATAACCGGCGGATCCGTGTGTATCGTGCGAGCAGGCGGTTTAAGAGGAAAGAAGGAAGCAAAGGGAGACGGAAAACACGGAGGCCACGGGCTATTGTCATTATTGCGGGATGATACACCTCAGGATTGCCGGACGAGGTGCTGGGGAACGAGACGCTCCGGAGTTTCATCCTGTTAATCAAAAAGTTTCATAAAGGGCCCAGACTACGACACCACGGCGCTGCAACGATGATCTATTGGACGGGAGTGTGTTGCAGCGTCCTGAAATATGTGTTGCAGTTACTTTAGCTGCACACGCGACTTACTATCACGGGAACCGCGTTTCTTCCACTCCTCGGCAACGGAGGAAGCGCCACTGGGGAGTGTATCCTCCTCGACGCGTCTCAATAGGGCCGCTCAGGCTACTTTATTACGCGCAATGGTCGTTAGCGCCTGAAAACAAGGCGTAAATCGTTTATCCGCGGTCCCGGCGACGACTTTCGAAGCCAATGGACCGAGGAGGGAGAGCGTCACGCGCCAACAACCGCGAACACGGTGTTCAGTCGGGTTACTAAATTTATCTGTCTCGCTGGCTTACATAATTCTCAATTTCTGTCGCGATATCGAGATGGCACGATGCGACTGGGTATTACGGAAGCGATCTTCCAATCGTGGTGGCGAGTAAGTGACAGGGCAAAGTAAACATTCAGCAGGAAGATGCATGCATGCGCGTAGAAAATAATACACGACATGTGTGATATAAAGAAGAGACGAACAAACCCGTTTAGAAACTGGAGCCTCTTCGCACGGCCAGAGTGTCTCAATTGTTTCTCAATCTCATCGCGCAGTTCTAGCATGCGAATTCCAGAAAGTCCAGTAGGCAAGTAACCGAGCACTTTACGACGTCCTTTGTTTTCGACGCGCCTGGATACCAGATATCGATAAAACCGTATCTCGCCGGTAATGAAATTTACTATCGCCGGAAACGACGAAATCGCGGTCCGCGTGTACGTTTTTTTTCCAAAGCCAGTGGTGTTCTGGCCTCAGAATTATGCGTTTGACTAACTAACAGGGCAGAGATTTACACTCTCGATCGAGCACAAAAGCCTGGCTGCCTTCCGTCGACCGCGCGAGATATACACCTTGTGTCACCGCGGTTTAAGATTCATGCGGATATCCCTTAAGGGCCATCCGCATTCTGCGCGAATCAATCCGACTGTAAATAACCCTCGCGCCACTCGTAAAATCCTTCGAACGGAGAGGCATAAAATCCTGCTTGACCTTTTTAGTACACTTTAGGCTGATAAACGCCCCGCCGCGGTGGCGTAAATAAAACGCAATTAGCGATAAATTTCCAAACGCCAGTCTTAGACGTCAGTCGCCGCTCCGCTTCTGGCGTCCCGCTAAAACCGTAATTATGACACGCTAAAGTTTTAATTAAACGGGCCCATTTGACGCCGGCCGAACAACGACGATCGAGGTTGCTGGATTAAGGATACCTGGCTGGATGTAACCGGGTCTGCATGCGTAAACTCTGTTCTTTTCGTCTCGCGGCTCCACCCCCTCATATTCTTCCTCCACCTTCTCCGATTGCAGCCAGCTCGTTGATGGTGTTCGGTTTCTGATTATCGGAAATCGATCCTCAGCAGGCCGTTAAGGGCACGGTTGACTAAGCGGTAGGCGCGCCTCCGCCTCTTTCTCTCTCTCTCTCTTTCTCTTTCTCAATGCTTTCACCGCGAAAATGTACAATTGCCGGACCCGCGATGCGCTCTTTCGTTGTTTCGACATGTGGCCTTTTTTCCCCTCTATTTTCTTTCGAGGACGTCTGACTGTCAGTACATTACATATTGAGCCCAGTCCGCGAGTGATTGGATTCGAGGAAGATTGACGTGCCGGAAGCTGCGCGTGCATTTATATTTGATAATGAATTTGACTGCTTTAGTTGTTGGAAAATAGAGAGAGAGAAAGATACTCTGTTTGATTGAAACGTCGTGTCGTGCCACTCCAGTATCTTCAATTTCGTCCAGGCAACTCTGCCGGCCAGCTTAATAACCGTTAATGCGCGCGCCGCTCGATTTGACTGACATCGAAGAAGGAGGCACACAGAATCGGGGGCTCGAGTTTGGCAAATACAGTAACCGGTGTTCAGCAGACCGTGGCCGGGGTTCTTTTCCTCGATTCGTCCTTCTTCGGCGGGGCGCCGTTCGGGGCGAGGTTCGATTCCTGATTATTGGAAATCGATCACCGACGGCCCGTTAAGGACACGGTCTAGGAAGTCGATGCCCGTGCAGGGTACCGATGCAACAGTCCTGTATCCCTGCCGATACACACGATTCAGGCCCCGAGACGGTCGTTCACATTTAAATATCATCGCGCGTCGCGACGCTGTCTATTTGCCGCTGCTGAACTTTCGGCAATTCGGGAGGCTTCGAAAAATCACTGGTGATTGACATTTTGCCACTTGTTACGCGGAACCTTGTCATTCGCGCTGCGACGCATCAAACTTTCTTGCTAACGCTCGTTTAACTACGCAGTTACAGAGTTGGGCAATTATTCGAATAATCTTTTATTCGTTATTCGTTATTCCGAAAAAAAATTTATTCGTAATTCGTTGTTCCGAATAAAAATTTATTCGTTAGGTATTCTCGAATAACTTCATTTTATTCGAATAATTTTGAACTCTGCACAGTTAACGGTCCATTCGTTTAAATACCTTCGGTCCACGTCAAATCCTCCCAAAAAACAGAATTTACCGCAAGAAAGGAGATTTCATTGGCCCTAATCGGACGATTCGTATGGTCCTTCACGTGCTCGTAAAGTGCAAGAAGGAAAACATGGAATTAGCTTTCTTATGAGGCAGTGCGTTCCCTTCGGAGGGAAAGATGCGGACGAACAAGCTAGAAAATGGGCAGACTATTCTGGAGAATGATGCTACGAAGCAGAGTGGAGGGGAGGAAAATTGAGCGGCGAGGGCGGTCGTTGTAAATTAAATTTGGTTGCGGAGGAAGTCATAACGACTGGCACGTGCCCCGTAGTCGTTGCACGGTGCATGGGTGCTCGCGCGCGCGCGCGCGTGCGCCATAGGATTACGGAAAAATCTTCCAACGCACCGGCTGGGCTCGAGGGATTCTTTCCTTTTCTTTTTTTCGTCAGGAAGCGTGGCTGCTACGTGATTCGAATGCGTCAAGTTCGTGTGCATTGAGGCAAAGCCAACGGAAGAGAGGGTCTAATTATAAGCTGATTATAAACCGCGCACGGATTTATTTCCCTTGTCGTCTGACTGAAGCGTCTGTGCTACAATTTCTCATTCACGATGATTCATTCCTCGACACTCGTACGGGAGAAATTACTGGAATGCATTGAAGCAGAATTTTTCGTTGGTAAAGGTTAATAACGATCTCCATTGATCATTATATTGATTCGTTGTGTTCCTGAATCCGTGTGTGGAATTGAAATGGTGCAACATATGGTGCAAGCAAGAGACTGGATATAAAGATCCGATTAACTTCGAAAGCGACAGTGGCCCTGCCAGAGTCATCGAAAAAGAGGGAATTACGTAACGTGGCCCAGTAATATTTCAAAACGACCGAACGGCTGCCTGCACACGTCCGAATATATTGCAAGGAAAAGCAATTATATAACGCGACTGGAGGATATACGATTTTTCATTCGGTTAAATTAAAAGTGATCTCCCCGCAGCCCCGGGTGCATCATTTTTTGCCGGGACCGTATGCGCGGGCGCGGGCACTCGAAACACCACGGTCCCGATACAAACTTTAATTACTCGTATCGTTAATTAAATCCGTCTGCACACAGCCGACGTCAGTTGACCATCGGGAACTGGGGCCCTCGCATTTCATCGAGAGCTCATAATGCACGGGTAAATAATAAGGGACGGGAGCGTTCCTTCCATCGTAAGTACAGTTTACACAATTTTTATCGTCGAGAGCGGCCGACCGGAGGGGATGGATGGAGGAATAATACCATTTTTTTTATACCCCACCCCCGCCCTTCGACCCGCGGCCACTGAAACCCTTTCGACTTCGATGCATTTCAACGAGGTTTGCCCCGAGATTGATGAATCGGAAAACAGTAGTTTAAACCGAGAGGAAAAACGCGGCGATTAACGCTTCGTGCAATCGTGTCGACCCGTGTACGTGTGCACACGCGCGCGCGCTCTCATCGAGGGTCGAACGCTCTGGCTGCCACCCTCTTTGTAATCGATTGCAGCTGAGCAAACGAAACCTCGAAATTAACGGGCTATTACGAATTTAAACGCTGTAATAACCGCCCACCGTGGAAACTACTCCCGGGCTCGTTCCCCTTTCCCGGCAATTATAGTTAAACCGAAATAAAATGGCCGATCGTTCCGCGTGCCGCCGTAAATCTATGCCGAGTTTTTTTTTGTTCTCTCGTCGCGCTAGCATGACTGTAATTTCCCATAAATAACGCGAAACACCCGATGGATTTCTGTGCGCAGTCACGTTTTCGCGGTTCCGTAGGTGGACCGGTCGTTGTTCGACCGGAAACAGGTGGTTAGGATAAAATTGCGGCCTCGCACACACGGTTTTTTTTCACCGACGATCTAATCAACACGAAGTGACTTTAATCACGTCGGGGAATTACTTCGATGATAATTAGGGAAATTTCAATCAGTTCTACGGTTCTTTGATTCCTTGGAATTTCAGAACAAATAAAATGTAAGTACCTATGTTCGCTCCAGGTGAATGTGCTAGGGAAATTGGCCTTTCGATATAATAATCGTCTACAGGCTTCAGACATTGCGCAACGATTTAAAAGCAAGTGTGATAAGCTAATAGGGGAGAGTTGCCTATATCGTACCACTTAAGACATTTTACGTTATATTTCTTATTTGGTACTAATTTGAACGCAAATGACTATTGGATATAGTAGCTTGATCTTTTAGGAACCTACTATTATATTGCTTTACCTTTTGTTTAGAACACATTAATTTGTTATTAATCTTTTTGTCACATACTGTAAAAGGTACGATTTAGGCAACCGGTCTCCTAAATCGTATCCCTCGTTCTGAAAAATCGTGCCTCCACTGAAAATACTATTAATAACAAATAGGGGAGAAAATATTCCACATAAAGTAATGATTATTATTATGATTACTATATACGTACATAACCTATAAAACATACGAGTTGTCAAATCCTACAGGTACGATTGTAGTGGTACGTTTTAGGAAACATGAAGGATTTATTTATAAATATCAATTTAAACTTTATAATGAATATAATATGTACTTAAAATGAATGTAAAATATTCTATATTAAACCCGCTTTTAGAAAAATACAAAAATACAGGACAAAATTGCATTGTTTGATTATTATCGACTAAAATAAACTGATAAAAAGTTACATGAATCATACCTGATTTTTTAAAATGTTTCTAGTACGCACAAAATAGGGTGTAAACTCAAAAGGTTTTGTTTTTTTTTCTTATTTCGCGTTTACTTGATATTTTTATTGTCAGCTGTCGTTTACATTCATTAATTACTGAGAAATTGATGAGGTAGAATTTAGGTGACCAGTACGATATTGGCAACTCTCCCCTAGAGAGGAATATCTTTAACCTTTTAACTACGTTGCTCAAGGCGCATACCTATTTGTCACTTTTAATGAGAAGATACAATCAAGCTGATTGATTAAGTGGCACGCCAATGGGGACAGTCACTGCGTACCACTAAATTTAAATTGCGACGCCGTTGTAAATATTATAATCCATTGAAATGGCTGAAATAGAAATTCGAGTGACCCCTATGTCAAAAAAACCCACTCATCCCCGGGCCAACATTAACTGTCCATCCTTCTTTCACTATCACAATGACTATTCATCCCGAAGCAAGTCAACGTCCTCTTTTAATCACCCCAGTGCACTTAACCCCCGCTTCCCGAGAAGCCTACCGCACAGACGCACGATTCCACGACCTTTTCGAGGAACCTCCTCCCTCGAGCACACCCGCCGATCCTCCGCGGGATACCGAATCCCGTCCTCCTCGTGTATACGTGGAAGAGGCCCGCGGAAAAAAGGACCCCTTTATTCGTTCCTCGGGCCGCGTTTATCGTCGCTATCGCGCGCACACTTGACCGAGCCGAGGAGAGAAAGAGAACGGTCCCGCGCGATGAGCCTCGATCATCAACGTGGCGCCAGCATGCAAACGAGCCGGGACTCAGCGGCTGACCGAGCGCCGAAAGAGAGAACAACAAGCAACGGCTTATTCCCAGCGAGACACGCGATGGCTGCTGATTGGTGTGCAAGATGTGTTCACTCGTCACAGCTGACGCAGACGGAAAGTGCGCGAAGGTGCTTGAGAAACCAGTCGACCACTGAGTGCCTCATCTGGAATAGGTGTGCTAGCTTAGCACGATGCTCCATCGCGTTCTCCCACATTGCACCTAAGCAGCTGGCACCGCGAGTCCCAGTTTAGCTACAAGCCCAACGTCCATCTACAATCCAGATACTAATAAACTACTATACGAAGAATCTTCCGAAGAGACCACTGTGCAAGCAGAGATTCGATCATTCCGCAGACCAGGGAACCCATCCGAAGGATCCTCTGCGTCCTCCGCGAGCCAGTGGCTCGTCCCCCGTTTCCGGTGTCCCTGGACCACGTGGAGCGCCGTATTTTTAGAACGCCCATCCGATACGTCGGCCCACCACCGACAGGTGGATCGTTAACCGTGAACGTCGTCGCTCCGTTACTTCCCCTTCGTTTTTTCACGGTGCTTTCCTGCTTCATGGACGGTGACGAATGTCCTGGCTCACCGCGCCGAGTCGAGTCGTCACCGTGTGCGGTATTTCTGAGGACCTCTGCCTGTTCGCGCGCTGAACAGAGCTTCGGAACCTCGTCCTCGGCTTATTTACGACTCCGGCTGGCAAAGAATTTCGCCGAGTCCGATGCGCCGCGGTCTCGTAAAGAACGAGTTTATAACCGGGTGATCCGTCGGAGCTTTTCATCGCTCGTTCACCTCGGGAATCGAATACCGAGAGGGAGGAATTCGATCTGAAAAGCGGAACTAAAGTCGAAGGTATCGTCGATTCGCTTTCCCGCCTCTAGCAGGGATTGTTAATAATAGGAGGGGCATAAATCAAAGTCCCATTCGCGTCTTTATTGCTCTATTAAATGGGACAGCTGGTGCCTGGCGTCGGTTCTCTCTTCGGTACGGGCAGAGGAGACGGGAGAGGGAGTAAGGGAGCTGGAATCAGCCCGGATAGCTTCCGCGAGGGCGCATTTGTCTTGGAGCGGAGGATATATACCGGGGATGGTGTGAAAACCCGCGGTCTAGAAAGTTATGTCGAACCGTATCCGGTTGGCGCTAGACGTATTGAGTTAATATCATTAATTTCCGTCAATGATTTCGCCTTCGTCGGCCCGCGTGTCGATTCCATTATGCCATGGCTCCGTGGGGGGTTCAGGAGGGGGATCGAACCTTGTTTACATACAAATGCGTCCGGTTATATTGTGTCCCTCGAGCGGCTAACGCGGTTTCAAACTAATTCGCTGCTGGTAATTTTCTATTCGCGCCGAACGCCAAGTTAATTGGCCGATTCACTGTGACGAGATTCCCAGGCCTGGCAGAATAGTAACGATTCGGAATGATTGTAATAACGTCACAACCAGGGTTGCCACCTCTCCGGTTTTGGCCCGGAGACTCGGGGTTTTGAAGTAAATCTCCGGGCCTCGGTTTTTGAAAAAATTTCCGGGTTGTAGAACAAAATGAGATAATAAGAAATTGTGGTATCAATTTTATATACAATATTTTTAAAGTTATTAATCAAGTCGTTAATCAAAAAAACAGATACTTTTAAATTCGGAATTGTTTGAGCTTAAAAGTTTATCACATCTGTTTTCTGGATATTCGAGAACGAAACCTATTTTTTTGTTCTTTCCAACTCCAGGTTTATATTCGAATCTCCGGGTTGGAATGTGTGACACTCCGGGATTTATATGATGATAAAGTGGCAACCCTGGTCACACTTCCGCGATCACGCTGTGCTGAATACCTTAACAACACAAATCTTCTTTATGAACAGTTGCTTTCAATTTTCTATCAAAACTGACAAATAGATAAATGATTTTATTCACACAGAATACACTCCTTCAATCTCGCTACTCTCTTGCTAGATCGCGCACTCTCAACGATCAACGCTCCATAGGCGTAATCCTTGAGCGATCCAGGTCGATAGCAGCGAGAAGGTGATACTTGATTTGCCCTGGATCCACCGATGAGCTACATGCGCTCGCAGGAGCTGGAATCGCATCGGCACACGGTGCAAGTTAGTACACCCGAGGTTCGTCGGTCGCCGCGCCCCATCGTTCAAACTCTGACGACCCCACGACTTGCCTGGCATTCGTCGTTTGAAATTCATAACCGTCGAAGGGGTGCAACACGTGCCACCGCTCGCGAAGTTACGCGACGCGTGCGTCGCCAGCCGACGGCTCTCCTATCGGGTTAATAACATTAATTTCCGTCAACGGGCTCCCGAACTGCAATTCTCCGGGGCCCGGTGCGACGATACCGCGGCCGATCGAAACCTGTTTACATACAAATTCGTCCCGTAAAAGGCCAGCTGCGATGCCGAAATCCCGAATAGCGGCCGGCGCGGCGCCCGGCTAATTTTCCCGCAACAACGCGCCAGCCCCGTGGACAGTGGTCGTGACAAAAGGCGAAATTGCCGCCGACGAACTTCGCGTGGCCGGCCGATCGTAAATCGCCGCGACGAATAACGGCCGGACCGTTGCAAAATGGCGTGGAAAGTTTCGCGGTGTATTTGCATAACGAACTCGGACGCGCAATAAATCGGCGCGATAACGCGCGCGCGTTCGGCGAGCTTTGATCGATGACAGCGGCCAGCGACGACGATCCAGGGCCTGGACGTCGCGGCAACGAAGAGGAAATGGAGGAACGCGTTTATTAGAAGTAATCGCGAGCTTTTCGACCGTTCGCGACAACGTTGCCGCTGGAATCGGCCCCGCGATATGTATCGAGGAATGTTGCTCCGCGTGGAAATTCCGAGCATCTGGAACCAGGCCAAGCATTTTTATTGCCACGAGCCTCTTCGACGTTTCGCAGAGCGTACGCAGCATGAATATCCCTGCTCTCGCCAATACGATTCTTCGAATTCTTTCGAGCTGACGACGGTACCGAGGCACCAAGAAGGTCGTCGCCTGACCACCGACCTCCGGCGTGAGTTACTCCCTGGCGGATAGTTTCACGGTGATTTCTATGCGGCGGAAGATTAAGGAGCAAGTTCGATTGCGATTTCCACGGGGGCACGTAACTGGGACGCGGTCTGATCGTTTTAGCAATAGACGAACCTGATCTAGCTCGTGGTTGGGAGGTGAGGGGAGCGGATCAACGAAGGAGAGGAAATTCTATCGAGGCAGATGCAGCCGTGTTAGAGCAGAAACCGCGCGTACAAAGCGCCGAAAATCCCCCACGGATCCGTCGATTTTGTGGGGCGGAGTCGACGTTAGATATGCTTGAGGGAGCATCGCGAACCTCGGGAAACCATCGGACGAGCTTTTCTAAGCCGGTTGGATTCTCTCCCGGGGATAGAGCTCTGTATCTACCTCCCTCGTTGCGCTTTCACGATGATAATCTCGCTGGTAATTCGCGTACATGCGTTTCGACGATAACTCGCCAACAGGCGTATAAAACGCCGATTCAAGATGATCGAGAAGTCGTCGGGAGCTGTCACACGCTCCTTGGGTGAAGTTCTTGAAAAATCGTCTTCGAAGCTTCGACACGACGTGAATCAGCGGAGATGGATGACGAATGCCCGTGGAAAGCAGATCTTCACGGACTAGGCGGAATAATTTCGCGACTACGAGGCAAGAAAGGGAGCCGTGATGGCCCGTGGTGCACGAGAGCACGTTTCTTGCCATGAGAATCCGGCGGATCGAATCCGCGCGAAATCCGCTCGATCACGAGCCTCTTCCATCTCATCGTGATTCGGCCGATCTCGCATAAATCGAGTCACGGATCGGCATCGTGGCCCCGCAACGGACTTATACGCCGTTGGATAACGAACGGGGACAAAGGGGCCACGCCACGAATTAATCAGTCGGTCCTCTTCCAAACGCATCGATGGTACAGAAATGACAGTTTAATGATAAAGCGGTAAATGAGGACGTCAAAAAGGGTAGCAATTAAAATTCAGCCATTTCCAAACGTAATTCCCTTCGAAGCATGTATGTTTAAAGTAAAACCCTACGATTAAAATTTTTCAGAAAATTTTTGCCCTAACAAAGGATGCTGCGATAGTCACTGTAATAAATTTTAAGGAATTGTTTGAATTTTTGATTTCGGACGATCCTGTGAGTAAATTTCGTGGATACCGTTTTGGCATCTCTTTTTGGCATCTTTTGGCATCTCTACCCTTCACCTTTTTTTTCCTGCACTAAGTGCCACCTAGACATTGGATCAAGACCGACAACATGAAACAAAAATTTTTGTTGCACCCCAACGAGTGTATCAATAAATGCCAAAAATATATTTTAGGATATGTTATAACCTCTTCTTGTAAAAAATTTATTAAAATTGCCTATCTTATAAGGGTTTGGACCGAATAATCGTAACGCGAAATTTATTTTACCAATGGTTACCGCAGCATAAGTATCAATGACGACGTATACATAGACTTGACAGCATTGGCACGGCTAGCTTCGCATATATTTTACTGGACAAGAGTGTGCGAACTTGTGTAGCTGACTCTGCACACCCTGCATGTTGGATCATACATACGTATCGTAGCTCGATAGGAGCTCATGCTAAATGCATCACGGCAGTCAAACTTTTAAACGCGCCGCGCCGAGAAATCCCCTTTCCTGGGCATGTCGAATCGCCGAGCAGTCCGTTCATAATGCGCCGCAGCTGAAACGGCGACCTGGGGGACCGAGTTTAAAGGGTCGCGTCTATCCCATTGTCGGGGGCCTAGTTTCGTACCGGGAGAGCCCGGGGACCATGACTTTTGGGGCCCTGTGGGCCTCTTGAGCGGCGAAAGAAGAGGGGAGACGTAGTTTCATCGCAGTCGGTCGATGCGATGCGAGAGCTCACGCTCGCTCGGTTTATTCGAATAGACTGCGATTTGCGCCAGCCTCGAGTGTTCCTCTCCACGGGACGTCCTATTATCGTTCCCCTCCGTCCTCCATTTCTACCCTTCACCTTTTTTTTCCGCGACTCCCTGCCTGGGCTAAGTGGATTATCAGGGATATCCGTTTGATCTCTCGGCCGAAAGGGCGGCTCGGATAAACTTCCGTGCGTCTCACGGGCCCGTGCAGGTGCAGCGGATAAGTTCTGTCGTTCGCGACAGTCGGAGTCGGCGAGTATTGAATTTTTCAGAGGCTTCCTCTCGTATCCAACACCGAATCTAGTATTCGCCCTTGGGGCCGCGATATTTTCGTTATCTGGAAACCGTGCCCTCTGTTGTTGCGTGTATAATGCTCGCGACAGATACCGTTCAACCTTCTACGCGCACCTCGCGCGACGATTTAAATTTACGTAAATAGTTGGTATTTTACTACTGTTTTATCGACTAGAATATGGTGAATGAGGGTTGTACGAAGTACCGTGATTCTGTTGAGTAGCTACATGCCTATTTTCTGCACCGAAAATGAAAACACTCTGGAATTTGACAAGGAAACTTCGCGTTCATAATGTTCGAACAAGCCTCGGTACCTAAACGAATTTGAGACTTCACGTTGAAAGTGAAATTGTCGCAGCGTATCAAGCCTCGCGCGTTAAACTCCCTGCGGGTAATCGCGTCCACGGTAGCTTCTTCCCTGTTAACACAATTGCTCCCTCCACTTACTCCCCATATTCACCCGCGCGATCCTGGAGCCAGAAGGTGGTATCGATTTAACTCGTTCCTCCCCGTCTCAGATTCCCCCTGGCTCGCCGTTAGCGTAGCGCCGTGGTCTCTCGAATCGCTCGTCGGGACGCGGGTCACGGGCGACGACGGCGTCAACGATTTACGTAGTCGAGAAGGAGAAGCCGCCATGTCCGTTCGAACAGCGGCAACGATGACTTCCTTCGCGAGGGTTTCGATTCAATGGGGTCGCGATGATCCGACAATGGAGCCGAGAGTTTGGTCGAGGGAAAGAACTGCCTTAAGGGGGCTTCTGGAGGGATCTCCAAGCGAAATAACGAGTCACGCTCGCCTCGGTGGCACGATCCACCGTTGGCGAGCCTCTGGAAGGGTGAAGAGACGAACGAGTGGAGAACAGAAGGACGAACGTAGAGGGGGGAGGGGGTTAAGGCGTTCGTCGGAGAAAAGGATAGGGGAGGGAGAGAGGCAAAAAAAAAAGAGGAGACGTGTGACAATCTTATTGTCGTTTCTGGATCCGCAGAAAAGTCGTTTCTCCACCGGGCACATCCAACAATGAGACCCTTCTTTCTCCTATCCATCCTTCTTCGCCGCCACTTTCGCCTCGTCTATTTTTCTATACCCTCTGTGCTCGGTTCGCTCGTCCCGTCCGTCAGAGTCCCTCGACGCGCAAAAAGCAGTTAAAGCGATTAAAGTCCCCGAAAGCTCGGCGAGAGGCGAAGCGCGATAGAAAGCCTTGCGAGTTCTTTGCTGGCTCCCTCCCCTTTTTCTACCTCTGGCAACGTCTTCACTGCGGGGGCTGGGATATTGCGACTCGCGCTTGGAATTGCCCCGAGCAATTGCACCGGAATCTAACTTCCATTCGGACTTATTATTTGAACAGGGGCAGCGACGTTTCGATCGCTTAACGCTCCTCCGAGCGCCACCCCTTTCACCCTCCCCATCGTTTCGTGTTCTCTGGATCGATGTCACGCTATCGAGCAAGATCGATGGACCGTGAAAGAGTTTCGGTTCCTGAATCCGCGCAGACTCTGTGGAAACGGAGCTACTCGCGTATACCCTTTCAATCAGAATGTGCTTCAGAAGCAAAAGATTTCGCGTTCGCGTGGATAACAATCGCGGCACGGTTGATCCGGCGAAAGCCACTTGATGAAATCTCAATGAACTCGCGGCAGCGAGGCGTGCTCAAGGTCGCGCGCACTAATAATCCCCTGCCTCCCCTGATCGTCTCGTGGGTGAAACCTAAGCACGCCAAGGGTCAAGGATTAAATCTCGCGTCGTGGCTCACAGCGAAATCTCCGAACCGGAAGAGCAATTACTACTGATTGACCTGCTCGCTTGGTGCTCGCCACCCGAACCGTGTAACGGGATTAATAAAGGTCTCCGGCGTTTATAATCCGGCCGCAGGGGCGAGGGTGGGCGCTCCTCGTGACGGGCAGGGGGGAATCGGGGCACGTGCTTTTCGAAACTTACCGCCCAGGTCCTCGCGAGCTCGATTTTTACCAGCGCTAATTGCTCGTGCAGCCACGCCACGGTAAATTAAGAAGCGCTGTTCATCGAGAACGCTTTCTCGGTTAATGCTCTTAGCGCCGGGGCTAATTGGGCGCGCGAGACAATGCTCCCGGATCCGACATGCGAACGAAAATGCCTTTTAACGAATCATTCGAGGTAGTTAGCCGAGTTAAGGACGTCGAATGGAATCGATGAAACGCGACGTAATGGTGTCACGTGTTTTCAGCGAGGAACACGCGCCGACAATGTTAAAAGTATAATGCCGATAAGAAAAATATTCTGATATTTCGACAGTCGCGTGATATGTAGTTTCCCACATTTCCAAGGGGTTATAAACGTACCTATCGATCGCGATAAGACGCCAAGTTGGACGTTAATACGCGACGCGAGATTGAAGGAAAGGGAGGGGCGCTTAAAAAAGGCCGCGAGTATCAAACGATCTGCCCTGGCTAAAACGTCGATCTATAATCACAGGACGCGGGAACTCTTTTTTTCTCTTCCTCCTTTCGTTTCCGTTCCTTTTTAATCGTCGTCGCAGCTCGCTCCCCGAGATTTCCGAGAACGACGCGGTAATTGGACCGGATCGTAGTCACAAAGTCGATAACCGGGCGTAATTGAATCCGTAAGCAGACTGTCGATCAACGAGAGTCTCCGAGAACGTCGAAAGCCCCCTCCCGGTTCGGCTCGGTTCAATGGAGGAGCGCTTTAGTTTTGCAGCTGGCAGCAAAGAAAGATGAAAGTTCGCCTCCCCGTTTTCCCGGTCTACGGCCACTAGTCGCCCCCGTTCACGGTAATTTTTCGTTTAATCGCGCGCGCTAGCGTCACCCTCCCCGGAAATTTCCTACTGTATGACGTATAATAGGGGGACGAAGAACCGGGCGGAAAGGGGATCGAGCCGCGTGATCCTCGCTGCGAGATAAAATTGTGCTGGCCACAAAGGGAGCCAACCGGTGGCCTTTATGCCAGCGCTTGCAAACATTGAAAAAGATACGTCTTCATTTTCCGGAACAAATGCCCGTCGTTCGCGTACCCCGCAAGCGGGCGCGCGCGCGCCAGTTAGTCGCGGCCTTTGCCCGCTCTGCCGAATACGTGGACGATTCTCGTAATTCCTTTTTTTCCATCGAATTTCTGCGCGTCCGCTCGAATTTCCGCCTCGATGGCGGCGTTTTTCCGTGGAATTTAACGTCGACGTTTGCTGCTTCCCTTTGTGCGCACGCCCCCCTCCCCCCTCATCTTTCGGCAAGTAACGTGACGAGAATTTGAACATTTGCGGATCGCGTGGCGTTAAAACATGCAGGAAATAATTCGTCCAGTAGGATTCATACGCGCGAACAGTGTGCTCGTGGGAATTTAATCTGGAGTAACAATGGTGTTCGAATTGAATCGCGAAGATCGTTGAACGCTGGCAGAAACCCGCGGGTTCCTGCTGGACCGAGTCCACCACCTTCGATTGACATTATCTCGACCGCGTGATGCTTGGAGATTTCTTTTCACAGGACGCACATAATGTGGGGCACGCGTAAAAGGAGGGATCGAAACTGGGTGCTTTGTGGCCTCGTAGCGAGATAAAACTGCCTCGGGATACAACGATCCTCCATCCCGCGACCTCCGAGTAGAGAATCTCGGTGTAAAGGGGTCCAACGGCTGAGAGAGAGTAGCGCTGTCTCTGTTCCTCTTTCCCCTTTCAGGATTCTTCCCCGGCTGGCTCGTCGTCGGTGAGCACAGGAGAGACGAATGAAAACGTTCGCCCGTACAGAATAATTCATTGTCCTCCTGAAACCGGCGGTGCTTCACGCTTGTTTGGGGAGCGGATTCATCTCGTTCGAGCCTCGGTGATCCTCGACGAAGGCAAGCCGAAGCGTACGGATAATCCCGCGGTGGCTGCGTCTACGGTTTGTTTTGAATTCTTAAAACGCAGCACCATGCCCGAGCTTTATTGTTCCCCTCGCTCGCTCCGTGGGGACCAGAAATGGGTGCTCTTCCTGCACCCACTCCCCTCCTACGATTCGAAATTGATTCCACGTTTCTGTGAATGGTTTGGTCGCGAAAACCGCGGCGAGCCGAGTGTACATTCAAAAACAGGAACAAGGAAGAATCGCCTCTCTGATGCTCGGTTGAACAATCGGAAGAGTAACAACTGCGGTAACAATGCAACTGTTCTTGGAGCAAACTGAATGTTACGTTATATAACCCGCGTGTATTGAGGACGATTTTACGTAGAGCTAAATGCCGTGCTCCAGTCGGATTCTGGCCAGCACAGTTGAGAGTTTGGAGTTTAGAAAACGGCAGGCAGTAAATGTGGTACGCGGAGGGCGAGGGAAATAGTGGCGGATAAGCAAACAGGATTTATCACGTGTTTCGTTCTTCTAACCCCAAAAAAGTAAATCCATCGATAACCTAGCTGAGCTGATTTGCATCGTGCCACCAAACGCATCTCTACTTTCGAAAGCCGTCCATCTAACTGGTTCGATCCGACGGTATATTCCCCTGCGCGCTCTCCATCAAACTCCCACGATCGGCCGTAAGAGAGAAGGAAACGAAGCTGGGTAATAAAGAAAAACGTGGACAGGGGCGCAGAGGGCCACGGGAAAAGTAGACAATGAACGACCGGGCAGGGTAAAAGGGAATATGAGAGTGAAATGGAATACGAAATGAAGGGAGGCTTCTTGTGTCCACGTTGTACTGTCCGTCAAGGTGGTGGTTACCACCTCGTTCCCACTCTGCAGGCCAGAGAGAGCGCGCCCACCTTTTGGTCATATATACCATCCTTTTCGTTTCATCCACACCACACGGGTCACCCCCCTCTTCTTTCCCTCCCCCGCGACCGTCTTTCGACCCTCCGCGGCACGCGTTGTATGTCCGGTCCGGTCCCTTTACTTTCACGTTTTTGTATGCGGGGCGAGCAGCCCCCGCCGCACGGTGGCCACTGCTCGAAAGGGGGAAGATGAGGAGTTGGAGGGCAGGGAGGTGGGCAAGAGAGAAAATCCTCAAAAGGCACAAAGGACGCCCGCATGCATTAAAGGGTAACAATTCCTTCGCGACAGAGGCCGATTCTACGTGTCCGACGTTTGAAAATTCGTCTGCCGGTGGCCACGCGACCCCAACGACTTTTTTTTTCCGTCCCTTCAACGGCGGATAATGTTTTATCCAACATGGCGCGCGTTTAGGCGCACGGGCGCGGACCTGCATGCTAATTTCACACTAGACTCGCTCCCTTTGTTCCTCTTTCTACCCGAGAATGACGAATGACAGGGTGGTTGGCCGAGGCGGGGATGAGAGATCTCGTATCCGTTGCGAGGATAGGTATCCTTCTAAACAGGACTCTTCCGTCGCTGATTCGACCGTGAAGCGCATGTTTTCACGAGCGCCCAGATTACTGGCTTTTCCCTCCGTTCACCGAGACCCGTGCGGTGTAAGAAGCTTCCTACGGAATGGGTGGCAAAACCGTAAAACGAGGGAGCAGCGAGTTCGCTATCAGGGAAGAGGCGAAATGTACTGGGATATCCAGCGGAAGCTCCCTTATCCGCAACACCCAGTTAAACTCTAGAAAATCGCTGCAAGACGCTAATTGACGCTAGCCGTCCTCCCGATGACCGCTCCAGCACTCCGAAATCCGAAAGAAAGTTTACCTCGCCATTTCTACCTACTCGTTATCCAAGGAGGAACAATTTCCTGCTCGAGTTTACCGCAGATTACTAATCGCGGGCAGGCGAACTTAATAAGAAACTTCTTAACAGGGTGAACACCGATCACCCTCGTCGATCTACGTTCCACGGGATTAACGATTTTTTCCACTGGATGGAGAACTCTCATCAGGTGTTTAATAATACCTGGGGTGCTTCTTCGGGTTGTAACGGTTCCTTACACAGAGTTTTACAGTTGCAGTTATCGTCGAATCTTTCAGGACAAACGAATGCTCGAGCGCCAGGCGCACGCACGTCTGTGCGTCGAATTGATTGCAGCTTACGGGTAACGTTTAGAGGCCGTATCCGCGTGGACGACGGCGACCGGCTCTATAAAGTCGCCACGGCGGAAATTATAACTCGGATGCCGCGGCGGGCCGCGTAAAACGCCCCCTTTTACGAAATAATTTACCAGCTGGACTCGTTAGCGGGGTATTCAGAGTGAGACGCGAAGGAAGAGCCTTGTTAGCCACGCGTACCCGTTCCTTCTCTCCCTTCCGCCCGCTTCGGGCGGTCCACGATTTTTCGGCGAAACGGGAACCGCGGGGCGACCGTCTCCAGCCGTCGCGATCCCCTTTTATACCGTCTAATTGATGCACCGCGATTTGCATAACGTCGCCCGGCCGTGCCGAGCTGTTGACACCTTCGAGAAATTTTAATGTACCCCTCGGTGTATATTCGTTGATAAAGTGTGCAATATCTTCGCGGCTTTACTCGCGGCTAATAAAGGCGTTGGTTTCTTTCCCAGCGAGATACATACTTCCACTTTGGTGCCCTCTGGCTTTAACGACCGAGGAGTGTGGAATCTTCGAAAGTGTGCACACTGAACAGGAAGGGGACGAATCTGTGAAGAGCTGGAGAAAGTATCCACGTTTTCGTGCAGGATAAGTTGGAAGTTGAAGCTTTTTATTTTAATAATTCATACCCTGTTAAATTTAAAGGAAATCCTGTTTCTATTCCATACGGGTAGACAAATTAAGGATAGAGGTGCGAAGATCTCAGGCATTGCAAGGGTTTCACGAGCGTTTTGTAGGAAACAAAGTGTTTAACCGTGACGCATTTTCATTCCGTGATCGTTCAAATTTTACGGTCGATCCCCCGAGGGTAGGTTGCAGCGCGTTCGAGCGCGGACGGACGCTCTAACTTCGAAAGCGGCAGCTTGGCTAAAAGCTTTCCGCAATTTTCGAAACGATTATGATTTCGCGAATGGTAATGAGGTCAGGACCCGAACGCATTACGCTCGGCCAGACGCGGCAATTCCCGCTTCGAAGTCACGACAGTTTAATTAATTTATTGACCAGACTTTTCTCGTTACAGGCAAGTCCGTCGCGCGGCTCGGACTGTTTAGCAAACACGAATGCGCACGTTCCCAAGTAATTACCCTGCGCGTCTTGATTTACGATTATGCCGCGCGACTCCGCGTCTGCATTTCTCAAACATCTCGTAATCTTGCTGGCGAGAGCCGAAGGGAGTGGAAATTCGAGACCGATGCTTCCTTGATTGGCCAGAGATCCGAGTTAAACTGTTTTATTTCCACGGATGGCTCTCTTTCAGGATTCCCAACCGTCACGGTTGGTTTCGCCTCGCCGCAAGCTTGTCCAATATTGCCCGTTCGTATGACGCGACTGTTTAACGCGTAAAGTGAATAGTGATTTAGTGGCGTCGTAACGAAGTTGGTGCAAAGGGAACGGCAGACGCGCCTTCGGAATAACTGTTTGTGTTTCCGCGTCATGCGAAGACCTGAGGCGAGGTTCGCGTTATTATATACGTTTGTAAATGGAAAAAAAAATTAAGATATTAAACTACTTACTTAGTATGCTTGTTTTTCAGGGTCAAGTTAAATTGTTTGACCAGAATCCCACCCTTCCCAGCTCAGGGTCAATACCGAAGCATCGTGCCAAGTTCGATGCTCAGACTTCGACCAAAGAAACGCGGTACACGCGATCGGCCATGCGTCTTCCCGCACATTTGCTGCTCGGACGATGAATTCCTTCCGTTCGTCTCTCGCGGGTCATTCGAGCCGGAGGATTTCAATTCCGTGTCCCGTTCGGGCGAGAGATTTCCACGACGAGAGGTTGGCAACGAAACGCGGAAGCGGCAAGACAGACAAAGAGGGAGGAGCAGAGAATTGGAGGACGAAAGTAGAGGAGAAAGTGTCGCGGACAAACGATCTAGACAGCGGACTTTATGGTTCCCCAGGATTACGGGTCCGTTGCATAAATTGCAATGGCAGGTATAACGTAGAACTAATACGCCGGTACTTCGAGTTCTGCCGGAGCGTTCGCAGCGGCGAGAAACGAGCGTGGATCGTATGGGGTTGGCAATCGAAGGTAGGTCGCGAGGAAAGGGGAGAAAGAACGAGGAGAGAGAGAGAGGTAGAGACAACGCGAGGACGAGTGGTTCGAGAACGCTTGGGAATAGTAAATTTTCGTTGCAACGCGGCATCGTTATTAGCATACGAGTATTTAGAATGAGTTATTGGCCGGTCCGCTTATCCCCCAGGGTGGATATATTCGGTGCAGCCTCTCCACCGGCTCTCTCCCGTGTCAGGTGTATTTCTCAGGAGGTAGGCATTATGTTCTGCATATTTTACCTGTCCGTTGTCCCCGTCTTCCTGGGATCCTCGCCTTCGCGGAGCGGGACGAAAGGAGACGGAACAGAATAGAAGGGATCAGCCGTGGCATCGTTTAAAATTGAAGCGGGACGCGCGATAAGGGTGCAACGTGCATCGTGTGCTTGTCGAATCGCGACGTTTCTTTATTCTATCTTCCTCTCGCGCGCTATCCAAGCACTCCGCGTCTCTCCTTCCCCCCTGGCACCCGCGTTAAGTCTAAGCCATTCAGATTTATGATCGGTTTAGTCGGGCCGAAGAATCGATTCTGCGGCTCGTATAAAGAATCGCTGGCCGGGCATTATAGCGCAACAACGCCAGTTAGAGGCAGCGTTGCTTAAAACCGGCCCTGACAAATGGCCCTGGCCCGCAGAAATCGCCGCTAATCGTTGCACCCGCGACCAGCCACCCCCTTTCCCTTGGCGATATCCGACGATTAAACCACTTTTGCGGTCGCCCCGCGGGCATCCAGCCCCGGCATTCTTACTTTATTAAGCGAGAGTTATGCCCGGACCTCGTCCCAGACCTTGACGTAGTGGGACAATAACGGTCAGGAGTCTCGGAGAGAATCAGCCTAACGAGGGGAATAAAAATTCAGACGTCTCACTTGCTCCTGCGACATCGACGACCCTCCGGGCCTTCGATTGCTGCGTTCGTACCCAATTTTATCAAAACCACCCTTGCCGGGTGACTCAATTAAGCCGCAGCGAGACAAATGGATAGGTATTCCCCCTTGTGCCTCTTTATTCTAAAATAATTAATTACAACACTAATAATTAAAATACGCCCGTCTTGTCTTCATAATTGTGGCAGGAAAGGTGGGCCCATTGGGAGGAGATAACACAATAATCAATCAGACCCGTATTCCTTCTCGTAGCCAAGTGCATATGTACCTATCTCGGTTTATTTATTTATTTATTTATTTATTTATTTCACGGGACCAGCCTAATAAGAACATAACAAAAGTGTACACACTAGTGAGCTGTTACAAAAGTGTACAGACAATGTCTACACCGCGGGAACACTAGGCCTGTGTGTAACCAAAAGCGAGATAACCGACCGTCTGAATAATTCAAGTGAGCAACCAAAGAAATTAATCCGGTCGGCCACCACACTTCCCCGCACACAAACCCTAGTGATAGGATCGCTTTGACGGATGTTTGTCCGGAAAAATCTAACCCGAAACAGTGGAGCATAGCGCAACGGTCTGAACAAAGCACCGAAGTAAATTAACCCCAATAGCAGGGGACAATTAATGTCCCCATTAATGATCCTGGAAAGAAAAAACAGATCCGTCAGCGCTAATCTCTGCTGCATCGTGAAAAACTTAAATCTACGCAATACAGGCTCATAACCATGGTCGAATACATCGAGAGGCTGCCCGAGACGAAACGACGCAAGGTTTACAGAACAAGTGGCAGACATTCCGGAATTAAACTCAAGAATTCTATTACACAGCTCCAGCCACGATCGATGCAAGTCACACAGAAGCCCCGGCGATAGAAACGAGAAGTGAACGCGGAGCGTACAAAAGCGGCGGAAAAGTTCCTTACGGGGAGGGGGCGGCCGTGTCGCAGGCCATTTCACTTTCCCGGCGCGAGGCGTAAATCGTTCACGGTCAATTTCCGCGTGGATCGGGCCCGCGTGACGTTGCCGAGTGGATGGGCGAGTGGCGGCTTCTTTCCTTCGGGCTCGTTTCCACGTCGCCGTCCAAACACGAAAACGAAACAGCAGGCGGCCTGTGGGCACGACGATGGCCCCGCGTCAACGGGAATATATCAGGCAGCTGCCGCGCCGACGAATTCAAAGGCGGTCGGGGGTCCCTGCACCTGATTGCCGGACATCCATCTACCCCACCAGCCAGAAGGTGTAGAAACTCCGCGGGAATTCGGCCCCCGCTAGCGAGCGTTTGTTGCACAATGAGCACACGCGCATCACCAGCAGATACGTAATGGCTTTCTAATTGCGCCCGTGCGCCGGCTGATTTCGCGCGGGACCGCGAAATCAAGAGACACAGGGAGAAAGGTAAGCGGGAGAGAGACGAGGTTCGGGGATGATGAATAGAAAGTCCAGGGTGACTCGCGTCGCCCGCCTGCAAATTAATGAGAGAATCGGCGCCGACGCTGCGCGACAGAATCGACGCGTCGATTCGATAGCGGCTTTTCGTTGCTGGACAGACAGGAGGATGCTCCTTGCGGCAAGTCTGAATTCACCGTGGAAGGTGACTGATCGCGTATAACCTAAGCTACACTGCGCGGAGTCCTTAAACGGTGTGACACGAATCACCTGCACCTCGTAGAAATGGTTTTATAAGGATTAGGCTCGGAAAGCGCGAGGGTGGAAAGCGAGCAGTGAAGTTGAAAGATTGCTATCTGACGGAATTGAAAGTTGCTCTACCCGTGTTATAAATGTGATTTTAACTGGTTACGTGTACGGTTTCACTGTTGGGATAAAAGGGACAGAAAGTCACTTTGCTTTTTATCTATTCTTTCGGCTCGTTCCTCTTGCCGTGAATCAAGTGAACGGTGTTCGTATTTCATAAATTGGATAATGCATTAGACGCTCGTAGCCCCGAGTGATACATCCCTGCGGGACGGAGGAAATCTACGTCGGCAATTGTTGGCCCTCTCGTCATCTCGAGCGACGGAGGAAGGAAATGTAGCCGAAAGAGAAGTTATGGCGGCCAGACGGCGAGGGGTGCTCTCGGCCGTCTCTCGCGCGGCCCGAGAAACGCGAGATTTTTCGGAAATTGACCGTAAACGACCGGGTCAATTTACGCTCGTCTGGCGAAAGTGACGGCTCGGCTCGCTTCAATCGATTCGAGACGTTGGCCGCCCTTAAGGGGATGGCAGAAAAATGGGAATTTAAACGACCTCCGCCACGCGACGCTTTCTAGAATCTTAATTGGAGTAGAAGACAAAGGCGAGCCGTGCGCCCAAGAGGAAATTACGCTCGACTGTTCGAAGGCGTTTCAAAAACACCACCACCCCCCACGGTCGAATGGACATTCAGCGATTCGATTCGATTCACAGGCACTTTAAAAGATGACTGGTGGGAAACGTGATTGGCCGTCAATTTGCATGGATGATGTTGTCGGGCAACTTTCGAAAATCGCTGGAAATGCGTAACAGGGGGTACTCCCGCGATTCATCGGACCGCGGTGAATTCCCTGGCAACGATTCGATCGCGTTCATTTCCGAGGAGTTAATATTCAAAATGAGCATTAACAGGGGGTTCAGGGCTACCGTTAATCTTCGATGGCATGTGGAACCACTCACGCGCCGCCGGTCGCTTTATCGCGCTCGCGTTAATTATGCAAATGAATAATTAGCATTTCGATTATTTCGACGACGCAACCTGCACCGGCCGACGGAAATTTATCGATACTCTTGGGCACGAGCTCATCTCCATCCACTTCGGTGATCTTCCCAACGTATCTTTTCGGCGACTATCTGTTCGAGCACGCTCGTGAAACTGTCGTCGCGGTTATTAATAATAATCGAGACACGATAAGCGAAGGCGCGTGCTGCTTCCGACCAGTCGATTCGTCAGCGAGCAAACGAGAACTCGTTGCAGGGTTCCTAAGAGCCTCCTTTCATAATGAAGACGCTACGAGGCGGGGCGAAAGGTCGCGCACACAGCACCGTTCATAATTATTCATATTGCTTTACGTGTGAACGAAAGCCACGAGTGCATGTTTCTCTTTCGAGAAATATATACGTGTATTAGTTTTCATTCTTTCCTCTCTCGTTCGTGTGAATTAACTCCAAAATTAACAGCCTCTGAATGGATTATGAATTTTATTTTCTGCCGATCAGCCAAGCGAAAAGTTAAACGAAATTCATGTAAAGTAAATAGTGTATTATCCGATACATACATGGCACTGTTTAAAATTATCACTTACTAAATAGCCTTACTACTCGGCTTCCCCCGGAATTTAGATTCTGATTTTATAAAAAAAGATTTATTTTTTTTTGTGTGAAAATAGTCACATTTATCTGAATTAGCTAGGCATAATGAGCTGGGACACATTTCGTGATTCCAGAGTTTACCGTTCGAACGTTTTAGGCGACAGATAAACACACAAACACTCTCTACTTTATATATTAAGATTATTGCGTATTGTTTCAAAGTTAAGAAATCATAAAAAAGTGACTATTCCAAGTGACAAGCTTGATCCTTAAAAGAATCTATTGTAATAAATTATAAGTTTTCTAAAGTTGTATGTAAATTTCGTGTATTAAAATTCTTTTCTCTGTTTTATTTACTTCTTACATGATTTTTAAGAAACTTGCACATGCCTTTCCTTGGACATTTATATTTCAATTAATGTATACATAATCATATACTCGGCAAACAGTAGTGTCGAGCAGTATACCTACTCATCTTTCGGTAATAAAGTTTTTAGTTCGAGGAATAATTACACGATTGAAGTGAAGTCTGAATATATTACCCTTCGAATAATGACGAACGGTACTGTACGCGATGCAAATCGACTTTGAATCAAGAGAATTCGCCGACAGAATTTCCGACGGCCAGTCGATTCGCCGGAAAGTAGTTCCTCGAGGTACAAGGGTACCTAGGAATATTAATCGTTCGAATTGACCGCGGACAGGGGGTGGGGGACCGCGATTCCACGAACCCGCGTCGATTGATCAACGAGAAGCGAATCGGCTCGACTGCAGAAATAAACTGTTAGTCTTATGAATATATTCATACCCGGTTCATCAATATTCAAAACCTACTTTCCTGACTGCGCTTAAATCCACTGAAATCGGATGTGCCCAAGAGCTCCGGGCCCCGACGGCCACCGACGATTCTCGGTTTCGCGACGTAGAAGTTTACGATCGCCCGATTACGTGTCCCGTCCGCGGCTGCACGAGACAAATTCGCCTGCTTAAATTCGACACGATGGATATCAATAATCGATCATGGGCCAGCATTCGACGATTCGAGGCCGTCCGCGACGGCCGACCACGGGTTTCACTCGTTTGCTCCCGCGTCACGGTGTTTCCATCGAGTCGGGCGCTCTTCTAAACGATCGTTATTCGGCTGGATCGCTGGTCCACGAGCCCCTGCGAATTCGACGTTCGCTTGGACCGTTTCCAATTCCATTCGCGGCCCTTTCTCTTTCGTCTATCATTGCCTGTTGCGTCATTTCGCTCGGCGGGGCACGCCACCGGGTCCCGAGACGTGAGAAGTATCCCCGAGGATCGTCGGAAGAACCTCTGTAATTCGCGAACCAGTCCACGTCTCGATTCGGCCGATCTACAGAGGCTACGGCAAATAGATCACTCCGCTAATGGATGGTCCCTCGCTCCTTCGCCCGATATTACTGTCTCCCCCTCGGCGAGCGTACCCCGGGCCGGAAATTAGCAAGTCTTAAGAGATCCCCTGTGTTAATCGTCGGGCTGATTTCTGCGGCGTCGCTTTCGGACAATTTGCCACGACGAAATTTCATTTGTTCCCTCTCGCGTGCCGGCACAGTCCCGCCGACCCCTTCGAGGGTCTCTTCTCGCTAATCCACCTTATTCTCTACTCCGTCCTCAGTCGCACCCCTCCAACGTCTCATTCCCTTTTCCAGGATACTCCTCGGGAACGGGGCTTAGCGGATTAATCGATGTTATCCAGCCCGCTCGGCCGAAAACCGTGAAAACGTCATCCTCTCGACTTGGACGGGGCGGGACGCCACAGACTCGGCTGACGTTGAATGAGGAACGAAATCAGATCTCAGGCGGCCGCCGCGCCGTCGGCGCTCCAACAATAAGTCGGGATTAAGGGAGGCTCGCCCCGACGCGGAATTCGGCCGATCAATGATACACTCCACGATCGAGATTACCTCCTTCTTTATGGGATTTCTCGCTCGTCTTGTTTACAGGAAACAAGGGGATTCGAGGAGCGAGTGGAACACGCGACAGCGACGGGATTTACTGGAGTGAACGATTAAATTTTCGGTATATGCTACGACGCGAGATAGTATTTTAAGTATCCCGTCTATTTAGTGGTAATCTGCTGTTACTCAGGCGACTTAGAGTCACCTGGAGCGTTATTTTCCAGTTTCATCTCAATAAAATATCGTTGGCTTAAAGTGCGTTCATTTACCCTCGGAGGAACTTTGAATAATGAGTATCACCCACCCAAATTGCATTCAATAATCAAGAATGACAGATATTGGAGCAATATTCCCGTTCGATTTTTCTCTCTTTTTTTTTTTAATTGATACCATAAGAGTGTTGTCGAGATTCTCACGCAATTTCAGTGTGTCTTCCTTGAGGAAATAGGTACGCTGCTGACGACACACTAAACGGAGCAGTCCACCTATCCGCGAGTGCCCCAGCGCTGGCGTTCACGTGGCGTCGCTCGGATCTCCGTAACGTCACTTTTCGCGGGCGTCGCGTCGGAACGGGGGTGGGAAAAAAGGAAGAGTGTTGTATGCTCACCTCAGATATCGCACCGCGTACTGCACAGACGTCGATCAGGCATAGAACGCGCACACACCGAACAGCACGTAAGAAATCATGGATCACAGCCGGGCTTCTTCCTCTCCTCTTCCCGCCTTTTCGGTGATAATACAAAATACCTCACTCTGCTCGTCGAACACCGTCGCTCTGCACGTCCGCGACATACAAACGGCACTATGGTCTACGTACTACGCGCGGCTATCCGTGACGTGGTAAAAGAGACGAATATAAAATCCGTAGAAAAAAAGAAGGAACAAAGAACTAACGGGCACACACGTTCAGTCACTAAGGGTAGAGAGAAAAAAAAATAAGGGTGGATCACTTGATTATCTCTGCGCTGGCAGTGTCTGTCGGCTATATGGGCCCGTTCGGAGCGAGGTCCCCATTGGGCACGAGACACGTTTCGCGAGTCGAACGAGCGGCCCGAAAAACGGACAAACGTAGCATCCAAACACCGTACCGACACGGCGCCACGGCACTAACTGACAGGCTGACGAGAACCTCCAGTTGCTCGAAGGAGCGAAGCCACCGCGGGTGAGGGGGTGGGGGGAGCGTATAGCGCGGCCCTCTCTGTCTCTCCCCGCGAGCGTACGGTCTGCTCGGGTTCAATCGCGCCGCGTTCTCCCTTCCCACGCGTTCTATTGCCACCTAGTGGCGGTCTGGCAAACTCGTTGCTGGCTACGGGTCCTCCGCCTCCCCCTTGGCGAACGCTTCCACCGGGTAGGGGTTTGAAACGAGCACGTGGGGCTGCCCAAGGGAGGGAAGGTCCGTGGCGCGCGAACGGTGGGGGCGAGGCTCTGGGGGTGAGGTTGCAAAATATGTTGTAGAAATGGGGTGGCCGATGAATGCGGTCTCCCGTAGACTAGGGATTTTATTGATCTTTTTTCCACCCCACGCAACGAGGGGTGGGTGTGGGGGCCGCGTACACTCGCGCACGCTTAATTAAGCGGCCGGACTTACGTCGCCGTATATACACCTTCGTGCTTCGGCCAGCGCGCGCGTACATTCCCACCCCTCTCTCCCGCGCTCTCTCTCTCTCCCCCCTCCCACCGCCTCTCTTTTTCTCTCTGTTTCCGACGATCGACTCGGAATCCCGGTCGACGAGGCCGCGATCGATTTGCGGTAACTTGGAGCCATTGAAATTAAACGAGCCGGACCAGCTCGACCACCAGCTACGAATGTTTCCTCCATTGAATTTCCAACTGTCACGCCTATCGCTAGGCTTCCCTGTTTTCCGTTCCTCTGGTATCGCAGCCCTTTGTTCTATCCGTGTAACGAAAGGGGGATGGACGGAATATAGGAGGGCAGCGGTACATTGATCTCGAAGCTAGGTGATGTACAAAATTCTGGTCAGAGCCTGGTGATAGGCGCACCTCTGGAATCTACGGAAGGTGTAGCGTGGAGTAGATCGGATTAATCGACGGATATTTTAGTCGCGTGAAGCTTCTATACAGGCCAACAGAAATGAATATAGCGCATAAAGCGAAGGAAGAGGGAAAATTTCTTCACCCTCTAATCATTATTTGAAACGCTTATCTGGATAAAAATTTCAGCCATCCCTATCCACGAGCCGTCATCATTCACGTGGATTTATCGGCGTCGTAGCCCTAAAAGCCCATAAAATCGCGAGAATCGTGAGATATTGTGTCTTGTCACTTTCGAGCTTCGGCTCGTTCGATCGCGAAGGGGGCAGCGAGAACCGTCCAGATTCGGATTAATGTTTACGGCACCCCAGAGTACACAGTGCTGAAATCCCTCCCCGCCAGCAGTGTATAAGAACCTGACGAGTATTAAGAATCGATACTCCCCGCGGAGACCCGTTTTATGACTTATCACGATCTAGCTAAACGCAGGTATCTCATCGTCGCGATAGTTTCTGATCGATAATTAACCCGACGCGGACGTCGCCACGAAACGATTTCACGGTAGCCCGCGTGGAACGATACCCGAGGAAAGTTCCAACTCCGATCGTGGATTCCGTTTCCGCGTCAATCACGAAATAAACGCGATTAATCGTTTCGGACAACTTTGTTCCCCCAAGTTCCCGATGCCACGGCGCGACGAGCCTTAAAGTGGATTTACTCGATCCGAATGTATTACCGGCTCAGAGGGGCCCGAGAGAAGCAGCTACTCAAAGAGTTCGCTGGCTGAAAGCGTGCGCTAATTAGCGATTCGATCAGGAGGCATCCGATGCCGGGAGACAACGTCGCCGCCTTCGCCGGATTCCCTTTGATCCCTCTTCATCTCCGTTTCATTCTCCCGCCCTCTTTGCTATCCTTTCGCAACGACTCCCGCTGGCGCGGACCTTTACGCACATACGTGGCGTGCACCAGGATACGAGAACGGCGCAAGATGCCCAAGCGCCGGCGTAACAAAGCTTCAAAGGAGAAATTAACTAAACAGCAGTGACAAGCCCCTCTTTGAAGCTCGCAATTTCCCCTGCTGAAAGTGTCGCCCGAAACCTGGATATAAGCTCGAGGAAAGAGCGGGGGAAGAAGTCCGAATCACGGGCCTATATAGAATCATGCATCCTGAGACGTGAACATGAGGTGGTCCAGGTAGAAGTGCACCTTAGAGTCAGGCATTAAAGGACTATTTGTATTCAGGCATTGGGGGACCATAGACATTCAAGCACCACAACCATGACCCTAGGACAGTACATTGGAGGACCCCGCGACATCGTGGTACCTTAACCAACAACCCATGACCCCAGAAAGGCTCGAAGCCATGAACGGAGATTTTATTGGAAAACGGAAATCCGCTGTCGCGTGGGTGCCTCCAGCCGAAGGATTCGAATAAATTGCGCGCCTTACGGACGCCACGATCGCTGAAGAGTCCTCGAAGGAATTTTTTATGAAGCCGTCGCGTACATACGGCCGTCGAAGCGTGCGAGCAGAGCACGACAATGAACGTGTTTACGGTTAAATCTCGGCATTCACCGTGTTACACGCCCCCCCCCCCCCCCCGCAGGATCACTAAGGCGTTTCGTTTCATCTCGCATGCAAATGGCCCCGAACACGTTCGGCAGCTCCACTTACAGCGGCCGCGCTCCTTTTCTTTCAAGTTCCAGGCGGGCGATCAGAGAATTTGTGCGATTCGGGTGTAATCGGCGATTTTTAATTACGAAAATCACGTCGCCCGGACACGGAGAATGCCGAAAAACACGTTCGACGCTGCGCAAGTGACGCGGCAGCGTTATTTACATTATTCATTAAATACTTTCGTCATTTACATAAATACCCCGGTCCCATCGCGATGCGTTACGATCCCGCGAAAAAATACGAACGGGCACTCTGTATGCAAACTACGAATTATTTGCGAGGCGGGCGCGGCCGCTTCGACCGATGAAATTTTTAGTGTAAACGCGTTTAAAGCGTCTGGTGTCAGGTGGCAGGTAACTATCGTATATCGTTGGACACTGACCAGCGCCCTGTTCGATTCCTCCAATTTCACAGCGACGCGATATATTTTTCTGCAGTTAGAAGAACGTTTATAGGACGAGTCCTACCATTCTGCTCCGTCGACCAGGAAATAATGCCTGTAAGCGTAATAATAGCACAGAGCGTGGCTGATGGTAAACCCGAGTCCTTGCCCGAACTACTTGTTATTTAAAATAAATCGACATTCCGCTCAATTGCAAATAACATTATTGCAAACGAAAGACTGGTAATGTTCTCGCCAGCCGATTCCTACTATGATTTTACATAAATTTTCCCAACTTCAGCGATCGGATCATCAGAAAAGGCGACAAACTCTGTAACGCATCATCTTCGCATACTACTTAGGGGATGCTACAAGAACTTGTGCCAACTGCTCGAACTTCTTGCACCTCGTTTATATTATCTCAGTTAACAAAACAGGAGTAGAGAACGGGTTCGTATGCAAGCTTCCCTTACATCTCCTATACACACTACTAGGTCTCGTTCGACCAACGTGAGAGCGAGTAATTTGAAACGCATCGATAAATCTCCATAAAAGCCGCGCCGCTTAATAATTCACGAGGCGTCCTTTCTTCGATCGTGGCTCGCGGCCCGCTTCGAGAACGGAGGTTACCTTCGGTACACGGGCAAATAATAACAGCTACCCCCGGGCTGAAATACCTTCGTACTCTTCCCCCAGGTGTATTCTAACGCCACCGGTTCACCTTGATTTGTATACCATCCTCGGTTCCCTCCGTGCCCCACACTGGCCGCTCCGTAACCCGTATTCAGCTGGCCATAATTTTCGTGAACCTCGGCCGAAATCACGACAACCCATCATCGCGCCGATCGCAGTCGGCCAGTGGGTACAGCGTCGAATGCGTATACCGCGGGAGGGTCCCTCTCCCGTCCTCTATCCGCCACTCACCCTGTCTGCCCTCCTCGTGGGCATCCATGAGCACGCTCTCGGAACAATTTGCCGGAACCAATAAACGGGACGCGTAACGAATGTCGAGAAGTATTTACGAACCTCCGTTGCACCCACGTCAGAAACAGCGGTCCACTTGGAGTTTCGCGGCGGGAACAGCGTCGGGTGTTTCGCTCGGCCACCCTTCGCCGGCCCCACAGCGCACGGGAACGAAACGAATCGGGATACGGACAATACGTTGCAGTTTCGACGCGGCCGGCCGCACCGACACCGGCGCACACGCACGTGCGTGCTCGCCAATCCATTATCCGAATTGGCTTATTGAAATTTCTCAGGGCTGACGGGGAACGGATGGAGATTCGCTGGCTCTGCTCCGCCACTTACCGAGCACGGCTCGTACGGATCCACCACCGAAGGTGAAGGGTGTACGGGCACACCCTCCGTGGCTCCTGTGGCTAGGGGGTGCCAAAGTCCCGTCGAAGGAGGGAGGCCCCGTTCGCCATTTAATCTCGTGACGTATGGTGCACATTTAATTATTGCACGCCTTTGAATGGCTCCGAGCGGAAAATGAAATCCATGTCAACGCGCACGGGGACGATGCATCGAGCGAGATTAACGTTGATTCGATTAGTGGTGTCATGAGTGTGCACAGGGTGACAGCTTGTCTTCGACGTAGCGCTCGAAGATTGATGCCGCGACGAATGGGTTCTCGGGGTGATGATCTTCTCCAGTTGATCGTGGAATGTTGGCTATGCTCGGGGTGGATTACCCACGGAGATATAAGTCATCGTAAAGTAAAGGAATAATGTCTGCTGTAGATTATTCATGTTCGTATCCGATGTGAATTCTTGTTTAGCGACAGCAAATATTCTGAACGAACTTTATATTTGTTTGGAATTTGGAGGAGCACGTGTGGGTAACTAGTGACTGCAGCGTTCGAGGTTAAACTCCCACGTCGGGGTCATTTGTTTCGATCAGGATGCGTACAAAGCCGGTGTTTTTTCACGGCATCCGAACGGCAGGCGCGCGGTACAACGAGCCCGCTAGCTTGCCATTTAAATTTGTGACTGACGTCAGTTTACCCCGGCCACTGGTAAAATCATCCTCCGCTGTCGAAGGGTCTGCTACCGCGTGCAGCGTCTGCTGCCGGTGCTGCTGCCTGAAAACTCACATAAATACACGGCTATTTGTTTGGTCGCTGCTAAGGAGAGAACCCAGCACACGACCAGACACGCCGATGCCCCCAAGTTTACGTTCAAAACATACTTCTTCGAGGAAGATGAATTAGGGCCGTTCTTTAAGTACCCTGTAAATGAAACATACAAAGATGCACGAGACACTCTCCAGTAGAGTTCCAAAGAAAGTAGTCGACTAGCTTCCACGTAGACACGATCTTAGAGACATAAATTCCCACGAATTCCCTCCATCTTGGCTCTAATTCCCGCGAAATCTGAAATATCCGGAAGCGAAGAAATCGCCCTTCAGCTTTCGCAGCAAAATCACTCAGCGACGGAGTTATGAAATACGGAATCCCAGAGAGTTTACTAAGTAGAGCTTCGTAGCATTTCAAACGATATCCTCCAGAAGCTAATATCATTCCTAAATTCAAATTTCGAGTAAAGCCGGGAGATCGTTTCGAGAAGCAACTCTGGTTCCGGCCAGTCGAGGGAGGAGTTGGAGGGGAGGCCAGACACGTGTTGTTTTTTACAAGGGAATCCGTGGCACCCCGTGTATCCAGCGCTCGTAAATAATACCACTCTGTATATTTGAATACCCCTGACGGATCCCGCATGCCACTTGGGAAAGCTCGACCGCCGTTTTACTACGTCGCGTGTACGTGCGCGCGCGCTCACACACACACAAACACACAGCGTACCCTTACCGAGCTCACGCACGTTTATTTGTGCGGCCCAACACGCGCAGAAGCTCCGAGGGAGCCGCGACATCCTCCTGGATTCTTCTCTTTTGTTTATGCGGTGCAATGTCAGATTTAATGCAACGGCTTCCCGGAGAGACGAGAAAAACGTCCGGTTCAAGAGTCAAGGGCCGTGGAGCGAGCAACGGCCGAGGGTGGAAGCAGAAGAGCGCGGAATTCGAAAATCCCGTTGCAAGGGCCAACGTCCACGGCGATAATTCACGCGGATGCCCCGCCGGGAGGAGCTTAGTCGTCCGTTTCACCTATCTCTAAGAGGCTGCCACTGAAAAACGCGTAATCCTGTTATTAATGAGAATCATACCTCGAACGACTACCCAGAGTTGTATTGTGGAGGAAGTGATAGATCGCAATTCGCTAATTTCCACAATTTTATTCGCGAACAAGCCTGGGCTGCGAATTTTGGCTACCTCTGAATCGCAGTTACAGTACCTTCGAGCCCAGTATGAATAATGAAACTGTTTAAAGAAATCCTAGCGAGATCACTTGATTAAGAACGCTGATTCGTCAAAACGTCCTGGTAATTGAAGAAACATGCGGCAATACACGATGTAACATTACTCGCTATGCAACTGCGCGCGAGACATGTGAAGCTATTCGTTGTTCATCCATTCACCGTGTAAGCAGTCGTTGCGCACAAAAGAATATGATCCTGAATGTACATTGTAGCGGGATACTACACGACATTAAACGCGATGGACTAATTTCTCCTCGTAACAGCTGCAAGATCGTACGGCTAATGGTCTACTAAAAATATTCGTGGCGCCCTTAAAATTGAAAAATAAAATGTAACATTTATAAAGAGTTAATTTTATAAAACCTGTTTCCTTTATCAATACTTTCGCAGCATATTCGTAAGCTTAAAGGGAGGAGAGTTATTCAAAGTGGTAAAACCCAGCGACTCACCCCCGTGTTTCCCTTTTCCAAGTCACTAGAGTGCAATAATACCGTGGATATTACATTCCATCGGTTTCTCGTAAGACAACCTGTTACATATTCCATCGAAAGAGCGTTATTCCCCGCATTACAAGAAACATTTGCCGTCATTCCTCCCCACGAAGGCGTCGACGCCACCGAAGAAAAGCGTTGCGCGGCGAGGATCCGAGGGGGGTGGCCTCGGGCAGCCGAAATCATATTTCACGTCGGTCGATGCGAGATTAATAACAGCCAGACACGTTTCGATTTCCCAGAAGTACCTGTCGGCCCGCCCACGCCACGGCATTATATCGCCGCGAACCCGAAGAAAAGCGCAAGCAAGGCCCGGGCCTGTTCGGATGCTGCGGGCAGTCGAGCGGGGAAACAATCCGAGGATGGTTAATTACCGCCACGACGATGGAGGTTACACGAAACAAGGGTGAGGATGATTTTTCCATGGTGGAACGAATCTGCCATAAACAGGGTCGGCAGGGCTAATAGCGGGATGAAAAGAGTACCTCATTGTTCCGCGCCATTGTCTACGCCCTCGTGATTCGACCTTTCCTCCTTTGAGGTGACGTTTCCCCGTCGGCCAATTATATTCGCGTCTTTAATTAAAAACAATCCACGCGCAGCATCTCCCTTTCGCGGAGATCGTAAACGATCGAGGGACTCCCGGGGCCGCGGCGTGCCTCCTCGAGAGTCGTCGAGCCTGATTTTACCTCGCCTCTATTTGATAAGCCTGTCCCTCGAACCCCACTCGAATTCACGACGGAGGACGAGAACGCTACGAGTGTCCCTCCTTTCTTCTCGAAACGATCGAGGAGGAAAACCGCGTAATGAACGGTAGAAGAGTCAGGAGCGTCCTGGCCGTTCCGGGAATGGAAACGACTGGTGGCGGTCCGCCGGGGCAGTAAATCAAGTTTCCTTCGGCAGAAGGAAAGACCGGTGGAAGTGTCCGGGCAGTGTTTGGCTAAAGCGCAACGGGGCGCCGACCCTGGTGAAAAGCGGTGCGAACATAGGGGTAAGAAGAGGGCGGGTCTCGTTAGCCGTTGACAGGAAGGCGAGTATAGCTCATCGCCTCGAAAGGTCTTCCGGCACTGTGAAAACCACCGGCGCAAACACGTTCTGAATGCGGTCTCTGAACGATCGGTCGGTGGGCGTTCGTCGTTCCACCGACAAAATGGGTGAAGCATCGACCGATCGGTCCGACCACCAGACAGCCACGTGGCTCTGTTTCAAAAATTTCACCGCTGTCCGTTAAACGTCTTTCTCCAGTCCCAACGATTTGCTCGATTACCCGCTGACGATTCCTTCACGAGTTTTATCGTAGAAAGAATTATCTATATAGGTAGGAATCAAATGTTCTTCGCAAAGTGTTGACTGTATTCAGAAGAAAATGTGTTATCTCACGATTTACCCAAGTTATTTTAGGTAAGATTATTCTGTCACATTTATCGCTACTCGAGGCATCAACTTCCCAAATAGCTAGAATTTTTAGTAAAGCGTTTAAGTATTCCGGAGCGAATCGAACGGTCGAATATCCCAGGAGCGATAAGGAAACGAGTGCATAATGCCCGTCGAGGAAACTGATTTTCAATCCCAGAACGAATATCGAAGATACCATCGATACAATGGGGCCGAGCTCTCCTTGTGGGGAGGCGTCCTCAAAGAAAATGGAGAAGGAAGACGGAATAAGAGGCTGATATCTCTGGACTTTGGTGGCTGGTATTCTGCCAGGCCTTATTTCCCGGCGATCCAGCGAGAGTGGCGGAAGTCCAGTCTGGTAAGCCGAGGCGGGTGCACAGGCTGGGAGGGTAGAAAATCTATTCCACGGACGTTTGTCATGCCTGTTATTTTACCGGCGGTATGTGCCTCGGTCCTTTTTCACCCGTGACCACGCGATAGCTTCTGGTTACCTCCGTTTCGGCATCGCGCCACAGTAGAACGGAACCAGCCAAACGCTGCGGAGAGAGAGAGAGAGAAGGATCGGGAACGGCGAACGCTAAAAAGTTACCCCTTTCGGTGGACGTTCGCCTCTCAAGGACGAGTGTAGTAGGGTAAGCGCACCAATAAACGTACACTTAAGACCAATGAATGAACACTATTATAAAATTATATTTGCAGCGCGATTAATTCCACGTGTTGCAAAAAATGTTTGGATATGGAGCAAGAAATTAAAAGAAGTCTCTAATTAATTAGTTGCTTATTTTGATAACTTATTTTATCCATTTTAATAAAAATGTCCATTCACAGGTACCTTTACCTTGTTCAGTTACTGGTACATTTACCCTATCATCAGAGGGAAAAGTTGATAAGAAAACGGACGCGGCTAAGTGGTCGTGCCTTAATTGTCTTGCAGACGAATTTTCATCTCGTTGCGCGGACTGTTTAAGTTGCGGTCCTTCCTGACGAACGTTGGCTCAGTTACGGCGTCTAATTAATAAATTGGCCCATGAAAATAATGGTAATTCGACTGGAGCCAGCGTGGAAGAAAGTTTTTTTCTTGTCCTCTTTGAATTTCTTTGGAAATTTCCATGGTAATCAAGTATTCCTCTTATGAATCTCGGATAACGTCGGCAGTCTCCCCTAGACGATTTGTAAATTAAGGTAAGTTCCCTTAAACGCGGCGAATATTTCGTGCTTCGGGTCTGTGGGAAATCTATTTTCAAGGGCTGAAGGGGGCGCAGAAGGAAAGTCGGTCTGTGTGGAATAGGGTGGCTCTTATTTACTCTTGTTAAATTTTTTTCAAGATTTTCTTCGGGGCACACTCCAGAATAGTTCCAAATAATGAAAAAACAATCTGTGTAAAGTTTGAGCTCGATTGGATAACGCGAAAGGGTGCCCCTGGGCCCTTAAACATTTAAATCATTATTTAACAACTCGCGAAGTCGATTTTATATAATATTCTCCAAGCTGTTGTTTAAATAAAAAAATATATCAAACAAAAGTTGTAGATCCGGACAAGGAGCATATTTTATGTTGTATTACTTTTTCTCGTGCGACGAACGGTTTGCGAAAAAAGTCAGAAAACTGAAAAAAAAAAATTTCCACAAATTTTGAAAGTTTAAATGCTTGTAGAACACTTTTTATTTATGAAGGCGAACAAAACTAATGGAATTTTTATTTTCAAGGACTATTTTTTAAACATTTAAGGGGGGCGTATACCAAAATATGCGAAAAAGATAAAAAAAATTGCAGTGTTTGATGTCATGAATGTTTCCTGAAAATTTGGGACCGAAATTCGCAAAAATATCGAAGACATAGACTTTTGGACTTTTTTCGAAAACTGTTCGTCGCACGAGAAAAAGTAATAGAACATAAAATATGCTCCTTGTCCGGATCTACAACTTTTGTTTGACATATTTTTTTATTTAATCAATAACTTGTAGGATATTATATAAAATCGACTTCGCGAGCTGTTAAATAATGATTTAAACGGTTAAGGGCCCAGGGGCACCCTTCCCCGTTATGCGATCGAGTTCAAACTTTACATAGATTTCTTTTAATTATTTGGAACTATTCTGGGCGGTGCCGCAAAGAAAATTCAAAAGTCGAAAATAAGAGCCACCCTAGTGTGGAATGACGGCAAAAGACCTGCGACCGAAGCGGAGGAAGCTTGCTCGATTTCTTCGTCTTCGTTTTCCGGCCGGATGACCGGAAAGGGGCAGGTCGCCAGCTCACGCTTGCACGCTGCACTGAAAGAAGCGCAATTATTCGCGCGGCAAACGTACACTGTATTAATGCGTTTGAGTTTCTGTTTCGTAACTGCAATGTCTCTTACGAATCGCTTCGCTAATAAATAAATCGGGTTCTGCAAAAATGTTGGTAACGACAGTTCTAATACCCTGTAAGTACATAGGTACAACGTAGGTTTTGGAGTTATTTCTTGCTTCCTTTTCTACTTTCAATTTCCAAGTGTTACGCTCGTGAAGTGTAGCAGAATAGAAGCTTAAAAGTCACTACGTCAATCGAGAATTGCATGAAATTTGTTAAAAAGCTTCCGGTCACTAGGCAGCCAGCGAGGATCGGTGGAGGAACAAGGGGCGGCCTGGTGGTCGCAAACGAGAACACGGTGGACACAATTGTAAACGGTGTAAACGCCGCCCGGCGGTCCTTCGAAGCGATCCCGCCGCTACGCCTTGTCCCAAATTAGTTGCAGACGTTTCATTTATAATGCCGCCGCCATTATGCCGGGTCCAGCACAATAGCATTGTGACGTCGAGCTCTCTCGCCCTCGACGCTCGCGTACCGCCTGCAACCCACGAACAACCATCTGAAATGTCGGCCCTGCATGCTAGGTCCTGCTCGATGAATACTTGTATTCGTTTCCACGAGAGTGTAAGGGCGTACGTGTGCCTGGCAGCGCACGTGTAACCACGAATATTGGCCGTGAAAATTTCAACGTTTCGACCGCTTTTAATCCGACGGCCGCTCCGGTGGTCCCCCGTTAATCGTCATGAGAAGCGATTTTCCACGAATGAATCATCCCTCTCGAACCGTTGGCGGCTGACTTTCCGGCTTACGGATTTTTTGATTACCCGTCAAAGAGATATTAGGGCGATTAGAGGATGAGGACAGTCTTTATTGGCGGAGGTGTCGCGCTGTGAGCCGTTGGCACTTTTGTTCGACTCGGGAGATAGTTCAATTACTGTCGGTCGTGGTTTCTTTTGAAAATAAGGGGCACGTGTAGAGTGGCGCGTCTTAGACA
The DNA here is from genome assembly GCA_963971345.1 of Andrena flavipes. Classification (NCBI taxonomy): domain Eukaryota; kingdom Metazoa; phylum Arthropoda; class Insecta; order Hymenoptera; family Andrenidae; genus Andrena; species Andrena flavipes. The sequence continues at coordinate 26,408,729 of OZ020480.1, read as the reverse complement.
TGAATTCGAAAATAAAGGAACAATAAAATAAATGGTGGGTCCAATAATGAATTTCCTGATTTGGCTATCTGATTAAATTATTAATATTGACTCAATGTAACAACAATTAAGGTATTTTAATTCTTTTCTAACACCTTCCAAGCTGGTCAACCATGATTGGGATTGGTTTACTTATAGTAGGGGGTGGGTTGATTATGGTTGGTTATAGTTATGAGTAGGTTGTTTATTAGTAACTTATCTCAGTGGTAATAAAATAACACAATGTCACCACAGTTGTTTCATTATAAAATATTAATTTCAATAATAAGCTGAAAATTTTTTCAACTTAAATATTAATTATAATGTATTTATAACATAGTATAAAGTTTAGGGTTTTTATCCCCATATCAGCCTAACGAAAGGGTGTAGAGATCTGAAATGTCTCTCAGTGTTTGTTAGACAAAGAGCATTATTTGTTACACATAAATACTAAAATTGGTGCTGGCCGTTTTCCCTACGCTTACCCGGCTAGACCCTTCAAACAAAACATAAAAATCGCTTTGTGAATAACAAAATAACAATTTAAACCTTATTAGTCAACCAGCCCCGACCGATCATTTTGACTTCAATAATCTACATAGGTATATAACCTTAAATTATTTATGTATAAACAAAAACACTATGTCCAATAAATAAACTTTAAAATAATCCTTTTACATTTATTCTATTGTAACGATATAAAGCATGAAAAAATAAAATCTTTAAGAAAAAATATTTACTTATCTAGTCAATTTTTCGACAAACGCTGATAACTGTTAAAAAAAAAACGTGTGATCGCGGAGTCGGACACAAATACATGGCATAGTCGAAGTGACTTCTTTCTACAGTGAATGTTTCCGCAATAGAGCATACCACTAAATATTTTCTTGTCGCATACGAGAATCGACTATAAACCATATACAATTACCTACTTCAAAAGCAACGATATCAAATTTTCACGACTCCTTTCATAATTGCAAGCTACCGCGGCTCGAAAACAGCGCGATACCCGTCGCTAATAAAACGAATCGCGTCCCGTGTGATTTAAATTCCGCACGTGTCCGAAAAAGTCTCCCTGCATGGTTCCTCGCTTTTTCCCCTTGCAGACAAAGTCGAGATACCCGCGACACTTCATTTTATCACGGTCGACCGTGGTCACCAGCGGCCCATATCGGCGCACCGTTCAGGAATTCCTGGACACACCCCGCCGTTTAAGGGCGACCGAACTTCCGGATGCCTCTACGACACGTTTTTTCCGCTCTACCCCGCACCCTCCGTCGACGACGACACTGCATCGTCCCGTAAATCATGCGGCAAGGTCTGCGCGCGAAGCCGCGTCTCGGGAAATCTCTTCCGACAGCTTTGGTCGGGGGGCCCAATTAAAATACCCACGTTGGTCGAAAAACTCGTGGAACCTGCCCCCCCCCCCCCCCCCCCCGCCCTCTGTGCCGCGTCCCCTCAGCCAGTGATGCGCGAACTTTGCAAGAGCGTTGATAAATCTCATCCGGCCCGTGACAGATCTCTGCAAAAAAATTCGGCAGCACGTGTGCGCTCGCGTAGCCCGGTTCCCTGCGCGGTATTTCTGAGAATCATTAACGTTGTCGGTGCCCGGATCGTTGAATCTAATTAATCGAACGACGCGGCGCACGATCGGCCGCGGTTGCGTGCGCATATGCGTGCCACGACTCGCGTTAACCTTCCATCGAGGAGGGCACCGCCGTAATCGGCCGCGCGGACGGAATCCTTCCGCACCGCGTCCACGCGATTATAATTTCCAGGGGTATCCTCCGTGTTTCCAATGTGCACGCACGTCCTACCCGTGTTTTTCGGGAAATAACGAGCGCACGCCTCTCGCGATAATGCGACGCGAAATTTCCTTTTTGCCTCGCCGACGCGGCGCGGCGCGGCGCGATCTCTCTTTTTTTCCTGTACAGCGGTAAAACATTTGGTGAAATATCGTGGCACGCTGCGGTTATTAAAAAAAGGCCGTTGATTCTCGTTTCTGGCTGTTTTAGGGGAGTTGGAGCTCCTGATAAGGGAATACTTTCGTGATCGATGGTGCAGACTGTAGGGTAGATGCACCGTTTTTAGCCATGTGCATAATTATCTTAATTTTGAATTGCTTGCAGATCATTATTATTTGGAGAATTTCACATCATAAGTAGGGTGAAAGCACTAGTAGTCGGCCATCCTCTAGTAGTCGACCACTTTTATTGTTTAGCTTAAAGAAATAAGTACTGAAATAAAGAATTTATTAAATGACAATTTTATATTATATATTGAATTTCTAACTTTAAAATACGACAAAAGCGCTCTTCATAGGTAAAAAAAATAAATGCTTTTAATATGATTTGTAAACTAATTTCGATTCTACATGTGCCATTGTTATTGAATAGAAACGATAAATGTAATTCAGTTCTATACATTTTTTACTGGAAAATAATGCTATTTCACTGCAAAAGCATCAACAATTTTATATACGCTTAAAAAATTTAAAAAAAATTTGATAATTTATTTATTTATGGGAGATCGGGAACTGGATCGCCATTCTCTTTCAATTTTGAATAGTCGACCACAGCGGTCGACTTCAGCCGATACGACCGGTGAGTAACCGGTGAGTGATTTCACTAGATTTTACTCGCGTCGACCAATGAACGAACAAGTTCAGAGTAAAATCTAGTGAGATTACTCACCGGTTGTGTCGGCTGAACGCACCCATTGAACGTTAAAAGTCGACCACGGAGGAAAGTTTGAAAAAACAAGAAGAAAAAGCGAAGAAAATAACAATAAAAATGGTAAAAGAGGAAGCATGTAAAAAGAAGAAGCAAGAAAAATGTAAAAAATTGAAACAGAGAGTTTTAAAACAAGAAAAGATTTAAACATATTTAACATAATTAAAATTTTATATTTGTTTCTTATGGATTAATGTTCTACAAAGTTTATATAATTTATTTATAAAATATAAATACTTTCAAAATTTTAAATTTGTTATTGCTTCCTATCTTAAAATCGAAAAATTTAATTTACATTTGAAAAAAATTATTTCTATTTCTTATTAAAATTTTGACGAAGATTTTAAAAGATCTTATTTTAATTACGCATTATTCCTGCCATTATTAATTATTTACCGTTGTTGCACGTTATATTTAAAAATAAATTTTAGTTTGTAATGCGCAGATAACCTATTTTGAATTTCATATTAAAAAAGGTGGTCGAATACTAGCTATCGGACCGGTCGACTTTTAGAGTTAAGCGGTCGAATATTAAAGCATTCGGATACTTTATTTTTATCCCTAGTTATTTATTTTCCCCGAATTATTATACTAACACAAAAATTTTATTGATACCTACCTATACTCGAGCTCATTTAAGAAGGAACTTGCCGACCGACGAGTTTAGATCGGTTCTGCACATGTTGGCGACGAAACAAGTTACTATTTTCTATACCACAAACAAACGCTCCCTCGGAGCCAATGATCACATTCTACATGCGCGAATTCAGTTCCTTCTTAAATGAGCTCGAGTATACATTAAATACATTTGAATTACTTCGATACATTTTATATATTTTATAACATTGATTATTTTTTTTTTTTTTTACATCTTTTCACTCGAGTTTAGCTTTAAGTGGTCAACTACTAATGCTTTCACCCTATTTTGTTTAGTATACCGCTAGAAATATAAGGTTACATTTATTTCTTACAGAGAAAAATATTACATTTTTTAAGAAGTGGCCAAAACTGGTACAATACCTTCAAGTATGCCAGAAATGATGCATTCACCCTACTGCTGTGTATACGTATACAAAACTGCTTCAACCTCTTTACGTTTGAATTTGGTATTAGCTATACCTCCCTTGTTTTTTTAATGGAAGAGCCGAGTGGCATTTCACTTTTCTAAAGTTTGCAATTCTTTCACCAATAGTGTACGTATCGAGTACTGTCGTAACATCGGAGCTGATCCCGTCTTCCCTACTATCGCGTCATTAATTTAATTCGAAAACGGATAACGAGTAATCGCTGGCATAAATTCTCCTAAGAGGTTTCACACATGCGCGCGAATTGTACGAGTTGGACGGAGCAAACAAATCGCGAGAACACGTCGATGTAGACGGGCTCATTAATTTTCCCGTGAAAAGAGGTGTACGTAACGACATTTCATTTGGACGCACTTCACGTTTCATTCAGCGCCGCTGTTTCGTGGAGAGCGCGAAATAACGACGTGGATCGCGCAGGTGTAGTCCCGGTTAAACGCGTAAACCACCGCCGACAATGGCGTTCCTCTTTTTTATTTAAACAACTTTTACAAGCAGCCACTTTCACGGCACGGCCACGCTAAAATGCTTCATTTGTATTTATCTGAAAATCCCTTTGTCACTTTTACTATCGCGAAGTGGATACACGGGCGACGGTGCCGCGGTAATATCGGACATCAGGGAGAACGAGTCGCGTTCCAGCCAGCGTTTTACACCAAGCACCGCACACGAGCTTTCAAAGCGGCTTTCGTGATGGCGAGAATAGAATTTCACGCGAGTTCTTTCCCGTCGCGTCATGTTAACATTTATTAATGTCGCATTGTTCAATTGAATTATGGGGGATCAGTTTTGCTTTTACTGCTGTTATAGTCTTTTCACAGCGATTTTCTAATTTCGAATTGAAACTCGTACGTTCATCTCCTACCTGTTCAATTTGTTCGGAAAATAATATTATACAATTTCTATGTTTCATTCAAGAAACGCGGCTCTTAGATTACTCCGAACGATTTCTTATCGTAGGTATTGGTTCACCTGCTCCGTGTCACGATTACAAGTCTCCGTTATCATATCTCGGGTGATTGTCTCCCGAGGAAGTGCGATGAGTCGTCGAGTTGGTTTAAATATTAGACTCTGTGTAAGCGATTGAAATTTCATACCCCCGATAAGAATTGGTTCAAAGTATTTCAACTGCGTGCAAAATGTGTTATTTTCTCAACAGCCACGCGAAAGTGCATTGGATTTTACAAACTCGTACGGCCATTCATTACATTCGCATTTGGAAGAGGAATTTTTTCTACGTACACTCCATAATCTAGCCAGCGCGTAATCGGGAGCCCTCAGTCACCAGTGCCTGATTAAAAATTTCATCGTGGACTCACTTCTCGCGTCAGCGATAACACTAATTTGCTGTTCACCTCTGCGACTGCTTTTCCACTGGCAGAGTTGAAGAAAAAAGGGGTGCACACGGGGGAGGCCGCCCCTCGCTCGCAGCCACGCTCGCCTCGTCAGTGGAGCCCACGGTTTCGCTGGCGGTTTAAAAGCTCGCGGAGTGGGTTCTCGCGATGGGAAGTCGGCGTCGAAAAGAGAAACGCCTAGGCGACGGGATAAAGACGCCATGGAAAACGGCGGTGCAGGAAAAACGACGTGACTCGGAGAGGTAGGAAATAGATACGGAAAGGGGGGGGGGGGGAGGAGCGGGGGCCGCGAGGGCAGAGAACGAGGTCGCCGTAGGAAAAAGGACGATCCCCGAGTATATTCAGACACGCGATTCTTGCTTACCGAAGGATTTGCAAAGTCAGGCAGAAAACGCGGCTGCCTCGGTAGGTAGCTCACTTTGAAAAAAGACACAGACCGGATAGGTGGATAGAGGGATAGAGCGGCGGCGAGGGGCTGGAACGCAAAACGAGAGGCACGAGGACGAAAATCTACGAGCACGCCGGAAGAAGAAGTTCAACCAGGGAGAGGAAAAGAAACGCTCTCTGGAATGCGAACGGTAATCGCCGGGGTGGAACGGAAAAGGACGAGAGTATCGCCGAGTGGGCGCAAGAGGAGCAGAGCGACTAACACCTGCTGCCGTGGGGATAGAAATCCAGCAGAAAAGAAACGAGACTCAATGATTTTAAGAATGCCATGTATCTTCCCCGGCGAACCAGATTATTTAGTCGTTTAGCGTTGACGACAGCGATAGGGGCTGCCTTCATTATACAGACATGACTTCTGTTTTTTTTTAGGGTTCCGAGAGTTTATAGCCAGTAGGACTCTAATCGGGAGATTCTAATCGGGACACTTAGGGCTTGGGAGTTCTCTTCCTACCTCTCGATAACGATTGATGCATCTGTGGAGTCGATGACAAACTGCACAATCCATTTGACCGCGGGAGGTATGTATCCCATACCTAATCGTTCAGGTTTTGTTCTTTTCTACCCAGACCACGTAGGATGTACACGCGAGTACCGGCGGCTTCGAGGAAACCGTAGAATCGACATCCTAGAGGAGCGAGGAAAGGGAAGCGTGGTCGAGGGATAAAGAGCGAGTAGAGACGTAGAAACCGCGACTAAATGCGAAAAGGAAGAAAGGGTATCGCGAGTTTTGCGTGCACGGCGGAAAGAGACGGGAATAAGGGAACAGGGATAAAAAAGAGGGAGAGAAGGCGAGCAGCTTTTCCACGAGGAAGAGGGGTGCGCCAAGGCGAGAATTACGAGGCTCAGGTGCACGCGGGTACATTATTAAAAAACAGGAAACCTCATCATTTTCGCTGGCTCTCGTAAAGATATTAAATGGAGACTTTATGTTGCCGGTGTTCGTCGCGTGTGCCACGTTGTTGCTCACGCGTTTGCACGTTCGTATGAACGAACAACCACAGTGGATGCATCTGTGCTGGTGCGTTTGCGGCACAGGCACGAGCATATCCGCGCAAAAGCTGCGAGCGTGTACGCGTAGATCGTCGTACGGGGATTTCCGTTTCGTGTTTCGCGCGACACACGCTCGAGCAAAACGCACACGCAGAGGCGTGCGTAATCGCGATAAGTGACGCACACGGCGCGTGTAGGGCCCTTCGCGGACCAGAGTCGCATATAGAACCAGCCCGAAGGAAGTGCATACATCGATTCCTCCACTTCCGTTCTTTGTTCGCGCGCGTACAACCCCGCGGCGGTTTTCTACTTTATGCAACGCCACCGTCAGCTCGATTATCCCGAGTCAATCTACACGGTGTTCGCTACAGGCGTACCCCTGACCGTTCAGCGCTTCTAAGAGCGTCTATCCGATGTAATGTTTCGAGTTCCCGACCGTGTTCTTTACAGTCGAGATGTTTTCTTTGCGACTTATAGGATTTAGCCTTTACCAGGTACCTTGAGGAATTTTAGACTTCAGAGCCTGATGAAATTCGCGAGTCAGTGTGTTATTGGTGTAACGGGAAAAATGCGACAGACTCTTCTCCGAAGTGAAACACAAACCTGTGCCCGTAAATTCACGCCATCCTCCAACATTTCAACGCGTCGATATATTATACCTGCTCCTAATTTCGGGCACTTTCTCCTGCATCGTATCACTCCAATCTATCTGCCACCTCCCCAAATGCATTTTACCGCACGAAGGGAAACGTCTCGCTCCATCGACCTCCCGTGCCCAACGAAACCTCCGCTCGTTGTTCCATCAAAAATTCCGTCGGCGAGAGAAAAAGTGTTCCCGCCAGGCCGTAATAACGAGCGTCTCGCCGTTTCGCAACACGTATCGCGCGTAAACTATCGCTTTCCAGAACGTAGCTCGATTAAATACAGGTTTCTCGAGGCGCACAAGCAGCCGGCTGGGCCGCGTGCACCTTCTGCATCGACTCGCCGCGGCAGCATGTCGTGTTCCCACCTGATGTCGTGCATACGTATGCACGCGTGTGTACAGGGGCGGGTACGTACACAGGGCTGTGTACACGCCGCGCGGACACCCGCGCCACGTGGGAGGCGCGGACCTCACAAAGAGGAGCCGTGGAGGAGCGCAGAGGAGCACGGGGCAGCGTTGCTCGCGGAAAGTTGCCGGCTAACGAGCAGGTGTTGCAGGTGCCACGAGGGCAGACCTCTTTTCCAGAGGCCGTTTGCCACCGTTCGCACCGTTTCCACGGACAACGGTGACTCCTGTCCGACCCGCTATCCCCTTCCGTGCATTGTTCGCGGGATCCCCGGGAAATATAGAGATCCGTCCCGCGAAAGAATCTTATTCATCCCGGGCGAGGCACCGCCAGCCACCGACCTGTCCTTTTAAATGCCCCTCGCTTCTCTGGCCGCGTGCATTCCCCGGCTAACGTCCACCACGAAAATCCCGTCCGATGGCCATGCGTCCGTATAAGAATACAGCCGTCTTGTTTTGGGATGCCCGCATACATTAGTGTCAGAATGTTTCGGGAGATTGCCGTGTTCCTTCCAGGCCGACGTCCCGTTGGTACGCTCCAAGAGCCACTTTTTTCGTGTTCCTCTTATCTCGCCAGCACGCGGCCACTCGCGGAGCGGGCGAATTTTTACCGGGCTACAAGTGGACGTTTTGACGCCGGCGAGGATGAATGATCGAGCGGGCGAGCGAATGGACGGCATGAATATTTATTGTTATCCTAATGCGATCAATTCTGAGCGTGTGCCTCGTCTGACAGGGCTTGTGGGTTGAATTTGTACGCCCTGAAAACAGTTAACGACTCCCGTTGGATGCTCGTCTTTGGGGGAACTATCAACTTTATATCATTTAAGATTCGGGCGCCGAATGGAAGACACTATTGAACTGAACATGTGGGAATCACAGAGCCATGCGTTGATAGTAGTTGGACGTTCAGAGTGTTGGTGCTAGTTGCTGGTTCATACCCCAGAACTTGGAGACACCTTTCGCCATACTTTAAAGTTTCGTTTGCTTTTCTAGCCGACTGCGACACGAAAGGACGCGAGCGATACGTCGACTTTCGTTGGCGGGCATCTATGTTAAGTGTCGAGGAAAAAGGAATGTCCGCGAGACACACAACCGGCTAGACTGTTGATTTAAGGACCGCGAAACGCCGTGAAAGATTGCCTTCGTTTGCATGGGCGTGAACGAAAATACGTTCGTGACTATTAATACCGTGAATGTGAATCGTACACAGTTTTATCGCGTTTGCCGCTTTATGGACCGTTTATCGCGGAACAATAAAGTGACCATTTTCAAGGATAATACATGGGTGTACGAGGGTGGGTATTCGGTACACCGAAAGTGCTGATTCTTGTAAATCCTTTGTAGTACAGTCTACAATTGTTCACGAATCGGTTGGTACAGTTCAATACAATTCCCCGGATGTTTAAAACCACAGCTAGTCTAAGAAAATCTGATGGGCGCATATTTGAATTGCGTCCCTGAACGTTGGCCTGCTGTTCAGGAGGCTAGCAACAACGGCTGGGACGATCTTGGGAAAAACCCAGACCTGATGCATCGCGTATCTTCCCGCTTTGTTTGTAAAGCATTTTCTTTGTCGCGACGCAAAACGGTCAGGGCAATAAAACTTTTGACTGGTATTAGAGAAATGCTGAGAAAAAAACATAGCCGTTTTTGAAGGAAACTATACAAATGCTTCTTCTATCAGAAACTTCTTATTACACTCCAAATCACGATGAAAAAAATGAAAACTTTGTCATCTGACTCAGAGCAATTTTGAGTCTAAGATTTGTGGTTATCGTGAAATTCACGTTCTATTTTTTTTTTTTATTTATAACCATTCAAAACATTTGTAAGTGCCTTCTTGTTAGTTTTTGTTGAAGATAATCATTTACGTATGTTCAAATCTCTCCATTCTATGTATTGTAATGGTATTGCGTTATAGCTAATAAGAGTGGGGAGAGGTTTTTGTTCGTCTTCCTGTTAAGGTCGAGGACGCTCGCCTCGTGCTGTACAGAGTTAGTAGAGTATTCGTAGTGAGAACAACACCGTCTGTAAAGCCTATATTCCCTAACAGTCTACAGCTTCAAAGTTTCTTTTTGTTCAAATATATTTATATTATTCAATAAAATCTTAACAGTTGTTATTGTAAGATTAAAAAATTATTGCCTTTTCTTTAGTTTACTAAACATAATTTTTTGAAAAACATTAAAAAAATATTTTTGTTTTAAAAAACGTATAAAGTATTATTGGGAAACCTTCTAAACCTATTGAGCATCATAAATACTTTTAGCCAGCCAAAAACAGCAAATTGGAGCACCGTGCTATGGTGGTGTCACGGGAAGAACCCTACGACGTCGCTGCTAGGGGTCGCCCTTAAATTACGTAAGGCTTTTTGGGGGAGAGAAGGGGATCGCGAATTTCGTATTAGGGGGAGTCAGGTAGCGTCTTACGTAATATTTTTTATCTTAATTTTCAATAAATTCAAATTCTATCATTAATGTTCCAGAAAAGTAGTTTTAGTTTAAATTTTCTGAAACCGAGTTAAATGAATTATATAAACCTTTAAAGGAATTTTAATAACTGAAAGAATTAAATGTAAAAAATATTACGTAAGGAGGGGCTTGGAATATCAAATCTTACGAATTCTTATACTGGGGTATGGAAGGGGTAAGAATTCGCCATAATTACTCTTCAGTAATTTAAGTATGGCTCCGTAGAACGCGAACACTCTTGTACGGTCTTTTGGACACACTGGTCACCATCAAGGAAGCCCTCCGCGTCTTTTGTAATATTCGACTACACATATTATGGTTACATATAATTTGAAATTATATTTACTCTGTATTCGTTGCGCTTTTGCTGTCCCCCTTTTAAAATATTTCTTACACTACCAATGTTCTTAAAAAATTCTGGGGCTGCAGGTCTCGAAGCCTTCCTCTAAAGTTTAAACTCTAAACAAAATTACTCTGCACCTACAAGTCCCTCCTATTGAGAGGACCTCCCTCTTCCTAATCCTAATCATACCTTCTCCTTCTTCTTTTAAAGAAACTGTATTCACTGTATCGATCTCCCAACAAAATACCCTCATCCTCTTCGTGTAACCTTGACTCCACAGACAACAACCATAAGGAGGTTCGATAAAACCTTTCGCGAACCACGGTGCTTCGTAACGTCCAAGAATCTCTCATCCCACCAATAACGCAACTACATAGTAATAAATATTACTCACGCCGGCGTTCCCTCGCTACGACCCCGTCGGAAACAGAAAAGTCTGAACGAGCATAGTTTATTGTACCTCTTAATTTTCCACCGCGGAAATCTGAAGCTATAATCAAAGTCGCTGGCCGGCTGGAGCTACGACCTTTGGCCCTTAGCGGACGGCTGACTTCGGAAACTCGCGTATTCTGGGATAGATAATGCGGACATACATATTGCACCGCGTCCACGGTATATCGCGAGGTTCGGTTGGATGGTGTCCTTGCCCGTTCGTCGCCGAAGAATGCGAAGAAACACGCGAACCTCGCCACCGAACGACCGTAACTGTTCGGAGTGTTCCTCTTCTGCGCCCTCTGTTCCTATTCTCTCCCCTTTGTTCGACGACCCCCTCGTCGACGCCTTCGGCCTCTAACAAACTGCCAGCTTTGGTATTTGAACTTCGAAATACACATACGTCAGAATGTCGCCCGGCCACATTAAAGAGTAAACTCTGGATCAACTATGTAAAGGCTGGGACGCGTGATCGGGGCTCGGATGTTTAACAGTTACGTGGGCGTGGTGCCCGTGTCAGAGTCGGGAATAGCTGTGTAAAAGTTCTCTCGCAAGTGATCTTTTCCACTGTTAGCCTTTGGTACGTGTTTCTTCGTTGGGGTACTAAGTTTGGCCACTGAACGAGGCGAAGGAAGGTTCGAATCGCTCAGCCTTTCGCAAGCCTTAAATATAGTCCGGAAAGCATAGCATCTATCAAGTTCTATCAAGTTCATCTATCAAATTAGACTAAATATGCAAGTAACAAGTGTTTAGAAATCATATCACCCTGATGAAATTGACATTTATCCCCTGAAAAATTAATTTCGTCGAGTGGAAACGGCGATTATTAATTCACGGTAATCGCCATTGAATATTGAAAATTTCATTTCGTTCTTGCGCAGGCTCACGTATTTTATAATTCGTTTTATTGGATGTGCTTTATCAATCGCTACGGTATTCTTCAATTTCCGTGTACAGACGAGCAAATGAAAATTGCCAGCCTCCGCCGCGCCAGATTAACGAAATGTATTAACTTTGATCATCGCCCGTTTCATCGAGGAACGCTTTCGAAATTCTGCGGCCTCGATTGAAGTATCCGGAGTGATATTACCATCGGTGATACCGTCGATCGTCAGAGATCCGGTGTTCCGGCTAGCCAGAAGAAGAGACAGTTTCCTTTTTCGTCGGAAGAACAATTCTCGGCCCATCGGGGAGGAGACGTAATTTCCCGAAGAGGGGATTCACCCGTGGGATCGCGAGTCGATGCGTGTAGCTACTAATTGTGTTGCATTAATGGCGCCCATCATCCACCGTTATCGACGCGATCGTGGCTTCGCGAACGACACCGCTCCACGCCGATTGCGTGAGAGAGGTTTAAGCTGTTCCCCGAGTTTATCGTTCACGGGGGTCACTCGCGTAATTGCGCTACAGGAGCAGGAACTCTGCTCCGCGAGTCTGCTACTTCAGTTTTTACGTCTTTCTTTTACTACCGAAACCGTTGAATTGAAATGAAGTTTGGATCGGGGAGAACGTAGTAACAGCCGATGGCTGTCGTTTGCAGCTCACGTGTCCCGTATAAATTTCAAGGAGAAGGAACGAAGTGATGTCTCCTGCTATAATTTAGAAGCCCACATCGAATGACATGCGTGTACATACGTGCTGACTTTCAATTGTGTTGCCATGCGATAGCCCTTTGTAAACTGAATACACCTCGGTGTACACGCTATATGAACTTCGGGATACGGTCCGTTGCAAGTTACATCGTTGGCCAGCGTATTGTTCATTTACCCGTACAGTCGAAATGGATTTGCTGGTTTTATCGCCTCAAAGGGGAGCTTTGGAATTCGCTGATGTACTCGTTGCTGGATCCTGTCAGATCGGTCGTAAATGACGATAGCCAACGAACCTTTGGCTCGCAGCGTTACGAAACGTTATCAGAATGTAATCGCGACCGTCAAAGCGCGCCTCTCTTTGGCGTTCCGCCGCGCCGACGATCTCACCGGAGAGAGTACAATCACCCAAAGTGAAACTCGTACAAATATGTACCGACTGCTCGCCTAATCTCTCGCGCCGGCTGGTAAATACTGACAGGGCGTCAATATTGAAATATCTTATCGTGGAAAGCGCCATGCATACCTGAAATATATTGGGAAACGGTCTGTCGACGTGCGCGGCATGACTCACAACCCCGGAAAGATATCGGTGCCCTCTCTTCCCGCGTGCGCGCGCGCGTGGGCGCGTGTCGGTGTGCACGCGCTCACATATGAAACTACGCGGGGGAACTCGAAATTCTCCCAGCGAAAAGAGCAGAAACTCTTTTGACCTGCATCTAGAGCGGCCGACGGGAAGCTGGGCGATGGGGTGGAGAAATAGAAGGCTCCGTGACGTTGCTCGATATTCCACGAACCCCTGTCGGCATTTTCGAGCCACTTTGGGGATAAATTCCACGAACATTGAAAACTTAAAAGTCGGAAAGTGGATTCCACTCTGGACGAGTTTCTCTCCGGTCCCCGACGATTTCGTGGAAACGAGCGCATACGTATGCGAGCGACCGCAAAAGAAAGATCATCGAACGAAGCTAACGCATCGACCAGCTCTTGATTTTCTTTCAAACTGTCGGTGGAACATCGAGCGATCGTTTCGCTCAGGAATCGCCTCGTTGGACTGGCGGTCTACCGAGGGCCAGTCGAGTTATTCAAGGTTCCTTCGATTTCCGTGGCGACACACGAATATGAGGAATATTGTTGTGGGGCCGAGATTTGCCAAAAGCCGTCTCGAGCGCAAAAGATGGCCAAGCTAGTCGCTGAGAGGAGCTTAGACGGGTAAGCTCGCGGGCTTTGCCTTCGCGCTGGGAGATCGACGGCCCTGTATTTCCTATATCCAGGACGTTCCTCCTGGGGGTATAGCTTAGATCCTGGCCATCCCTCGTTAAATCCCATGGGAACCGCGGCGAGGAACGGTCAGGCTACGCGAATGCCTGCCAGCTCCAATGTTTCCAAACGTATAACGTCACACCATCTGCGACTCGTCAACGTCTGCCGTTAGTGGATTCGAAAGGGGAATTTCAGGTGATACGCTTTACCTACGCTAATGTGGCTGTTTTTCTATCGAGACGTGGGAAAGTTGAAGCTCAATCCTTCAGAAAATGTAACTACTTTTAGGAGGAAGTATCATGACAGCAAAGATTGATATAGTATCGAAGTGATTTATTTATATTTTCATACATCACGTATGGATTTCACTTTAAATTACCCTCGGATTGAATAGCGAAGACCCTATGGATTAATCTTTATTGTTCAACGAGTAAAGTGTACATATAACAAATCGTTTTGAAGCGAAAGACTACAGAAGACAATAATATTGAACGTGAAATGGAACTACCCAGTCGGATACCGAGTGTTTGTAGGCATCCCGAAGCAAATAGAGTTTCTATTTAAACCGACGATGCGGCGCAATAAGTAGATAAAGCTCGCAATGGTCAGACATCGTCAACACGAGGCGTTGTTTCAGGAACTGTTTAAAAAAGAGGGCAATTGTGCGATAAAAATCCAAAAGCTAAGCGATAACTGCTTCTATCTTATCCGGACTAATCCCTCGGACTGTATTCTGTATATCATCGGACACAAAGGAGAAAATAAGGTCATCGAGCGAATGTTTCCACGATTCCAAGTATCTGCGCTTCCACGTGTTGTTTGGGACCTTCCAGCACGTTGGTCAACAATGACCAATGTAAAACATCATGAATTTATGGTTACGACATTTCTTAATGGAGATTTTTCTCCACTGTCGTTTCGTATAGACCGACCTGTCGTTTATTCCGCAATAATGAGACCTTATCGTGATAAAGGAAAGAGGGCGAGCAACGTGCAACAATAGATGCTATAAATCGAATGTTTAACGAAAGGTTAAAAATAATGCAGAAATATCTGAACAGTTGCATTTGCCATTTCACATTTCTGTTATCCAGTTCTCTATACAATACTGTGGAAATAGTTTCGTTAATTCTAGGCAGACATTAAAACTGGAATTTAAAGCTGCGCGAGAGTTCGCCTCTAATAATAATATGCTGCCTAAAAATTCGCGTTTCCGGTGACGAATTATTAAAAGCTACAGTAGCAACAAATCAACTAACGTCCTAGAATGCCCTAGCGTGGCTCGTCATTCACCATTTCAAAGGGAGAGCCTTACGCGCCGCGGCTCGCGGGGAAATTGTTGCCGCTGGCGACACTTTATTCAATGCAAAAACGTGCCTCGGAACGCGAAAGGATGACGGTAAAATTTTCGAGGAAAGGAGCACTCCGCGCCCCTCGACGGATTCATAACAGAAGCCGGTGTTTGCTTGGAAAATTCCCGGTGCACGAACACTCGACGGCCGAGGCGGAGGACTCAGGCACGGGGGAAAAAAGGGTGAAGAAGGAAAGGGGCCGCGGGCAGAGGGGGAGTTACAGAAGGCGAGGGCAAACAAGACGGTCGAGGGAAATCAGCTGCGCGTATGACCAAAGCGATCTCGGGGGTTAAATGGCCGGCTTAGACTCTGATCGGCATTAAGCTGTCAAGGGGTTGCTTTTTCGAATTCCTCGCGTCGGCGTTAATCCTATTTCAGAATGGAGCCGTCTTCAACCCCCTGTCAGGACCGACGCCAGGACCCACGTCCTGACCCGCCGCAGGAACGTGTGTTTACGTCCTGTACCCCCGTGACTCCGTTAATCCTCCAGAAGGGATTGCGAAGGGGTTGAAAACGTTTTAACGTGCCTTCCGTTGCTGAATGAACAATATGCTTCTTAGCGTTTTTAAACTGTAGAACCTTGTGGGATGTCGGGATTCTATAGAGTATAGGGAATGAAAGTCGTTGACAATGAGGGCCATATTATAGTAGTCTCTATTTTGTTTCTTTTGTATCAAGAATTTCTGAGTCATTACGAGACGATACTTTTGTTATTTAGTGTAGGGGAGACCGGGGCTGGTAGGTCAGTTTTTTCAGTTTTTGATTTTTAATCAATCATGTGGGCAAAATATCATTAAACCGGTTAGTATATTTGATACATTTGGCTATCTGATTAAATTATTAATGTTGACTCAATCTGATAACAATTAAGGTATTTTAATGTTTTTCTAATACCAGCCCCATGATCGGGGTTGGTTGACTCACAGTATGGGGTAGGTTGACTATAGGTACAATCAGTTAAGAAAATGTTATTAGTAACTTATCTCAGTGGTAATAAAATAACACAATGTCACAAGAGTTGTTTCATTATAAAATATGAATTTCTTTCTTTCATATTTTAATAATAAGCTGAAAAAATTTTCAACTTAAACATTAATTATAATGTATTTCAACATAATCAAATTTTAAATAAAAAATAAAAATCGCTTTATGAATAACAAAATAACAATATAAACCTTATTAACGTTGTTAGTCAACCAGCCCCGACCGATCATTTTGACTTCAATAATCTATATAACCTTCAATTATTTATGTATAAACAAAAATGCTAAGTGTCTAATAAACAGTGCAGATTGTCTAATAAACAAACTTTAAAACAGTCCTTTAACATTTATTCTATTGTAACTATATGTATAGAGCGTGAAAGAATAAAATCTTTAAGAAAAAATATTTACTTACGTAGTGAATTTTTCGACAAACGCTGATATAACTGTTAAAAATCGCGCGATCGCACGGTCGGACATAAATGCATGGCATAGTAGAAGTGACTTCTTTCTACAGTGAATCTTTCCGCAATAGTGCATATGTCGGTGCAAAGTTATCATCAATTAGTCAACCCACCTCTTGAGACAACCAGCCCCGGTCTGCTCTCGCGTAGGAAACTTGTTAGTTCTGCAATGAATTAATCGGTGGATTATTAACGTCACGTTTGAAGTGGATTGACACAGAGTCCGAAGAGAAGATGGAAAGTGGACCAGGGGAATATTTTTAATCGAGATGAAAAATGTATTGCAAGTCAGGTGTGTCATAGCTCTACTCGTCATATAAATATTTAATATCCCCCGAACGGGGAATGACGAGCGCGGCGTCTCACGTGGCAATTGGATTTGAACACGGTCCGCTTCGTGACTTTGTTAATTATTCAGTAAACGACGTCTGGCGTACGTTCTAATAATACCCTCGGTTAGGTGGAGAAGCGCCGATATTCCGCGGCTAGTGGCAGGGGTTCGAGAGAAGAGGAAAGGAGAAAGGGATGAAAAGACGAGTGGGGGGGGGGGAGGAAAATAAATCGACGACAGATCGCGTTACTAACTGCTCGACGGGAATCGAGACGAAGCTGCTCAAGCCAGTTCGAGCACTACCCTTTCGACTTCCCAAGGGTGTACGGAAACACTCGATGAACGCTTGAGCACTTCGAGGGTGGTGTCGGGTCGAAGGTGCTCGAGGTACTAGGGTCAGAAAATTGCTGATCGGAGAGCAATATTCCTGCTTGCTCGAGAATATGTAGACATCTTTTGCCCGTGTACACGGCCAATCGATAAATTGCACTAATTAAATGGCCACGTAATTTCTATAAAGCGATCCTCTCTTCTGCTGCTTAGTTGCCCTCCAGTCACTGTTTCTCTTTATCCGTGGATACAAACAGAGTGTAGGTAATTATTCAGAATTAATTATATCGGTAGGTAGGGTAGGGTGGGACTAAAAGTCCGCCGGGTAAAAAGTCCCAAATTCAAAATTTGTATTCCTAAACTCGCAGTGTACTACTTAGAGAAAAAACGGAGGTGACCACAGAGTCGTCAGTTATTTATTTCATGTATCAAAAACTAAAAGAAATTCGTCGTCTTTGTTGTTTTATAGTTTATACGAACGAAGTAAATCACAGTTTAAAAGCGTATCAGCCAAGTACGTTAAGATTGTATGTTCCTTTAGTAATGTATGATATTGTGTACTGCTGAATGATAATATTTTCTAACGTTTATATCGCAGAAGCTATAGAGGTATCATTGAGGCAAAAAGTCACTCGGACTGAAAATATATATTTTATCATTTGTTTTCATAATAAGATGGCCAAACTATAAAGAAATCATGCCAAAGTCTTTAAATAGTGTTTTTGTTTTGGTTGAGCGATTTTTTTGTAGTTTCAGATCAAGGTGAGCCTCTGATTTATATTTTTATTTTTTGGTAAAGAAGTCATGCTTTGCTTTCCATATTGTATACCAAAAAGAATTGGTTTAATAAAAATTTGTTGATTTGAAAAGAGTTTTCTAGTTATTTAGTTTAATATTACTTGAAAAGACATTAGGGACTTTCTACATTAGGTATGCAATGTACTTTTTGCCCCGTGCGTGGGGCAAGAATTTTGTGGTATACAACAAACGAACTTCGTGAACGTAGAGTATAAATATAGTTATAGTTTATACAAAATAACACCAGATATCTGTAGATTGTTAATGTTATTTACATAGGTTTATACGAAAAACGGGACTTTTAGCCCCACACTACCATACCTATATGCTACCTATGAGACAATTAATATAAAAACGACACTTTAACGGTAGAATGTTACGCGTACAATAGGATCCACATCCCCAATTTCAGGTAAATACCAAAGAAACAATGTCCTTTCAACGACGAGGTAGAAATTCTTGAAATTCTCAAACATATTCATTGCGATCCAGGAACGATTTCCACGAAGCTCGACTAAGAACGGTCGCGTGCCGCAGCTCCCTGGAACTACGGAAGCACATCTGCGTTCCTCATCGATCCGCATTAAAATACTACCATCGTTGGTCGGCTTCGGAGGAAAAGAAACGAGCCCACTAAATATTTTGATGAGCTTACCGGCTTAAGAGTTCCTTTTTTCTCTCCTTATACCGGCCGGGGAGAACGTATCCCCGGGAAAAAAATGTCTTTTCGGAATCCTCTCTAAATTGAATACACGATCCCTTTTAATAAAGTTACACGCGGCGCCGGGCGAGGGCCGCCGAAAAAATAATTCCGGCACGAGGCTATTCGTTAGGCCAGGTATTTTTCGTGATCGTGTTATTCCCCGCGTACTTAAGACGCCCGGAATAAATGTACACGCGAGGAAAAAGTCCGCAGTTTACCCGCCATTTTCACGGGGCAACAATATTATTCACCCCGTAACGGAAATTCGAGGTGAAAAACACCCTTAAATGCGAGGGGCGCCTTATTTCCTTCTATCCGAGAGACTACGTGACATACATTAATCATGTTCTGTTCGGTCTTGGGCGAAAATTTGATTTTATTCACCCTCCCATGGTGTCTGTTATAATGGGGGCGGTGGAGGGGGGGGGGGGGGTGCTGGCTGGCATCGGCTGGCTGCAACATTAATATTTCCCCTGTTTTTAATAAGTAGCATGCTCTTGCATTTCTTGACGTTGTTTACCCTCGCTGAAGAAGCTTAAAAATAAGGATGGATTTAGCTAAGTATATGGAAACGAACAATTTCCATGCAATCGTTTCATAAAACTCGAATACACGCCTGCCTAGTTTCCCCAGCCCGTTTAAAAATGTCTACTGTCCACGCTCACAGAATATTCAACCGCAAAGTCACCCATTGAAAAGAAGCAAATCTACCCGCAATCCCGGCTTCTTCATCAGTAACCCCTTTTCGATCGATAACGTTGAAGTATTCAAAAGCAGATTACATCCCACGCAAAGTTAAAACTTGCCCGCTTTCACCCGGGGGAGAAAGTTCTGCGGGCAACTTCTGCATACCAGCGACCATGGGAAAGGGTCGAAACATAGGACGCTCGCTCGGCAGGGACAAAAAATAGTAATGCATTAACCGTGGGACGTCTATAATCATGTCACGTGGGGCAATTCGCAAATCAACTTCTCGTTAGCCGCGACCGGAATGCGTAGGCGGGAGGTTGAAGCGTAGAGACGGCGTTGACGATAAAAATGGACGAGGCGAAAGGTTTTCCATCGATCCGCGCGGACGGGGCGAGCGGAAGACGACGCGAGAGCGAAGGGGTGGCGCGTGTACCGGTAATAAGGGCCGGTCGCACCCTAAGTGACCGGAATGGCGCAATAATTCGTGGCTCTCGTGACGTTAAGAGGTCTGCCCTTTGCGCTCGTAGGCCCTGCGAGAAGGTGGCCGCTCGGCCTCCCATACGGTTTCGCAGGCATCGTCCTAAATATAGATCCCCTTACAACCTGACGTCCAATTATAGCTCTTTGATGCCTCGCGAGCGTTTCTATCGCGCCTCTCCTTTCTCTCTCTTTCCTTCGTCTTCTGCATCGAGCCTCTCCTCTTCCCCCATCCCTTTCCTTTCATTCTGCCACTTCCCGCCGAACCTTCAAACTTCTCTCTCTCAGGCGATAATTTTATCGCGGTTACCGGCCACTCGCCGTCGGCAAATCGCGGGAGAGCTTAGTGAATCGGGACCAACCTTTGAAAACGCGAAATTGTCGGTTCCACCCCCGCCAGCCAGCCGATGACTAACGATGTTTCGCAACACAGCCGCCGATCGCTGGCTTTATGCCTCCCGTTCAAAGGGCCCGCGATTTCTTTTCAGTCTCAAGGATAACGCGCCGGTTATATTCTTTTGCGAGCGCGAAAGAGGAGCTCGAGCG
This sequence comes from Andrena flavipes, assembly GCA_963971345.1. NCBI lineage: Eukaryota > Metazoa > Arthropoda > Insecta > Hymenoptera > Andrenidae > Andrena > Andrena flavipes. The sequence goes on along the minus strand of OZ020480.1, from coordinate 26,388,282 downwards.
GCTGTAAATGGCCACTTTTCAGCGTCGTTTCTCAGCCAGCGAGCAGTCGAGCTTTCCGAAGAAAACGGCAGCCTCCCCTTCCACTACCACCTCCTCCTCTTCTCCTCTTTCCGTTTAAGGGATCCGTTTTTGAGTTCGATACACCACCGTCGCGGCAACAGCACAAGGCAAATATTTGCCGTCGTTTATCACCGTTCGAACTCCCGCCTTGAAAAGCTGTCGCTTACTGCGCTACGCGACGGCCAGACGACGCCCGCGCCCCGTTTCGCATGCACGTTCATTTTTTTTTACCCCGCTCTTTTGTTCGAGAAACTATTTCGACGGATCGCGGACGTTAGCAATCAACGAGAGGCCATACGAGAGGCACGGTACGAATGATAATTACGACGATTGTGAGCGTTTTTTGATAAGCACGCGATGCTGTACCTGAATATTTATGTGCTACAGGGTGTTTCAAAAGGATCAGTCAAAGCTGTGGTCGAGTAGAGGAAAAAAGTATCAGACGCGCGTGTGTTACTTTCAAGTTTACGATAAATACTTTTCCTGTTCCTTACAAATAAATATATAGAAGGAACCAAAATCTAACCAGAAATTTTAGGCACACGTAATATAGGGGAGAGTTGCCTATATCGAACCACTTAAGACATTTTATGTTATATTTCCTATTTGGTACTAATTCGAACGCAAATGACTACTGGATATTGTAGCTTCATCTTTTAGGCACCTATATGCTTTACCTTTTGTTCAGAACAAATTAATTTGTTATTAATCTCTTTGTCACATACTGTAAACGGTCCACTAAAAATAGTATCAATAACAAATGGAGAAGAAAATATTCCACATAAAGTAATGATTATTATACAGTTACATATACATATGTATACGTGCCGCAATAATCAATGAATATGATATACCTACATAATCTATAAAAAATACGAGTTATCAAATCCTACAATTTAAAATTTGTAATGAATGAAATATGTACTTAAAATGAATGTAAAATATTCTACATTAAAACCGCTTTTAGAAAAATACAAAAATACAAGACAAAATTGTCAATAATACATCAATCATAACTGATTTTTTTAAATATTTATAGCACGCACAAAATAGGGTGTAAGCTCAAAAGGTTTTATTTCCATTTCTTATTTGGCATTTACTTGATATTTTTATTGTCAGATGTCGTTTACATTCATTAATTACCGAGAAATTGATGAGGTACGATTTAGGTGACCACTACTATATTGGCAACTCTCCCCTACAAGGGGTAAACACGAGCCCCTTCCCCGTTTCTATGCACAGAACTCGCCCCTTTCGACCATCCAGCTTGGATCACCCTGTAAACAAAACACTCTCATTCTGACGCAGTGACCAGTGAAAATTTTTAAATATCCCCCGCGATAATTTTGCCCCAACGCGACCCACGTTGCCCGCCATTCTACACCGTCGAATGCTTCCCGACCGTAACCCGAAAACCGCGCGAGACTTTCTAGCTGCGTCGACGGAGAAAGTTCCTTTCCCTGACCCCTCCTTCTTTCAGAGGTGTATTTTTTTCTTCATTTTTATTTTCCCCGTTCCAGGCACACAATGAGCGGCACTCGCGCCGCACAGACGGGGGCTTAAAGAGCCCCGTCTGTGGGAATTAGCGTGCTCGGAAAACGGAGGGGGCTCAGGTGCGTTTACGTCGAACCAGCCTACGAGACTCCCCGTTCCTCTATTCCCCCCCGCCACTGGCCACCGCCCCATTTCGAAGGGTAGATCGCGCCCCCCCCCCCACCCCAAAGCACCACCCCCCGTCGCCCCATCTAGCCCACGTGGCGAGATTCGCATACGGGGTAGCGCGTTTTTAAACAACACCGCCGCGACCCCACGAGCGCCGTTAATCCTCCTCCATATACGGGATTGAAAGGGTGGACGGCTTGCGAATGTTACGCGCCGAAACTGATTTCCCGTGAATTTTATGCGCGGATTCGCGCGCGGACCGATGCCACGATCGGTGAATAGCATATCGGAGCGTGGACACGGGGATTTAATTCGTAATTCGTCGCTTCCGCTGATGCGTGGATCATTTCGGGAGCATTAAACAGCGATGTCGATGTTGCGAGGGCTGGCCTTCATGCACTGTGCGCGAGGGTCTCGTCGGTGTAGTCTGTCGACCACTTCGCGTTGATATTCAACAGAGGAAATTGGCAGTGTTCGAGTAATGTTTTATAGACACTTCGATAAGTGTTGAAATATGAAATTTTTAGGATCGAAGCCACTTGGAGGACAAGTAGACCCTAGGTATAGCTAGATAAATGAATTATCGCGCGCAATTTTTGCTTATCAAAGCGAATTGGAGGTAGCTATGAAACGGGCGTAAAGGTAAGGGAGGGTCGGTAAACGTTGGTGTAAAAGCAGCGGGGAACACCCTCGTACGCGCTAGATCGAAGGTGTGTGCTCAATGCGTGAGTGTTACCTGCCTGCCAACACGCACCCGTCCGTTATAAGATCAATATAACGCGTGCACGCATAACCTCACGTACCTGGCTTCACCCTCCTGACGGTATCCGCTTCATCTCCCTGGCCTTTCCTATCTATCCACCAAAAAAAATGCGCGAAAGGGGCGGCGCTCTTGCGTGCACATGTACTGGGTGTTCGGCGCGCATTCCGCTTTCTCCCTTCTGCGACGTGTTCCGCTGAAAATAATTGATAGTTCTTTAGTTTCATAGGAATTCGAGTAAGCAACGATGTGGGTGCGATATCAAGGAGCCGCTCAGTTAATATTAATCGCAAGCGTATGCAAGTAGGGAATTTAGTTATGTCTGAATAGGGGAAGAAGGGTGTATTTGTACACTGATCAGTGATTTACTTTTTCATTCAAATTCATTAGAATTTTGTGCATGTTGTTAACAAGAAACTTTGATATTTCTCTAGTGACTTCTGTTCTTAAAGAACAAAGCACACGAAGATGAACAGGTGTTTGGACCACCGTCATGCTCAAAATAAGTGACGAAGAATTCTATGAAAACACCACGCGAGTGCGAGCCAATTCCCTCTACCCACGGTAGGTACTGGGACTGCAAATGTAACTCTCCAAGTTCTGAACTATAGCTATCCAACCTTCTCCAAGTGACAGGGTGGATCCCAAAGTTCAAGTCCCTTTCTCAACAATGCGAGAAACGTGGCTACGTAATGGACACCCGGTGAACGCGCGTTCTCTTCGCGTGTACGTGGCTGGCTCGCGTGCACAGACGATAGCCCGCATGCCGACACATATTACACCCCCGACGGACCACCCCGCGGCTAAGCCGAGTTAATAATCCACTCATTATTTTATCAATACCCAGAATATCGGCCTACGACACGTATAAGGGTCGAAAGGTGTTCGCGACCACCCCCGACCGAGGCCGCCAGCCGTTACCGCCACCACCCCCTTCCCGCGACTATTCCCCGGTCGGCTGGAGGGTGGCGTAGCGGGAGGGGCGAGTCGGAACGAATTTATGGCCGAGGCGCATAACCCGCGCTTGATGGCGAGCTCGTTCCGAAATTGCCCGGCTACGTAACAACTGCGAGCATTAATATTTGATTGGCCGCACGGCCGATGGGCTCCGCGCGAAAAACGATTTTCCTCGAAACTCCGGCCGGCTCACTTGAAACGTGCCTGTCATCTCGCAGTTTACACGACCTTCCCATCTTCCGACCCTCCTTTCTCAATTTTATTGCTCCTCATTCGGCAACCCCGTCCAATTCCGTGATATGCTAATCGATGACCGATGTCGGCTGATTTTATTAAGCCATTTCACGGGCCATCGAGCGCGAAATGTAAAATCGCCGGTGGACGGGGAATAAGGCGATGTATCGTTAATCCTTGACGTTGATGTTCCACGAGATACGACCCCATTATCGTTGGCTTATCAGAGTACGCCGTTAATATGGAGTTGAGGCGGGACGGAATTATCGTTCATCGTGGATCTCGTAAACGTAGCTCACCGCGGTGACGCGTTTAATTGTAGGCCGTTGGCGAAGCAGATGGGAAAAGGCTTTTAACCGCGCGAAAACTACTAGAGCCGGTGTATTATTTAATCGGCGCATCGATTGAGATATCACCTGCACCGCGGCCGGGCACCGATAAGTGGCCGAAGAACCTTATCATCGGGCGTTACTTACCGATCCATTTAGGCCGCGTCGCGCTGCACCTCGATGCACCTGGGGGATCAAATATTCAGGGGACGGCTGCAGGTGTGCCCGTCGGTTAACTATCGACTGGAAGTTTTGCGGACTATTTGTTGCCTCGGTTTATCGCGCGCGGAGAACTTACTCCGGGAAAAAGGCCGGGCCGCGTCGGGAAAAGTTACGGAGATCTTGAATCTTACGGGGCGCACGGTTGTGTCTCGGCTGGAAAGAACCGAGCAGCAGCATTAACGACTCAAGTTTCTCTTTTACCGCGGGCCGGATCAAGATTTCGCGTTCGAGCAGATTTCTCGAAGTCCCATTAGCGGCCCGGCGATCTACGGCCGTACGTCACCGGGCGCAATAACAGTTACTTCTAAACGTTTCTGTAATTACGGCGAAGAAATGGCCGCGTGATTACGCGGCGTTAGGCACGCGAATAAGAAGCCCGGCTGGTTTAATAACGCCGAAATGATTGGCCGGCGGGAGCGTGCGGGCCGGGAAACCCGCGGACGAGATCGAGAGATCGAGACCGGGGAAAAAATAGATCGCACAGGCCGTGTAATCGGTCGTCCGGTGAAAGTAATGAACGGGCATGGGTACGGGGGCAGAATGAAAATTACAAAGTGACCAGAATCGATGGCGTGCATGATCCGGCCTCCCAGCTACGGTGTCTTTTACGGCCTAGATCACTTATCGACGCCCGCGTAATTATAGTCGGTACGCACGGCCTGGCCGTGTCTTTGCCACTCCACCGTGAAACAGATCCAAAGACTCGGACAGAACGTGCCGATGGAAGCGGGGCGGAATAAAAAGCGGAGGAGGGAAAAGATAGAGGCGGGCATGCAACAATGCCCCCGCGTCTTTCTCTATAAATATTCGCCATGTTGCGAACCATGAGGAATGTGTTTACACGCGCCCATACGTTCGCCACCGCATCCGTCTTCCTGACGTTCTTCCAGATTTAAGCGCGCCGCGTATATTTTTCTTCCGCCGACCCGGCAATTATACATAGTTAATCATAACGTCACGCCGGTTTGCTTTGAGGTATATTAAAACCGCGGGAGAAACATTCGAGGATATGCTCGTCGCGAGTTCGAGGAACTTGGAGAATGGAATTTCATTGCGAAGGTATCGCGATTTTTGTTTAGATCTGAAAGCATTCGTTCCTAATGTCCTTTTGCGCGTACATCCACGGCCGGATGGTTTAAGGAGTCTTGCTCGGTCAAAAGGACAAAAAAAGGGTGGTCTTTGGAAAATTTTTATTCAAAAGCTATGACAAATTTTTTAAAAAATCTTTTTTCCTTTTTATTTCAAAATATTTATCAATAATTAGGCTATTGTCCACCACTCGAAGGTTCTCTAAAAAAAATAAGGCTTCTGCGGTGACCACTCCTGCTCGAAAGTTGATCATTTAAAATAAAAAATCCAAAAGAATTTACTTATTATATTTGAACGAAGGATTTTTTTATCCGATGCTTAGTTTTCTTTTAATTGACGAAAATCAGGCACGATTTATGAAAAATATTGAAATTTTTACTTTAAACATCAGCCACTTCTTCCCAAATCAATACCTATTTCGAAAAATCCTTCGTTCAAATACTAGATAATATAAAGTAAGAAGTCAATTCTTTTGAATTTTTTATTTTAGATGATCGACTTTCGAGCAGCAGTGGTCACCGCAGAAGCCTTTTTTTAGAGAACCTTCGAATGATGGACAATAACTTAGTTATTGATAAATATTTTTAAATAAAAAAATTGTACGATGCACGGTACTAGATGCAATTCTTAAAAGGGAAAAAGATTTTTTGAGAAATGTGTTATAGCTTTTGAGTAAAAAATTTCCAAAGACCAGCCTTTTACGCCTTTGATCCCTAAAGAAGAGAGAGGCTTCGAATGTGAAACGATATAGTCATCTCCCGAAACGAGTCGGTCGCGTTCGCTAAAGTAGTTCGCTACGCAAGAAGTTGAGGATGTTATGCGCGTCCGTTTAGAGCGAAAGATTTCTTATTCCGCGCGCACGTCGCGTAGCATCGTATCAAGTACAAAGTACCTATCTCGTTCCAGCGAGAGGCCCGTAATTGCGAAGGGTGGGTTCGCGCAAAAACTCCCGGATCGATCGATCAGAATACAATACGAGGGACGCCCGATACTTTCGGAATCTGTCTGGCTGGGCTCGTTATAATCGTTCCCCCGGTTTAGTAGCAAAAACAGGACCAGGTCGGACTCGCTTTGACGGCGGACGGTGATCCTCTTTCGTCGGACAAGAAGCGCATGATCGAACGTCGACAAAGTGAATAACTGTCCGGAGGGGAGGTTTTATCTGGCCTGGCCCATCTCGGTGCTGGGCTACAGAACGGCCCTTACATAAGTACGGGGCGCGTGGGACGATTTTAAAGCCGTCGGGAGATAAGTAAGTAGCAGGTAGCAGGTGTCACGTCGGCAACGATCGCAGGGTCCAGATACGAATTCGAAAGAGGCATCGACGTCGTTTAGCGGCAGGTACACAGAGGAGAGTTTTAGTAAGATTAGGCATAATCGATCGGGGTCGATACTGCGTCCCGGGCGGGGTGGAACGCCGACGTTCGACTCCCCTGCCTCTCTTACGACGGACTATCTTCGCCTACGATCAGCTACAATTGCTTTTTCACAAAGGGGATCACCTTCGAAGATGTCCGGCGAGCTCCTTTGAATCTCTTACGGCTGCAGACGCCTTTGAATCGATGCTACGTAGCTTTGACAGCACCGTCATCCCCAAATTGACTCACCAACACGCGTCCTCCCTCCCTTCGATCGTGTGACTTCCGTGAAAAACGGATGCAAACTGGACACCGTTTGGCATTAACCCATTGAATACTAACAGCTACTCCGGCTCCTGCTCCATTGCGGCATACAAAGCGTCGTGTTATATTTCAGCATAGTTTTTATAGTGCCAAAGAGAAAAGGGTTGTTTAAGGTGTTAAACTGCGGCGAACAATGGGGTTGAATTTAAAAAGGTGAATTTGAAAGGAAAAAGGGTTTTGTTAGAGGCGAGTTTTATGCGTAGAATGTTTTGTACCTATATGGCGGTAGCGCCGACCTCTCGACGCAATTAATTCTACGTTAAAACGTTTATGTCTGATGGTAACGCTGGTCCCGGTTGCGATGAATTTCGCATTAAAATGTTTATATCCGATAATGACGCGGGTTGTGTTGCAACGAATTCGGAATTAATGCGTATTTGCTCCGGAAATCAGTAGAGACAGATCGATATACTATCCAATTAATATGGGATATTGAATTTCATCGAAATATTGTAACGCAATATTGCAATGGACATTACAATACACACTGGGTATTGTGATATTCTGCCGTGCCGAAATTATAACAAGACCCGCAGCCAGTATGATTGTTTATCGTGTACCTACATCGTTTTATTGTGATCGAATTATTCTTGCGATGTACCAAAAGATAAAAATCGGATACGGAATTTCGTCTACAAAAAGTCACTTTGGAACTACTGTTGCATCGTGGTCCTCGTTTAATTTGCGCGACGACTCGGCCGGTAGTGATTAAATGGAAGAACTATTTGAGAGTCAATTTTTGTCGGAAGCTTCGGTCGAACGAAGATAAATGAAACGCATCAAAGAGGCGCCTCGCGTTGCTATTATTATTTGCATAACGAAGCAGCCGACCGACCCCGTCGTTCCGAGGCGAGCGCGCCGCCTCGAGAAATTCCCCAAGAAGTTTCATCGAGTTAAATAAGAAGCCGCAATTAATCACTTACTGTTTTTCAGCCCGTCTTCGTGTATCCCTATTTAACACCGCTTTTTACGCCGTGAACTTCCAGCGGACTTTTAACAGCACGGAATCTTGTTACGGGCTTCCAAGTTCCGCGGCGTTGGCCGAAAGCAAGTTCGGGGGATGTTGCTAGTCCGATGGAATATTCGGATATTAAAAATACCTACCTCGGAGCTGCGATTCGTATCGCGCATCAGAAAATAATGGAATCCATTTTCTTCGGCGATATTCCACTCGTACGATCGAAAGTCCCTAGCAAAACGGCGAGTACCGTTCTCCATCGTTTCGAGGATATATAAAGGGATACCGATGGTAAGAAAATCAAATGCTTCGCGCAAGGAGAATTCCGAGTTCCGCTCCCGGACGGCGTTCCTCGACCTCTCGAAAATCCCGTACGCATGGTGTTTTAATAATGAGGCGAAGGACCTGACGCCCTGCGCCTCGTCGCTGGATTCATTAATTTCCCAGCCGGAGTTTCTAATTGGCCGCCTAATATTTTATTTATGAGAAGCACCGATTCCGGAGGGTGAGACCCGGACCGCGTTAATAACATTAGTTAAATTTCACTTCGAGGATCTTGGCGAGGGTACGTTTAAAAAAACGCTGTCGCCGTTCCTCCTCAAAGATTCCTCAGACCAGTCCCGTCCACTGCATATTCGATATAATCAACTATATCTGTCCCCGCCTCGCTCGTAATTACAGTTCGTGGCTATAGGCGGGCAGGTTCCCCGCGTGCATTTAATTAGAATTGTTTAAGTAAGTTTCAAGTTCTAATTCAATCTTTCGAGTCTCTAAATAGACACACTCGACCCCAAGCCAAAGGTTACTCCCTCGAATGTACTCTCTGGAATGAAACTCAGGACAACTCGCCCCTCGCGCTACGTCAGAACACCCCCAAATCAACACACTCTCCCCCGCTGGAGGAGCAAGATCCAACGATAGGGCATACTGCACTCGCGCGCCATTCGATTTACAACTCAGCGATAAGTGACGTCGAGGAACAGAAGCGGCTTCCCCGTAAACTTTCAGCCTCCCGAGAAACGCTCGAAATTCTTCAACGAGCCGGCGCGGAGGAGAGGCAAGGAGAGGACCCTTAAATTCATCATCGAACCGCCTGGCCGCTTAAAGGCACGCCTCGTTAAGCTCCGTAGCTTATGATTCACGATCGGCTTTGTATCCACGAGGCTGCGCGTAAAAGAAAAAGAAACGGGACCGGGTCGCGGTTAAGGCGGAAAAGGAGACGGAGGCAAGGAGCAACCAGCTACGAATCCTCGCCGGCTAGGATAATTGAGGGTTCCGTAAATCAATATCGGCGGAGAGGCCGTACAAGGGGTTGCTCGCGGGAGGGTGTTTCGAGGTATATAATACCCAGTATCCGAAATATAATTAAGGAGGCGACTTTTCAATTTAAGCATGATATTTTAAAAGATATAATTAAGGACCAGCCCAGCTCTCAGCGACCAGGCCACTAATTGCGCCCGGGGAATCCCTCGGGGTTCCCGGTTCGAGGCTCTGAGTATTTCTATGCCCGCTCTACCTATCTGTATGTATGCACGCACGCGTGTATACCACCTATAGCCGCACCTACGACACGCGCACACGCGCGCATATAATCGTCCACCTCGTACCACGGTGCACCGCAGCACGACACGAAACACACCATGGACACGTCCTGCGGCACGCCATGGAACACGGCTACCACGAACGTCCCGCGGGAACGATCCATCCACATCTCTCTCTTCGTCGTGGTCGCCGTCCAACGTTTCGCCGCCACCTTTCCTACTTCCTTACCTATTTCCTACCTCCCCTACCACCCCTCGAACGTCCCTCGCCCATGTACTCCCCATTTTCCCGCGTTTCGTCCTGTTTTTTTTCCGCTCCGACGTTATCGAGTTCAAGGTCAACCGATCGAAGGTAATTTTCTCGAGCTGATCGCTTCCGCTCGTCCCCCGAGTACGATCCAACCGTTCCGTGTCGTTCGTCCCCGCGTTCCAGCTTTTTGCCCGTGGATCGGCGCGCAGCTTTTTCATCGTTCCGCGAGGTTCCACGAACACCGGATGCTGTACCTTTTTCCCTCCCTTTTTTTTCTCATACCCCCTTCATTTTCCCACTTTTTCGTCTATCGTTGCGCGTTTCATAAACCCGCGCGCGGAAGGAAGGGGCGGTTGAGAACGAGAAACGAAAGGCGAGGCCGGATGGAAATTGGTTCGAGAGAAACGGGTTCGGGAACTGCCGGGGAACGGTTGAATTGGAATTTTTCGAGGTCCGTTTGGATTAAAAAGGGCATCCTTCGATCCTGGGGGAAATACCCCCGGCGAAAGGGGTTACGTTCCGCGTTGCGAGAGCCGTCGGAATGCTCGCCGGTAGGATTTACGATCTTCTGCTCGGACGTGTTTGCTGAACATTGACCAGCACAGAACTGGATTAAATTTGAGGAAAAGGAAGTGGAGGATCGCCGCTGTGTAGTAATTTCTCCGAGTAAATCATCTTCTCCGCCGTGTCTTTCCTTTCGTAATTAACGGAGCGGAAAGAAATCTTTTGGAACGTCCACAATTATCGCCTACGTATTGCATTACCACTCTGATAATTTGCTGTCACTTTGGCATATACCTACCTTGTGATCGACCCCTAAAACTCTTCCTTAAATCATGACACAGTATAATAAATAATAAATTTTCAAAGCGATAATGCTCTTTGGTTCACCATGTAGGACACCAGTGCGTGGTGGTTCTTTTTCAAACCTTTAGGATCCTTTTTCCCAGTGAGCCGTGTTCGCGCTCGCGCTGGACAATCGATCGTTCTTTTGTGCGATTTTATTGTACCTAGGATCGTGGACGTCTCTGTTCTTCGCGCGAGAGGGAACGTCGGCACTCGGGAAATCGAATAGGCCGCGTCAAATTGTCGAAATTTCCAATCGGTAGACCGGCGGTCGCGCGGAGACCGCGGCCTTTGATCGATTTAGCCGCTCGGATCCGAACGGGTCTCGCAATTTCGCTCGACGTAATTGCGTGAAAGAGAGGCTGTCGCTTTTTTCTCTGACCCCCTCTGTCCCCGTTCTCGACACCCCGCGACGGCGATCTCCTACAGCGGTGCGAATTCCGAGATCTATATCAGGACGCGCGGACAGGTGGAACTTCCTGGCTGGCGTAATGCGATCGATACTTCCCGAATACCCTGGCGATTTCCGCGTTACGTTATTTCGAAAGCATGCATTAGGATTGACGTCTCAAAGGGAGCTTAACTTCCTTGCCACGGCAAGGGAATCCCCAGGCTTAGCAGTTGAAATTTCATATCTTACTTCAGGTAAATCAGCCATTTTAGGTTTTATCTAGAACAACTTGGGTAGGTGGGTAGTCTTGTATACAAAATTATCAAGTGTCTGATCAGGGCCCGCGTTTTCTATAAAAGGGCCCAGATGCAAGAAATATGTTGGGGCCCCAAACAGAGTTGGGCAAAATCTAATCTAATTACAATTTACAAATTACGATTAAAATGTAATTCTGTAGTTGATTCCACATTATTTTTCTGTAATCGTAAATTTAAGGTAGTTGACAACACTGCCTAAATGAATGATTATAGAAAATAATGTGTAATCAACAACACAATTACTCATACAGCACACTCCGTTGCCTGAAGGTGGCAGGAACGTTCCATGGGGGTTGCCGTGGAATGTTCCACAGGGGCGGACATAGGAACCTTCCTGGAACATTCCAGCAATGTTGCGGTGGAACATTCCACATGGAACCTTCCTGCCACCTTCATGGAACGTTCCTGACATTTTCTGGCAATGGTCACGGAACGTTCCAGGAATTTTCTAGCCATGGTCACGGAACGTTCTAGGAATTTTCTAGCCATGGTCGCGGAACGTTCCGGGAATTTTCTAGCCATGGTCACGGAACGTTCCGGGAATCCTTTCTGTAATGATACTATTATTTTTTGTATTGTTATTATTATTGTTGCTGTTGCTGTTGTTGACATGTACAAAAAAATATATGAATATTTAATTGTGAATATTTATTGTAATTTAATTACTTTCCCTTATATTTTCTATCCTTTCTGTAATGTCACACAAATTTTGCCGAAACAACATTGCTGTAAAATCTACGAACAGTTACGGGACACATTGTTTGAAAATTCCCGGAACGTTCCGCGACCATGGCTAGAAAATTCCCGGAACGTTCCGTGACCATGGCTAGAAAATCCCCGGAACGTTCCGTGACCATGGCTAGAAAATTCCCGGAACGTTGCCGGGCAATGTTCCACAACATACATAGGACATAGGAACCTTCCTGGAACCTTCCAGGAATGTTCCCGGAACGTTCCGTTGTCGGGCCGCAACATTCCTGGAACTTTCCTGGAACCTTCCTGCCACGGAGTGTGCTGTATGAGTACATTTTAATCGTAATTTGTAAGTTGTAATTAGATTACATTTTGCCCAACTCTAGCCCCAAACAATTTCTCAACGTCAAAAGAAGCATAACATCTTTTCACGAAAAAGAAAGATAACAATAAAAATAATAAAGAAAATAAAATAAACAAATAAACATTAAATATAGGAACATATGGAATTTATATTTTAATTTCTTTTCTGTGAGTCCTCGAATACCACGGTATGGTTAAGTACTACAACCATTACAGTGTATCCGTAGTAGATATTGCCATCTCTGCGTGTAGAGCGTGAAATTCCAGTCGGTTTCTAAAATTAATTAATTTCAATTAAATGCAAAATTTTCGTCCTTTTTTTTATTCTTTTTTTTCTCTTTTCTTCATTTTGCCGGCTCTGTGTCTAAAGTACAAATTTCGGCTGAGACTTGCGTGGTAAGTATATACCATCCACCAGAACTATATTTTCTTATCAGTCAATATTTCCTACGTGCCCTTGCTCGCACCCTTACCCTCGGATGTTCAAAGACAGTACTCTAGTAAAAACCAATTTCCACATTGCAACATTTCCCCTTTCCAGCCACTCTAAAGTACAAAATGTGTTAACACCTCTCAGGTGTCGCACCCCACTCTCCCAATAAATTTTCGATAAGGTGCAAACGTTAGCATGTCTGGCACAGCCAGGGGGAACCTCGCGGCGGAATTAAAAGCAGCAGCGGAACGAAGGTTAGAACAATCCCGGCAAATTGTCATTTATATTACGCAGCGCGTGAGACAATGTTGCCCGTGCCGAAGGATTTGCTGGCGGATGATGTGAATGCAGCTTTAAGCCAGCGAAGTCACGCCGCGTCTGGGACTCTCCTCCGCACAATGTCGTAATCAAAGCCACCACTGTCTTCCCCCAGCCGACACAATAGCGTCGTTCGAGGGGATGGATCGTCGCCGTCGTCGTCGACGTCGTCCTCGCTGGCACTCAAAACTAAAACGACACTAATCATCGAGCACGGGCTGCGGAGTAATGCGTTTCTTCACCAAAGTATCTACCAAAGTGCTGCAGCGAATTGTTAATGCCGCCACGAAACGAGTCCCCTCGGGATCGAATACCACGAGCAAGGGGGATATTAATATCCCGTTATTTTCTGCAGCCCCCAATCGCGCACAGCATTCGTTGGCGCTGTTTTCCCATCCAGTGGACGTTACTAGCGTAATTATCGGCATCGGGTATGATTTTATCGCGAACGTGCTCGCGATATTTCCTCCTCTCATTTTTTTCCGTTCTCTGTTTTAAAGCGGAAATAAGTTGGTTTCATAATCTGCAATGATGGAGTTTATTTGAGAAGTTGCGCTCGTGCAGGTGCCTTTGACACAGATGTGAGGTAAATTGTTTTGACCCACTTAAGCGGGTTGTTTATGTTTAATTCAGAGGCACGGGGATTCATAAAGGCCGCGAATGCTCGCTTAATTACCATTTTTACTCGAGCGTTCTGAGAGAAAGCACCTCTTACCTAATGACCCATTAACTTGTGCACCGTTTGTGCCTCCGTTATTCCCTTTGTTCCCGCCACTTTAGTTTATTGCCATTGCTTGTTTTAAAAATGCTTCCTGCTTCCACTTGTACTTTGCCGTCTGTCGAGGAAAAGTGGTCTTGCGTGTTATTTCTGTTATTATCACTCCGAAGAATTAATTTCTGGTCAACCGTTTCGGAGGAATATAACAACGGCGATGCTATCGAAAAAGATACCGTCTACGGTCTATTCTTAGAGTAGCTAATTAACTAACAATTAAATCATACAAAGAAATCGAATAAAAGCTGTCCACAGTTTTTTTCATACTTCCTACAGCTTCTCCGCGTAGTCATACGACAGTGAAAGCCTCGCGTGGTCCTCCCTTCGAAACGTCCCTTCAATGACCCCTCGGTACGCTCTCGCAAAGCTGACAATACACTCGTAAAACTAACAATTTAATCTCCAATAATTCGGGCCCTAAACTGTTACAATACCATTGCTCCATTATCCTCGACGCGCCACCCTTCCGTTTGCCGTGAGTAATAATGCCTAAACATGCTGGCGCCATTAAGCAATTATAAGCGTGAAATCCATTCCAATTGGACCACCCAGACGGCCCTTCGCGTAATTGCCCGTGTGTGATACCGGCCGCTCTGTGTACCTAACGTTCGCACACCAATGATCCGGATGCTCTACTCTGGGATCACTCGAATAAATTCACATGTCCACCCAAGACGTCGTTTATTCGAATACAAATGTCGATCGTTGCACGACGCTGCGCACAGGTTTTCCAAGCTGTTAGTCGATGACGACGAAATCGCTTCCTGAACAGTGGCAGAAAATCGCGCGACACAGACGGTCCCCTTCCGGGAAGGGTTGAACGGTGGCGGTGCATCGATTTCTCGAAGTCATCGCGACGGTTGCCACGACCACAAGGTTAGCCAGCCCCGTCGAAGGAGAGCCTAGACGAGGATTGACCTTTTCGAAGATCAAAGGAGACCCAGGATCGATGGGGCTACCTCGATTCAATTTATCCTTAGCGATTTTATCGGCGGCGGGACGAGTCCCTCTTATCCTACGAATAGGCACACCTTTTATTCATTATTGAACGCGCAGGAGGGTCAGTGATTCCGTAGTGGCCCGAGACGAAGACGAGGATGCGTCCCTTTACGGGAGCCTGGGTGGGTCGGTCGTCATTAACCAGGCAAAATTGATTCCATCGAACAGGTAAAACGTGGGTGACCTTAGTCGTCCCTTTTCGAGAAACGTTGAGCGGCATGTTGGAAGAAAAAGGGTAACACAGGTCCGTTAATTTATCAAAACATATACACGTACATGTGAAATAAATCAAAGGCTATAGTGTCTGTAAAATAAGAGGACAAAAGATCACGGGAAATTGGTTTCGCGAAGTTTAACCTCCCTGCTAAACAATCCAAGTAGAATGAACCAGAATTAGTCGTCCTCAGTAGTGAAAGTCACAGTGGAACAGCCACGAAATTCCACTTCCACTCGAGGTGGCAGCGAAATCCGACGCCCCCCAGACATTCCCTTCAATCTTCGAGCGCAATGTACCTAAAAAACGCGATCCTGGTAAGACAGTAGCCCGCGGCGTCGATAGCTCCCCCCTTCGCCACGAAGGAGCGCGCGGAATCGGGCGGCAAAACCAGCGTCCCTTGTCGGGAAAGGAAAATGAAAATCCGGCTGAATGCGTGGCGCTGGCGATTAACGACCGCGAGCAAGGAAAGTATGGCATTGTCTCTGGAAAACTTGGGCCGGGATCGACGGAACTTTTCTCGGATGCCGAAAGGGCGTTCCCATCGGTAAGACGTCTGTCGGCAGTTAGGAAAGTATGGCACGCTCGGGGTGGATCCGATATGATTTCACGCAATTCCGGGGACAGAGGAACATTGTGAGACCTCGATGGAACGTGGAAAGAGGCATGGAAGCGGCGGGCGACGAAAGGGGGAGGTTTACGGAGGGAAAGAGGACGGGGTGGGGACAAAGGGGCACTGAGTAGAACGATTAGCACGGCCCATTGCACGATGCTAGTGGCACACAACAGCGACCCTGTTCAACTTGGATCGTTTCCAAGGGTCCGCGACTATCCTTTATACAGATCGTCCTGGCTACGCTCGCTGACACACGGTTACAAAGTATTTTCGCTCATCGTCCATCGTCCACGCGTACACTGTCTAGGTATCATTTTTTTTTCTCTCGCTACCCTCGCCAAACGAGACTCCAGCATGCGAGAAATATGTTGCGGATTATCTTCCCTATCCAAGGTATCGAGTGGAGGAGATCGTTTACCTCCGAGTTGCTCCAGAACATCCCCCCACGAATGCTCCCTCGGGAGTTGCTCTTCGGTTTAGATCCACGCGGTACGCGGCACGCAAATCCTATTTATACAATTTGAAGGAAGAACGAAAGAGGCTTTCTCTCAGAGGGAACAGTCTGAACTGGATCCAGGGCGGAAAATAAATATCCCAGATCGACGAGTTGAACGGTTTCGAAAGAACGTGGAAACTCCGCCGCGCACCGATCGAAAGTTGAAAATACTTGTTGAACTTTTATTTCTGATAGTCGGCGCAGCGAGGGAAAGGCGGAGGGAGTCGCCTGTGGCAAGAATTTTTCATCGCTGGACTAGCTTCGAAGGGAGGAAGGAATATCGAAGTGGAAAAGTAGGGGCGCCGGAGACGAGGTGCACTTAGCGAGTGAACGTCGCAGAAGGGTGGAGGGTTGCTCGACGCCGCTAAGAGTAAGGTAAAGAAAGAGCCTCGAACGATGCTGGGGGATGACACGGGCGAACGCGAGCCGAGGGGGGGGTGGGGTTTTTTGGGTAAGATAGAGGGGTCGCGGCTTGACGAAAGTGGAAAACCTTCAGAAATGTGCGAGCCCGTTTCCGCGGCACGTCCGTTAAAGGTGACTCGACCATCCACCGATCCGATCGAAGAATTAATATCGACTGGCCTCGACTGGCTGCGAGAGTGTATCGCGCTCGATTACCCAGCGCGCGACAGTGATTTATGATCTGGATGTGATATCGCTGTTCCTCGTACGGCGGTAATCGATTTGCGGGACTTTTGAGCGTGGATTTTTATAGGCGTCGCTCGGCGTTTTCGAGAGCCGCTTCCCGGTCGACGTAACCGCGCGTTTTTCACGGCATTTGGATTGTAAACTGTACCCCGATCCCCGACGTCGGCGTAGCTTGGAGGGATGCATTAGTGGTAAAGTGCCGATGACTTAGGAAATCGAGGAAATATCACGGCTTGGCCGTCGTGTAAAGCTGGTTCATCTGTGTGTACACTCACGTGAATACGAGATGCTGTTTCATTTCTTCTCCTCCTCTTTTTCAATTCAAAAGATCGTTGAATGAAATATGAAGCACCAAAAATTGATTAATACGTGCCCAGAGAAATTAGCTCTTTTTTTCGATATTTCCACGCCTAATTGTAAGTTATTATACTTATTTATTGTTAAAACTGAGGTACCTACTCCTTTATCGAAGAATTAAATATGGTAGATCGGCTATACACGCAGACGAATTTCTCCGTTTTCCATTAGAAGAGGAATACGAAAGGGGCGTGGCAGACGTCGCAGGACGTCAATGTCTTGCTGCAGAGAATCACGGTCGACAAGTACTAATCGTGTCATTGGCAATCAGCGTAACGACGCATTCCGGTAATTGGTGTACCGGTCGACGGGGTCACTGGAACTTTGAAATTAGTTAAGGGCAGAGAAGTGCGCGATACAATCTGCTAATGGTACGCCGAGCGGCTCGATCGACGTGAATTTGAATCGACGACCCTCGACGCTTCTGTGTCTCTCGCTGTGCTTACGGCCGGGTGAATCGAGTCTTTCAGGAGAAGGCCGCTTCCCCTGCCGGCGTCGTTTTCCGTTTCAAAAGAACGGGAAAGACGGTTCTTAGACGATCGTTGTTTCACGGCCGCGTAATTGCGCGCCCAAAGTGCTTAACGCTTCGTAGTTGAATTGATTTTCGAGTGGACCCTTTGTGAACAATGAGACCCACAGATTCTGCCAGTCATTTATGGTATATGGCGATTTTTAATGTTTATCGAAACATGGACATCTTAACACCAGCTTCGCACAGCTGATAATTTTGAAATTAGGTACATGCATAAATTAGGGTTAATCCCGTTTATTCTAAATAATAATAATAATAATAAATTGTTGCAGAATTTTATCAAACTGAATACGTGATTTTTTATATTTGTAGCGTGGTGTCTGTCCCTTTGGATTGCTACTGAAATTGATATTTCTGTAAGAAACTTAATCCTTTACACTCCGCAGTACACTGTCCAGCTCAACTCGACGGTATAGTTTTAAGGGTTGAGGAATTTAAAGCAGGTCGTGCTATAGTAGACTCGTTTAATATGCCTGATCTAATTCTATTTCCAGGAAACGATTAATGTACCTTCACATAAGGCATTTCATACCAGGCGTACACTCATCAACGATGTCGCCAACCTTATGAGAGCAAGTTGCTTATTTATAGAAACTTTTGGGTATCCGATATTGGAAGATGAAAACTTCCATGCAAGCGATTCGTTATAATTAAATGTGCTCTTTATGGCGCATAAAGTCTTCCAATAAGACAAAAAGTGACGGTCTCGCGTGTCTTATCGATTTCACGTTAATTTTTATGCTAATAACGGTAACGAACTCGTTCTTGTGCAAGCGAGGCGCACAGGCAGCCGCGAAATTGAACGACGCTGGCTAAACAGGCAAATATAATGAAGTTCAATATCCGTTTAAAAGCGAGAGTAGATAATCGATCGATCGTCGTCCGTGCATACGAAAGCAAATACCGGGGCGACTGTTATTACCTTTGATGTACCATATATTACACGGGCGCATATTGATCCCGCTGGCCCTGGCGCGGTGTAATTCAACGAGCCGAACGTCTCGTTACCAGAACCGGCGAACGTGACGAGTCGCGCCTCATTAGAATTTTCCTATGACTCGTCTACAAAAGTTTTAACGATGCCCGGCCGTCACTCGAGTGTCATCGAAACTTAACATTTCCGAAAATAAACAATTATATTAATGGAAAAAACACAACGACAGCCGGTGTGGGATAATTTGAGTACAACGACTGGTGGTAACTACAAGAGCGTCGAGACTGCTCTGTAAATTCGTCCATCGTTTTGCAATTCCATCGACTGTTCATTAGTTCGTTAAATTTAATAGTTAGGGGAGCTAGAGGCTTTCGTTTAGGTGTGTATTCCATGGTCCAGGTTTAGAATCTTTTGTTCAGGTCTAGGGTACCTAATCTATGGTTTAGAATGCTTGGTCCAAATCTGGGAACTTCTAATTAAACGGTGCTACAGGAATTGTATGATTTTAATTCACTTTTGGGTTTTCCTGTGGTCAACTTAAAGTCTCCAGCTAATATTGCTTTATGTTAAATTAAGAGTAATAAGTTAAAAATAGTTTACTTATGTATTCTTACTTTTTGTAATGTTTGTTTTGTTGTCCCTATTTTAGTTCAATTTATACCATCGCAGCCTCGCCTTTACTCTTCTTGTCTATGCCTTTTGTAAATATTCAGGCTTCTTCTATTAGAGTAATAAAGACGATTACTAATAATAGTAATAAATTGAAGCAGATAGAAGTTGGAATCTTCTTTTCATTGCTGAAACCTACCGCAATAGTGTCACGTGCCTGTTTCATTCAGATTCTTGTTTTCCACGTCTGAACTCGGTTATTTTTTCGCAGATCTCGTGAGATGACAGTACAAGGGTATCGGAACGTCGGATGATAGATTGGCTCCCTATCGAAAACAAGGTAGTCATTCTTTCCTCGCCCTTTCTCCCTGTCCCTGGTCGACCCGTCGATCCCCACAGCGGAATATACATGCCCACCCCGAAATCCGGCCTATCGCGTTCAGTATCTCCCATTACCGCAGCGCCAACGGTGAAACGTAATTTCCGGCATGTCAACCAGATTCCAGATCGGTCGTCATCGTCAGTCTGCCTCCGTTCGGGCGGGCCCCCGTAATCGTCGCGATCCCGCGATAGACGAAACGGCAAAACTGTCCTTCGCCGTCGTTATTCTTTCAAGTAATTATACTGACCAGAAACGATCTAATGAGACACTTGAGGCACGCTCAAGTGGCGTGTAAAGCGACACCACCTTGAGGGTATAAGCTGCTAATGCGTTTTACGCCTCTCACTACGGGGTTGCCAAGTCGCAAATTGATTTGAGCATGGGCTTCTCGATGTGTTAGTGCTTAAAAGCTAGTGTGGCGAGGTGTTCTTGACTTTCGATAGTCCAGTGTGTTACTATCTTTATCCCCCAACGGTTCTATGACCCTTTTGTATATTTTTCACCCTTTCGAATACCTATATTTTTCAACGATTACTTTCCACTGCAATTTAACCCGCAGTTCTTCCAGCCACCGCAAAGACAGTGCCTTGCCTTGGTCCTCTGTTATTTTCGCGCGCGTTCCACCTTTTTCGTCCTCGCCGGGGTAATTTTCTGCGTGCCACTTGGTTCTTCTTTGAGGGCGGCGCGACCCAGGAAGACACTGTGTTATCGAGACCAACGAGAGGCCGCCATTAATCACTGCTTGTTTGTTAAGCACCGTACACACCTGCTTCCGTAATATCCTGGCTGCAGCCAGACCTAACCCTCTGTCGCTCGCTCCCGAGTATGTCCTCGCCGTTTGTCGCACGGACACGCGCACACAAGGGGTTGGAAACTTTCGATAAGGTCGCGCGTACGCGGAAGCACTCGAGCTGGGGGTGAGTCGAGGACACCCGGCCGACTCGATGAACGATATCGATCATCTTGTCATGCACACTGACAAAATGATAGCGGGCGCTGATTCGACGGTGAATGCTATCTCGCGACTCCGATACACTTTCCGGCGGCCAATTAATTAATGGCGATGGGGTTGAAAGCGGTCGACTTTCTGATACGATTGCACGGTGGTCGGGGAGAGTTGAATTTTCAAATGGATCATTTATTTTCAGCAGATGTATGCGAAATACGCAGTAGAGCAATGTTTCCCAATCTATTTTGAGTCATCATTCCCTTTTACAATAATCAAATAACCTGTGACCTTCTCTCCAAAGTTTAATAAATAAAAATAGATATTTCAGAATTTACATCTAAATTAATAATTAAAATAAATAAGTGTTAAATCGCCAATTAAGAATAACCGCGACGGCACCCTAGAAAATACTTCGCGGCCCATAGATTGGGAATCACTGCAATAGAGAGAGGATAGGAAGAAAAATGAGGAGGAAAATGAAATTGAATAACGAGTGTTTGTCGTTTTTTTTTTTATTAAACGATTTTATTCAGTTTCGATCCTCTGTTTGTTTGTATTTTTGGTTCAAATCTGGCAACTAAAATATAACCAACTTCCAACTAAGTATCCAATTGTCTTGAACCTTTGCAGGCGGGCGTAGTTTGAATGACAATACAATTTTTAAAAAAAAATTCAACCCCGAGCGGGTGGAAAAATTACACAGTCATTAATAAATATAACCCATAACCACAAATCCAAACGACTTGAAATCAGCCACTCGTTTTCTTTACGAAAACGACAAAAAGCCGTTGCTCTCGGGACGCTAGTCGCATCGCGATTGCCGATAATACACAATTTATCGAGAAATAAGCCATATGTACGAATATTAAAAAAAAATTAAAACTTTGCAGGTGTTCGTAGTATATCACCATCGAAATAGTAGTAGAAGAAAAGAATGATTTTTTAGTGACTCGGCAATGTAGCGTTTAAGCAAAATGTTAAACTCTATACAGCAATAAAAGATATTTGTAAAGAAGTCTGAGCTGGAAAATGTAAATCCACATACACTAAAAATTAGGAAATAAAAAATATATAAAAAAAAAATTATGTTAAACGATTATATTAAAAATGCACTAAAAACTAAAAAAATTATTATTTTCTTGTACTACAATTTCGATGGGGCTTTGTCATTTTAAATAGAATCGTGGAGCAGGGTATGTCATAACAGAATATGAATCAATTTAATACAGAATCAAGCGTGGAATTGAATTTGTTGTTTGAAAGTTTGCGTTCACATTAATGAATCAAACAAAACATTTTACCTATTTGCGGGATACAGATTGTAACGTGACAGAATATAAATCAATTTAATACAGTATCAAACGTAGAAATGAATTTGTTGTGAGATACCCTGTTGCACGATTATATTTAAAGCGAAAAAGCACCATCGAAATTCTAGTACAAGAAAATAATTATTTTTTAGTTTCTAGTGCATTTTCAATAAAATTGTTTAACATAAATTTTTTTTTATATATATTTTTTACTTTTATATCAAGATAGCCTACCCCACAATTTTATTTAAAGTAAAAAAGCACCATCGAAATTCTAGTACAAGAAAATAATTATTTTTTAGTTTTTAGTGTATTTTTAATAAAATCGTTTATCATAAAATTTGTTTTATATATATTTTTACTTTTATATCAAGACTTTTCATCGGAACGTTGTTAATTTCGAAGTCCAAGCGTCCTGGAACGGTATTAACAACACAGACGTCGCTGAAAACGCGATCCCTTAAATTTACATTAGACAGTCGGATCAACATGCAAGATTCAGTGTACGGGTGTTCTGGGGCTATTTGTTTAGTGCGCGGACTCCAGTGTTTCAGTGGTCCTTCGGGAAATTTGTTGTTTTCTCGACGCCACCATTTGCCCTTAGAAACAGAGGGGACCTCGCGTCGCGGTTACTTCGCGCCCGTTTCGAGCCACGATACATATTTTATTTAATCCCGCCCGCGTCTCGGGGATGTTTGTTAATTCCTAACGAATCAATTCCCATGGCAGACAATTACATGAACGCGGCTGTTTGCGGTATTTAAATGGGACGGCGTACAGGTGAACGCGAGACTCGCTTGCAATGGGAATCCTATTATGATGCCAGCAGTTAGATCCCGGCTTCTTTCATAAAGCGCGTGCATGGTAATTTAACCCCCATCTGCGCACTCGTTGGTCGCCCGGGCTCTTTGAGGGAAGGTTCAGCAGGCCGCGAGAGGACGTATTTTAATGGACAATAGCCCCATTACAGGATCGCCGGCGTAGAGTACCCAATTACCAGCGGGGAAATGGCAATCTCGTAGACAACAACGACGGGGAGGGAACAACAGGTGCGGCGAAAATTGGCCGCAAAAATATCGCGTGAACGCCGAGACGTTCCTGCCAGATGACGAAAGAAATTTGCCCCGCGATGCCGGCCATTCACTCGCTTATCAGGGCTTCACGCAACACCGGCCTCATCAACATCGAAATGACGAGGCTACGAGCCCTGTGTCGAGTGGCTAACGTTTACTTGATATCTCCACGACTGCTCCCCTTCGACTTTCCTGCCCTCGAGTGTTCTCGAATGTACTGTTCATTTATACCAGGGGGGGGGGGGCAGATCGAACGTTTTTAGCCCGGGCATGGTGGTTTAATAAAGATAAATTCAATAGCAAATGCCGAGGTAGTAAGTGTAAGAATGTAAGGATCTTGCGAGCTTCACTCTTCGACCCTTTTCTTTTTATAATGACGTGTAATATAACGCGGTAACTATATTTCAAACCCCTTTTTCCATAATCGTGCTCACGACACACAAGCCAGGAGTTAGAACTTGGACCGAGCCATCATGAAAGCGTTAAACGTTTACGTTGCGTACCCATACCAGATATTTATTCGCAGAACGAAAGCGCGCACAAACGGACGATTCACTCGGAGAGGAGAGGATATCGCTCCACGGTTTGGTCATTATCTCATCGTTCCTGTCGTTCGTTTATCAAACGATGCCTTACTTTCTATATCAGTCCGTGGCTCATTCGATTCGCAGAATCTCGGACGCGTGTGTACACAGGGGTGTATGGTAAACCGCGTGCAAATACAGATAGGCAGAGAAAGAGAGAGAGCGAGCACGCGTACTCTGTTTGAAAGCCCACATTACAGTCGATACGTTTGCCCTGGAACGTTCACGTCGTGACTGATAAATCGCGGTAAGTGCGCGCAATTACTAACACGGCCTGCACCCTCGGCGCCCGAGGAATCGTAAAATATTGTTGCGACGTGACGGTTCGCGTCAGTCGAGAGGCCGATAAGTATTAAAAGCTCCTAATTGGATTTCACCGGGCTTTATCAGTCACTTAGCGCCTGCACGCCAGGAGACCTTGCCCTCAACCGGAGAGGAAGGATCGTTCAACCCGCTTCGACGAATAACTTCCAACTTACTTTACTCCCTTTTTTTTCTATTAACTCGGTGACGTCGCGAATCCTGACCCGCACCCTTTTTCGGCTATTAAAACTACCCAGACGCGGGGATAATTAATTCCAACTAATTATCCCTTCGCTTTGAAGCGTCCGACGCGCGGTTGTATCGTTTCTTTTCGCGTAGTTAATCGGAAGAGAGCCCTTTTTAGGAAATTGCATCTTCGAGCTCAAGGTTACGCTCGTTTGAGGCTGAAATTCAACGCGTGCCTACTTAGTTGGCTTAGTTTAATGTGTTTCAAATCAAGCTTGATATATAATTTGAAACAGTCGTTGATGTATTAGATACTTGAAAGAAGTCAGAGTAACATTCGCTCGCGAGTTTTCATCGATGAAAAGGAAGGCTCGCGTAATAAATTTTTTCCCCATTAGGTTTTGCTTCGCGAAATCGTGCGGCTGGCATCCTTCTCTTAAAATTAAGACAATCGAAGCCTTTCGACGTCTTGCCCGTCTGAAGGCTTTTTTTCTAGCGGAAACCAGTCCACCCGAAGATAACCTATCAACCGGCAATCTTCGTGTCGCCTTTGAATCAGAGACAATGCACGTCAGCGGCTGAGAAGCCGAAGAAAAGGAAGAATCGCGTGCTTTGCCCGGTAGTTGCTCGAATCGGACGATTTACTCGTGTGGAAGGAACGCCAGCAGTGCCGTGTCTAGACTTTTTACTTTTTACTATCCAGCATCTTTTTCGTTTCGCGTTGTCGTTTAAAAAATTCCGTCGCGATCACTTTTGTGACGCGACGTTTTGTTCCGGCGTTATTAAATTTCATTTTCATTGTCTCCCTTATTCTCCTTCAAAAACTACAGATCTACGACAGAAATATCAAACGCTGCGAGCAGGTAAGTATATTGTGCTTCGTATTCTACGGGAACGGTAAATTGTACCTTCGAAATTTAATAAAAATGGTCTTCAGAGATCTGGTACGGGAACTAGAAGCGTTAGGAATATTTATACTACGATACCACCGCAAGCCTTCACTCGCGTAAAGGAGAGAAACTAGAAAGACGAAAAACGTCGGGGCTCGCAATATGCGTTAACCCCGTTTCACCCTGTCCGCCACAAAAAGGTCAACACTCCTTGCATTCATTTCCTGACGAGATCAAAGAGGGCGATCCTTTTCACCCGAGGTTTTCTTCGTTTGAAGACGCACTCGTTCTTTTTTTCTCTTTTTTTTGTTATCAGCACCAGGGAAAGGAACGGCCGATGCTCGAGGGGGCCCCCGGAGTACTCGAGCTCGGTGTTCTATAAGCGAGATTATCTCGTTCCCAGGAAAGCCTCGACCTCCATTCAGGCCCAGTAAGCATGGAGTGCCTAGAGCACCATGCGTATATATCGAGAGGTCCCAGGACCGGGTCACATTCAGCTCGATTCCTACTCTGAATGGCTCATTGTTCGCGCCTTTGTACGCCAGCGATTCCGAATGTCGTCCGTTTTACTTTGATTCAGCAAGTACTCGAGAAAGCAGCGGAGGGGTAGCTAGGTGTGTAAGGCCATCGGGGCCTGGGGACGCGCACCGCGTCGGTTTTGTCAACGGCCTCCTCGCCTCGTCCAGCCCCGAGAAAAGGGAAATGAAATTACCCGCGGGTTCCAGACGCTCCGCTGAGTCTTTGTGCACACACTGTTTGCCCGTCAACTTTTTTCCCTCTCCTTTTCATCGTTTTCTTCTTTATTTGTCAGTAGTCTCTCTCTCGGGGAGACTTCGGCGGTTGGACGATTCCTCCTCGTCGCGAGCAAGTTCACGGCCGATTGTTTTTATCCCCTTTCTTTCTATCGCCTCCCGTTCCTCGGGGATGCCTCCCTGAGAACCATTCGCGAGAATTAATCGACCTCCTCCGTTCGACGTGACGTTTCAGCAAAACGATTCCAATCCTTTCGATGGGGAGCTCCGTTGTTCCATCGACCGTTTAGCAAAAAGCCCAACGGGTATCGTCGAGACGAACGTCAACGAGGGGTAGCTGGGCAGATTTCTTTACCCGAGAACGTGTCTACCCGGTAAACGGTAAGCGATACGGAAGAATGGAGAATTCTCGGTATGTATATCCGTGGTAGACGATCGGCAGCGGGTCTCGCAACTCGGAACACGATGGAGAAGGGTCGCGTCAAGAAAAGCAACGTGGCTGGAACGCAGACGGGGAGCATAAACGCTGCTACCTCGTTCAGCTCCACCGCAACGTAGGTTCTCTATGCAGTGACCACATGTTCGTGAACCTTCCCATAAATGAGTACATGTTCGTGCCCTTATGCACACGGACACAGGCTAGATGCGTGCTCTCACGTAGGGCCTGGTCTACGGGGTACATACGTGCATACTTACCTAGCTCGGCAGAGGTGCCGAAGGGGTTGCAAGGCAACTGCAACACCAGCAGCACCAGCAGCACCGATGTTGCTGCTGTTTGCAAAGCGGTGTATTATACTGTCAGCCATGCTGGGGATTAGCAAACGCAATACATCGGGCTTCGCGATCGTGCTGCGCATCTGTTCGCCAATCCAGCGCCCCCCTCCCTTTGCTGGCTCCTTCCGACTGTCCCACTCTGCACGACACCCCTTCCCTTCCCCTTCGTTCTGTACCCCTTTCTCTCTGTCTGTGACATTGCTCGATGTGCACCGCCTCGTGGCTCTCTCCTACAAGAGCTGCATCGCAATTGATCCCCACGTTGCACGCCACCGGCGTGCACGATCTGCAAATAACACGAAAACCATCCTTGCCGAAGGCGATGTCCTCCGGTGTTATTATAATAATATAATAAGCGCTGTCTACGATCGTCACGACTCGAGGGCCCGGCTCCCATTG
Organism: Andrena flavipes; assembly: GCA_963971345.1. NCBI lineage: Eukaryota > Metazoa > Arthropoda > Insecta > Hymenoptera > Andrenidae > Andrena > Andrena flavipes. Next base: position 26,361,395 of record OZ020480.1, on the reverse strand, counting down.
TTATTACATAACGCGTTACACATTCCACGGGGATGCTGGGAATTTTGGCAAGCGGGTAACACGGTATTCGGGGGTTAATTACGTTCTTGATTCGAAGCGTCCATGATCGGGTGGTGGAGAGTTTACTTGGGACTAGACGGACACGCGACTGGTCTCGGAAACGGGTAATCAAGTTTCTCGTACAATTCATCTATGAAGTTACCCTCGCGTTCTGTGAAACAGCTTCCGCGACAACAGTTGCATAGAGATGGGTCCGCGACTGGAATTACAGGAAGATCGTGTATCTCTCGCGAGGGGTGGATCTGTATGTAGGCTAAGTAAGATATGGCCTAGGGCGGCTTGGGCGAGAAAAATTGAAAAAAGGGTAGCGCAATGTTTTTATTTTGGTGTGATTTTATTGCCGGGCGATCTTTAACCGGTTAACTGGCAATGTATCGTATATGATTACCTAAACAAAATCTGGCCAATTCTGTTTATCTATCATATATGATCAAATGGAATAACTTTTTTGATTTTCAAACAATTTGAATGAAACTTGGTATGTAATGGTTTTTGGGGTCGCTGAATCTGAATTTGGCATTGGATTTTTATATTTCAATATGGCAGACTCAATATGGCCGAACCAAAATGACTAGCGAATTGTTGGGATTTGTATAAACTATTCGTACTGTATTCAATTTCATAAGTAAGCTCTTACTCCCGTAGTTAGCTGGTGAAAATTTCACGATCCTAGAGTGTACCGAATTATATGTAGACAAGAAAACTTCACAAATAAAAATTTTTTAAATAAAAAAAGTTTACTAGAGAATTGAAAAAGCTCGCCCCTAAATCCTATTTTTTAGGGGTTGGGGGTGCCAGATGAAAAAAATTACCCCCGGAAACGATTCAGCGACTCAAAAAACCTCTGAATACCAAATTTTGTGTGTTTGGGCACGAATAGTACTAAAAGCCGTGTCAGTTAAACAATTCAATTTTTTCACCTAGCAAGTTATATAGCAATAACCCATACGAGACGTTGAGAGCAAAAACGAACTAATACACATTTTTTGCGTAATTGAGTTAAGTAGTAGCAATAATGTAAGATTTAATTAATTTTAAAATTGTCTCAACTGTTTTAATTTGAAATATGTGATAAGATCTTTTAAATATCCTTGAAATATCTTTCGGCACCAATAGACGTTTATTTCTGGCATTCATTACCTACAGGCAAACATAAAAGCACCGAGTAAAAATAAAAAGAGTCGTTTTGATCCGACATTGATCCTCTAGCACGTCCGATTAAAGAAACGTAACTATTTGCTGTTAAATAATACCAGTGCAGCGGTGTTTGCCGACAGTTACAGGGAGCTGCGAAAGCGTAGCGCGAAAACCCTCGAGATTATTTATATTCCAGGGCGCTGTGCCCCGGTCGATAGTTCCACGACCGAGTTGTATCGGAAAACAAGCAAAGGGAAATGTGTTTCACGCGATCCCGGCGATCGGCTGCGAGCGAGGGGGCCGTTTTCGAACGAATGGCCTTGGCGGGGGGGTAATTCGTGTGCCACGCGCGTATCGTCCGGCCGTAGTCGCTGCAACCGGGACTTTATTTAACGGGAATTCTATCGTAAATAATGCACAAGTTCGTGACACTTTTACCATCGCCGACGAGGCGCGGCGCACGCAGCCTGGGCGCGAAAGCTGCGAAGTTCTACGAGGGAGTATCGCCGATTAACTCGTTCCCCGCGTGTACTTAGCAGCCCGGTAGCTTTCAATGGAGTCATAAGGTAGCTAGGCGTGCTCGAGTGGCCCGCGGCAAATGGCGACCCCCGACCAATATCTCAGAATGGGGCTTTAGCCGAGTTTCGAGGACACAGCTGGATACACGTTTCATAATTACCGTTCTTTCTATTTCCCTCGACTGCTCCCCGGTTTATAAGTTGCACCCCCCCCCCCCCTCCCCTTTAATACGCGTATGCCTTGGCGATCTGTCGGGAGCGCCTTCTGGCAATTTTCGCGATTGCATCGACTCCGCGTCGGGGGGATTTGTTGTTTTATTTATTTATTTATTTATTTATTTATTTATTTATATACGGGTGGGCACTCTTTGGTAAGCGATAACATGTACATTAGCAGAAGTCGGAGATATGTAACAGGTAACAAGATATAGTATACCCAAATACAAAATGAATTGACAGAGTTGCTGCGCATTCTAGAAAGGCACGCTGGTTTTCGAGAAAAAATCAGCAGCGTGGCAAAACTTATTGGCTAACAAGGGAAGATCCCGAACCCGGAAATTCAAAAAATTCTGAAACTTTGTGAATGTGTATGGGATTTTCTCTCGATTACAACGTATTTTTTGTTTGCTGCTGAAATTCATTCGAGGGGTTGAAAGTAACCCGTGAAAATTCGGGTATTTTCCGATTTTGTGTTATAATTCGAGAACTGTAAGAGATAGAAAAAAATTTCAAGACAAAAGTTACTTCGTTTAATGAGACCTACTTATCATTTGGCAAAACAATTATTTTACAGTTCAAGAGTTATAATACAAAATCGGAATATAACCAGATTTTCAGGGGTCAACTACACCCTCTTAGAGTGAATTTGGACAGCAAATAAAAATTGCCTTGTAATCAGCAGGAAATCCTTCACATATTCACAGAGTTCCAGAATTTTTTGAATTTCCGAGTTCGGGATCTTCCCTTATAAGTTACACAAGCGGTCAATGGAGTTATTTGCTGGTGACGAATACATAGGGTAAAAGCACTAGTAGTCGGCTACCCTCTAATAGTCGACCACTTTTTTTATTTAGCTTAAAGAAATAAGTACTGAAGTAAAGCATTTATTAAATGATAATTATATATTATATTTTGAATTTCTAACTTTAAAATACGACAAAAAGCGCTCTTTATAGGTAAAAATAATAAATGCTTTTAAAATGATTTGTAAACTAATTTTGATTCTACATGCATCATTGCTCTTTTCCAACACGAGAAGCAGAAATGCGCTTTGAATAGAAACGACCAATGTAATTCAGTTCTATACATTTTTTACTGGAAAATGAAGCTATTTCACTGAAAAAGCATCAACAATTTTATATGCGCTTAAAAAAGTAAAACAAAAACGAGACAATGTATTTATTTATGGGAGGTCGGTAACTGGACTATCATTCCCTTTCAATTTTCAATAGGCGAACACAACGGTCGACTTCTGACGCTAACTGCATTTACAATGAACGCTAAAAATCGACCACGTCGTAACTATAATTTTTCTTAATTTAACCTCAAAAACGGAATGACAGAAATGAAACTTTAATTCACATTTGAACTATTCACATAACCTATTTTGAATTTTATATTAAAAGAAGGTGGTCGATTACTAGCTATCGGACCGGTCGACTTTTAGAGTTAAGCGGTCGATTATTAGCGTATTCGAACACTTTATTTTTAACGCTAATTATTTATTTCCCCGATCTTTTATACTAACAGAACATTTTTAGTGATACATTAAATACTTCTAAATTACTTTAATACATTTTATATATTTTATAACATCGATTGTTTATTTTTTCTTTAGAACTTTTTATTCGAGTTTAGCTTTAAGTGGTCGACTACTAGTGCTTTCATCCTACATGTGCAAAGAACGGTCTGGGAGCAATGCCGAACCGAATGTGACTCACTGGTTCTCGATGTCTTTCCTTTATGTCAAATCGAAGGAGGGAAATGCAGTCATTCGTATAATATTATGTGCATATACTGAGTAAAACTTGATTTTAATGCGATGAGCTTGCAAATTTTTGTACGAATAGAGCCGTCAAAGTCACGCTATGAGACAACTTGCAGTATGACAACCTGTAACGAGGCATTAAGCGACCGGTCATCTGTACCGTACACTACCATAGATACGTACATACTCGTACTAGGATATTCAACCATTTCGTGAATATCAGGAAATCTATGAAAACTGCATACAAAGTACTGGTCAGTAACCGCAGTCGGAGGTCGCACGGTGCAATGTATCGTGCCAAGCACGTATCACCAGACAGGTCAGAGCGCAGGGAAAAGAAAGTCTATTTGCATCGATTAGAGGCAGCCGCTGAATTATTAAACGATCCCGCGCCACCCCCACGAATTCCGTCCGTCCAGACCCGCGAATTAGAGGACCGATGCCGGCTCTCGTTTCGTTCTTTTATTTTAAGTCGACGCGTCCCCGGGCTGGCAAAACAATAACGCGACGGAATGACAGCGAGAACGAGCCGTCGTTGCCCGCCTCGAACACAGCCTGCACCGAGCATTATCACGAATGACGGTGCAGAGACGCGCGTCATTTTATCTCTCGACACGTCCAGCCGATCTCGCGGTGTATGTGTGCGCGCAGGCCGAGCCGAACAAAAAGGAAAGCATTCCTCGCCACCTACAGCAAGTTTATTTAGCCGTCCACTGACAAGAAAATCTCGTTGGGGCTTTTATTACCAGGCCGGGACGGGGGTGACCGCCGGTGGACAGAGAAAAAAGGAAACACCGATCGTGAGCTTAACAAGACGAAGCGAAGATGCCTCGCGGAGCGAGCCACCGTGACGCATCAAACTAATTGATTTATCTCCTATCGGCCCCACCGCTAATCTCGATCTTCCTGGATCCTGATGCTCCCTGATCCATGGAGCAGGCGCCACGGTGAATTCTGAAACGAGGTTAAGGGCGCGCTGCAGGATCTCGCGAGAATTCCGTGTAATTGATAGGGCACGTCCGAGCGGCTGATGCTAGATGGACACGTACGTGACGCAAAGCTGGAGTTATATTTCGGTATATTGGACTTTCCTTTGGCGAGGAGTGCGCTCGAAAGATAAGGCCGGCCGCGCGGGCCTGGGAGCCCCGAGTTACTTTGACTATGTCACCGCTAGATTATTTATTCACACGGTAGTTGGAGTGGTTCAGAAAATTCGAAATAATTGGACTTTCGACGGGATGGCCGTGCGAGCTTGAAACACGACCTGAAATTTTTTTGCAGAATCGTGGAAAAAGGTGACGCCAGAGCACAAAGCTCTCTCCCTGTCATCGCGTGGTGTACTATGCGCGTTGCATCGCCGTTTCAATTGAAACGCTCGAGGTCCAGACGGAACCGTGCAGCGAGACAGCGCGCGCACGTCGAACTCCTCATCTGGTTTTTCCAATTAGAGGTCCTGGAATTTCAGCGAAACATCGATCGCAAATCGCAACAGCTCGCAATCGCTCGAAACTTGAACTCGCCGAGTGTCAATCGGCCCGAGTTGTTGTCTATGTGAGCCGGGGCCAGGTATGTGTTTATCGGCGTTCGATCAACATTCCGGGCGGTGCGTGTGAGCGCGTGCGGCAGCGCGCTACGCAATCCGAATCAGCCGCGCTTTATCGGTCGTCAACCGGAAGCGCGCGTTTACACGGACCGCCTAAAGGCGACTGCCTGGCCAAGAGCCCGTTGCACGCGCCTATCTCCGGCGCGATCGATAAAATTCCGTGCCCAGTCCCGGCCGCTAATCACGTATTTCGAGTTTCGAGGCCGCTCCAGATTTCAACCGAAAGCCTGCACAGGACTTGGCCGGGTGAAAAGGGAGCCGATTTTCGCTGGCTGCGCTCCAAACTTGTCGCGCGCCCGTTTCACATCGGCAAAAACCGCTGCGTGCTCGGCGCATTGTTCATTACGCGGAATGCCAATCTCGCCGCGGGATTGTTCGCTGGGAAGCTTGTCGTTCTGACGTATTCAACGCAACGATCGCGATAACGGTCGATGAAAAATCAGGGCTCGTTTCAGACTACTATTCATTGGAACTTCGTGACCCGGGAAAAATCCGGTACGTAGGATTATATCTTTCAAGATTACCTATGGTCCCCAAAATCTACGCAAGTTTCGGAGTGTTTTTAGCAAACGTCGTTGGGAACTCTCGTTTCTACGAGAGTTGTCCATCGAGTTTAGGAGCGAGCGCTTGCCGCGCTTGGCCCCCTTTATCCAGCAGGAGCTTGTGCTTCCAAACCTGAACGAGAGCTATTTTCTTTCGTCCACTGCTACAAGTAGGTACTCCCAAAGTGAAACGCTATCTATAAATATCAATGACCCGAATTGCCTCTTTAGCGGTTTCAATATAGAAGGATGGGGGTGCCAGAAGTGGAGGATGACGCGACTTAACCGCGATTCGCGAAACGCTTTCGTCCGTGGCAGTGTATCGAGCGCGGGCCAAAGGAATGGCCGAAGGGAACAGATAGAGTCGAAAACCCCCCCTGGCATGGAGATAAGTAGGATGCCATATTGATTGCGACTGACTCTCCCGCGGTTGTCGGGAGTTTGAAAGTGAGGAACCGGCCGTTGCTTGAAAGACGAGAGAGCAGAGGGACCGGCGGAGGAAAGCAGACGGAGAAACGGAGCGAGAGAGAGAGAGAGAGGGACGGGGGGTAGGAACGTATAGACGCATCGGTGGAAAGGAGAAGGAGCGATGGAACGAGCGAGGTCGAAAACGGAGGGAACTCACAGAGGAGAGAGGCACTGAACGCCGCGAGAATTACCGGATCGATATTAAGTTGTGATAGTTCCCGTTTCGACTACGGGGCGCTCGCGTTTGCGCCCTTACGGGCCACCCCCTATGATTGTGTACCGGCACCTGCACCTGGCGACGACCTGACCCCGCGACCTGTGACCCCTAGACCGCGGCATTCGGATTATATCGAGAGGGATCGAGCCCCGACCTCTGTTACCTATTAACGCTCCGACGTCGCCCGCCACCGTTTCAAACCCCTCGCGCGATCGTTTCGCACCGGCTACAAATGCTGCGCAGTTAATTCAGCAACACTTTAAATTCTCATAATCGCGATCTGCTAAAATACTCCCCGGAAAAATGGCTTCTTCCCACTCGGCAACGCGGACATCGATTCGATAGCTCGTTGGATTTTTCATGGCGCGCCATGAGCGCCGCTTGTATAATTTAGTAGCGTTACAATATCGCGGACTGAAATAAAGCTGGTCGACGTGTGTAACAAATTTATAAGCACGTTTCATTGATCACGAATGGTATTGAATGTTTAAATCGCGACAGTGCGTCGTCACGCGAAATGCGTTCGTCCGTGACGTCCCACCTGGTGGTGATGGGTTTTATTTTATTTTTTTTTTTCTGTAGGATGAAAGGTTTTCAATGGATGATACCGATTAAGAGCAATAGAATATTCCTCATCGCAGTCGCGTATCGCGCGTATCACTGGTGCGGACAGCGAAATAATTTGTAAATGGTTTTCGTTGGTTCTGGATCGAACGGTAGGCGCGGGACGCGAGAAGTAACGCGCGTCCAGGAAGGTTATCGCAATAACGTATTAAGAATCAGAAGTAAAAGGCTTATAAGTAATATTGCCGCCCTGCGAGTTCACCCTCTTCAGCTCATGACAGCAATATAATGGGTTCTCTGATTGCCTCTATCACACCCGGTTGCGCCACTTCCAGGCTTATCCGCCCACGTTTCCTTCCGCGGAAAATACTGTATCGGCGCGGACCGTAGACGATACGCTGCCACGAGAAATCGATGTTACCGAGGAAAATTCGTAAGCTTTCGCCGATGAAAGCAATCTGATTTCTTTCGGGCGACGTGCCGCGTCCGGCTGGCAATTTTGTCCCGAAACGTTCGATCAGAAGCGGTTACGCGATAGAAAACCATTATCGCCGCGCAGAAAGGATCATTTCTTTTTCTACACACCTCGGCGTCGGAGTTACGCGTCGATGAAAAATTCCTGGAACGTGCGATCCCAACGTTTCTCTATTCATGGTTGAACATATTTCTCGAAATAAAGCGTGAAAAGCAAAATCTTTGACATTACTCCACATTTACAACAATGCGTCGACAAACTATTTTCAGGATTGTAGTTTACTGGGCATCGATGGGAACGATATTACCGTGTTATTCGCGCTGAAATTGTTTTTTGCGATTAAAATTTATCGAAACCTTATGACAGTAACGACGTAGTTTGATTTGCAATAGATATTCGATTATTGTTAGCAGGGATCGGTAAAGTAATGTGGGGCAAGAGTGCGCACTTAAAGTTTACACTTCTCTAAAATCCATGGTATTTTTTATTATTATTATTACCTACACCGATAGTCATATCGTTTTGTGAGAAATAACTACTATCCCTTATTATTCGATAGGCAGTGACTTCGTGTAAATTTACCTGTCACAACTTATATAAAATAAATATTTCCAAAAAGTGTCAAATGCGAACTTTTACCCGCTATGTGGGGCAAAAGTTCGCATATTATGGGGTAAAAGAACGCAACGAGAAATATCCAAAGAAGTGTTTTATTTTCCTGCATAAGTAGGTACATAGTTCGGGTAATACAGTAAAACGCCTAATGGTTTATAATTCATTTTTTAAGTTTAATGAAGATATAACACCCGTCAAATTATTTTGGGGCAAAAGTTCGCATGCGAACTCATGTCCCACTGCATTGTGCGAACTTTTGCCCCCGCAGCTACTTTTACATTGTTTAATCAATCCTGTTATCTGTGAGGAGAATTAAAATTTCTATTAGCACTTTTTAATAGAAGAATTTCAGCTCTTTCAGACGGCATATTAATTAAAATATTTACCGATCAATTTATAGGAATAATATTGATTCCCAAACATGAGAATATTACATCAGAACTAACGAATTCAGTACTTACCGCATTGTAAGATAACAAACCGAAATAAGGTAAATGCTCCAATTAGCGATCAAGTCCCAATTATTGACACTTTATCCTTGAAATTTAAATATGATTTTTTTTCGGTTCGGAACGGGCGTTAAAAGTATTGATTTCAATTCGTGAATATTCAAAGTACCTTGCTGATGGTTTCGCCGATGTATATCATAACGCATTATTAAGAAATTAATAAATGTTTTCACGTGTAGCACCTATAAATCCGTGAAAAAGTAGTTTCTCGTTACCGAACTTAAGAACGGCCAAATTTTAAGTATTAAGTATTTCTTGCATGATTATATATTGATGGTCAAAAATAGGTACACGTGTACCATATAATATATTTATTATTAATATTTATATTCGAACAATTTCATCATAAAAAGGGGGCCTTTTTCATACTGGAAAAGAACCAGCCTGTGATAGTCTATTAATGAGTAACTGCGATAAATATTTTTAATAGGTAACTATGTTAGAATGTGCGCGTAGATCTTACAGGGTCGCTAATTGGGACATTTACCCTACAGCCACGAAATTCGACATTAGTGACTCTACCTGGATTGACAATTATTGACTGCCAATCACCATTGGCAACTGCCACAACTCAAACCATGAAAATCGCATGGTGCGAACTCTTACCCGCTGCGAACTTTTACCTACCTTTATTTTACATCTCTTCTATATTTTACACGAATTTCGACAGAAAGAAAGAAGCATGCCCTGACGAGCTCACCTACGAGCTTGCCATTTTATTCGCTGGAGCACACTCGGCGCGCATAGCTGTTGCACTTGCTCGCGTCGAGCCCCTCGTCGGTGCATTTCCATTCCCCCTCGCTGCGCGCCGAAAAGCGTGCCCGAAGGAGAGTCAGGAATGACGATTGGTCGTGAGAACGGCTCGATAACGAAACCGCGATGACAGCCGGGCTATGTGTGTTCAGGTAGAACTGCGTGGGAAGTGCGGGGTCGTAGGTCAGGTTGCAATATCGCGCGACCTCTGACTCCGAGATGGCGGAGCTGGGTGTGCAGCTGGAGATTTTCAGCTGGTGTAATAGAGATTTAATGGACGATGGGTAGCAGATTGTAACGGAGGCTCGTGCAACAGCGAACGCGGCATAACGGGGCCCGTGGCTTGTATCTGAGATTGCCATCTGCGCGCGAGACGTGTGCGGTTCCAATGAAAATCCACCGCAGGCTCCGTGTATATACTTTCTCTCGCATTTTATCAGTAGAACGCGTCGACGAACTAGACGTACGAGGGACGATCTCACCCGCCTATTGTTTCATCCCGAGGGTATAGTTACCCGAGTTACGTTGGCGTTTTATAGTCACTACACCGATTACCTAGTCTCTCCGCTGAGCTTCGAAAGGTGGAATACCTTGCAAACCAGGGAGGGGCGTGCGGGTCATTATGGAATTCCTTTTCTAATCGCAGATGCCGTAGACGGAGGGTTTCAAGTAAATTCATGGAGCTTAGATTCTGGATACTGCGCGAAGCTGGTTGGAACGGTTTATTACTCGAGAGGTTTCGTTATCCCCAGGTGTAAGGTTTAGCGTACCGATATACCTACCATGACAATGGAGAGAGTAACGAGTCTGAAGGGCTCTGTATTTTACAACGGTTGATTAAATAAAGTTTGAAACGAAAGAGGCGATGAATACGTGACTCCCCAAAGTGCTTTCCAAACGAGTAATCGCTATCAAAATACAATCGATCTCATTCCGTGATGTAAAACTCCCCCCATGTACGCAAACACGGAGCGTAGCGGAATATCCAGGCCGAGAACGAACAAACAAACCAGCCAGACGGGCGCATAGTGTTTTCAGCAACAACGTGTTAACACACGCGTAACTTATACCAACTGTTGCTCACCACTGTTCAACCTGACACTCCGATAAACTCCATTAGAATCCAAAACACGATATCGAGTGACACCGGGGACCGACCGAGTCTCACGGTCCGCTCGATGTCATCTTTCAGCACCCACGTCACCCACAATTAGGCGAGGACCACTGCCGACCGGCGTCTCTCCCACTCGTCCCTCCACTTCTTCAACCCCCTTCGTTAAACAGGACGTCGAATAAATTCGTAACGCCCAGAAGCTGTGGAATGTGTCGCGCGACGATCCACAGATGTGAATTATCAGGCTTTCCACGGCGCCGGAGATTCCAGTGGATCTTTGTAGTTGCGTGCGCGCAGAATCCAGCAGGAAAAAGATCGAGGCCGGCGATCGTAAGAGGTCACTGCTTCCTGGAGGGCTGCTTCCACGTCGTCATCGCTTCCTGTGTTTACACTGTGCCGTGTCTTGACGTCTCGTTGGCCCTCAAACGTGGACTCTGCGCTGACAAGTTGTCAGTGCGCCTCTTCTGAATGTTTTCCGATGGGGGACACATGGTGGCCGTGCACCATCGTAGACTAAACTTGCTCTCCCAGCGATCCCCCTTCTCTGTCCTTCCCATCCTGCGCCCCCTCTCGTCGTCGCCGTTCCTCTCCTTGTTTTGAAGAACCCGTGCAGCCTTTCGGGACGGCGCGATTCGCAGAAACGGATACACGTTGCACCCTCGCAAGAAGCTTGGGGCAAGGGGACCAGCCGAAGAGAGATCGTTCCCGGGACAGCGGCCGAGTGGCTTGTTTTCACCGGTGTTTATTCAACGTTCGACATAGTTTTCGTTGGATTAGAGAGAGTACTCGAGGAACTTGAGTTGTGTTTGCAATTTAGTCGTGGAATCTTTTTTCCATTCAAGTGGCCGGCAAAAGTGGAATATTTTTACCCTGGGCATCTGTAATTTGTGATAGAATTTCACGTGGCTGTGATGGGAAGCCTTCGACGTAACGTAACCGTAATTACTGTAACGAAAGTGGTCGCGCCAGTGAAAGTATCTTACTTTTACTTTATCTTTAATGACGCTGTTGAAGGGAAACTCGAGGGGCGAAATAAAAAGTTAGATTATTGCACGGGGTCGGTGGCCGGGGCAGCTCGCTATCGGGTAAATTTTAATCGCGTTAATTAATTATTCCCGGTAGCGTTCGTATTTTCTTATTCCATTAGGCCGTCAACGAATCCCGGCCCTCGAGGCCGGAATAACGATTTTCACCTCAACTTTTCGCATCTCCAAGAATGCGCGAGTTATTCCGCTTTCTTTTTTGTCGGCGAGCGGCTAAGGGAGCCGACATAAACTTATGTTAAATTCGTTAAAAATTTACACAGGTATTGGTGGCGAGCCTCCACCGCCTCTCCGACGCGAATACTATTTACTTTCGTTACCCACACTCCCATCTACGTACGAAACTCGATGGAGGAACGAACAAAATTTTAATCGAGAAACTTTTTCCGAACGAGAAACTGGCTCGGAGATCGTTCGCTGGACTGCGAATAGTCCCGACGACCAAAAGGCGACTCTGACTTTCAGCCACGACCGAGCGATAATTACGTGCGTGAAATGTATAAACTTCTGAAGTTCGTGAAACTGGTGTTGTGGTTCTATCAGGCCTAAATCTCTTTCTGTTTAATTGGACAGATTATTAACCCTCGGCAGTTAGGGTGACTGTACCTAATATCGCCACAAAGTAACTTACCATAAAGTAAGTTCTAAAATTTATCGGTTGTGCACTGAATTAGTATTTAAACATATGTAGCAAGACATACTGTAATTGCAGCATCGTGTGATAAACAATTACAGAAAGAGAAGTACTTTAGTGAATCTTAATAGTGTAAAAATTTATTGGACTGTTACAATTTTACATTACATCCGGAGAAGGTAAGTCTAATAATTCCGTGAATGCAAGAATATCTACTAGAAATACCTAATTAATGATGTACTTAAGAAATTAAATATATTCAAATATTTTTCGTAATGAAAATAGCGTTTTTCTTTTAGCAGTATGCGTGTTCTCAATACCGCCTACCGGTTTTGATGTAATGTTTGTTACAGGTGAGGTTACGATATGTGCGGAGCAACCGAAATAAACTTTATTTGTCCAACATGTACATCGGAACGTAAAAAATAAAATATTTTAAAAATCTATATTTTTCTAATAAAAATAAAATCAACGATGAATAAAAATACATTTATAGAGCAAGAAATGTGAAAATGACTTTAAAAACTCATATATGTATACATGAATTAATCAATATTTCATGAGTTGTCGATATTAGGTACACTTTTTTCAGGACTCAATTTCTGCATGTCTTACATTTTGTTGAGTTCTAATTAAAAATTTATAAGTTTCAACCATTCTAACTTATGCTACATGAAAGATGAATAATTCCTCTTTACTTTGAAATGAACTGCATGTAAAAATATCAATTATTATTCAATTGACAATTCAATTTTATTACGACAGCCTGTGTGATCACATTTAAATTAAATGATTTAACTAGAGCTACGATGATATACAATATACACATTCCATAATTTAGCTACTTACTCACAGTTATATCAACATTCTGGCTGACGAAGGATATCAAAATATCATCAAGTGAAAGTTACCATATTATACAATGGCTAGACACTTGCAATTCATTCACCACTATCTCTCCCATTGAAAGAGGCTTCAGTCCCTTCACCAGCGACCCAGCAGCAAGCTATCTTCCTTGTCGGACGATAATGGCAACTGCGTTCTTGTATTGCAGTCGCACACGCAGCTACCCCCGCGCAGAAGTTGTTCTGCGTTGGCTGATATCTCCGGCGACTAATTAGTGTAATTTCCACGGGACCAATGTAAACGTTACGTCGTTACATCGTGCCAGTGGCCAAAGAGCCCCGACGTATTGCTGGACATCGTGTAGAATTGTAGATAATATGTCGTGGCCAGAGATTCGCATTGCACCATTTTGCTTCGAACCAAGCGCGAACATTCTAACTGCGCGTCTTTCACACGACAATGCACCCACGCATCCGTACGCCTCCCTTGTTTCCAGGCGGTTCCGGCTCCTTCCCGGAAGCCCCCGCTTCAACGAGGTGGCCAGCTCTCGCTCCGGACTGCAAAGGCTCATGAATGATGTCTGGGATAACGTATCTCTTAATTAATTCCGCGGTAATGGGGCTGAATAGCCTCGACTTCTACGGCGCCGTGCGATCTGACTTCTATGGGCGCCACTATTCTGCAATCTACAATTACGTTGTAACCTGACACGCGACGATGTTGGAGATAGAACTTGGATAGGAGAGACCGGGGCAGATTGTAACAAAAAAGTTTTCAGAATTTTTCTCGAAAGTGTTTTCCTCAATCAGGAAATAATTTGCGCGATTTACTACTTACATATATGGTAAACTGATCGCGTGAAAGTACGTGACAAAATCTTGGACACTTGGATATCCAGCTTCATCTTAAAGAAATCTGAACTTTCGTTACAATGTGCCCCAGTCCGGGGTAAATTGTAACACACCAGTTTTATTTATTTAAATACAAATATGAACGCAAATAAACACTTCTAAAAAATATAAATGAAAACACAGATCATTATTTAACATTTGATATACACTAGTTAAACAATCATTGCTTATTCATCTGATTCTATCAAAATCTTCTTCTTCGCTTTCTTTACTTCTTCCTTTATAATTTTTTCTACTTTTTGAATTCTCGATTGATTTGTTGTTCGTCTAGGGTATCTTTTTCCGGTGTGCCAGCAAATAGCTTGTTTATCACCATTTAGAGCGGAGTAAGTATAGTAATATATTACAATTTACCCCGAGCTTGAATTTTTGCGTTTTATCTCAGCACACGAGAAACTAAACATCAAATTACTAAAATGCGTAAAGATTATAATAAACCAATGTGTACTGATTCGTTTGCGACAAGGAAGCAAAAATTCAAACGGTTTCTAATGACGGTTAATTGAAATGGAAGTGCTAAGACAATATTTACTTACGTGCCCTAAATACTAAAATTCTGGGCTATAACCACAAAATGAATACATACCTAACGCTCGTTTATGTCACTAAAATCGACGATGCTTAAGGGAGTGTCCTGCTTTATAAGGTCCAAAAAATCGTTTTTTTTTATTGCCTAAATCGATATATAAACTATCCAAGAATGTATTCACAAAGTTATAGCGGACAATTCGAAGTATTAAAGATACAGAACCGAGAGCAGGTAAGCGGCGAGCATATGTGCGAGCGCGCGGCCGGACACGGGCGCGTGCTTCATCCTTTGACGCATCCCCATTTGTCGATCATTACTTTTAAAGGCAATCGAAACGGCAGAGTTGTGCAGTGTAAAGGTGAGATCAGACGGCGCGTGGCTCGGCGAACTTGCTCGGCTCGTCTAGCTCGTCATGTCGGCTTGGCGAGCCCGACTCGGCAAACCATGACCTATCAGACGGCGCTTGGCTTGACGAGTTTGCTCGGCTCGTCTAGCTCGGCACGTCGGCTTGGCGAGTATGGGCAAGCCGAGTCATGACCGATCAGACGGCGCGTGGATCGCATGAGCAGGAATAGCTGATTAGCAGATCACTGGTGTAAGTAATCAATAATTAATATTTTCTCCTATTATATTTCTCCAGTTTTCATTTTTACGATTCTTTAAAATTGGCGGGCGTGATTGAATTAAACCAAAGCTTATGCTCTTCAGTATTAAATTCTTTTCTATGTGAACTAAAAAGATTGTTAAAAAATTCTTTTTAAATAATTTTTATAGCACGTTAAATTCAAATGTTCTTTTTAAAAAATAGACATTCTTCTTATCAAACTAAAAAAAATTATGATTTCGCGTTTTTTCTGCTTTTTCTTAGTTCAGCCAGAAGAAAAATATATGAGCATTAAAAACCATTTTGATTTTTCCATTTCAGACAAGAATTACAACTATATAGAATCCTTCCTGCCAATTGGAGACTGCAGTGGCAAAGCGCTCCGAGAATCAGCTGATGAATCTACCATATTTTATAATTTTATGAGAAATTTTTTTGTACTCATCAAATATATGTTTAAGTATACCTAAAAGTTTACGAAGATCAATTGTTTCTTTCCCATTCAAAAAAATTCACGAAAAAATCATTTTTTTGGACTTTGTAAAGCAGGACACTTCCTTAATATCGTCAAGGTAGCTCATGCTCAGGGTTACCAGATTTGTCGTTTACTAGATTTTACTTATGTTACAAATTACCCCGTGTTACAACCTGCCCCGGTCTTCCCTACTGATAATCCAGATTTAACTACTTAGGATTTCGATGTAACGAAATATCGAAGTGGGTTCGTCAATGCTGTGTGCGTAACGCGGTTTAATTCTCCTATACGTATGCATCATATTATCATTCCCAAAAAGTTTATACATCCTCCTGTTGGAATGAACGAAAAGTTTCAAAGTTAATATTGAAATTTTCTCGTGAAACCGTAATTTCACCATCCCCATTTCTGTAGTATTTCAAACGATATTCTGCTTTCAGGGTAGAATTTCGAGCCCGACCACTCGGCTTGAAATTCCACGATTGAAAGACACTATGTAATTCGTTAGGTTATCTGTAAAACAGACCGTGCTGGGCACCGTGTGGCCACAGCTCGCGGCGTTGTATCGTTTTGTCCCTGGTCAATTGCACAATGTTCAGCCTGTACATACGTCTTACAAGCGGTTCTACATTTCTCTTGTTTCGAGATCGTTCCTCTTCGGTGGTTGCGGTCTCTGCGAAGACGGCCGGTTTGCCTCGGCTCAAGCCCGAGGACTGGCTCGATATACATACGTGTATACAGGGGACTGATATATATTGCACCTGGTGTATCCGTTAATTAATTCCGTTGGCGCACACGACGCCTACCATGAACGCCGTGAACTCTTAAAGAACGTTGCGGCATGCATCGACGTGATAGGCTCATTTGCATATGTGCAGTTCCTGTTTACACCGACAAGTATTCCCCTACGTGTTTTTCATTGTTCGAAATCATTTACCGGTTCACTGCCAGTTCATTAGGCCCTTATTGAGCTACGAATTTGGCGGTGAAAACATTTTACACGCGTGTTTCGCGATAAAATTGCGCGCCATTGTTCGACGCGTAGTTACCTACCAGTCCACGGAACAATCACATCCGTGCATTTCGCCGGCTGTAAATCGATTGCGCGCCCGCCGCCCGATATATAATGCAAGCGGTTTATAGCCGGCTCTGTGTACACTTGCGCCGCGATGCTTGAATTAAATATAATAAATAGAATTCTGAGCCGAGGGGGACTTGGATACTCGGCCTGACACCCTCCGAACAGTCCACGATATTCGCTGCGGTACCCCCTTCATTAATTACAGCCACGAGGGGGCAATATGCCAGGAATCTTGGATACTTTGCAGCCGATGCTTACAGGGTGAACCCCGCAGCTGTCAAATCCGCTGCTTAGGGGCAGATGATAGATTCCCGCGGAGTCGGTGCACGCATTCACTGACCGCTGAGGGAGGTACGAGCTGGAAAAGCTTTCGACACCGGTGTCCATATTTCCCGTGCACCATCCATGTCGTGACACTTGGCTATTTACCATTTGGGTAGTAGGATTCTATCAATTTCTAAAATACCCCCCGCAATCTCTCCTCGAGACTATCATAATTTAGCACATTTTATTACAAAGCTTCTTTCAGTGGTTCGCCTATTTTCTCATAACGTAGCTTCGAATTCTTTCGGAGCCACATAAGCCTAATACATTCGCCGCAATTGCTCTACAAATCTATGGAAAGTTATAACTAATTTGTTCCAACGTGTGCTCAGCTAATTGCGAGCAGTAGGTACTTACCTACTCAGCGAGGCACGAACACGATTACCCGGCACCCTCGATTAATAGAACTTTATCGATAACTTGTCCAGCCAGTTTTCTCCGTGGCGTTTTGAAGCCGGTCGTAGGGTACCAGGGGCCGCAATTAATTCACGCATGGCCACCACGATAATCCCGAGGATCTCCGCGAACACGTAACCGAATTGCCGGTAATATGGTAAGTTTATACGGTCGAATGTACTCGAACGGGACCCTCCGATCTGTCCCAGGTGGAAAGACCGACTGGTTCCACGCCAATGGGCATTATACGGGACCTGACAGTCAGGCCGCGGCGTGTTGCAGTGATTAATGCTAACTGCGAGAGCTACCCTACTCCGTACTATTGCCATCCACCCTCTCGCTCGCCGGTAACAGATGTACCCCCTATTAATCAATCTGATCCTCCGTTCCTGGCCTTGCAGTATCGCCCGCCGGTTGCTCTGCTCTCCCGTGTCATCGCTCAACCCTTCTGGCCCTTTGCGTGACGCGTTACGCTCCACTTCCAGCGCGTTCACGGAGACGGACACCTTCGATTTCGCAGTGCCACCAAGGCGGGCCCCTCGGGACCGCCTCCGCGGAGCTTGACTCGGTGCTTCAGACAGCGAACTTGATACTTCGATAAAGAATCTTGTAGGTACCTCATTGTCAGCTCACTTTGGAGTGATTTCGTAAAAAGACCGAAGGATCAACGGAATCGAACTTCGTTCTACGAGAGTTCGTCCCCTTAACTATGTTCGCGTTCAGCTTTTTCCCGAAGTACGCAATCATTCGACGTAGCAAATGCCGAGATAAAAGTGTTTAAGAATTCCCATTGCTTGAGATGTACAATCCTCGAGGCGCAACGACCCCCGAAGAGCGTACTCGCAAAGAGGAGACCCGACCGATGGCCAGACGACAAAGACACAGAGAAGTAAATTCACCCTCCGCCCCCGTTCGCCGTTTCTGTCGCTTTATCTTCGACCTTTCTTATTCCTCTTCCGAGCATCCTCTCCGCGGGACCGTTTCCATTATATTAATTAGTAAAAAAGGTCCTTGAGGCGTGACGCGATTGCCGGCAGTTAAAATTAAAAGGAACTCGAGGCTACGCCCGAGCGATTTTATGCTTTTTAGGGTCACAGCCGGCTGCATTTGTACACCGCCCCTGTCATCCCTGTCGGTTCAGAGGGCATCAGCGTCTTCGCGTTAGAGTGGCTCTTCATCGAGGATAGTATTACGGTCGACAATGCTTGTCCCCGTTAGATTCACGCCTTCCACGGATGATAATAAATGGCCGCGATTAATTAAATAATAGAAAGAGCGTAATGAGCCAACCGGGAACGGGTGTGGGCGCAAGGGGGGCGGGCGTGCTTTTCACTTTAGGGTCGTGCAAGCAACTGCGATCCAAAGCGGTGTATAGCTACCCCAGTTGCCGTCCCCCGAAGCAGCCGCAATATTTTTCGCGTCCATTAAGCGCGACCCAGCGCGGTGAGGTGGTAGTTTTTAAGTGGAGGCTGGAAAAAAACGTCTTACGGCCGCAACCCTCCACTCCCCTCCTCTTCCATCAACATTTTCCCTCCCGCCCTACGCTTCTCCTTTTTCTCTCTTCCCTTACAGATAATCGTTCCGTTCCGCTTTCCACGACACTCCCGCCCCGCCGTGTCTCTTATTTCAGGCGTCGTTAGTTAAGATAAATTCGTCGGGAGTTATTACGGATTATTGTGCCGCCAAATTGCGCTCGTCGAATTATAATGCCGGCCGTATAAATTGGAACGCGGCGAGCGAGCTCATTACCTCGCTATCGTTGCCTCTGCCGATATCGGGGCTGCATTGCCGTCAGTCCCTTTTCACCGAATCAGGGAACGCGGGCCGTTCCGCTTTAATTGGGTGGCAATAAGATGAACGAAAGTAAAGGGAGCGGGAAGGAATCGATGCGATTAAAATTCGTATTACGCGTCTAGCTCCTGTAACAATCTGGAGGAATCGGCGTGCGCCCGTCCGAGGAAAATAATTTACAGCCGAATTTCCCCCGTGGCAGATCCACGGTAATTATATCTCGCTGGAAATTAGTATTCTCCACATTCTTGGCCGCGGACGTTAACGCTTCAAACTTTAATTACGGATTAAAGGTGCGCAGACGGAGATTCCGGCGGATCTCTCGTATCAGCCGCGTCGACGACGAGGAGGGCGCACGACGGCGGGAAATAAGAGAAGGGCGGGAGGGGGGGGGGGAGAAAAAGACATCAGCCTGCGAAACTCCCCGTCGCAAAAAACGCCAGAGGAACCGAGGAACTTTGGAATCACGATAATCGCGTCACATTCTCACGATGCGTCAGCGCGGAGATAATTAATTGGAAATTAGCGGCACGGGTGCCGCGGGGTTAATCTGATATAAGCCACGCGGCGAAACCTCGCAACAGGCCTGCACCCCTCCGCTCCCTCCCGCCGTGTCCCTCGTTGGGAAGTGGTGAGAGCGAGAGGGAGGGACGGGACACGAGGAGGGTGCGGAAGGGACTCTTGCCGTGGAAGTGGAAGAAGAGGGAAGCCTGAAAAGTTTTGAAATTCCTGGCGCGAGCGGAGGAATTGATTACGCAGCGGCGTGGCTCGCGATAAATGGTAGTTAACGGGGGCCTCTGCTCGGGGTAGATAGCGAGTACGCGTACAACGACCAACCTAGACAGCCCGTCCACGAATTCTTTACAACTGTTTGCCGCTGGAGGTTGCGCCTTGCATCCCCCTGGACGAGATAGAACACGCAGGAGCCTCGCGTTACGTCCCCGATTTCCCCCCCTTCTTCAACCGCGAACAGCCATCCCCTCGCTGAAGACCAGCATCCTCTTTTGTCATGCACCACTCCAGACTCCTTTCTCCCGCTCTAAAAGTGCTGTGGACGTTGATTACGATTAGGCTGTCACGGCCTATGATCTTGGGGTGGATGCGCACCGAGGGTAGCTTCGAGTGGTAATTGTCGGAGCCCTTTGTGCGATATTTTCCTTCTATTCTCTTCAATCTTTTGCTCCTTACGGGTTAACTTCTGTGGTAAACTACTTTGTGCTTGGTTGCTGTTGTGACATAGTGATTTGAACGGCGTGCTTGATGAAGTAGCCTTCTTTTCCGGAAAGTACTGGATGTTGGTGGCTAGGAAACCCTGCCACAACTACTCGCAATTGAAGAATTTCGAAATTTTGGGTACTAAAATATTTCCTAATTTTCCGCAGCTTTCCTGAAAATCGTTTGCAAACATATTCGTTCCTTGGATATAAAAGTCTCGTGGTTCTTAATTGAAATTCTCAAGCATCCCGAACGTTTCAATTTACGAGAAAGGACACCGAACAAATTGTATACAGTATGCAGCGAAAGCTTAAGGGGTTATACCTACTACCTAATCAGGCGACCGAAAAGAGGCGAATATTTGTGAATTTTTTTTGAACAAGCGGAAGTGTATAGTTTTACAAAACTTTTTGCGATTAAAAGAGCAACATTTAAAGAACATTTCCTAATCTTTTCGTGGAAAAATATTGACGTTTATAATAAAGTAACAATCGACATCCAAGAAGCATTTTCAAAAATTTGGTTTTGCGGTGAGCACTGCCATTCGGAATCAGATTATTTAAAATAAAAAAACAAACAAATTTCGTTAGTATATTAATGTGTCCTCGGGTTGACGGAGAGAATTTTCCGAAATATTAATTTAAAACAAAAAGGCGGCTATTTAAACTTCAATTCCCGATTTTTTCGTGCAAAAATCACGTGAAAAAATCAGGATTTTGTTTTAAATTAATATTTCAGGAAATTCTCTGCGTCAACCTGAGGATACATTAATATAAGTAACGAAATCTTTTTTGTTTTTTGATTTTAAATAATCTGGTGTAATCATGGATGTCTGCTGTTACGTTATTATAAACGTCAATATTTTTCTACGAAAAAATTACCAAACGTTCTTTAAATGTTACTCTTTTAAGCGCAAAAAATTCTGAAAGAACATATGCTTCCGCTTTTTCAAAAAAAATTCTCAAACATTCGCCTCTTTTCGGCCGCCTGACTAAGTAGGTATAACCCTTTAAGCCACGAACGCTCGAAACGAGCCTGTCTCCTTAACGGCGTGATATTCCAATCGTAGATGAATCGTATTACCGGAGGCGATCGTTACCTGGGATCGATTGCAGGTAACCCGACGACGAATATCGCGAATCACAGAGGCACGTGGGCGTGCGCGCGTGTACACACATTGCTCGATTAAACGGAGGATACGATCGAAGGAGGAGGTCTCGCAGTGTCGTTCATTAGTAACGAAGGAAGAAGTCAAAGTAAAGGAAGGAGAGGTCCAGGTCCGGGTCCGTGCAGTGGGCTCGCAGGTAATGGCCCTAATCCCGACGTAATTACTCCCGTAATTGCACAAATTCAATTTGTATGAAGCCCTCCCCCCTCGCTCCCGTGTAACCCATATATCTCGGCGTCGCGACTGCACACCTACCTGTTCGCGTCGTCTCCGAGCGGATTTCCAAATCATAGGTTCGCCCGGCGAGAGAAGGTTAATGGAAAAGAGGAAAAGAGAAGGCCTCTGGGCGCTGGATGGATGGAGACAGTGAAGAAGGGTAGTGGAGAGGGCCCCGGGAGGAGGGGATAGAAAACGGCCACCGTGGTGGGACGGGAGGGGCCATTAATGGGCACGGAGAATGCGGTTTCAATTATTGTCGGCAAGGGGGCCGAGTAGCCGTTTCCATTCACGATACCGGGCTCCACGAGAATTATTCGTGTAGTTCATTGGTCGTGTGCTCGATTACATAACCCTCAATTTCCAACGGATGGTTTTAGCCTGGCCTGGGCTTCGATTATTACGGGAAAGGCTGCAGCTTAATTTCCGCGGAACCTGCACGGCGATCGTGCGGCTGGCAATCTTGCGGGCCGGTTCTTCGCATCGCTCCGGTAAGAACGAGAGGAGGAAGTTGCACATTGTTCGCGTATCAATTTCGCGTACCGATGATTGTACGCTGCTGGGTTATCGGCACCGAGGCGTTCGCTGCGCGTAGAGTAAACGATGGAACAATAAGGAGAAGAAACGTGACGTCGGGGGAGGGGGGAATATTGAACGAGCGGAGATTTTTTCCCCGCTGGCAGGCTTCCAGGAATACCGTAACGAAGACTATCCGAGACCAACGATTTCCGGTGCCCCGTGGACATTCCCCACTCAGGAACAAAATAATTGGCGGGTGGAAAAAATCGGGACGGGACGGATGGGGGTAAGGAACGGCCTATTTATTAGAGGACTCGATTCGGAGGCAATCTATCAGCAGGTTAATCGTCCGTCGAACGTTCCGCCTGCTCCTGTCGCGGCGACGGCGACGCCGAGGAAACTTTGGCCACGGCGGTTCCGGGGACGAAGAAAAGTATTCCTCGACGTTTCAGACAGCCTCTCGTGGCGGGCATAAAACTTTCGATTAAATCACGAGATTCTAATTCGAGTCGGTGGAAGAAAGTTGCCGGTGCGAGAACGCCATTAAAACTCGCTCGTGCTTCACGGCGACGTTTCAAACACGCGTGTACCCATGATTACGAGAACCAGGGAGGCGTATCTTCGGGAATGATGGATCTTTCTCTGTAGCTAGCCTCCCCGCTTCGCAAATAATGTACAATACGGGTCCAGTAATTAATGGCGACGATTAGCTCGCATAGATTCCCGCACGCCTGTTCGTATACAGTGAAGAAGGGTCGGGAGGCCTTTACAATTCATGTTTAAATACAAAAGAGCGCGATTACGTTTGTGGAGGTCCTTAAAGAATAGGGATGATGGTCCTCTCTGTACCCCTTGTCCCTTTAGTCAGCATTCCTTCAACGTCTCTCGCGAGGAGGACCACACCGTGCGCGGACTTCGTTTAGGGTTATTCATGAATCATGCCGCTGGAGAAAAGGTTGCTGGTGTAATCGGCATATTGAACGGCTGATAACGATTAATAACAATTTATCGCTGGCTAAATTGATCCGTCTCATAATTAAAATTCAGGCTTTGTGGGGATGAAATTGAATTGATGCGGGCTTCCCGTTTCGATTCCGGCTTTCCGGATATTACCGGCTTTCATAAATATCGACGCGACGATGTCGCGGTCGCGGGCAGGCGATTTTAAAAAAAAAAACCGACGGCCGGACATGCTTTTATCAATATTTCACGATGTGACCCGTACGGGAGATTGAAACATTGTGGTGATGAATAGCGTGGCGTTCCACGGCGAAATTAGGATATCAGAGTATTCGATAAGCGTGTAATTCACTTTAATGCTGTCGTTGAAGAATATGAGCTATGCAGTTTGATATAAAAATATTAAGAAAATGTGGAGAATAATAAACTCAGAAAATTCGACACTCCGTGTATTGGAAATGATTAACAACACACTTTTGAACTCTCTATAAAGCATTATTGATTCGACTACCGGGTTATCTTGCAAACACATCGACCGAAGCATTTGCTTTTACGATTGTTAACAAAGCGTTACTAATGCCACCGAATTAAGCGATATTCTAGAGTACACATTGAACTTGACCTAGCACTATTTACCGCGTAATCCCGGGTGACGTTCCCGAACGCTGGTCGAAATTCGGGAACGGTCCCTGGCCTCGATCCAACAGCACATTGTTCGACCGATCGATCAGCGCCGCTGCGAGTAACCGAGCCACCAATTCGGAAAGTACAATCCGGGGAAGGCAGGGATCTATTCTTCACGGGCAAATGGGCATAGCGTTTACGAACGAAGTTCGAAATATCGCTCTGGCCCCCATTTCCTCCACGGTCTAGTCGTACTTGCAATTACGTGCTCGGCCTTTGCCCCATTCCAATCCATTAAGTCACGAAGGGGCGCGCGAATGCGGAGCGTCGCGCCGAGTCGCGCTTGCCTTCCCGCCAGCGAGCATATGTCTCGGGCTTGTACCGAAAACTAGACATTGTCGACCGGCTGTGACGTATTGTGCGTAAAAGCGTGATTAATCGGCCCTGCTTACGGGACGTCTCCAAGAGCTGAGCGATCGTACTCCAAAGCGTTTCGCTCCGGCTGCAAACACAGCTTAAAGGACCACGTCGAGTCTGTAGTGATTTGTAACTAAGGAACATGCTTTTGGGAAATTCTCGCCTAGATTCATCAAACGATACTCCTTTTATTGGAAACATTAAATGAGAACGTCTTACAGAACGAGCTTAAAGCGCCTAATTCTAATTGTAACAAATGTGTTCTTGGATAGTGATTAAAGAAAGTTAGTGCCGAGGACGTGGGAATTGAATATCTGATAGTACTAAGAGTATTTAATATTTTTTGATATATCAAAACTGTCAATAGGCACCGGAACTTGTACTTTCAGACCCGTTTCGACGAAAGAGCTCTGTTCAAAATGATGACCAAGCCTTGTCAGTAGCCATAAGGTATTCCAGCCGTATCGCAGCTGATCCGAACACTCTGTCACCTAACTTCGCTAATACACAATGGATTCGGATAATGGAATAGCCGCTCGTGACGCGGGTTAGTGGTCATAAGAGCCAGCGAACATGTGCGCAATGCCAGCCGATTACCGCTCCCTGGACGAAGACTCATACGCGTAATCCTCGCGGATATACGTATAACAGATAGGAACAGAATCGAACGACGATTCCAGTGATCATCAATTACACAGTCGGTGCCGGGCTTTCCCTTCGCATAAGCCGTACGTCGGCCGTAATCGATGCAATATTAATAAACCGCGATTAGCATGTGCGAAAAATGGATCGCGGGCCGATCGCACGGTGATTAATGATCCCGCACCAGCCGCGTACAACCTACCGTCCCCGTGCGTTCGTCGGCGCTTTCAGGAATCCTCTGAATCGCCGAATCGTAAAATTAATAAATGACTGTGATCGACGTGCACCGATACCGGTTACCGATCATCGGATACCGGGCCCGAACTGGCGTGGCGCGTTTAATTTAGAACAGCGAATTAATATCTATCCACGGGCGCCGTGTACGCTGTCTATCCCGGCGATCATTATTCCAACGATAGTTGTTGCATGACTTGGTGCGCGCTGAACGATTCTGGTACTCGTTCGCAAATAATCATGTCATTACTGATATATTAGGTCTAGTCGAGCCGGTAATAAAGTTCGTTCAACGACATCGTTCTCGTTGTTCCGTAAATGAACTTTGCATGCTCCTTGGCTGTCTAACAAGGGAAGATCCTGGACCTGGAAATTTGAAAAATTCTGATACTTTGTGTATATGTAAGGAATTTTCTCGTGATTACAACGCAATTTTTGTTTGGTGCCCAAATTCAATCCGAGGGGGTGTATTTCACCCCTCAAACTATAGTTATTTTCCGATTTTGTGTTGTAACTCGTTAACGGTAAAACACTTTTTTTTAGCAAATGATAGATCTAATTAAAAGAAGTGACTTTTGTCCAGAAACTTTTTTTCTATCTCTTACAGTTCGAGCTATTCCACGTCAAAACGAATAGGTGAAAAATTTAGTTTCACCGATTCTTTTAAAAATTACAGCATTTGTCGATAACCTTGCAATTTTCGAAATATTTAATGTTGAAGTTTTAAAAATTGAAACAAAATCGGTCGACGCGTTATCATTTCAAATGCAATATCTCGGTCATTTTTAAAGATAATGTTTCCGTCTTGGGCTCATTTTAAAGCTGAAGGAATGCTTTCCCAAGTCGTATATAGAATAATTTGTTTATTGTTAATAAACTCAGCAGTAATCGATGTCAAAGTTTCAAATCGCGAGTTCCAAGCCGTGTGCACTATCGTAAGTTTTATTGTTTGTTGACCTTTCCCAAAATCTCTCCACTTTTTGGAGAAAACGCATTTATTAGCTGAAGGCTCAACGAATCGAATGGTATTTTTTCAAGCCGGACCGTGGGTGGGAATGACGTTAAATCGCGATTTGAAACTTTGACATCGATTACTGTCAAGGTTATTAACAATAAACAAAATATTCTATATACGGGGGTGAGAAAGAATTCTTGCAGCTTTAAAATGAGCCCAAGCCGAAGACATTATCTTTAAAAATGATCGAGATATTACAGTTTAAGTGATGACGTGGCAGCCGATTTTGTTTCAATTTTTAAAACATTAACATAAAATATTTCGAAAGCTATTTGACATAGGCCTTTAAAATTCAGTATACATAGTTTGTTTTTCCAAGGTTGTCAAAAAATACTGTAATTTTGAAGAGAATCGGTGAAACTAATTTTTTCACCTACCCGTTTTGACGTGGAATAACTCATTCGCGAGTTAGAACACAAAATCGGAAAATAGCCGAATTTTCAGGGGTTAATTTCACCCCCTACAAGTGAATTTGGGCACCAAACAAAAATTGCGTTGTAATCAGGTGAGAATTCCCTACATATTCCCAAAGTTTAATAATTTTTTGAATTTCCGGATTCGGGATCTTCCCTTGTAAGTGCGCAAGTGTTAACGCTCCCCGGAATATCACGTGGGAATAATGCACAAGGGAAATATAGGCAAGGAGGAGTGCCCGACAACGGGGGTCGATATGACGGATCCACGACAATCAATTACCGAGATGGACGGCAGATATGTGTCCTAATCCCGTGCTCGTGGACCGATGCAATATTAATAACTAGCGATTAGCGTGTCCGCTAAAATATACGGCGCTATTATTCCGAACATAGCGGGGATAAACAAGATTCCCCGGGTCTCTTTCCGCGCTCGGGGGTCGCGAATCTCCCCTGCGGATACCCACTGGCTCGTGGCAGATGCGTGGGTGGGGCTACGAATATCGGGCACGCACACGTGCATCGTCTCGCTCGGTTCGCACAGTTCTAAGTAGAGATTACGAAGGACGACGAAGGAAGAAAAAGGAAGGCGATCTGGGAGAGGGACCAACGGCACGAAAGGCGTACCTGTAGCCTTCCCAGAGCGCCCGCGCCCCGATCCACTCTGTTCCCGGCGATTTTTTATCCGCGCCGGTCTGAGCACGTCCGTAATGATCGGGACGAGCACCTACGGCGCATGCAGAATCGCCTTGACAGGCTGGAAATAAATTTCGTGTTGGCCCCTTTTTAGCCTTGGCTTGGAAGACAGCTGAACGCTATTCACTCGCGATGCACTTCGAATTGATTTCTATTTCGACCTGCTTCGGAGGTCCGATAGAAAAACGACAGCCAGAGTCTCGGTACCCTCTGAGCGAGCTAATGTAATTGACTGGAATAATTATCGATCGATAAATATCTATTAGTTTCAAGGATTGCCAGGGCCTGCAACGGCTCAAAGGGAAAGCAGGCTCGGTAAACTCTGGCTAGACGCCTGATGCAAGATAGAACATCGATTTCTTCGACTTTTACCCTGGCGCCGATACTTCTCGCTCATTCCTGGGCTTTTCTTTTGTGCGATCGACTAGGTCAACGGGAGATTGTCTCCCAGCAACTAAGCCTGCCGTGTGTTTCACGTCAGTCTGACACCGAGCCAGTGGACCGTGTGAAAGGCACCTATCTGTGGTCGCGTGTTTGGTGGCGGGATTGATTGTTCATTGCCGTCTGATCGCACGAATGCGATTCGCTCCGTTCGAATGGGGCCCGAGTATTCCGTGGATAGTTTTCGCGACGCTGCTTCGAGGCGTTCTTTATTTTCCGAGCGGAGACCTTATGATTTCAATCCGGCGCCCACGATTGTCTGTTTCAGTTAATTTAATGGAGCATCCTGGAGGAAATCTGCTTGCAACAGATCGTATTTCATACATTTTACGGGATTAATTATAGCGAGCTCGTTTCAGCCGGTCTAGTCGTGAAGAATGAAGCTTTCCAATCCCGCCTTGGAACAGTAATCTAAAGCGATACGCGAGTAGAAATCGTCGAAAAGTCATTCCGCTTTCGCTTCTTTCCTTCGGTCAAGCCAGGCTCGTTTATCATCGGTTTAAGCCGCGTACGTTTGCAGTAAATTGCACTTTACACTGCAGCGTCATGCCAGACGGTGATATAGCGTTTTCCCGCCTTGCTACCGCCAATCAATGCGCCGGAAATTGACCGTCTAACGGCCACGTGGCGTGCGTGTACTTTCTTTGTGCCTCGTTTTTCCTAGTCAAACGCAAGGTGTTTGAGCAGCGGTTTACAGGTGTCGATGGTCGAATATCTGTGTTTTAGTTCCACAATCGAGGCTGCAAATTTTAAGCTATATATCACTTTAGATGCAGCTGTAACGTATACAAGAACAATTTGCTTCTGCAGACAATTGCGTGAGTCCCTTTAAAAGAATCACCCTAGTTGTATCGATCCGAGATATATCACGTTCACGCGAACCTATACCGCAGCACAGCAACGTCTCCCACGCGAGTCACGAGATACCAGCGAGGTTATTTCCAGAACGCATTAAGTGATACGTCAAAATTACTCCACGCGCAGCGTCAACGTTCTCAAAGGGTCCAACAGTCGCGTGGACGGTCCGCAAACAAACGTCGTCTCGTTACCGCAGCCGCGTTATTCTCGCGGCGCGTCAACAAACGGATCGCGACCGCTTGGTTCCGCGGTGACGTAGCCTGGCTCGTCGATTCTCTCCCCCGCGAGCTTTCTCGTTCCTCGTCTACCCACGTTTTAAAACAACTCCTGACGCGGCTCGCCTCCGGGCAAAACGTAAAAAGAATCGAGTGCCCGACGTCAAAGAGAGGAGCGCTCTGTTTGAGATGAGCCCACCCTCGCCCGCGCGTAATATGCGTGCACGGGCAGCGACGACGTTCGATAAACGTATCGCGCGGAGTTATTTCATTTTCGACCGAGTCATGTGTAAAATATCAAATAAAACGCGCGCAGTGTTTATTTAAGTGGCCGTCCGTGGCCACGGCCAAGGGTGGCGGTCGCCGCGGGAGGGGCTGGATTTTCGACGCTAGGGGAGAAAACGTTAATATCGCGCGCTACCCGCTTTCCAGCGAGTTGCCGGCTTCACAAAGTGAACGAGTGTTGACACTAGCCGCTCATTCCACCCCCCACCCACCCGGTTTGGCCCACCCCTCCAACCCTTCGGCCCGCCACCCTTTGCCAGTCTGTATCCTCCGCCTTCTCGTGCTACCCTAACGCCGACCCAAACCACCCCCTCCAACGCCAGCCACCACATTCGACTCTTCATCTTCTCTCGCTCCTTCCTTCCCGTCAACCCGCCGTCCCTCTCCGAGTCCTTCTTTCTATTTTTTTTCCTCCTTTCTGGCTCGAGCTCGCAGCCAGCGCCGCTCGGCCGGCTATAATTACTTTCGCACTCTATTTTTTTCGAGGGCCAACTGCGAAGCCTCGCACGAAACTGACCGCGTAACGATCAATCGTTTCTGCGCGAGCGGCCCAAGCGTTGCGTATTACACGAGCAGGCAGGCTTCTTTCGTTTTTCTTTACCGCGAACGAGGGTGTGGTTTCGATGCTGGCGACTCGACAGCTTTTGCAGACCGTGGAATCGTGCTCGGCAGGCCTCGTTAGAGGAGTGGGTGTCCCCTGCTCTGAATTTTCTTTTTCTTTCGTTGCGATATGCGAGTCTTTTATGGGATATCGATTACCACTAGTGTTTTTCATTTTCTACAGAACATACTGTTACTTTTTGTATCGTCTTGGTTCCTTGCATCGATTTTATTATCATTTCATTATCTACCGATATAGATATTGTTACTATAACGGACACTAGGGTAAGTTAGGGAGAGTTCGACCACCGGGAGAGTCCAGCCAGTGTTAATATTTTAAGACTGACGCGAGATAGGGCACTGTGTGTCATTCACACAAAAGAAATGAACGTGTTTGTTGTTAATCTTGCATTGACCATTGCCACAAATCCATATTTAAATTATACTCGAGCTCATTTAAGAAGGAACTTGCCGACCGCCGTGTTTAGATCGGTTCTGCACATGTTGGCGACGAAACAACTTACTATTGGCTATACCACAAACAAACGCTCCCTCGGAGCCAATGAGCGCATTCTACGTGCGCGAATTAAGTTCCTTCTTAAATGAGCTCGAGTTAAGTCGCAAATGTTTCCTATAATTTAAAATTTAAATTATAGGAAACATTTATGCGTGGCTGAAAGTTTTTAGACCAAGTTACAGTGCTGGTGATATTTGAAAGACAGGTAAGTTTATTTACACTACACCGATATTGGGGGATATAATGTGCATAAAATTGCAGTGTCACCCCAACAATACGTATGTATTCGTTTTTAATTTATTTTGACAAGGTGGTCGATCACTCCCTTGATTATGGGACAGTCAGACCACATGTGTTTTTCTAACTGTAAACCCATCTTCAGATTCAGGGAGCGAAAATTCCATTCTACAAGATAGCGGATATGTCGTTAAAAGCCTGGGACGAAAACGAATGCGTAGGATGCGGAGAAAACTATTTCGAAATCTCGAAAAGTGACGTCTGGATTAAAAGTATCATAAGATTTTATGATACTAGATACTCAAAGTACCAGAATGTTTGTGATTTACATGAAAAACTGAAAAAGGAATAACATATCAATTAACTTCTTCGTCTACTATACTTTTTGTTATTTTTCAAGGTCGGTCTCACCCGTAGTGGGTGGACGGTCTAACCCCGACATGCGGGTGAGACCGACCAGTTGCAGTGCCAATGTTTTTGGTTGAAACTGAAAATAACTATTTGAAATTATCGCACAGTATAATTTATATATATCCTAAATTGCTTGGGCTTTGCTTTAATGTGTCTAAAACGACAAAAATGTGAAAAACAAGTCTGCTACAATTTCTTTTCCAAAAAGTGGTCGGACTCTCCCGGACTTACCCTATATGTTGGCTCAATATGCGCCAGAGGTGGATCCTCCATCTGTGTTGTCTTGTTCATAAGACCCTTTCCAGCCGTCCTCCTCCTTACCTCTACTGTCTTCTTCTTACCAATCTGTCATTCCACTCCGTTACTGCACCTTCGTTGCATCGCCAAATTTCAAACCTCCTTCTCCTATACGTCTGTGTCATTTTATAAGTTTCTTCCCGCGAACGTTCGTTCCATTCAATCCGTCTCCTCTTTCAAATGTGCTGCTACAACCTTCATCCTTCAGTAATATTTATCGTCCGCCATAGCTTCGCTCTACACGCTAGTTTTAAGTTGATACCTAAATAGTGATGGTTAGGTCTGAAGCAGTCGTGTTCGCTAGACCTCGCCTTTTGCACCTGGGGGAAGGTTTTTGAAACATTTTGTTATATAATGTAAAAATTAGCATGTTTACATTTGTTTTAAGTATCCTATCATAACGTCATTTGTGATTGTACTGCAAGTGTCAAAATCCGTAAAATTTTTGTACCAGCCGGTACGGGGTAACATTGGCACATCAGATAAATAGTATTAACAGGTAAAGTTTTCAGTAAGATACATCGACACTTATATTTGTTTAATTTATTTTGTTTTTTACATCGTAGGCTGGGGGCACACGAGCGTCTTTTTCGACGTCCGTCGCGACGGACGTGCGTATACACCGCACACCAGCGTAAGTTTAATATACCGCAACGTATTGTCGTAACGTCCGTAAAAAAAAACGCTCGTGTGCCCCCAGCCTTAACTAAAATCTAATTATAACATTGGCACATCATATAAATAGCATTAACAGGTTAAGTTTTACTAATTTGAAGTAAGTAAGATAAATTATTAATACGTAACACAGTTACCTATAATAAAATCTCGCTCTCGAAAACGAATTGATATGTTCAAGCGTATCGCAGTCATTGTAAGCTCGGCGTATGCCAATGTTACCCCGTGCTGCTAACGTTCCCCCAATTTACGGTATGTAAACAGCGCGATAAAGACGTAATAACAATAATATTGCTACGTTGATAATATTCGCGATGATATCGTGAGATTATCGGTAACGCATCGATAATTCATATCGTCAAGCCTACCGCCGTCGCGACTTTAACGAGGAGGCGTTGATGAAATGTCTCCCCGTTTAGAGCCACGAGCCGTTTGAGGTTCCAGAACGATAGCATCCAATTACCAAGTCGTAATTTCGTTCGCTTTGCGCGGTTCGAAGCCAGGAGGCACAACCGAATGAAATCTCCTTTCGCGAAATCTGCCGTAAATATAAATTCCCCTTTAAAGTCCCCGCGAAATGAAGTGGCAAGCGCGCGCGCGCGGAAAAATTGAAAAATATATCAAAGCGTCCGTCCGCGAGCTGAAGCATAAATTTCCCGTAGGTATTTGCATAGGTAGAGGCTTGCGGGAGAGCGTGGTCGCGCGCGCGTTTCCCGTAGGCGCGGGGCGCGGCGCGGCGCGGTGGAGGGCGAGCCGCGGCGGGGTCGGCCGACACGGTCAAAGAAGACGAAATTAAATTAATATAATCTCTACCGGCAGCAGCCGCGCATTCGCCGCGGCAGAGGCAACAAATTATAATGCCATAATTGAAAATGTTCTGTACTCCGTGCGAGCCCGGCCCGGCCTGGCACGAAAATTTCAATTTCCCGGTCCTCGTAAATCTGAGGTGAAGTAATTATTGTATTCCGCCGACGCTTTCTTAGACCATTCACACCACCCCAACGCCCGTCCACCCCCTTTCTCGTCCGCCCGCGGAGGAAAGCATTCTGCGCGTCAGCTCGACGACCATGGGCGTAACTAGCGCGCGGCTCTTTCCGACCAACCCTTCCGCTCGGTTAATAGTAACAATGACGATGCATCTTTTGCCACACACTTGCGGGCTGCGCAACGGTGAGCAGCGGAAAATACGGATAATTGAGATTAGTGGTGGCGCAAAGGGCCGGGGCTGCCACTGCGTTTGACCCTGAACAGCCAAGGGTAAACTAATATAACCGAGCGATGCAGGAATGGGAATAACAGCGTTTTTCTTTTTAATGAAATTCTGTGCCCCTTTAATTCTTTAGTTGCAGAGAAATTAGGTAGACAATGTTGGAACGAAGAGAACAGACGCTGTAATGGTACGTACCTACGTAGCAGGGCACGCGAGTCAACCATGAAACTTGGCTGTGTGGTGGATACGAATAACATACCTGCCTTTCGAGAGCCGAAGAATTATTCTGTAACCGAGGGTCCGAATAGAGTAATTCTCAAGGGTATCCAAAGCTAGCCGTGAACAGATGAGAGCACGAGTCTTTGTTTGGCTATTAAGAAACGTCGAGACGGGGATTATTCCATTATTGACGAATGAAGAGAAATGCTACCCAAGGTTTAAAACGACATTCGAGCGATCATTGGCAACAGCGTTGATTTCACTCGATCTCCCCCGAGGGGCTGAACGATCATCTCTATCGACGATTACCACCGCGACGCGTGGAGTTTTAGCAAACGCCTTTGTCCCAGCTCGCACCACGCTCTGACGCTCGCCGAAGAGCGCGTTCTCCCGCATTCGATCGAAATTCCCCGCGTATCGAGAATTAAGCGCGTTCCTTTTGCCACGAGCCTCTCCACACCGACTCATTCGTCCCGACATTGAAGTCGTTCCGCGCGACACCTCCGCCCTCGCTCGCGTTTACCGTCTCGCCGGGATGGTCGTTTGTTAGTCGCAGACAGCTTTCACGCAGCCCGTCGCGTTTAATTCCATAATGAGTTTTAACGATACCTCGGCTGCCATTGACGCGTCGCGCGAACCGACCCGTGACTTCTTTCGCTTATGTACCACGTCGACGCGCGACAAGCTGAAAGAGGTACGGGACAAGGGGAGGAGGAAGCGCGACGACAGAGAGCAGGATTAAAAGGATACGTAGCAAAAAAAGATAAAAGAAGAGGGGAACAGAGGGCGACGTTGGAAAAAATCAAAAGAACAACAGCGTCGGAAATAAAGAAATATTCCATAACTGCCGCAGACTGAAGTCGTTTGTTTCGTCTGGCCAGTCCTTTCTCGTCGCTTTCGCTCGGTCTCGCGCAACACCGGTCCGGTTGATCAACAACTGGCTCAAGACGGAGCGCGCAGCCTGGTATTACGCCAATGAATTCTCTCTCCTTTCGGGAGTACAACTCTGTTCAAAGTTTGCAGCGGCGCGGCGCCCCCTTCGCCTCGCCGCCCCTCCCGCCGATTAAGCAAATTAAATTTCCCCGAGCAATGGCAACGAAGAAATCACGGCCCGCGCCTTCGTCCCTGCGCGTTTTAACGTCGTTAAGCGCTGGTTCTCCACGCGTTGTATCGAACGGCGGACGGCTCCCCGTTTCGAACAGCCGGCAAGGAGCGCGGTGGAGCGCGTGGAAACGGCCGAGAAGGAATGGCAACGCGATGGGAACTTGCCCTTTTATTCGAAACTTTTCCTGCGATCGTCCCGCGAGCGTTCTATTATCGCCTATGGTATCGGCTCTCGATAGGGCGATACGGAGGCGCAGTTTGCTTGAAAAGATACCCTCCTCCGAGCCCGACCGGATTCTCGCCGATTCGAAGTATCGTTGCTCGCGCTGGCCCTCGCGCACTGCCGTTTCTTATGACAGGCGATGGCAAGATCTTTATTTAGAGACACCGTGGGGCGTAAAAATATGTAGATTTATTTAAAACAGATTCCACGATTCGCTCGACGAGCCACGAACGAGAGCCATGCATTACGACCAGAAACGACTCAACATTTACATGTGTCAAGCATCGAAACACGTGTAGTCTTAATCGATTATAATTTATACCCGTATCTCGTATCCGTACGGGTCTTCTTCGTCCGTAGGCGGTCGATCGTTGGCTTTTTTCGCTTTTGCGAAAAGCAAAGAAGAAAAATCGCCGTGTTACCTGCAGCACGAACGGTTTGGTTTCCCGACGTGGCACGGCTCCGGCCGCGCGCTTGCGGACTCGCCTCGAATTGATTTATCGATCGTTCTCGCGCGACGGCGTTGGCGTTTACCGCAAACATTCGTACACAAATGGGGATATAGGTCGTTGTATCGTCAAAGTCGTAGATTAAACGCTCCTATCCACGGGCGCGCTCTATTATGTCTGACTTTTGACTGTACGCCGATCCGCTATGAAATTCCGCTCGCTCGGATTAATATCCGCCATAGAGGGTTCATCGTTGAATTCCGAACGCACCATCGACACACAATCGGCAAAGCAGTCAATGTCGTTGATTGAATCGCGTGTTTCTCCCAACAATTCTGTGATTAATGAAAGAAATTTCGACCTCGGCTATGAAGTGGAACCACAAATAGGAATACCTGCCGAAGGAACAAAGCCGTATGGAGAACATAGGGCTGTGGATGAAGGGGGAAGGGGAAAAACGAGGAATGTCCATTGTTCGTGATTTTGCGATTTATAGCATACTAGGTTTACTACTCGACTTCGCCAGAAATTTAGATTCTGATTTTATAAAATGAAATTTAATTTATTTTTTTGTTATGAAAATAGTCATATTCATCTGGATTCGCTAGGCATAATGAGCTGGATCGAAAGGATTTAGACGACAGATACATACACAAACATTTCCTGGTTTATATATTAAGATTTTAGTGGTCGCAACTGTCAAATCACAAAAGATTATAAAGTCCAAATCGTAAGCTATGGTATATTGGTTAAAATCCGATAATGTCCACTCTCCGCTAGAACAAAACACTTAATTTTCTCGATAAATCTGTTTTGTGACATTCCCTGCTTTTTCTCCTTCAAATAACAGATCGAGCCGAAATTCTACGAACACGACGAGCATCCCTCGAAATCCAGCATTTGGGGGGTGAAATCAATTCTAATCGATTCCCGAGCCACTCGCAAGGGGGGAACAAACGGTCGGAGGTGTGACGATGAATCTATGGAGCGATCACTGGATGCCGGATAAGTACGTAAGGGGAGAAAGAGAGTGTTGTCCGGCCGGTTTACGAGCGGCCGGGAGACGGTGGTGCACGTGTTACAGGAAAGGCGCGACGGACAAATTCAATTTCACGGAATTAGCTGACGGTACATGCAAATTGGCACGAAATGAACTCTGTTATATTGTATTAGCCGTCCAGCTGGAATTTCGAAGGGAAAACAGAATAACCGCCGGGGCGTGGGGGGATGAGATAATTGAGGACTGAGACATGCAGATCCGCTAATGAGAGGGCTTGCGTGGCCGAATGCCAGCGTCGCGGTGCCTTTCTCCTCGTTCCTTCTTCTTTTAACCGGTCCCAGCCGTTCTGTTCCTCCTTTTGCGCGACCGGCGGAGTCCTCCTTTTGGCCGCCGCTGGTTTTCTGTCCCTTCCGTCGGCGGCTTTCCGGTTGGTCGAACGGCCACCGTCTCCTGTCCACCGCGGAACGCTCCTCCGCGTACATTTAAATTTCATAGGGATCTCTGCGCAGCCATTCGTCCCCCTGGAGTCCACGATCTTTCTTGATCTTTCCCTCGACCGAAGCGCGCCCCTTCATCCCCCCCCCTACACCCCCCGCCGTCCCCCGGCTTCGTCCTTTTGAATCCGCCCGAACCGCCGCGAATGAGCGAGCGACCCTGTTCCTAAGAAATTACCGCGATCCTTCATCCGCGAAGCCTCGACGGTGTTTCGCGAGCTTTCGCGGAGGATTATCAATCGGGATCCGGCTTAAGCGGCGCACCAGTTACAGGTTGTTAAGAAAGTTCGCCGTCATAAATTTTCGGCAACCGTTTTCACCGGTTGCTTATGCCGGGTTATTCGTCGCGGCGGCGAAACCGCCCCGGCAACGATTTAATTAACGATTTCTTTCGTCGCGCCGCGGGAGTACCAGCGGGATGGCAAACGTTCCCTCCGCAGTCCTCTCTTTGCAGCTTCTTGATTCATTAGCGATCCTGACGGACATTTCTTTGCAGGTAATTTGCTGTTTTCAACGACTCGGATGTCGACTGGCAAAACAAACATAGTCATTCGGGATATTTTTCAACCACTTATCGCGTTCTATGGCACATTATAGAGGGTCGCGGAACAGTATCTCTTCGACTGATCGATAGTACAATTCCCTTCAAAGTCCGATAAAGTTTTCCGACCGAAGAAACAGGGTGGACGAAAATAGGGGACTCAAAGGACGCCGCTAGTGCTTAATCGTAACGGCGTGTATTTATTCTCATTAACGCTGAAAAACTCCACCTCCCGCTGAAAAATGAAGCTATTAGAATTTTCATGATACCCGCGCAGACACTTGGCCAGCCTTTTATTCGCGCGATCTTTCCCCTTCAGCTGGTCTCCCTCTCTTTCTCTCTCTCTGCCTGTCTGGGCGGCGGCGAGGTGGCCGCAGCGTCTTGGGATTCCGGATTGGCCACGTCGATCTCGCATTAGTCTCGTGGCTAATTAAAACAGGTAATGCCAGGTACGTTGACGCACACAGAGGCGAGCTGGGCCGCTTGCACGGTCAGATGAGGAGAGAGGGAAAGAGAGAGGGAGCGCGGCCCGTACGACACAATATCTTGAGAACCGCCCTAACCCATCCGAGGGACTGCGAGAGGCAAGTTCCACGACGGCGGGGCTGTCTCGTGCGTTAATTAGCGACCAAGACCGCGCGTTTATTTCGACCGTGCTAATGAGTATTTGAGTAATGTCTCCCTGTTCCTCTCCACCCAACCGCCGCACGATTCTGACGTTGACGCACTTCTTTGCCCGAAGTAAATTAACAATTACCACGGAGGTGGGCGGCTCGAATGCCGAGATAGAGAGGAGCCGGCGAGAGCGGCGAGGGGAAACGGGGGAGACGACTTTAACGCCGTGAAAAATGATCGACTATCGACGATTACGGCGCGAAGGCTGTCAATAACCTGGCAGCCTGCTGCTTATCGTCGGGCAATCAGAGTTTTTCATACAGATAATTATGAAAGATCTCGAGATCCATGCTGATCGCCCTCGAGTTTAGTTGTCAAGCGGTAGATTACCTTTTTCTATACACTCTGCTCGAGTAAGCGTTCTTATAACTATCCCTTCTAATTTGCAGGAGTTATTGAGAGAATCAGAGCGATGCAAGCTTGAAAATCTTGAACCCTTCTGGAAGATTTACGGCACCGTGTAATGTTTTAAAGGAAATTGTAATCAAGGTAGATTCGGTGCTAATGCAACGAGAATTCTGCTAATGAAAGTTAGGGAATTCGTGCACGTTTGCACGGTGATGTCATTTTCAAGATTCTACCCTGTGCAGTTGGGCGTATCAGTGCGCGTATACCTACGTAGCTGGGCCCGCTATCTTAGCTACGGTCATGGAAACGTCGACGATGGCGATATAACGCCTACCCTCGGGGTCGTAGTTCACGAAGTAGCGGCGGAATTGGAAGGAAGGTAATTCACGAATAGCTGATTCAACGTTTCCAGGGCGAGCGCGTTGCGTTTAAACGAACGGCACAGGAATTCGCGCAGTTGTAGCTGGCAGCCTCGCGAATTTTGATCGCTGGATGCGATAAAATATTTGCTGCCTCGCGTTAACGCGTCTCCCATTAATTCCATTAGAGCGCAGAAAACTGGTGCCTTTCTGCATGCTTGATGACTTTTTTACTCCTGCCCCCCCCCCCCCCCCTCCCCTGAACCGGGCCGGGCGGGGGCAATCGATAATTGTTCATTTCGGTTCACTTCTTTGCCGATTCGTGCCCTCGTGAGCGGCACTTGGCCGAACAATGCGTGACGTCTCAAAGGAAGAGCGGCTCGTGGAACGAAAATTACGTGCATCGATTCATGAGCCCGTAATGCGCTTCAGTTTTACGAGTGTCGAGCATCGAGAAGGCGCACTTGCCTGTGACAGGGGAAAAGGTCGTGCGGGTTACCATTGAAATACCTTCGAGCGGAAAAAAGAGGGCTCGTCCGTGCAGTCACGGGCGGAACTCATCGTAGCAAGTTAATTTGAGAAGAGCCACTCGCAACTTCGCATCCACTGTGCGCTTTCGTTGGAAAACTCCACACTGTGTCTTGGCAAACTTTCGAATCTCGATCTGGCAAACTCCGAAATCCTTTCTTTCCGTCCTTGCGATCGAGGAGATAAACTTGGAATCTGCACAGAAATTGTCAAAGTAGGTATAGTGGAAACTTTCATTGAGTAGCTTAAACCCTAGACTCGTTCATTCCGAAATTTTAAGTGCTGGTGATAAATGTCTGATCGATCGAACTAATATTATAGGTATTTATATCAATATAGCTGGAGAAGAGTATGGAAGATTTTGTCATGAACTTTTATCAATGCGAGGAACCGAAGAACTTACGAGTCACATCCGCCAAATTCGGAAACAGCGCGAATTCATTCCGAAATACCGCCCCAGGTACAAAGTTTCGTTGAACTAGCGTCTTTCGAGTTGGAGAGATTTCGACGGCGAACTCTGCCAGATTTTTCCCCGTGATTTGTTGGGAAAGTATCGGGGAAAAAAAGAGCGCGCGAGCGCGCGCCCGTCCGTGGAGAGACGGACGCAGTTTCCTGGAAGATTAATTCGCCAGGGGCCAGCAAATAAGTGGAAAGTAGGCCGGCCCAACTTCCTACCGTAGCTAGTTCCGACATTTCGGATCTCTGGCTAGCATCTCATTACATTCCCTAGCTGAAGAGCGAAGGTAATTCGTGAGCTCTTGGAATCTGCCTTCGTACCTCGCTCGCAAGGGATGCACGAGCTGTGGAAGTTAATTTGAATATGGCTACAACATCGAGGTCGAGGAGATTTTTAGATCTAATTCTAATGGATATTTCTATGATACTTCCGGTATCAAAAGGGAGACTTTGCGAGAATTTCGTTAACGTACGCCAAATTGCCATCGAGATACAAAACCCAGTGCATTAAAAAACGAGAAAGGGGCAGCTCGATAATTCGCCAACCCAATCACAGTGGGAGCGTTGTCGCGACACAGACCCAAGGCAGATTTCTTTCTCAATTTCCCTTGTTCGAGGTTCGTTTCTTCCCAATTACCGAAGAGCAACGCGACTTTATAGACCAGGATCTATTACCAGAGCGGCGGATAAATAACGAGCCGCTATTCCAGGATCGAATGAGTTTGCACTGGCCCATTCTTCCCTCTTCCTCCTCCTCCTCCTCCCCTTCTTCTCCTTCTTTTCCTTCTTGTTCTCGTCCCCCCACGGACTCCTTGTTTTTCACCGTCTTCCTGCTCGTTCTTCCATTGATAAATGGAGAGTAGAAGCTCCAGATTCCCTCGAAGGAGGCTCGCGATGGGCATAGCTCACCCTGTATCGGCTCATGCCATCTTCCAGCTCTTTCTCCTTTCTCTCGGTCGTCGCTGGCCGTTAACGAGCCACGAGAGCCGGGCTTGAATCGGCGAACAACGCGGCCATCCTGATGGACACTCGAATTGGAAACTGCGATAGTCCGCGCTGGTTATCGCGCGGCGGGACAGTTCGCCCGGGACTTAAACGGAATCCAGATAAATGGTTTTGTTTGTCCACGTCCACTTATACCCGAAATTATTTGAACGGCACTCGCTTAAATTCTACGCAAACGCCTGTCGTATATTGTACTGGGTGTCGGAAAGCCCAAACAAACAAAAAAGTCTCAATAGGTAAGTGTAGCCTAGAGAAGGCAGCAAATAGGTAACTTCTTAAACTTTCTTCTTTGTATCGATGGATAGGGTAAATCCGGGAGATGCGGTCGACCTAATATAAAATGGCTATTAAAACTAATATAGAAATTACTTATTTTATCAGAACAAATCTATGTGCTCGGAATTATATGCTGATTCAGAAAAACTGGTCGATATTTGTTTTAAGACAATATTTACTGTAAGTCGGGTTGAAAACTGAAGTCATGACATCTGACCACCTTTCCGGAGGTGCCGGGAGAAATGGTTTCCGTCGTTGGCAGAGACCGGTCACATAATTATTCATGGAAAATTAGCAAAGGATAAAGTAAAATTATTTATGAGTGAATACAACTACAGATTCATTGATATTTAATTTGTTTACGTCACACAAGTAAAGACTACATCAAAGAAGAAGTGAACTTCCTATTGGCGATTAGCAAGGCAAATGAATAAAAAAGTAAATAAATAAACTAAATAAATAAAAATAATAATAAAATAATAATAAAAATTGGAAAAATATACAAAAATAAAAAAAATCATAACTCGGTCATCTCTCCTTTTTGCAGCGAGAGATGATCTTCTCATTAGCTTCGAGAGGAAGAGTTAATATGGCCAAATACATTGGCTACATTATCCCTCAATATCTCTACTATCTTATTATCCCAAACATCGAATATTCTGTACACCTCTGTTTGACCAAAGAGGTTAAATGTAACCTCAATTTACCTTTTATAGTCTGTAAATCCAGAAAAACACAGAAGGAAGCGAAACTGTTTGGATTCTCGAGAAGTAATTGGCCTGCACTTTAACGCATTTTTACGTATAGAGTCTGAAATGCAGCGACTCGACCAACTTTCCGGCCGACCGTGTCTCCCGGATTTACCGTAGGACCTACATGCTCCTTGTAGCATCGATTTTTCTCATCCCCCATATACTACAGCACGTCCTGACCGAAAATTGTTACGAGGTCAAGGAGGTTTTCGTAATTGAAACGAATCGAACTGGCAGAGGAAACCGAGGAGAAAGAGAAGATCGATGGAAGCCCCGTCGATGGTCACGATTTGTCGCCGAACAACGGGGATCATTCGCGGGATCGATTCTACGGGGCTGCCGCGTGCGGGAGCCGTCGCCCGGTGGAAACAGAAACTCGGCGAGGCAGGTTTTTCGAGGACGTTTCCGTGCGCGCGGCTAACGAGCCGTCGAAACGAGGATTTAGTTTAATGGCCGAACGGGGCCGAGTTCGGCCGCTTATCTTCCCGCTGCGACGTCCTTCTTGTACGACGTCCTCGTTACCTTAGCTGCAATTGACACGTTCGAATCTATACGACACGCTGGCGGAGGGAACACGAGAAGTAGTTTAGCCGATCGAAGCGTTCCTTTCGTTTTTGCTCCGTGTTCGAGAACAGCTTCACCCGGCCCCGAGCGTAAATTATGGTTCGCAACCATCGATTACGATTTCGCTCGACTCGCTGGAAAATAAGCCCCAGCCATCCTAGATCGCGCTCGCTCGGTTCTTGGATGCGAGTCGGCGCGGATACTGGGCGGCCTCGTTACGTTCGCGTGGAGCGGAAAACGCGCGAGGATGCGGGGCGCGCGGCTCGTGCAACGCGTCGCGACGAGCCACGTTGCGTTTCGTCGCATGCCGATGACAGCGCAGATTGTCGAACGAGTATGTGCCAGCTCCGCCCATGTTTTGCATATACTCGCCCCGAGACGCGTGCACGCCGTTTCCACGTAGTCCCGGCCCATACTTCGACAAGCGTATCGACGCTGTTGCGTAAATAATCCTAACCGGCGAACCTGGGCCAGCCTCGGGGCCCGGGCTTGGGACCGAGGAGAGAAAGAGTTAGCCTTCCTAAGCGAGCGGCTCTCCTCGCCGATATGCGGGCCTGGTCCCTTCTGGTTCACAGGGGGGGAATTGCTTTTCTTTTTATTCATCGAATGGGGAGCGAGTGGATGCAAGGTAGGTACTCCGCCAGGTAGTTCAGATCTCGGCCCCATGAATAATGAAATTCAGCAATACGTCGACTCGGCGCTGAGAATCCACGCTAGGCTTGGTCGTGAAAATTCTGCAGCTTCGCATAGGTTTCACTTGGATAGCGTCAATTATTTATGATTAATCGTAGAGATTGAGAGGGTTGGAAGTGTAGCTGAAGGCTTCGTAGGTGAGGAAGAGGTACTCTGAAACTGAGTAGACCGATTATTGATTATACGTGGTCTACTGAGATCTGCTGTGGTAAATATAAAAATTTCGAAACTTTGTATATTACAGTAACACGTTGAAACTGTGATTAATGTTTAAAGGCTGTCTCCGCTGTTCGTAGAGGTAGGAAGTTACCCAAGAACAGAGAGGACAGAGTTCACCGTGGCAACGTGATGCGCGTCAGTTTCCTCGGGGACATGTTGGGTAACGGACAAACTGCCACGGAATCCATTACTCCAGAACGTCGTTAATACGATGCACG
The DNA here is from genome assembly GCA_963971345.1 of Andrena flavipes. Taxonomy (NCBI): domain Eukaryota; kingdom Metazoa; phylum Arthropoda; class Insecta; order Hymenoptera; family Andrenidae; genus Andrena; species Andrena flavipes. The sequence continues at coordinate 26,318,211 of OZ020480.1, read as the reverse complement.
TTATATCAGACTTGTCTGGCAAACGTTTATGAATGAATTATCCGGTTTATGGTTCCCACGGAATCCTGAATCCTGGCGCCACCGCTCGGTCGAGCACCCAAGCTACAAGTTGCATCGATTCCGTCGAAGCGCGATGCACGGGGCTTCATTAAAAGCCAATTTTCCGTTGGAATTAAACGATGAATTCGAGTAACGTCCATCAGACCGTGCCATCGACCTATGCCGATTCCAAGGAGAAACTCCAGCCCCTCCGAGCAGACCGAGCAACGTGCCCTTTCGAGTCTTCCTGGAATACCTGCTGGCGGTCCTTCTCCTTTTGTTTCTCCTCTTTGCGAAAGTAATTACCCCGTGGCTTTTCCGGCTGACACGCAATTTCGACGCGGCAACCGGGAGGCAATAGGCCGCGTTTCGGGAAACCGAGGGAAAGCGAAAGAGATGACAGGGTATTTCTACGTTCAGCCCCCGGAGGAGGGACAGAGGGAAGGATATCCCTCCTGCTGGCACGTGGACGGGGAATGTCACCGCGTGACGAACGAGGGCGAATTTCTCACTTCGACTGCCGCGATGGGTCGCCCGTGGGACACCATCATCCTCGCAACACTTACGGAACCGCGGGGGAAAAAAGCTATGGGAAGCTATGAAAGGACGCTTTGTACCTCCGTCCTAATTGTTCGGTTGTCTCGCGGTGCCGGAGACAAATGGAGTCCACTGGTTCGACGGTGGAGAGAGATCGTTTATTGGATGCAGCGAGCTAGACGCCGAGTGATTAACAAGGCTTTTGTACTTGGCGCATAATCATAGAACTGGGTTATCACGGGTGGGGGTCCACCGTTCGAGGTCCAATTTCTTTTTTATGCATCGTGTCAGCTGGTGCCTGTGGTTGGAGCAGAATCTCCACGCTGAATATTTATACATATATTTTCGAGACTCTGATCTATCGGTGATTACAAGCGTAGCTTCGTTGAGGCTAAGAGTAGAATTAACGCTTCGACTCCGTTAACTCCGATGTCAGATGAAATTAGTTAAGACTAGATGAATTATGGAATGTTTAATTCGATTAGGAAATTACGGATTAAAGGTTGCTTGGCGTGAAAAATGGAGTATAAAACATGGATGTGGGCGGGAATAAACTGAACGCGACGAATTCGTGGTTTTAATTGGATGTGGGCTGGAAATGGGTGAAACTGTGACTAAATCTAATACTTCCCGGAAAAGGGAAAATTCAAGTGGTAATTTGTAAAAGTAAGCTATGAAACAAACGACGTTTGATCAACTTATCTTTATATTTACCACGCCACGTTGGAGTCGGGAAGCATAGGAACAAGCCCGCATGGAAGAGAAATCTCCGGTGGCGGGTTTAAAGGATCCGGATAATTGATGCAGCATCAAAACGATGTTTTTGCGTGTTCTTTGATTAAAGGACCCTCGAGCTCTCAAATTTCACCCCTCTGTACGTGAAACGCGAAAAAGCGGTACGAGCGTGGCCGCTTGTTTTCGGGCTGCGTTTCAAAACGACAACGCGCTAGACCGCCCCGTGCGGCGGGCGGGTGTCGCTCGCGCCTATCTTGTTACACTCGGTGAATACATAAATATAAATTACTTAATTTCGTAACTCGGTTTAAGTTCGCGCCTCCCGGCTACGGAAGAGACGTGATCTTGAATTCATTGTCTCACCGTGACACGCCTCCCGCTAATGCAACATTGCGCGAGTCAGATACACACCCGGTGACGGCTCATATAATTTCATTGGCCTAAACTCGCGCTCCCATCAACGATTCGCCACGTACACGGTGTAACGTTTACGATTCGTCATCGATCCCTGTCACTGCTCGTGTAATTCGCATTGCCAGCTCGTGTTTTATACCAAAGTAACCCTCGAAGAATCATCAGAGCTCGTACATCATTTATTGACAGAGTTAAGGGAGCTATAGGGAGAATAATCTTTATACCGCGCGACGTTTGCCTCGAACACTATTTTTTACGAAACGTCAGAAAGCCGTGATGGGAGAAAAAGTGCGGCGACTCTTTTGAGACTCGAATTCCTTTCCCGATGTGACAGCCGCAAAAAATACTGGCGCGTCAACTCGACCTACGCCTCGTCGACGTTTCCAGCGTAACATTACAGGAACACATCGTTCGAACGGCTGTGTAACAACTATACGTGTCACGTGTAAGAACAGATGAACAGCAGATTCCGAATATCGTGTTGCACGAGAGGGTTACGCCGCGTATAGAAATAAGGAATAAGTGTTGCGCGCGTTCCGCGGGGTGACGCGTTGCTCTGAAACTGAGCTTCAGAGGAAAGAGAGTAGATACGTTGATGTACGACTATAATACTATTCGAAGGATTCTGTCAGCGGCACGCATGTACGTTTATTCGGAAATAAATCTCGCCTCATTACTAATTCATTTCGTCGTTTAATAGTATCTTAATATCCCTCGTTATGAAATATACTATCTCCAAAACAAGAATCCGTCGGATACTCGGGAATATACATTAATTGACTCCGCGGAGGCTGTAATTCAATCGACCACTCGACGAGACATCCATCATAGGATTTTTAAGACGGGTCCGGGAACAGCGACCAATTACATCCACTACTTTCGAATTCGATTTAAATTTATAAGTCGATCCCATATATAGAGAGATCAGACGCGGGGTTTAATCGATGTCGGTGATTTATACTGCCCTACGGTTTATCGTAATCGCGAGGAAACTATTCGCCGAGTCGATTACAGAAGGCCGACATTTGTTAAGGGTACAGGAAATCAGTGCATCTTTACAGTAGTACTGCATAGCTAACATCGGCGCGCATCCCGATGAAGCTTTAAGATAGGACACGTCAGCCAGTTTTATCTGTATATTTTATGGCACAGGCTCTAGATAATGATGGCTTCTCGAGCGTGTTTTCATCGATAAGGGGCACGTCTCGAATCAAGATTAATTGAACGCTTCTTCGCCACGTAACTCGGCTAATGTAGGATCGTTCCTACCGTGATTTCCATGCATCGATTAATACGTATCGACGTAACGTTGCCGCGACAAAGGAGGCGCATTCCGCTTTGACCGCTGTCAGTATTCCATTATCAAGATTCATTCGGAGACAAACGTTTCTAAGTGACTTCGATCCATTCGCGGCGAGCTGTTGAATATTTCACGCTGGCTTTCTCTTCGAACGCCCTAGACTTAAAGGTGTTCCCTTATGAGGCAACGTATCCTCGGTCTTACGATCCTGAATTCTAATCACATGTTCCACCAAATGCTCGATTAGACCAGTGAAAACATTACCCTTTCAAGAATCTCGAGTTTTATGCCAGACACACGACGTTGTGGATGAAAATGGAGAGAAGTTAGAACGACGTTAGTCGGAAAGAGAGAGAGAGAGGTGTTCGAAAGGCATACCCGAAGAGAAAAATCTATCGTCTCGCGGCGCAATGCTCATTCGAGTGAACCTATTTGGAACAGAATCGTAAAAGGAGACTGCACTTTCCATATCGGAGTCTGAAGTCTCCATATTATTCGATCAGACTCGACGTTACCTAAATTGTTTCAGCCCGTTCGTGGCTGGTACGGAAAATTGGAAAAGCGTCTAGCCGACGAGGACAGAGTCCGGGTCCAGGATGGAAAGGGGGAGGGACACATACGGGGTGCGACAATGTGGAAGACGGCGTGTGCACGGTGTAGCGAGGAATATCGATCGATCTAGGGAACGTACGACAAGGAAACGAGGGAAAAAGAAACTCCCCAGCGCCTAGCCCAAGCCTCCGTTCTCGTGGATCGTACATCGTTCCATTTTGTCGTTCGACTGTTACGTGACTGTCGGCCCTCGCGACTATTTCTTACGATAAGTCACGGCGAGCGGAAAAAGGGGGTATAAAAATCTGATCTGGATCGCGTCCCTCCCCCCCCTTGTAAATCATTCCTCCCCCTGCTCTACTTAAACCGTCGTTCCCATCCATAACCGCTGTGTACATCGATCGTTGGACTGTATAATTCAACGGTCCGAAGATTTCCGTGCGGGATATCCCGGCCACTGTTCCCGGCGATAAGAAAACTAATCTGCTCTTTCCGCTAATCCAGATATACACCGCGAACCAGTCGCGGAAACGAGAAAGAAGCCGGAGGAGGGGCACGGCGCGGTGGATAACGATGGGCATCGTGAACGTCGGTGCAGCCAGAGTTCCCTGAATTTTTAAACGTTGATCTCGGGGCACACGTTGGGGAACGGCGAGAGGTGCAGGCGAAAAGGGCTGGTCGGGGGGGGGGGGGGGGGCGGTGCGGCGCGTTTATCCTCCGGCCTCGGCACCTTTTCTTCTCGCGGAGCGTGCCCACAAATTTTCCCTCCCCGTTCCGCTCGCGTTTGGACACCGCCAGGGGAATTCGAGGCGTTCCCATTGTGCCCGCGCGTCACAATGCCCGCTGCCCTCGCAGCTGTCGGCGGAAACAAATTTCTAATGTCGCATTAAACAAACCGTCACAATGGTCGAAAGTCGAAGCGTGTGTCCGGGCATTCGATGCGCGCCAGATTCCTGTTATTGGTCCGGGTCGGGGCAACGATTGACGCGAGTCACTCGTAGAACGCGGCGGCCGATCGACTATCGCGATCGACGCGTATGCATACGCGACAACCGGCTCTACGTAGAACGAACGGCACGAGCCTCTTGACGTATTAACAACGGATTTGTCCGATTAGCGGGAGAGATTTACGGGGGCCGCCCCGATTCGGCCACTTTTCTATTCGCCTGGTCACGTATTACGGGGGCACGATGAATCGGCAGCGGTGGCACGTATCTACTTTGGTTCATTTCTGGAAAAACGTGACGCGCACAATGGCGGTACAGGGTGTCGTGCGGTTGGTAATCTCGTTGGAAGAGTGCCGCGCACGGTGGCAAGCTTGTGGTCGGGCTTAATTTAAATTAATCTTATGGTGTGGGTACTCGATATAACGAGTACCTGGAATGGAAGGAATAAAGCGAGGTGTAAAGACGTTCTTTTTCACTCGTGAAGCTGGGTTTACATTAGTCCAGTCGCTGGATCCAGTAAGTGGTTTGACTGGAAATCGCGTCGATATCTACATTATTCCAGTCTTTAATTCAGTCGCTGCACAGTGTTCCGCGTAATGGACAAAAGTCAAAAATCCGAAGTGTTGGATACACAAATTCTTGTATCTTAAAATGTTAAGAAAGGAACGTATGTTTCAATGTTACCCATAACTTCTGCTGAATTTACTAATTTGTTGTCAAAAGTGATACTAGAAATTCATTACAAATTTAGTTACATTTTTTCAAACATGTGTTATTGGCAGAATGTTTATGCTTTTAAGTTGTGTTTAATACTGTCATACCTTCAAAACTGCCGAGTTTTTTACAATACTAACAATTTGAACTATTGCTTTATGTTAAATGTTTATCAACTTCGATGGGACTTTTAAAAAAACACTAAAAAAATTTATATTAACGTCAATTTCAACTACACGAATTTGCACGAAACAGAAAAAATAGCCAAAATCATTATTAAGACGTTCACCGCTCCGGCCCTTAGCGTAATCTCTAGGTCTCCTCGTGCATAAGACACTTATGTGAATCTACACATCCGATATGCTTTTTCCAATTGTTTATACGATATCTGACATGAATTTTCCATTCTGGATGTTTTCTTCAGTTTTAAAATAGCAGTCAAACGCGATACACGCGATAAAAATAATTGCAAAAGTAAATATTAATAAAAAACTTTTTATTCACGGAAAAATCAAGATCGCCTTAATTTTTTTAATGTAACTATATATTTTTTATACACCAATCGATGCATTTTTATATTCTCTTTAAAAAAGTATTAGGGTACTTAGGACGAAAACTGATTAGTTCAGAAGTTATGAGTTTTATCCCAAACGCCCGTATACGCGAAACACTGTGGCGCTGGAAATCGGTCGATGTCTATATTATTCCAGTCTTAAGAGACGTCTAGACGATTCCAGTAACGCTGGAATGTTGTGTTCTGGATAGAGGGGGTATACACTCGATCGAAAAGTAGACTTTCGATCCAGTAGAAACCAACTAGAATGACAGCACTGTACTGGAATGAACACAATGTTTACATCATTCCAGTTCTAATCCAGTGCTGGACTGGATGATTGGACTGGACTAATGTAACCTCAGCTTTAGTGGTCTAGTCTTCTAATAAGGGTAGCTTTATCGTGGAAGGACAAATTCAAATTTTTGTTGACCAGGTAAGGGGAGTAGTTTTAATAAATAATAACGATGTTCCCTCACCACTTGCTAATAGTTTAGGTCGTATTCAACGCCGAGCAGAAAGTAATAAATACAGAACGCTTATGCTATTCAAGATGAACACAATTTATTATTTTCATCGTGTTTCAAGTAATATTTTGTCCATTTCAAATGCCTCAATTACTGTTGAATTAATGATACAATTGTTTTTTTTTTAAGGTGAAATAAAATACTTTTTTACCAACATTTTGTGACCAAGGCATTGCTTCATTTATGACTCTAATCTCTGAAATAAATTCTTTTTAATTTTTTTTATGTCGTGGGGCATTGACGAACAACTCGGATGGGGTAATCTCGAAACTTCGAGATCAGCAACGTTAACTGATTTTTATGAAGTTTTCAGCATGTATAAAACTTAAATTTACAAAAGGGATTTTTAAATTTTTATTACAGGCTCAGAAAAAAGTTAAAAAAAAACCCTTTACTATTTTTTTCGATATTCAGACCAATTGCAACTTTTTTCTAATGCACAACAAGAGGAATTTGAAAAATACATTAGGTATAGGTTGTAGCAACATTTTTTACGGGTTGACCATTAAAGTCACGCTTTCTGTACTATTGATGCGATATTTAGCACTCGAACACCAAGAGTTTTTCTATTTCACTATATGTACAGTTGATTTTTACTATAATTTTTAAAAAATTTGTCACAGTACATTATAAATGAATAGTTTAAGTATGTGTGTAAATAATAAACAAATTTGTTTCTCGCATAGTTTTCGTTTGGTTGCCTTTTTGCTTAGGTGTTCGCAATTACCCTACTCTCCCTTAAATTCGTTTTTTGATCAGAAGGTGGTTACGCCATTTCATACATAGCGATCGAGGGCATGGCGAGATTGGGTCCCCGCAATAATCCATCGCGAATTACGTGCCCTGGCGACGCTCCGTCGTCGACGTTAATCCAGAAAGGCCGACGTGATTGGCAGTGTCAGTCCGTGGGATGAAGCGCCGCGGCGCTGGCAACCGAAGCGCAAGGAGAGTAATTTGTATTCACGTTAGGTGTTGTCTCGCCACCTGGCAGCCCGGCCATCCCCCCCGGCTCAGCGCCCGCACCTTTTCTCCCTCTCTTCCTTTTCCTTCTGACATTCTCATCCTTCTCGTTCTTCTCATCTTGTCTCTGCCCCCGACGCGCTGTCCGTCCTGCTACCTTGACGTATGTCCCCATCGATCACTTTCCTCGCAACCCCCTTTTGGCTCGCGTTTCCACGTCCACCTTGCACCGGAGCGTTGCGCCATTGAAATTCCAGTCGGGTATAATAAGGTTTTATTGCTTTCGCGGCTGGTCTCGGAAACAAAGGGGGGAGGGAGTCGAAGGGTACCGAGGAAGATGAAGCGGGAGGCCCGTAAGGCGGACAGATTTCTCAGAATTTTCGTTCGTTGGCTACAGGCTGGTTAAGGATTCTTTCGTGATCCCTAAACAAGGACGATGACAGCGGATACCTCGGATGGCCCGAAAATGCATTCCCTAGCTGGCGAGCAGGTCGTTAATTTTAACTGTTTGAGCCTTCAGAGGGTATGATGAAAAGGATCGCGTGGATCGTTGGAATTTTTAAAGATGACAGGGAAATGATGGTAGCCGTCTTCGAATGCTTCGTTTCAGGACGTTCTATTTAGTTGAGGATCTTCCTCAAGTGTATACCCCATGGGCAAGGATTTATGTGATACCATTATTGGTGCTCTTCCAATTGGCTTATACCAGAAGAACTCGAGTGACAACCGTCGGAACGACGACACGGAAGTAATCGGTAAACAGGCAATATGTCAGTAGGGCCTCGGCCCGGATGTATCGTCGCACGGACTTGTTAGCCAAAAACAAATACGACTGGGGTAGGTACTAACACGAGTCGTATATCTGTTGGACCATCGTCAAGACCCGTGGGATTATCCATCCCATCTCGTTTTCGTCGCGTCCCTGTCAACCACCATCTGCCCGGGCCTTTGACGATTTATTCTTATTGCCTTTCGGAGTTTTTCGCGAGAGAACATCACAGGAACGAGCCAAAAACCAAATCGCGCGTATCTTGCTGTATCATGTAAACATAAGGGCGAGGCAAATGGAAAATACGAATCTCCATGCTACAGAGATAAGAAATGTAAAGAGCACACTCCTCCCTGCATCTATAAAAATGTCCGTCGAATCGCTGAGAGATTCGCGATCGGCGACAAAGATAGTTACCACGCAGAGAAAATAGCGGGCGCGCTGTTCCCTTCGGTGGAGCTCGTTACAGTCGCAGGTGTGAAAATTTACAGGAAACGTTCCATCCGTCCGAATTCTCCAGGCAACAGAGTGTCGCTGTTCCCACGAACCTGGGGCGAGTGTTTTCACAAGAAGAGTCAAAGCGTGTCTTTCCCTGTAAAGGCACCGCGCACTGGGCACAGAAATAGGCACGAGCAGCGCGACATGTGGCGTATACTTCCTAAAATGTGCGCTTCCGAAAACGTGTAGAACGCCGTGTCCTAGCTGACCGACATGGACGAATGGCGAACATTAATAAAACAAATACGTCTGAAACGGAAACACCGGATGGCCCGGACGGGAACGGGGAGGGGGTAGTGGGTATCATTTCTTGGCTACGAATCAACATATATGTACGTGTGACGCACAGAGGTTGTACCGTCACGGAGGCGCGAGTGTACGTGGACGAAGGTATCCTTTGATCATCTTCGCATCTGGTGTAAAAGATTTAGACCGACCGAGCCGTTGCTCTCTCGCCCTTATATCGCCGCCTGTGTGGCAGGCTTTACCTCGCTCTTTTAGCGAGCCTCTCGCCGCTACGGCCGTTTGGGAATACAGCCATTATCCTCTCGACATACAGATGAAAGCGAAACCTGACCACGGAATGGATTTATCCGGGAAATGCGGCACAAAGGGGACCAAAGTTTTCCACTAATGCTGCCACAGACTCGCGGCGACCGTGGTCTATTTTAAAAAAATTTCCTCTCTGTTTTAATCGCCCCGCCTTTCCTTCGTAACAACTTTCTTCCCTCGGTGGAAAAAAATATTTCAAAACGACCACCGCACGCGACTAATCCCTTTCCTAAGTAGCTGCTCCCTTTCGCGGGGAAAAGCCACCAGCTTCGCCTATTCGCAAAATCTAGTTCAACATCCGGTAGAGTGGAATAAGCTCACCTATTTTGAACGCTTGTTTCTGGGTCACTTCGCTCGCGTTACGCTTAGGTGTTACGTCCGCGCGTACATTACACATCGCGTTCGCGCGCGCGCGCGCATAAAAGGGCGCGTAAGCTCCGGTAACCGCGCTGTAACCTTGGCAATTTAGACGTAAATCGCATTCTCGGCACCGCGGAACTTTCGCGCGGCGATATTGTTCTGACACTACGCAAACACACAACGAACCGGGCGCAATTCCGGTACGGGTGTAACCAAGGCTATGAATTATGCAACCCCTATTGGTTGCTGGCACCCTCCGGTGGACTAGCACAATCCCCCATACTCCTCCCCCCCCCCCTCCGTGCCCTCTCGCCGTCCTTTCCTTCCTATTCTGCCCCCCCCCTCTCCTCCCTCCACTCCTCTCTCGCAACAATTCTACTAAATGTTATCCATTGTATCGGCCAACTCCTTCCCAATATCGCATTCGGTGCCACGATTTCGATACGCCCCGCCGTTAGTATTCCAGCAGAAGAATTTTTTGCTCGTTCCGGGAACGCGGCGTCGCGAGGCGACCCCCTGCTTCGCGAGCAGGTGCTCGAATTGTCGATCGATTCTGCCGATTGCTTGAAAGTGGAGTTCTGCGTGCATGCGGAATGGCACTGGAAATTGGTACCTACGGGGGTACAGGTTTCTTGAAAGTGAAGATTGAGCGATGATTTTAGGTTGGAAGTCAAATTGAATATCGATACTACTCTTTAGATACCGTAAACTGGGTTGAACTTTGCCCGTCGGGGTGCCATTGCCCACTTTTCGGAAAAACTTTATTTTATTTTATTGCGAAGTAATTAGAACATATGGTGTTTTGTAATCGGTAGCAATAATTTCGCCAAGGTCAAACGGAAAAAAACAATAGCGAATTCAATCATATGATAATTTTTCAGAGTAAAAAATTACACAAACAAGGTGTGGGCATGTCGGATATTGTGTGGAGAAGCCAATAGTAAGAAGAAACAAACATACTCCTGCAGTAACGACATTTCGACTTTTTTAAATAATTTTTTTTTTTTAAACATGTTTTGATAGTCTTATGTATCCATTAGAATAAGCACGATTACTGTTCTTATTATTATGATCTTAACCCATTGCCTGCTACCATCCACGGTGGAGGACTGCTGTTTGTTTTGCGAATAGTAATTGGGCAGGTGGTTGCTTTGGGACGTACACTCCAGTTCGATAACTTCTTCGGGGGCAGTTATCGAAGGTGAAGTAAAGCTGATGGATTCTTTGAAAAATTGGTTAATGTTATTAATAAATATTGTTCAGTGTGATATCGTAGCAGTGCCTGAGTAAAACATTTAGGGGCCCTATGTGATGTCTGCTTTTACCAAGAATGGTGCTCAATCATAGCTAACTCAATAATGGGTTTTAGGCATGTTTTCACTGAAAAATTTGACGTGGGCAAAGGCACCCCAACTGAGGGGGTAACTTTGCCCATCGTGTTTTTGGCATTTTAAAAGCCTACGTTTAAGTAAAGAATTTTTTTTTTAAAATACACCATCTACCGTATAATAGTATTTTTCAAAAAAAAAAAATTAATGCACTCTAGGAGTGCTAAAAAAGTTATTTGAAGTTCAAAAGAGGGCAAAGTCACCCCAGTTTACTGTATTGTATGCGTCTCTTCGTTGAGAGAAGACTTGAATGGTCTTGGTTCATTAGAAGATTTGGGAAGAGGATGAAGTATGGAATTGTAGTTGAGGAATCACTTTTTTGGAAAATGTAACTTGTCCAAGGTGCTATGAAACTTGAAGAAATATGAGAAAAATCATCGAGTACGCAGTACCTATATCTTGAACACTGCGAAAGTACATACATCTGCGAGCAAGTGGTTGCATTTTAGACGAGCTTTTAAAACCGATCTGGAGCACAGGATGACGTGCTCGCAACACTCGTGTGTACACGCTGCGAACTAGACGTAGTATTTACGGCTAACAATAAATCCCTTTCAAAGGCACACGCAGCGAGTCCATTTAGCGTTTTCTTCCCGCTTACATACAACGGAACGTTAGTAATTACTCGTTAAGAGCACGGAGGCTCACAGAGGGAGAGAAGGCAGGCTTAAATTCTGCAATGCGTCATTTCGTTCGTGCCATTAAAACCGTTGAGATCAGCCCGGCAAGGTAACGGGAGAGAGAGAGCGAGAGAGAGAAAGAGAAAAGCGAGAGAAAGAAAGAGAGAAGCGGAAAACGACTGACACTAGAAGGGGTGGATTTCGAGAGAGGAAGAGAGTGTGACAAAGAGGGTTGAACAAGAGTAGCGGGAAAGGATCAGCAAAGGGAAAAAAGGAGGCGAGCTTTCTCGAATCGCGACTGTGGCTTGGTGGCGGCATTTGAAACGCTTAAAAAAAGAACGCGTAGTAAAGAGGACTGGATACTTTGATGCGGGCTTGTACGTTTTATCTCGAAAGGGGGAGGTGCCAGGACCCGAAGGGTCCCTTTCTCCCCTTTCCGTTCTCTGTCCTCCGGTACTAAAGAGTCGCGGCTGCTATCTTCCTTCCGCAATGCCACTGCTAACGGAGGTGTCCCGTTATCAATAGCCCCCCGTCTAATGATTTTCAAGCGGACCGACCGTTTCGGTGCTCGGCGGAATGGTGTCTGCAGTCACCGTCAGCCCCGCCATGCCCGACGAATGTATAAAATTTAATATTCACCGTTAAACCGGGGCCAAATTGTTCGCGAGATTTCGTTCCAAGCGGGGTGTCGTTAATTTCTCCGTCGTTCGATGGAAGTTTGACGCGTAATGGCTCATGAAATCGCTGTCGATGCTTGTGCGACGGCTTTATCCAGCGCCTCGGCCAGTCCAAAGGCACGCGGCCAGATTACAGTTAAATGGAATCGAAGTGTAGGGTAATTACCCAGGAAAATGGCCTTTTAATTCGACAATAGAAGATAAATCTTGATAGCAGTGCGCGCAGGTCGTGAACCGTGACGTCGGCCGTGTTTTGAGGGTGAAGTTCACGCGACCGTAATGATTAATAGGTTATCTCTTGCGAGGATGTTACCCCGGGGAACATCAATCTGCGGACACGAGAGCCAGTCAGAAAGTTCTGGTCAACCAAAGTCGAACGTGCAAGGGATGCTCCAACGCATGAATTTGTAAACACTACCTTATAATCATTAGATTTCTCGAAGAACGCTATATAGAATCATTTACAAGAATCTTTCACCTCTCGCGGTAATCGAGGTAACAGCATTTGCCGACGAACAATTTTCTTGCCATAAAACACCACATGTGTTCGCCGCCGCTTTTTACCTCCCCTACGTTTTATAGCCGTGACATGTATCTCGTAAAGCGCACTGTACATCGCTGTCAACGATAAACGCAAACACGTTTTTGCTCGAGATGGGAAAGATACGAAGGTACAAGATAAATCTGTCGGTGGTAAGAAAGACAGAACGCCCCGGGTGGATTTACGAAAGTAATTTCCAGCATTCTGCGGGGAACAGGAAGAGGTATTTAAACATTCGTGTGAATAGAGGAAACGTTTGCAATCTTGCAAGAATTCAATCTGTCGTGTGAACAGAAATCGAATAACGATCGAACAATTATTATTCGTTTGTCGGGAGAGTTCTCCGTGACCGCATCGCGTCCAAGGTGGAATGATTTATATCGTTATTATTTCGTGGCGAGCATTAATAGTCCGGCAAACACGGTGGAAACATGTCAGATGCACGCGAATTTCCACGGGGGAGACGTATACTTTTATTCGTCTGCTCCTTTTCCCTGTCATGGATCGTTAATCATTCGCCACGAAGCGAGAAAGAACCACCGAAACAACCGGAGGAATAGAGGAACACCGAGAGAGAGGGAGAGAGAAAAATAGAACGCGATGAATGGAAAAAATAGTGAACCGGCGGGGAATTTTTCAGTCAAGCGCTGCATCACCCCGTGAAAAACACCGCACGTAGTCCCACGGGGGTGTTCATGACGCTATTCAAATGTCTAGAACCCCGTACCTGCTCTGGAAAGATACATTTATAATACCTGTGCATTTACCGCGCCACTCCAGAATGAGAAATGTAAATTAATTACTACACGGCTGTGCTCGCGCTTCCGAGGGCGAATTTATTGTTAGTTTAGCGGAATGGTTCTGATTTATAAATGTTTCTCGAGGTAAATGGACGTCAATTTCCTTTGATTACGCTTGCTTCTAGTTTAATAATAAGAACAATTCATAATTCGACAGAAATATGATAAATATATTTTTGGATATTAAGGGTAAGGAGAAAGCACAGGCAATTCCTCAAAATAGCTTTATCGACAAAAATTAATGGGTGGTTCTGCCTTGTAAGCTCGAAGAAGTAGGTGATATTTGCGAATTTTTTACAAAAAAAACTTGAACGGATTTATTTGAAATTTGGTAAGTTGTTTTATTGTATTTTTAAGTATTGTTATAAATTTGTATGAAGCTATACAAAATAAAATGTGCGAGTGTAGAGCAGAACTTTGAAAAAAAATGGTTCGTGCTGGCGTTAAAGGAAAGTGTCCTATGGTTTATCTGAAACACAGGAAAGAGAAGGGATTCTTAATCTGCATGAACATGACTATCTATGGAACTAGAAAAATACAGAAAAATGAAAAATTGTTAAAATGGCAGTCTTTTGAAAAAAAAGTTCAAATTCCATCCAAAAATGGCAAGGAATTATTTAAATAAAAAAAGAACGCTAAGTACCAGATACAGCCATAATCCTAGTTCCATATGTAGCCACATTCATGCAGATTAAGAATCCCTTTTCCTTCTTGGGGTTTAAATAAACCATAGGACACTTTCCTTCAACGCCAGAACGTACCATTTTTTTTTCAACGTTCTGCTCTACACTTGCACATTTTTTTTCTATAGCCTCATAAAAATTTGTAACAATACTTAAAAGTAAAATACTGTCAAGGACCCAGTTCCTGACCACTTAAGATACAAAGGGAGCAGTTTCTGATCAACCTAAAACATTTTACGATGAGCTATCAAATATTTGCGTATAAATTTAAAAATACTTCATAATTATTTAGCAATTTTTTGGAATAAATTTGTATCGTGATAAACTTATTATTTGGTATTTATATGTATATTAAACTGAACAGAAATTGGGTTCTGATCAGGAACTGGGTCCTTGACGGTAAAACAACTTGCCAAATTTCAAATAAATCCATTCAACAGTTTTTTTTTTTATAAAAAATTCGCAAATATCACCTACTTCTTGGGTCCCACAAAGCAGAACCCCCCTTAAGGGAGGAGACCACTGTTACGGTCCGAAATGTAAGGGTGTTTTCGGGAATTTATTTCAACCAAATAACGCATGTAAATCAATTGATTGCTCAGTATAGTTAATAGTGTACATATCGAAGGGTAAGAAATTTTTTTTTTCAACCAAACTCGTAAATCCGTTTCGTGTCAATTCTTCGTCAAAATTTGCGCTGCGGCAAAAATATGCTAGTCGCGTTGACAATGCCCAGGCCATGTGGTTAATCCGATTTCAAAAAACAACTAATATTTAGAAACTAGAAGCTTGCCTCTATTACGTGACGATCGAAAAAAAGTCAAATTTGTAAAAAATTACAAAATGGCGGACCACTGAAAAAAACTCATATTTTCGGGGTATAAAATTGGGTAAATGTTAATAAAAAAAATAGAAGCAGGTCGAAAATTGAAAAAAACTGATCGTCACGTAATAGCGACGGGTTTTCCGTACAATAAATGTCCTTGATCATGTTAATTGGACGTATAGTTTTCTCTGTAGACTGTCAACGCCGTTGAAAAATGTCATTCTGAGGAAAACGCGTTCAATGTTCCGCGCGGCTCAGTCGCGCGTTTGACACCGCTTCACGGAAAACACCATATCTCCGTCAATTTTGCGAATTTCTTCATAAAATTTGGATACAGCATTCTTGAAACCTACGTCTTTCAGAAAATTTAAAAAAAATCGATTTTTCAGATTTCAGACAGTGGTCTCCTCCCTTAACCTTCCGGTACTCGCGCATATTTTTGTCCCGCGAGCACTCGCGTCGTGCACTGAGTGCACGGTGACGTATTATTAAGAAAGATGATTATGTTGGGGCAATAATGCTAAAAGTGGGTTCCTATATACATATATCTATATTTAATACATATGTAAAAACCAAACAAAAAATATCCAAAAACCAGTACAATCGGAGGTGAACACCTGAAAACCTTTGAGGGGTGATTTCACCCCCTAAATATGCAAACAGGCCAAAACAAAAAAACATGTATATCTTATTTTTCGGTCCTCCAAAACATATCCAAAAATCAAAGCAATTGGAGGCGTAGTTATGAGTACACGGGCGCGGTCCCCGGCACGGTACGCGACATACCTACGTTCGTTTTCATTCAATCAAAAACAATTCCAAACTGAATTTGAACCTGCCAAGTACGTAGCATTATGCAAAAATGTCCGCTACAAGAATACATAGGGGTGCTGGGTACAATACATCACGACAAAACGTAGTTTTCAGCCAAAAACTGACCTTCGTGCACTCCGTGCACACGCGCGAGTACCGGAGGGTTAAGGGGGTACTCCACTGTGAACAATCGAAAAATCAAGCTATTGTTAAAGATTTTTTTTCTCAGTAAGTGCAACATATAATGAAATAAATCTTTTTGATATTTATTAAGCTACTCTTATATTATACCAAAAAAATTAAAAAGAATATTTTCAATTTGTGTTACCTGTTTTTTTACGGCTTCAATATTCCACTTAAATCAAAACGCTATGTTCGTGGTGCGGGTGATTTCCCGGATTAAGCTAATCCGAAACGAAAAATTCGAAGAGATTCTTAATCTGTATAAGTGTCTCTATCGTCCGTACCTTAATTAACAATTTTTGCCGAAAAATAACCGAGATTTTTCTCGGGGAACATTCGAGAAACACCATTTTGGGGAACTTTTTCCTTCAAACAGGCGCCATTTTGTTATTTTTCAACAAATATTGTTAATTGAGTTACGGGCGATAGCGACACTCGTACAGATTAAGAATCTTTTCGGATTTTTTGTTTCAGATAAGCCTAAGCCGGGAAATCACCTGCACTATACATTTTTGTTTAGGTGCCATATTACGCTTTGTAAGAAACAAGTAAAACAAATTAAAATATTTTTTTAATTTTTTTGGTATAATATAAGAGTAGCTTTATAAAAACCAAAAAGATTTATTTCATTATACATATGTTGTATTTACTGAGAAAAAAATATTTATAAATAGCTTGATTTTCCGACCGTTCACAGTGGAGTACCCAGTTAAGTATTTTATTCTAGTGTAGTCTACACTACCTGTTGTTAGCCAGTACACCAAAACTTTAACGTTATCTTACGGGGGTATTTGAACTTTATAACACTTTGTGATTCCACAGTTCTGTACTCCTAGTTGCCACTAGGGCTGGGTCTATTTGTCGAATTTTTCGGTATTCGAATATTCGAATAGTACGTATGGTGTGTATTATAAATCAAGCTCTTTAGGTTCATTTGTCAGGGTGAAATCTTGTAAGCTAATTTGGACTCACTTCACACCATACTATTCGAATACATTTTTATCGGTATTTGAATAGTATTCGAATACTGAAATATTCGAAGTTTATTCGTAGCATTCGAATACTTGTAAAATATGCCAATATTAAATTATACGAATAGTCCCAGCCCTAGTTACCATCAACAAAATATGCTATAAATCACAAAATCATGAAATTGTTTTTTCTCTTACCCGTCATAAACACCTACATAGAGCCATGGCAATGCAGTCTGTAATATATCACACATCATATGGAAGGATTAGATTGTACACTAAATTGATCTAGTCACCCTCTCGAAGACGATTCTCTACCATCGGTTAATTGCAAACCCATAGACAGCCAATTTGCCGACAGGGCCACGCAATGGACAATATCTCACATTCGCAGTAACATTCGTCATTCCAATATCCTAATCGTTCGACTAATTCAAATATAGATGCCCGTGGGAGTGTCTGGAGCCTTTCAAAGAACTTCTCCCCGCTGTTTGCCAGTAGCACCGAGTCTCCTGCGAGTCACGATGAAAAGCTAGACCTTCATAAGAGGTGCCGATACAATTCTGCTGCACAGTGTAGGTATACGGTGTGCAGTCGCTCCTGTTACACAATGATGGTGCACAAGTTCGTGTATAGGTACGTGAGCGCCTCTCATAGTCCCCGAAGAGCAAGGATCGATAACACCGGTCGCGAACGGGGTACATTAAGGCTATTTTACGAGTATAGGATATCTGGAAAGCAATACTCCATTCTTGAGGATCCTTTGGGTGGCGCGATCTTTACGGCATAGTATACATGCCACCGACATTGTCGGGTTGACAGGAAAAGAGAGATACACCCCCGCGGCATGCTACGCTTCTTTGAGGTTGTGTACACCGTAGTCACGGGCCACGAGATTAACTCCATTTTTCCTTGAAGCTGGAGTATGGGAACTTGACGTACGCGCGCTAGAACGGTGGCTGCGTTATTAATTGAAGTTTACAGAAGCCTTTCGTCGCCGATCGATTCGGCGTTGTCGCCTAATAATGGGAATCGGGACTAGTGGATCTTTTAAACGTTCGATTCACTGTACTGCCATATCTAACGTGAAGCGAACCGGATTATACGAGAGGCGAATATATTTTTATAACCTTCTTTTTACGAGGAGAATTGTTGACTATCTGTTAGGGGAAAGCTTTTCCTCTAATGTAGTTTCTTCCACGGTTCTGCTCGAAGGGACCGTAAAAACAGACGCGTCTCGTCCTGTCGTAACATTGCGACACGCAGAATGGAACTTTCGCCACGCGTTACCGGGACATGTCACCTTGACATCTTATGAAAGGGTAATGAGACGTATTCACGAAAGGGCGGATCGCTAATGTTTGTATTCATACATGCGCCGCGCGATTTGTTCTACTCCAAAATCATTTTACGCTCCACAGTCATTGTGCGAATCACGGAACTTCGCTCAGCGGCGACATAGCATTTATTAGTCAGTGTGTCGCGGACAAATCACATGCAAATTTCATACGGTCTACGGAACGAGCGGTTCGAGTCCGAAGAACCGCGGCGAGCATCGATCGAGGACGACGCCGATCGCGCATTTGCCCCTGCGGTAATGAAAATTGACAACGATATATCCTCGCGTCTTGTCTTCGTTCCACGAAGATCCTCCTTCTAATATTGAGGGACCACCCTGACTGCGTTAATTAGTAAACTCTCCGGTTGGCTCGGTTCTAGCGTTGCTAATGAGAATCTGAGTAATGACGGCGTTCCCGCGACCTGTCCTCTCCGCCTCTTGGCAAATTTGCCGATGCGCCTTTGCACGTTATGCCTGTCTCAAGGGCCAAGGATATCGATAGCTCCTTTGAGCGTGTTTGCAAGAACGTTACGTTTATATTATAATAAAGCTGCAATCACTATTACGAGCAATATTTATTCGAATAACACCATACCGAAGTTAACTTTGGCCCACTGGCAATGCTACAAATTTCTAAGTAGTAGGTAATAGTTGAGGCGGAACGTGAAAGTGGAAGTATCGCAAAGAGCGAGACATTGCCTAGCGATATTCAAATACACTGCAATACCCGCTTGTTCACGACGATCAGCCGTATCGAGTGGATCGCGCACGAAGAACCACCATTAATTACGCATACTGGCTTATCTGTTAGCAGCAGGTCGCAGAAGATTGGCTGAGTAACCTATTTTTACTCTCGATCTGTATGCGCTGAAGAAAATTTGAATATGCATCAGAATGATAATGGAAGGCGCGAGGGGCTGTAAATCTCGCGGAATTCGTCTCGCTTTGCTTCGCGATGCCGTTACCAGCTCCGGTAAATTAAACCGATAAGATTACGCTTTCGTTACTTGCTCTCTATTTCAAAGCAGCCCCAATTTCAAAGGAGAGTGCCAGTTATCTTAAATTCAGCCCCGCTTCCGTGTTCCCGTGTACCTAAAGGGGATTATCGACGAGCAGAACTTGGGGTGGTTGGTTCGTGGGTCGTGGCGCCATCGTGCCGAAAGCCGTTCAACTATCAGGGGATGGTACGGAACAACCCTCCGTTGGTTTGCGAAAGGTGCTCACAGTTGAACCGACTGGCTAGGCAGTGTCTAGGATTCTATTAGTTTTCTACGTTCTGTGCGAGAGGGAGCATGCTATTTCTAAAGTTCCTTGAACTTTTCTTAACCTATTCCCACCCCCTGGATGTTTCGATACCGATATTAATATGTATAATTTCCGAAATTGTGCTGTTCTACAAAAATCGGAGAGATGGTCCTACCATATTGAATAATTTTCAGCTACAAAGTGAATCGGATAGGTAAACAGCTCTCAACCAATTTCAATAATTCAACGCGTATGGTGCGGATCGATAACTCCGCATTAAAATTCTTCTACAAGACATTTCCACGAAAAATTCATACCCACTGCTAAAAAAGTTTATGAAACAAACACGCTCCGAAGTCGATAAACACTTCCAAGGACATAGTCTGTTCTTTACGAGGCACTTTATCACAGTTCAGACACTAACACCCGCCATATCTCTTAATGAAAAGTGAAATGTCTTCGAAAGGCTGCCCCCTTCCTCGGAGGAACTAAAACGGACCTAAAGCTCAACGTAGAAAGGCCTTTGTCGAGTGTTCTTTCCAGCAAGAAATCCTCCAGCGGCGGGGCCCGACGAGAGGGAAAGTCGAATGGGAAATTATTTACGGCTTATTCATACCGCGGGGTAGGCTCAGGAGGGTGGCTTGCGCGTTAAAAGTTCTGGCAATATATCGCGCCGTCCTTATTGTCTATGCAAATCCTTACCTCAACTCTGTTAAAAATACCCCTTGTATCTGAACGCCCACCCCCTCGAAGCTCGCCCGTTTCGCCGCCTTCGAGGCTCGAAAGGGAACCGTCTAAGAGGCAAGAGGGTTGGAAGAAACGGTAGGAACAAGGGAGGCAGACGGGGAGAAAAGGAGAGAGAGGAGAGGGGCCTCGATACCCGCCTACGTCGCGGCTCCAATCTTATTTTTCCGCGAGGCGCCGCCTCCCTTAATTTATCTGAATTTAAATTTAACGAGAAACACCGGCGGAGGGGCCCAGAACGGGGGGTGAAATCGGTGGTCGACTGCCGCGGGAGCTGCTCCGATTACTCACAGCATCTGTGCTCGAGAGCTCCGGCAAAGCTCGGGACTCAAGGTCGGTAACTAGACTCTCCTATACTTCCCGGCTTTAAATATTCCGTGGATTTCGCGGTAAAAGGGACCAATCTCTTAAGCAGCTGCGACCTGATTTACTACTGGCTGGGGAAGTTCGCGAGGGCTGAACTTTCCGCGCCCTTAATGACTCGCCACGCCGACATTACAGATTATTATCGGGATTCCATTTGCCGGATGCGAACGGAGTGAATTAAACGTGTGACGGGGAGCGATCCAGCGCTGGCGCGGTAAAGGGCGTCGCGGCGCGGCACGAGGACGCGTCACGTCGATACGCGGGGGCCCCCTTGTCACTCTGGCGGGCGTCTAATTTGTTCTTAAAAGTTTCGACGCGATTACCGCCGACACGAGAAGTGTCGGGCGAAGCACATGGTCGAAGGGGGAAGGCCACGGTTATTACGTAACTACGAAGCAAGTATTCCATTAATCAAGTTAGACGCGACTTCGCTGCCAACTCATTAGCAGGACGACGACCGGGGGACGGCGGGGGGAATGAGATAAACGTCGAGGAGAGTTTTTAACGTTTTATAAACCGAGTACTAAGTTTAACGCGCCCAATGGTTACCTGTATAATTCTAATAAAGATCTGCCGTCGCTATTAATAAAACAGAGACGAGGGAACCCTGTCGGCCCACAAAGTTACGCTCTAAAAATGGTAATCCGAGCGAATAACAAGCGGAAACGCTCAACCGGTTTATGCTGCCGGGATTCAACGAAGCAGAGTCGCCGGGAGATTGAATTTAAAGAGGAATGAGCGCGAGCATCGCGAGGACGGAATGTTAAAAAAGGAGACACGTAAAGCTACCCTCTCCATTTTACGATACCCCGCCTCGTGACATAACCGCGTTTGATCAAAGCCGTAATTTGTCCGCGACTTGCGCATCGTGACATCCGCCCGTTCCTTAAGATCCTGCCAGCGACGGGCGCAGCTTATGCATAAATATACATACTAAAATTGTGTACACTGAATTTCGTCCTTTTGTGGAAACGAAGTCGAGGAGGCCGGAGCTTTCCAGACTTTCGAAGGAGGCGCAGGAGCTGGATGAATCCCTCGCGGGGGAGGGGTGGGACGAGTCTGTTTTGAAAGAGGTCACCACCCTGCGAGAAGAAGGGTAGCGCCACCACCGCGCTGAAATATAGCGTTTCTGCATTTAGCTTTCGAATTCCTTTCGAGCAGCCTCGTTATCTTTGTCAAAGGGGATCTCTGGAACGCGGAACAAAAGGAAAGTGCGACCGGCACCGAGGGCGGCCTTGCACAGAAACAGTGGGGAATAATTTATTTTAACGAAGAACCGCAATTAACAAAATGTCGCGCCTTTCTAAATGGAGAGTATCTTTTTCAAAATCGTTCGAGTCGCGGTTTCATTATTTCGCCGGGGAGAACCGGGGCGCGGAGACCTTCGGTGGGGAACGAAATCAATTTCAGTGAACCGCGGATGCTGAAATGCTAAGAAATCGGCGAGCGCGCCCGATGAATACGTAAAGATAACAACTTCCAACATATTTTATTCCAATGTCAGTTCATATTCGTATCTCCTTATTCGAGCGTTAACGGGACTTCAATATGCAATCGGCCAGCGCGAGCCGAGGCTTCTTACATAAGTAATACTCTCGTACGAATAAAGTAAGCTTGCTCCCTTTCTGGAGTATGCATTCCGCGCCGCCGGCTCAAATCCCGTCTGGCTTTCGATAAAGGCTGTGGGCACCGCGCTTCTAGGGAAAATCCCTATTTGTTCGGCGTTTTGCTTAATGGGAGATCCATCTTTTCCCTTCGTAAGGGATTTGCGGGAGCCTTATGGGAAAGTATGCGATTCGCCGGGGCTTGCAGCGACGAAACATCCTCGAGGATTAAACGTGCGTTCGGTGGGATTTACTTTACGGGAAGCGGAGACGGAAACTCAAGTCCACCCGCACTTAATAATGACGCCGCCACGACGCTCTATTTTTCATACGTATCTCGTTCTCATTTCGCTGAGGCATAAATTTCATTAAGTGTACGTTATATCTCGCGGATAAGAGGAGGGACGTTTTATAGGATATAAATTCGCGTTTCAGTTTCTCAAAATATGTATCTATATTCATTGTCTAATATTTACGATCGCGGTGGCGCGTAAAAAAAGAGCCCCGCCTGACACGGAGGAAACGAAGCCCGGCGTTTTCCATGGGGAACGATATCGAAAAACAATTGCCGGTGATAAATAAGGGAAATTGATTCGACCGAAAGGGAGGGATGCCTAACGCCTACGACCTCGACCCCTGTTACCAAGACGTATATCCTACCCCCGAAGCCGCGATATCGAGGACCATACAATATTTACGCTTTCGGCGGCAACGCATAAATATTTCAAGAACAGGGAGCCCTTTACCCCCTTTACGCCCGCGAAGCCAACCGCCCTTTCCTTCGAGTGATCGTATATTACCTGTATTTTGTTTTACCGACCGATATAAAGCCGGGGGAGTAACGCAAAGTACCTCGCCGTATTCAATTAAATGGAAATCCTATATGGATATTCATAGAAGGGATGCATCTACGGGGAAAGATCTACAAGAGGGTATGGTAAACACGTGACTGGCGAGGAATATCCGCGAAATGATCAACATGGACCGAGCTTGTGAGCTCAGATTTAAATATGTGGTGATGAAATTTATGAATGATCTGGTTTCCCGGCTTCACAGAATATGCATTATTAAATTTCACGCGCGAATAGAGTGTATCCAGATTCAGCGAAGGATGGAGTTTACAGAAAACGCTGAGATACTTGCGACTGACCTAGGGAATAATAGAAAAGAGTGCCATATTTTCGTACACATCAAGAATATCCGGTTCGACATGGAAATCGACAGCGGCGGTATTCGGATCATAGAAACCGATAGTGACGAAAGCATCCAGGAACGTAATAACCGATAAAGATGACCCTCGACTGGTGGAAGTCGGTAACAGAAGTACCTGGGTCATGGAAGTCGACGACGATATGGAATTCAATTGCTACAAGCTTCTGCAACTCTGATATGGCTTCAACGACCTAGAGGTAATGGGATGTATTTACATTTCTTAAACTCGCGTCTTCCTATGCAATACCGATAAGCACGCTGTAACGTTTCGATGACAATTTCGGCGACAATATCTGCCTGAACTTCTTAGCCAGAAAGTGTTCGGGTTGGCCTACGGAGAAGTCTACGTTGGAGGTCAATTAAAGGAAATAGTGTGTGTGCGACGATCTAAACACTCGTTTTTACGTAAGGTAGTAGGTTGAAGAGAAGAAATGGGAAAAACAGCTGGCCGTTGCTTTTATGCAACGTCCTCGACCGTCTGGCTAATTGGTAATTAGGGGACGTGCAATTAATCATGCCTCTTAACCCCCTTCTTTCCTTTAGCTGGCGAGCCAGCCCGGGAATCTCGAGTCGAGGAGCTCGGATGTTTAGGTCTATTCAGCGTGGCCATTCGTTAATGAAGTCGCGTGTCGGGACGCCAAGTTCATTTCCCTCTGAATGCGATGAGTCCGAGAATCATAATTACTGTATTCTGTACGCATACCCTTCCTGATGCGAAACGTGCCCACGCCCACCCTGCTTCCACCTGGAATCTCGATTAAACCCATACCCAAACGATACTGGAACCACTGTCACTCGCTCGCATGCGATCGCGTCCACGAATATTCTATTTACCTCGCCGTCTAAATTCCTGTCTTTTCATTATGCCCCCATTTTATTCGCCGCGCTATCGCGCCCGAGTATCTTTCATCCAATTAAGTCACCCCAATTAATCGATCTCGCGGTTTAATCGAATCGAGCTCCAGAACACAAGGCTTGGTAATTAAGTTTCGAAGCCGCGTGAATTTTAATATTTAATATTCTTTTAACATTCTTTATAATAATGCCCTAAAGGTTTCACGGAATTTTCTGCTCGATCTTGTATTTACCTAAGGACTGATTTAATTCTATAATTTACTACTGCCTCATAAATAATTATTTTCCTACACATTTTCTTATGCAAACTCAATTCTGGAATTTCAATATCAATCTGTGCAAGAATCTGAAATTCTTCGATGCTGCTCCCACTAATGTTTCCCCTGTTAAGGGCGGATCCGTATTTACATTTCACGCCACTTTCGCGCCCGTTATTGTCTTTGAGCGTGTAATTAATGCGATCCGAGTGCGATTCACGGATTTCCTTTGACGATTTCTATGGATAGATTTCAATTAGATGATGCGCGGAGTACCATCAATCCAAACCAGTAGCGTCGCGGTCACCTGTTCTATGAATTCTCCTGTTTTATTCGTCGAAAACTGAGCCGCGATTCGCACGAATCGGCATCCCACGTACGAGCACGCGGGCATTAAATAGTACATCGGCGTTCATCGACGTTTGACATTGGTGAACCAGGAAATACAGCCGTGTGACTGTACCTGTGCCTATGCCATACAAATACACGCACGCGCTACACACCGGTGTGAGAAACCGCAGCTCGGTAGAAGTATATGTACCTTCGTCGACGGGCTGATTGTATAACATGATCAGCACCCGGTGCATGCCTATAACGTTTTGATTATAGGGCGCTCGCATTTGACTCCGTTAAACCTGATGCCTGGATTTGGCTGCAACTCGCGGCCGACTTCGAGCCGAACCAATCAATGCCGGCTCGCGATATCGAAGTCGCAATGCACGGCTTAAACCGCTTATCCTAACGAATACGTTATACGCGTTGTATTAAGATGCCGTTAGGGGCTGAGTAACGAGTCAATCGGCACGCCAGCCGAGAGCGGCAGCATCGTGGTAATCGAGTCGTCTCCATTTCGGTTCTCCATCTGATTAACCAAGTTTATTTCGCGGCCGGCCGTGCAGAAGCTTTCAACGTGTTCCGACGGTATTAGAACGGTTTGTATTATAATACAGATGGTCGGCAGATTACTCCGCCGATTAAACGTTGCCCGGACGTTAATTCATGGCGAGATAAGTTCGATATAAGCCACGACACCGCCCGTTCGTGCGCCTTTCTTGTTTAAATCCAGTTCGCGGATGATATACGCCTGCTTCGTGCACAGCTGAATAATCTGGCACGAAGAATCTCGCAGTTCCCAGGCGTTCCGAACTTCTTCCATGTACCGAGCGATCGTTCGTGCGTACGAACACCGGGGCCGCGCGAAAGTGGTTACGCGCGACACTTCTGGCGCCTCGGTTACGATTCCGCCGAGCATCGAACTCAATTGTGGTTATCGATCTTCATTGGATTTAATTCGAGCACGAGGCACCTGAAGCGTCGTACGAGCAGGCAGTTAATCAACGTTGCGCTCAGGTGTATTTACAGGGGCGTCGATTTCTCCTCAGCCCCGATACACGTAGGCATCTACACGTGTACAGTTTTGTATCTGACGGTACGTAGGCGCGATACGTAAATATCCTGTAGATACCTATACGTGTCTGTACACATCGCGAAGCGTTCATCGTTTCACGGCGAATCCACTTGATTGTAACCGCCGTCGCGTGTACGTAACCCAGTTGCCGTGGATGTTGTTTCGAAAAACTGATTGTAGGATTTGCCACGGGCACCGTTTCCGTTGCTCCTCCGGAAAACTTGTCACGGTAATTATTGGATAATATTGATCCTCAAGTTTACTGGCAGCGACAGGAGCGAGCAGGGCAATGGAGCTATTCCAATCGAAAACAGAAAGCTCGACGATCGCAGCGAAACGTTCGCAAACAAACAGAGATTCCTATTCTCCGCGGAGAATGCGTTCGTGCATCGCTTGAAAGTATTCGAGCTCCCCTACGGTATGCATTTATGAGCGATCTCTGGATGCAAATAGAAACGAAATCGGTCGTGGGATCGGATAGGTAAAGCGAGTAAGGGGTCGATGGAACCCGTGTCTTTGATTATATTCCACCTCGTTGCTCCGTAATACGTCTGGATCGACAAAGACGAGACAGCCGTTTTTCTATAATCACAGAACCGAGAACTTTGACCGAGACCTCTACTTTTCGCATAAGATAAACGTTCCCATTATCGTCTGCGTTCCTTTCATTGTCCAATCAACCGTGCACTTTCCTCAGACGCATCAGATGAATAACTGTGCTGTGTAGAGAGTTAAAAGATCGAAGATTAGAATATTTTATCCACTAAACATGGGCGGTCGGAGGGGGGACGGGTAAAAGGAGCAGTTGTCCCGCCTGGCTTCTGAGAAAAAATCGCTTATTATTCAAAACTGATTTTTATTAAGTTCATACTATAAAAGGGAATATTTTTAAATTTCGGATTTAAATTTTAATTAAATTGGCACTATAAAATGGGTTAAAAAAAGCAAGAGGTGTATATTTTTCTTTACCGTCATCACAAAATTGCCCTCCCTCCCCCTGGGAAAAGTCTCCAGACGCCCCTGCCTCTAAATAATTTATTCACAATTTAAACCTTCGTTGACACACCTCTTTTTTCGATCAACCTTGACATCTGGGTGGCTCACACCAAGAGCAATCTTTGAACGAGTGCCATTCTCCTCCAAAGAATCCAATTATTATGAAAAAGTCATGGGTCAATTTCAAGGTCTCTAGAATGTATTCCAATAACTTTTTGATTGAAATTTTATCACAGTTTTTATAAAGTAATTCTAGAATACGACATGTCGAGAAAAATCGAAGAAAATTTTAAAAAAATTGTAACTTTTACAAATTTCAATATTAGAAGCTAAAAATCTACAGAGTTGATGTTCGGATATAATATTTTGATAGAGAAAATTGTTTGTAAGTCGGCATTGAAAAAAGGTATTTATTTTCCTTATAAAAGGTTCAGAGTGTCAAAATCAGCTTATGATGGTTCACACACAGAGAATCAACGAAGGGTTAATATATTATCGAATTGATTGATAGGTTCAATAATGAGCGCAGATACCTTAATAAAATGGACGAAAGAATACTCTTCAAATATACAGGTATTATATGAATTTATGTCCCAGCTAAAAATCAATTCAATTTGAAGACTAAAAGGGCCAAATACCGCGTCCGCGGTATTTCTCATACATAGGTATATGTACGTACTAGCTTTACCACTCGGTTTCGCCCGACATTTAAGTTCTAATTTTATAAAAAAAAAACAATTTTTTTAGGTTTTTTTTTGTGAAAATAGTCACATTCATCTGAATTACCCAGGCATAATGAGCTGAACGACATTTCGTGATCCAAGAGTTTACCGTTCGAAAGTTTTTAGGCGACAGACGTACTCCAAGAGAGTTGGGCAAAATGTAATCTAATTACAAATTGCAAAGTACGATTAAAATGTAATTGTGTAATTAATTACACAATATTTTCTGCAATCGTTAATTTCGGTAGTGGACAAAATTGTAATCAATTACAGAATTACATTTTAATCGTAATTTGTGAATTTGAAATTAGATTACATTTCGCCCAACTCTGCACACAAACATATCAATTTCCTGCTAAGATATCAATGCTAAGCACTTGTCTCTAAACGGCTCCCTTTCCAAGCTCAATAATGGTCCATTTACCTTTCAGAATGTCAGAAATTTTCAAAAGTAATATTAACCTCCGCGGAAAAAGCGTCATCCTTACAGAACATATTGATGTTCGGTATTGATGTAGGGTATCGACCCTATTGTCAATCAGAATTTCTCGACGAACCATAAATCGGGCGTTCGACCGTGCCAGGGATCAACAACGGCCCACGCGCTGGATCGCAGATCACGCATCGACCGATCCAGTATCGTATTATTAAAATAGAATATCGTAGTATCTGTACGCAGACACGCGCATATATTGAGCGTCAAGAGGATTTTCTCTGTGGATCCCATGGGATCCCGGCGCAGCGATTTCCAGCGAGCTACTCCGCGTCTCCATTCTTCCGCGAGACGCAGGTAAGAACGATATTAGATTTACCCCGGAAGCAAACCCTTTCACGTAACCCACGCCCGGAAAAACTCGAGCGAAAAGCGATAAACGACACGTCATGGTCGCGCGTTTCGCGATATCAATCGGATAGGTATCGTTGCACCGAGCGAGATGCGCGCGACGACGTTACTCCGAATGGATTGTCGGCCAGTCGACGCGTAACGCAAAAAAAAAAACGATGGAATACAAAGCTTGTCCGTGAAAAGGAAGAATCGAAAGAGGAGATAATTGAATTTCGTCCATATGCAAAAACTCATCGATGTAACGCGCGAACGGGAACGATGTTGCCGCGACAACCGCAGCGATAGCGTGAGAGAATAGCGTGCACTCTGTACAACCTAATCACTGTCGTTTTGCGATACCTTTCAAAGAGCGAACGATACGGCGCTCGAAAAGTAACTGCCAGACAACTATTAATTTCAATCCTCCTGTGAATCGACCGCTTCAACCGCGCTCTCTGTACGGCCTTTATTTCGATAGACTCAAAGAACTCGATGTGCGAGTGAAGGCAAGGTCGGAGGAAGCTTTACACACCGCTTGGATGTCGGGGTGCTTGGCAGGGCTAAGAAAAAAGCTACTGCTATGTAAGCTTCCAATTGGCCGTGAAAGGGAAATTATAGGGATCCATCAATGTCGGTTGATCGAGACGGAATGTTTGCAAAATGCAAAGGCGACGGATGTAAAGGGACGTTGCTATACACGATGCTTTCTAAAAGAGCATTAGAAATTTTTCAGTGACATAAACCTTGAAACTGAAAGTAGGAAAAGAATGCTAATAAACAGGAATCTTTTTATCAATTCCATTCCTCAAATTAACTTTCTATCTACAGCTCTGAAGAATCCTTTGCTTTTACGTAGAAACGGTCCCTGCGACATTTCACGCCGCTTTTCCACAGGAACCTTGTCACGTTCGCGTAGTTTCGCGATAAATCACGAATCACGACAGAAACGTATTAGGGCAAGGTCGTATATCAGAAACAATATGAATGCATCCATCTTACGAATCCATCTCGCGATAAATGGGGATGCGGGGGAGGAAAGGAGCGCGTGGATTTCGATGTCTTATCAAAAAAAAAAGAAAGGGGGAAAAGACAGAGGGACGCCCAGGGGGAAAGAAAGGGTGAATGGGCGAGCATGTGGTCAATTCTAGGGTGTCGAGTAGTTGCGCAGAGGACAACCCTGATTGGTCCGTCGCCGCCGGTCGGCTGACGCGGCTTGTGGCTTTCGGCTCGACGAGCTCGACTCGACTCGCTCAGTCGCACTCGAACCGCGCATCGGTGAGGGTGCTGTGCCGCCCTCTGTCGGCGATCTCCTCGTTCGGTGTATGCGTGTGTGCGTGCGTACTCGCGGACGGTTGCCACGCGAGCCTTCGCCACGTTGTCTCACCCGGGGATATTAATTTTCACCGTTCTACGTTAGCCGACTGGGACGGACAATTGCCGTGAATTAGGAAGAACCAGCTTTCCACGATAAAAACGGTACGACAGTTTCGAATCCTAACGCGTGTTAGCAACGCGCTCTTTCATGATTCTTTTATTACTCGACTGTCTATTCTTTATCGGTTGGTAATGTAGTACGAACGTTCTACGAACGCGTGCCGAGGCATACTCGTTTGAATTTGCCAGATTATTACGCTTCTGTCATTGGAACTCGTCGTTTCTATCCTCAACATATTTCCTACGATTTACTCCAGATTCGCGCGCGACAAAGCAGAGGCTGGTTTGAAGCGACAGACCGAGCAACATAATCGAACGTGCGCCGCTCCATCTTGGAAGCAACGAGTTCGATCTCCTTTGAAAGACGATTATCCAACATGTGAGGCCCGCCATTCCGTTCGCTAGTGGCGCTGCTTTTTTTCCTCTGCTCCCGGCGAGCTCGGCAGTCGTTTGAAAGGATATTGGACGCCATTGAATGTTTGCTCCTGTTCCCAGTCGGCGCGGAGAACACAGTGAATGGTCGTGCAGGCGTATTTGTCGTGGAAACGCGATCATACTAGCCGGAGTATGAGGAGTGCGCGAGATAGATCGTCTTCGGCGTAATCTGGCGTTGACGTGACCTAGCCTAACGTAACTTTTGTTGAGACATCGACGGCCCCCTCTCCCTCGCGCCGCGCCGCACCGTGCGTCCCGTCGTTCATCCCCGGTTCCGCTCGCTGGTGCTCGTGTGTGTGCCCACTTTTCTGGAGTGTGTGCGAGCCTACCTCGAACTGGGAGCAACTTCACGCTGTTTACCCGGTAAGTGATACACCGTATTCATCCGTCAGTAACAACCACTCGCGACGCGTTACGTCGATTTATGTACGAATAGACTCGTTGACTGCGCGAATTAAACTTAGATTTTTTAGTTTCGTGCGATCATAATGTTTATTAAACGAGGCTTGACGTATTCGGCATCGAACGCGATTTGATGCACGGTTTATTCGTTCGACCGGAATTTCGTGACGAGCGAGTTGTACCTTTGTTCGATGATCACTTGGAATCTGAACAGCTGGAGGTTATACATTGCATGCGATTAGACGCCATTTTGGTAAGCTGTGTTACATCGATATGTATTATGAATTATGATATAGACTTTGATTAATAATTTACTCGAATTATTGCGATGTTCATGAATTGGATATGAAAGTGGTTTTAATAGTTTTCTCTTGTTCGAAAGTTTTGTCCCGCCGGTGTTTGAATCTATCTTGGGAGATAGTTTCTAATCGAAACGAAACCAGTGGATTTATGCCGCGGATATAGTATTTCATATACGGGCACGAAATTGGTTTTCAATTTCGTGGGTCGTATCTTTTCTTGGAAAATTGTTGATTCGAATTGAATATAGAAAAGACGTTCATTCTCGTCGCAATATTTCGCGGGCTTCTAATATCTATGTCGACATCGCTCGCATAAATAATTTTTGCCATTACCATATTGGAAAACGTTCTTTCAATACCATAAAATACGCCCGGGGATTATAAATTCATCCTCTCCAGCGTTCGTTTTTTTCTTTCGGAGATATTTTCACAGTAGGTACCCGGCGAGCCGCAGTTGCAACGCCGCGGGAAATTTATAGTAAAAATGACTCTTTTGCTCTTCATCCTGAGTTCATCAACTTACAGATTAAAATAATTAGAGGATCTGGAGAATTAAATAAATGTTAACCCTTTGTGGTTGAAGTCTGGGGTATGTTTGTTAGGATACTTCGTGCTTGGTTTATATGTTTAAAATTCTCTCGAATATCATCCGGTGAAAATTATGCGAAACAGTTTTGCTTGGAAAAATTCAGAACCGAGTCAGCCTTAGGGTACTGTATCGCCAAGCAAAAGTTAAATCGTTGTCAATTAAATAATAATTGATATTTTTGCACGCAGTTCGTTTAAAAATAAAGAGAAATTATTCATCTTTCATGTAGCATAAGTTAGAATCGTTGAAACTTACAAATTTTTAATTAGGACTACAAAAAACGTAAGACACGCAAAAATTAGATCCTGAAAAAAGTGTACCTAATATCGCCAAATCAAGAAATATTTATTAATTAAGATATAAATGAGTTTTTAAAGTCATTTTCACATGTGCTTTTATTATTTCTTGCTCTATAAATGTATTTATCCATCTTTGATTTCATTTTTATTAGAAAAATATAGAAATTTAAAAATATTGATTTTTAAAATATTTTATTTTTTACGTTCCGATTTACATATTGGACAAATAAAGTTTATTTCGGTTGCTTGGCACATTTTTTAAGCCCACCTGTAACAAACATTACATCGAAACCATTGGTCTCCGGCAAGCGGTATTGAGAATACTCATACTACTAAAAGAAAAACACTACTTATTTTCATTATGGAAAATATTTGAATCGATTTCATTCTTTAAGTACTTACATCATTAATTGGGTATTTCTAGTAGACATTCTTGCATTAACTGAATTATTAGACTTACCTTCTCCGAATGTGATGTAAAATTGTGGCAGTCCAATAAATTTTTACACCATTAAGATTCACTAAAATACTTCTCTTTCTGTAATTGTTGATCACATGAACCTGCAATTACAGTATGTCTTCCTACATATATTTAGGTACTAATTCAGTGCATAACCGATAAATTTGAGAGTTTTCTTTGCGAGATATAGCGCAAAGTTCTAATTCTATAAAAAATTCTTAAAATTCTATAACAAGAAAAGTTTTACCTCAAAACAGCTGCGACCGTAAATGTTTAGCTTCGACAATGAAACCTAAAGAAAAAATAATATCTTACACTAAACACCGTTATATTCTCATTCAACATTTACTTCGTAGACACGGTGATCCTCCAATTATTTAAAACAATATCGCTGCTTCAATTTATCAAAACCTAGCAGTTCGTCGATCCCATAAAAATATCCACAGTCGTCTCCATCAAATGTTTGTTAACAAACGAAGTACCAAAAATAAAATTCTATAGTATAGTATTACAATTTTCACATAGGAAAATTTGCTATAACAATTTTTTTTTAAGTTTGGCACTTACAGAGTTTCTACGACGACTCTTCAACTACGTCGCACGGAATTCGCTGTCAAACGGAATAGAAAATAACATCGAAGTATCCAGCAAAGGTCGAGACGGCTATTCAGGAATTTTTCATTTCGTTTGAAAATTCATCATTCGCGTTCCGCTGATGGCGCGCACAGCTTCGTTAAGCCAATCTTGTTCTCTGGGACTCGAGGGCTGGGGGGTTAAAGGGACGGTACAAGCGTATCCTGTCCAAAGAGTCAAGTCACCGCAGAAATAATATTCGCTTTGGCGAATCGCTGGCTTTGCCAAACCGCGAGTAACTGCAGCCCGCGGTGCGGCTTGGTGGCACATGGCGCCGAAAATAGGCGGGCGGCAGCGTGTTGCATCTTTCCGCGGGCCCGTTTGGAACGGCTGTACCAGTATCTCGAACCGCGGGTCAGAGAAAAAACAAAGGGCAAGGGTCGGGCGCTAATTGGTTAATGCCCGTCATTACGGGGCTGCGGGTGCCGCCGGTAAAGAGAATTAAAAATAGCTAGCATCCGCGCGAGGAGAGGGTGCGCGGGCCAAAAAGGGACGTTCTTGGTTCTTTTATTGGGCTTAATTCTTGGCTTCCGTTTCACCGCTGTTAATTGAGAATACGAAATATTCTGGCAACGGCGAGGGGATGGGGTGGTGCGCTCGCGAATCGAGTTTCACTTGGCCGTTGGATTTTCACGTAAACGGGGAGGCTCCCATGAAGTTAGACGCGCGATTCTCGCTTCGGTTTTCTCTGTTTGCATTCTGCGTCTTCCTACGGCTGCCTTCTGCTTACGTGTAGAATTCCTTCGCCCCCGTTCAATTTAATACCTCCGTGTATGGAAATCAGTAGAATATCGATAAGGATTTCGTTTCCCCTTTTTCCCCTGCCTCGATTTCTCGCCGCTCCTGTTCAGATTTCCTTCGCTGAACGCTCAGCCGCACGTGTTCGCTGGTTTCCCTGCAACGAGCACACAGAATCGTTCGTGTTCGTTGACCAGACGATGACGCCGAGGTCGTGAAAGTACTTTACGAGTGCCTCCTTATCGCACGTAGGTCTTGCGACCTTGTGGCACGTGATTCGGTAATTAGAACTGCTCGATGCTTTCAGTTCGACGGTTGGACATGCCGGTTTTTCCCTCACCGTTGCGAGCGAAGTTTCCACCTTTCGCATTTTCACGTCGCACGCTGGGTACCCTAGATTTCATTCGAATAGGAATATTCGACGGCAATTACGTCGTCACGTCGTTATAGTCTGCAGCATGCCCGTTTGATTCCGCAACTGACACCGACGCATTGTTTAATTTCATTCAGCGATTTAATCCGCGTCGCGCTGTTTTAATTAAATCACGCGTTTTATTGCAGTCCGTTCAAACTCGGTTGTTGAATAACGCCGGTAACGTTCCGCGCATTTTGGGAATGCTACGCGTTTCGTCGCCTTCAAAGAGATTTGTTGCTGATATTGGACGTTTTAAAAGGAAATCAGAGAATGCGGGGTACGTAGTTCGCCCATAAATAGACCAATTAAGCGAGCATTTGCACAAGAACCTTAATACACAGGAAAGTTCTTCTTATTCACAATTTTAGATCTTCGTGCCCCAGATT
Organism: Andrena flavipes; assembly: GCA_963971345.1. Classification (NCBI taxonomy): domain Eukaryota; kingdom Metazoa; phylum Arthropoda; class Insecta; order Hymenoptera; family Andrenidae; genus Andrena; species Andrena flavipes. Next base: position 26,283,585 of record OZ020480.1, on the reverse strand, counting down.
TACATACACTTTGAAGAATCACGATCACAACGGTGTCACCTGAACTTTGTATCGACTGTTATAAATCTTGTATCTTCGCCAGGCCACATTTATCGACCCACTTCCGTCCACGTTTGCCTGTACCACATTTCTAAATTTTTCGATCCAGTTTTTACGGTTCCCTTATTTCGTTGATTTTCCCCAGCACAGAAATAACCTTGGTCTTCGAAGTTTCCTGTGTGTACGAGTCGAGGGAGATATTAAAATCTGGATGTCTTTTTACGAGGTCGTACTCGGAAACCGTTCGCGAACATTTTCCCTTGATGCAGAAAAGAGAGGGCCCTTATCGTCGCGATCCGCGTGCACGTAAAAATTCGCGTAGAAATGCACAGCCCCCCTCGCTCCTCCCCCGGCATTCGTAATAGCGATTCGATTCTCCGTGGCAAGAAAGTATGAGAAATTGAAAGATTCGAGATAGCGGGGGCTAGAGCTTTCCAGTGACGTGCGAGCCCGCGTAGTCACGTGAGGTCGAGTGACTTACACCCTCGTCCTTACTACACGGGAATACACTTACGCGCTGCGGCATTCATTTTCTGCTATCGTGAGTTGTACCTCGACGGCAGTAGAGTCGCGAGGATTGAAAAATTCCCGATAAAAATGTTACATCGCGTTTTCCACGCTCTCGAGCACCCCCGAACGAGTCGCGCTTACGGAATTATCTTCTCTCCGCGGAATTAACACCGACGCGATGAGATTCCCGTCGATAGAGTTTAAATGCATTTAAAGCTGAGTTTTAGTTCCGCCTTAAATGGCCAGTGACGAGTCTTCTCGGAGTTTCATCGCCGTGTTAGTTTAGGAAGAGAGCGGGGGAGCTCGGATTATTTATACAATCTTTTTACGGGGGGAACTTTGATATTAACAAGGTAGCCCTTCTCTGATTCAATTATGTTGAGCAATTTGAAAGTTGTTCCCTGAAGGTTCGGAACTTTGAAATTGCTCAAGTTGAGTGGGTCAGAGGAACTCATTGTGCAAAAACACAGAGCTATCAAGTTGAAGCATGTCGAACAAAACTGACGATCGAACAGTACTTTGAGGAGGAAAGTGCGCGAGTTGCGCGGATCGATCCAACTTTTCGAATTGCAACGAATCGAACGATGCAAATATCTCGCCTTAGTTGCCGCTGCGCGAATCGCTTTTTCCCTGCGTATTCACTTTCGACCGGGGCTCGAACGCCCGCGATTTCATTTGTAACTTTATTGAAAACGAGCCTTCGACCGGCAACGACGATGCACCGGGCGGTTCCTAGGTTCTTCGCGCGTTTAAGGGCCGATAAAATATCGATGCCGCGAAAATTTGTCTCCGTACGAAACGGCGTCAGGTGGCTGGCAGTGAAATTTGCATAAAGGGATTGCGACGAAGGACATTTTCGTTTTTGGGGTTTTCGCGCGCGGCGGTGCACTCGCCCGTTTCGTTCTACGACGCCGCGAAAATGCAAACGAACGCGAGACACGTACCATTTTCGCGCGTAATTGGTTCCACGCGGAACGGGACGATTTTCATTGCATTGTCCGCCATCTCGTACATCCCTGCAATTGTATCGCTAAAGTAGTAGTTGTTAACAGTAATCTCGTTTTCCGTGTAAGAATAGAGGTTTGTAGTTGCGATAAAAAGCAACGGAGATTATGGAATTGACGCAGTTTAGGTACCACTTACGTCATACGTGTAGCTCCATCTTTACCAATTTCGAAGTAAATTAGAAAAAACCGTTTATAACATTATTGCTTTGACTTAACATTAAAAAGAGAACACTAATAAATTACAAAATATATATTTTCACACAGTAAGTAGTAGTTATTGAGTTGATAAGCTTTTATTTTTACTTTTAGCGAATAGATATTTCACATCTGAAACTGCCCAAAACAAAAATATTCCACAAAACAGTAGGGGAGGCCGGGGATAGTTGACCAACGAGGTTAGTTGTATTATATCGCAGCTTATGAATGACCAGCTTGCCATTTAATGTGTCGCCGTGACAAAAACGTGCGTGTTCTGTCAGTGAGAATGAAAAATCTAAAAGGTCGGCGGGAAGTAAATATTTTTGTTTCGACTATTTATGAATTTTTGTCCACTAAGTGATGTTTTAGTTTTCACTGCTTGATGTTTTTTCGTGAATATTTTGTGGAAATGTGATACATTGACTATAATTTACGGTATTTTATTTTACCCGGTGCGTAGAGGTTTTGTTTGTACGACCCTTAACATGTTAAACATGTCGGTCAGGGTTACTTGACTAAACATATGAATACCACTAATAATTGCATCTTTTATTCTCAAGATACAGTCGAGGCAAAGAGTTTAGTTGCTCAAGTCCACTTCCCCCACCGCAAATCCTTCCAAACTCACCCCTACCAGTTTTACACCCTATCCTCCCTTTAAACTCTCAGGCCTTCCAAATAGACCATAAAAATCAAGTACAAAATAATTACAGTATCTAACACCATGATAATTAAAAAAAAAAAAAAAAAAAATAACACTGAAGTTGCGAAAAAAAAATAAAAAAATTTATTGGTGCAGTATACATATGTACGCGTTTCGTATACTATATTAATGGAATTCGCAGCGTATATATATACGCTCGTCTCACTACTCTAAATACAATAAAAACTACAACCTATACTCAATGGAAACGATTTTCAAAATTAAGCCTGTATACCTATTGAAATTTGTAAACTTTTGGTATGCAGTAAGTCAACAAAATACCAATGGTCTGTTTATAAAAATTAGAAATGTAAAAAATTAGTCAACTACCTCCGGCCTCCTCTAATATAGATGCAGGTTAAAAATTTGCAATAAATCATACACTGTGAAAAATGGAGTAGCACCCCGCTTGTTGCAGGGTCCTCGATTTCCTGCCAAACTTAGAATTTCAGGGAAGAAGGTTTAGCAATTTAGCTATTTGTTGCGAAATATATATTCCACCATGGCAATATCACTATTAATTTAAGCCCGACTGTGTCCGTAAAGGAAGATTATTTTGTTCCCTTGTAACGTGAACAAAATTGAAAGACACCTCATAATTGATGCGCTTAGCGTGCACGACCGCGGAGGAACACTCCATTTATGGATGGTCACAGAGAATGCATCAGCAACCAGTGCATACGTTGCAGTCGCGGATGCACTTAAAATTTCCATTTGCACGCAGCCGTACGTATTGGCGCGTGAATGCTTACGCTTAAGGCTCGAGGGTTATACAAGCGACAGAGACGCAACACTGCCAATGCGAGAGTTCCGTGTGAACGGAAAAAAGTGGAGGCGTGAAAATATTTCGAGGCATAATGCCGGCACTTGACCGAGAAACCGGGGGAAGTGTAAATAAGTGTCCTTAAAAGGCGGCGATATCAGCTGGTGTGACTTCTTGAATTTGCGCAAGAAACGCGCACAAGCACCGCATTGGCGGGCTCGAGAATATTAAGGGCGGATAGAAGCGTAATTTTTGTAAAACGGCCGTGAATATCGTTGCATCGGGGATTCTCCGTACAAAATACGCGGCTCCGTTGATGCAAATGTGTTCGGTCATTAGACGGGGAATGGCAGGCTGCAGAGGGTGCCTCTTTCTATGGTCATACAGAGAAAGGCGATCGAATAAAGTCCGTCGTTTAGGGGAGAGGCATTCATTCCTTCCTAGTTCGTAATTTTCTCATGGACATTCCACGGAAGTTGGAAAGAACTCGGTAATCATGCGCTTGATTCTCCTCGGGCAGCGAAGAATCGAACGAGTAGCCGTTTCAGGAACGATGGAAAGTTGGGGGCGCTTCAGCCTTTGCGTTAACTCCACTTGCACGCTGCTTCGATAGTTACTGGGATCGATTCTCGTTACGAGGGGAGTCGGCGATGGTGGGCGGAAAAGATTCAGCTACTTCGCGCGATAATACGGTACGTTTCTTCGTGCGAGGCAGCGTAGCTAAATAGAATTCTTCTCCTCGGTGTTCTACGGTGCTCCGTGTGATTTATTATTCCTTCAGTCGTATGAGTATTCGAGTTCTTTTGCTAACCATCGATTTGACCTCGTTAACTTAAGGATGAAGCACAGAATCACTACTAAGAAGGTAATCTAAAGTCCAACACCACCTCAAAATTTCACTGGGTATAGTCAAGCGAATAAGTATGCCTCGGGGATCGCTCGGGGAATTTCCCTTGATTTATAAAATTTCGAGCATCGAGTTGTCCGTGAAAGGATGAAAGGCATTACGAATGCAACGCTCGTGGCTCGTCGCACTTAGCCTTCCCTCGGCTTAAAGCTACACTCAGCTAGCGCACTCTTTCCACCAATATCGACGAAGATTCCGGGCGGCGTTATTGAAAATCCGTATAGGAGGCGACAGGGCGGTGCGACGATATCGCAACAGCTCCTGTGTTTAACCCCCTTCTACCCTCCAAGCAAGAGCGCGCATATTTTAACCGCCCCCTTCAGGTATTCGTGCAATAGCGCCGTCGGCCATGTGGCGTGCATCCCGGAAGCTGGCAAAACTGTAACCAGCCAGCAACAACGCCAATACCTTCGTCGTTGCTCGCGCCAAGAGTAGTATGAGTTGGAAATAGTCTGCAAAAGAGAGCCAGAGCGAGGGGAGAGACCACTGTCTCGCCATAGAAATTGAGAGCGCCTCTAGAAGATCCTGAGGCAGACGAGTTTGGTGGGAAGCATCCTGGCGTGGAATTTCTGCGTGAATTCCGAGGCACGCGACACATACCGGGCCCCGTAGTATTAGGACGGGCCGTGGATGGTTCCGTTTTTACTTTGAAGCCCTGCGTATTCGCTTCCGCTTGCGCGGGAAAACCGGGAACAATGACGTCGCTAATGCTCGCGCGATCTGCGTATCAGAGCGCAATTACATCGCGTGCAGAATGCAATTATTGGAATTCAATTAATGAACGATCGAACGATCTAATTCCGCAGTCGATTTCGACTACCTACCCGTGGACGGGAGGCAAGAGGCCAACGATAATTATTCGCTGGAAAGTCGAAGGTTAAAGGATTAGGAAACCGTTGAAGGCTTATCGGGCCTTTGAGCCGTGGCGCGCGGCGTTCCACGAAGATCGAAGGGACAACTTTTCCCGTCGGGAAAGTTCCACGCTACGTTCTCCCGTGTTAACGCCTCGGCACGTCGCACCTGTTTCAGAAATTGATGCTTCCACGGTAGTCCCGCAGGACTAGACGTGGGGAGTTCTCCTAAATAAGGGATCGAGCTCAGCCGCGACAACTTGGAAATTGCGGCGGTCGCGCGGTTACGGTGATCCCTCACGTGCGATCACGATCACCCCTTGAATAAACACGTCTCCCCTTTGTCTCGGCCGTCTTCGCGTTTTCCGCGTTCCACCGACAAGTCGATCCTCCTACGCTCCGCGAAGGTTACTATTTGGGCGGGGAATTCGATACGCGGTACCTGTCGGAATCACCTAGGCCCGTTCTGTTCTGATTCTGTACGCTTGCCTTCGCTATTCTTCGCGCACCAGGGTGTCTTCGCAAGTCCATAAGTCAGTCAATTCGATGGTATAACCGTCCAGTACGTTCTTACAATTGTATCTTTATTTCCACTCATAGCTGGACCGTGCAGGGAATATTTCGACGTGCGTTATGGAAAGTAGCATGTTTCAATTTTCTTATGAAAAGCAGCACGTTTGTCTTCGTTATAACGAAAACTATCACGTTTCGGTTTTCGCTGCAAAAACATGAGCAGTTTGTCACGCAAAGTAGCATGTTGGTTGGCTGCGAAACATCGAGTGCGTTGACTTAAATATCTTCCGACGCGATTTTTATTTAGTACCAAGTAGGTCGGTAATTTATTAAACATTAAAATACAGTACTTAAAGTATGTAGATTAAAATTTTCTTACGTATTTTCTTTTGGGGATTAGATGGAGTTATTATTTATTAAAAAATATTATCAAAAGCTGAATTCTTCGATGCAAAATGCACTTGAATAATTTAAACTAACCACGCGCCGAAACGTGATAGTGTCCGCAGTTCAATCCAAGACGTGCTATTCTTCGTGGCGAAACAGGATAATGTGCTAATTTTCGCCGCACGTACGAAATGTGCTTCGTGGCTAAGCAATCGAATATGTTAGATAGAATGTGCGATGGAATGTGCTTCTTTACGTGGAAAACTGAAACGTGCTGTTTTTAAGAACGAAAAATATATATAAAAAAATTTATGTTAAACGATTTTATTCAAAATACACTAAAAACTACAAAATAATTATTTTCTTGTACTTCAATTTCTACGGTGTTTTTTCACTTTAAATAAAATCGTGGAACAGGGTATCACAATTACAAATTCATTTTAACTCTTGATGCTGTATTAAATTGATTCATATTCTGTTATGAAAAATCCTGCTCCACCATCGAAACACCATCGAAATTGCAGTGCAAGAAAATAATTATTTTGCAGTTTTTAGTGCAGTTTTGATAAAATCATTTAATATAAACATTTTTTTATATATTTTTTATTTTCTAGTTTTTAATGTTTATGGATTTACATTTCGCAGCTATGACTTCTTTAGAAATATCTTTTATTTAATTTCAAATCGCGATGCAACTACCGACCCGAACGCAGCGGCTTTGTGTCGTTTTCCTAAAGAACGCGAGTGGATGATTTCAAGTCGTTTGGATTTGTGGTTATGGGTTATATTTATTGATGACTGGGTAATTTTTTCACCCGCTCGGGATTAATTTTTTTTTAAAAATATTGTATTGTCATCCAAACTACGCACGCTTGTAAAGTTTCAAGACAATTGGATAGTTGGAAGTGGATTAAATTTGAGTTGCCGGATTTGAACCATACCAATAAACAAATAAACAAACAAACAAACAAACAAACAGAGGATCGAAGCTGAATAAAATCGTCTAAAAATGAAACGTGCTACTTTTCGTAACGCGCGTCGATTTATTACCAGCGAATAGTAACGAAACGAGGACTCCCCTACTTAGTATTCGAACACTTTCAGGAGTGCAGAAAATTTCTACAACCTTCGTGACTATCCCGCATGAGGTGTTTGTACATCCTCTTTCATTTCGGTAGCGACGAAAAATTACGGGCCCCGCGGTCCGTTCTGGAGGTTTATCGCGCTTTAACGTCGCCGCGCGGGCCGATATTAAGCGTGATATAAACGGCTGGTCGTGCTCAATTTGGTAGGAAAGCGAAATGAGAGGAAAAAATGTGGCCGGAGAGTTTTGGGCCGCCGCAAAAGTACTCCGACGGTGCGTTTTATTTTACACGACGGACATGCCGTATCAGCGCGGAAACTGGAGCACGCCGGGTGCAACGTTTGCGGCTCATAGGCTAGATATTTTCGTGTCTTTGCGGCTGTGCCCCGTTGTATTTTCTTCTTTCCTCCGCTGCCACAGCCCCGCTCGCCGCCGTTCCAGCCTTTTTTTTTAAACCGATCCGGAGACAGGCGAATATTTTACACGGACTGATATTGCGGGACATGCACGGCTGTGTAAATGATAGCGTGAAAACGTCTCGCCGAGATTCCCTAGTCTTTCACAGTTGACTGCCGGGGAAAAATAGAGAGCTCGCTCGAACCACCATTATTCGAGAGTGCGCGTTGATATCGATACTGTCGTTGCGTGAAAATGTCTAAAACTCTCTGTCTCGCCGAAGAAATGGATTTCGTACTATATGTCCCGGGTGTACTTTTGATCGTCGAGCTGCGGGCTGATGTGACTCGACACGAAACTCTCGGTCGTCTCATACGTGCGCGCGGATTTTCCATACGTGTACACGCGCGTGCATACTTGTAATAATAATATCAGAAAGCTGAGTGGATTGACATTCATCGGATAAATGGACTTGATATGTGAGGGGCGATGCTGGGAATGACTGACACTTTAATGTAATTAGCACCCGGGTGTGACCCTTTCCATGGGTTCATTTATTAAGTTTCTCTGGTAGGTGTACGATATCTAGCAGATTTTCCAACTTTTTCATCATATCTTTTACTTAGAGTACTACTAGCAAAATATTAGGGAAATTGAAAAATGGTACGAGAGCAGTCTTGTCAAGAGGATAGTGAGAATCTACGATTCTACGGTGAAGATATGTATTTTATATCATAGTAGCGGAGGAGTGGGTAGAGTTTTTACATAGGTAGTCGATATCGGGGAACACGTGTGTCGACGATATTATAGTCAGAGAACGTATTTCCCAGATTTTTTACGCGCTTCCCTTTCGCGGCTGGACTAAAGAGGGGAAGTGGAGAGCTGGTTGAAGGTGCATTTTCGCGTGTCCCGCTTTCAAGAAAATCACAGGATACCGTCGAGGGTTTTCATGAAGTACGGCCACGTATTCGTCGTTAAATTAAGCCGAACGGTTCGGTTCTGCAAACAAATCGAGCCACCCTAAAAGGGGGTCGATTGCCTCTTTGTTGCGCCTGGTTTTCAGAGTTTCTCAATAATGGAGAAATCGAAGCCTAGGTATTTAGGCTCGTCCTGTCGTCCATCGTTACGACGTCGCATGGTCGTATCTTTTTCGGTGTCATTTATCGAGGACGATAATCAATCGGGAAAGCGGGGTAATTTCGACCAAATAAGCAGTAAATGCTATAAAATTTTAACAAGTTACACATTTGTTAGCTTTTTTTTATATTAATTGATAGTTTGAAGTGTCTAGTGTGTGTTAGTATGACCGAGAAAGCATAAAATAAATTTACGTGTAAATATTAATAAAATTGGGAGCAATAACACAAAATTAGTGGGGTAATTCTGGACATGATTTTTCTTTATAAAAGAGATAGGAAAACTGTTAAATTAATAAAAAATTGTATTATTTTTTATTTTAAAATTAATCAGTACATATGTATATCACAAGTGTATTCTTCAGGAGTATCCCATCCTGAACATTCTTCATGTACCCATTGACCACATATTGTGCACTGGAACCACATTTCATCACCTTTTCCGAATTCTTTGCAACAGGGGCAAATATCGTGTTCTACTTTTTCGTCACAAATATCTGAATTGTACGTGGCATCTACGCCAGAAAAAAAGCAATGTTAAAAACTGGCTGGAATTACCCCTCACTTTTGGCAGGTATTACCCCACACCTCATGTTCAGATATTTGAAGTAATACACTGAATTGAATTTACATATCACCATAAACCAAATGTGAGTTTGAAAGTAGAAACATTCCTCTGTTTAACGAGATTAATATTAATAATTCATATCTATTCCATGTACTAACTTACCTTGCTTAACAATCGACCACTGTTATAATATTACGGTGCGAAATGAACACTCCCGGATATTTTTAATCAAAAGACTGCTATCGTCATGGAAACCATGAATATTATCTCGCCGCATCATTAACAAATGGCAGTACCGTACAGGATCAAATAAAAGTGACCGGAATTACCCGCTGGCCGGGAATACTCCGCTGTCCCCTACGTTTTACGAATGTGGATATCAATTGTGGCATACAGGCTCAGTTTCCTTATTTCCGTGTTCACTTCGCGGAAAATTAAAGAATTTAAAAAGAACTCTATTCTTTGCATAGAATTAATTTTTATAAAAAAATTTATTAAAGTCTTGACGTGAATTAGTATGATATGTCATCATGCTCCTCTTTTCTTCACTGGCAAAGATTGTTAGGTACATAGTAAAGGGAACGATGGTTTATCGCTTTGTTTCTATATAACAAGAGGAAGCATATAGCGAGTGCTTTTTGCAATCACTTGAGATTGATGTTTCACTCGAGTCGGAAAATGCGAAGCTATGCGCTGAAACGTACGGGGGATTGTGCCTTTGATTATGGATTTGCACATTGCAATAAGCAATTTTTCTTAATAAAGCCATGCCTCGACGTAAACTTTATATTGGCGCTTTCTTTAGGAGAGTTATGGTTAAGCAACTGGGACGGAGAAGGCGGTGCCACCGGGTCAACGAAGTAAATTTACGCCGATGAGAAAATTCCACGTGTATCGGATTGGTCGGTGAGACGGAATGAAATTTTCGTGAAACCGTTCTCGAGTAAAATCGAATTCTCGGCTGCCCCTGCCAGGCCTGCCCGTTGAAATTACAGTGAATCACTTTGATATATCAAAAATTTTCCACAACTCGACCACCGTGTATTGAATCGAAGTAATACTGAGAATCGCGAGCATAAGAGACATGTGGTGTATGGACCGTGCCATTTTCATCCACGAATTTCGAAAAGTATGTTTCGTTGAGATAAACTAGACGAAGGAATGAAAAAGGGACATTAACGTATAAAAGGTACCTACGTACTATGATATTGAGAATAAATGGGTAAAAACGTAAAGCTATAAATTTAGCAAGGTAAGCACGAGCAAACAGCCCTTGTGACTTTGTTGTTATTGTTTGCTAAACACTATTTTCGTATTTTATCTTTTTTTTCTTCATCTTTAGCAAACAATAATAATAAAATTTGTTACGCTGGCCGTTTGCTCGTGCTTACCTTACTAGACTCATTCTGTGCTCAGCACTACACTTGGATGCGTATTGAACACGAATGGAATGAAAAGCTTCTATCGCGGACGATCAAATTAAAAGCCAATGGATTGCATTCGGCGTCCAGGATTGCTACTAAAGTCTCGTCAGAATTCTTCAGATATTTTTGAAAATAATTGAATTTCGGTACAGATAACTCCAATTAGTGTTATTACCTCTTAACTAGAAGCAAAGTCACGTGGTTGGGTCTATCTACCTTTCAGAGGCAAACCGTACGTTATCTTTCCATGTGATCGTTTTAACAGGACCGTCGAATTATTCAACTTTTACGACTATTAAACGAGATATCGATTGGCGGTTAGCCGAGCCAAACGACCGAATACGAGGATCCCGGCGCGGGGCAACGACCGAGTTGCAGTGCGAGCGCATTATATCACGTATGTATACAATTCAGGGCCGTGTTAACAAAGTTCTCCGCCATCTCGACGAAAATTCGCGAGGTGCATACACAACTCTCCGCTCGTTTGCCAATTTTGTGCGATAAAGCTTGGGCGATCGACGTGCATCCGATAATGCTGTAAATCATACACCGGTTGCAGTGTGTGGTGCTGGGGAAATGCATAGCTGCTGAATTAATACGTACCTCCAGCGTTTACATGCACGGTCTGTTTTATCGCAAGGAATAGAAAGATGGATAGTCGTGCACGGTTTAGGAAACAAAATTCTTTCGGTATCAATCAGCGCTCGATAAAATCGCCGATTGATCAATCGAGCTGGCTAACGCGCTGGCCAGCGCTTCTATTCGCGCCGCCCTGTAATACAATATTTTATGGTTCGCGCTGTAATAGAAATGTCGGCGATTAAATTTATTCCACTCGAATGATCTGCAATTTATTACACTTGCTCCTAAATTCTCCTGCATCGCGTGGCCTGTCGATATTCTTCTTTCATGAAGGCGTACCTACGTAGTGAGTGATCTCGAAAAAAGTGGTGGAAGAATTTAGGGTCGAGGCGTTTCTTAAAGGATTCATTCCCGGACCTCTGTTGATTGGAGGTTGTTTCCAATTTATGCGACTATTTTGGTGGGTTAAAATTCGTCGGTTGTCTCGATGATAAGTAAATATATTATCACGTATCTGTTTCGGTTAGAATTCTGAAAGTTTAATTACCCTTCTACTTGCCCAATGTGACGAGTGAACTTTTGCCCCGTTACTAGATTAAATATTTAATTCGATGATCGTTTTGGCACGCTAATAAAATTGTCCTCACTTTTTCCTATCAGGCTTCGTCGTATTTTCAAAACTGTTTTATTTTTCGTACTCAAGATATTAATACCCGATCCTCGGTAAAACGTTGCTCGCAATCTGTCCGTGTTCTTCCCTTCGTTTTCTTTTGTCGATGCGCGCGGAGCCAGCTTATTTCAGCCTCGATGGCTTCGTAATCCTCTAATTTTCCTTGCGGAAAAGTCTGCGCGTTGGATTAAAAGCGAGAGAGGGTGTGGGAGCGGGAAAGGGTGGGAAGAAAGAGGAAGGGTGAAGGGATCGAGTAACGCTGTCAATAAAGTCTTAATTGTCACACCGAGCACGGTCGATCGTGCAAGTGGCCTTGTTAAGCATCGATTGCCATATCGGGGGGGGGGGGGGGGGGCGCTGCCAATGACGGCGTACCTAGAAAAATCGTGATTTAAACGGCGAACCAACCCCTTGCACTCGCCCCGGCTAGCCACCGCCACGCTCCAATCCTCTTCCGTACGTTTCGTTCCCCGATCTTTATTATTCCTCGTGACTCTGTCGTTCGCTTCGCGCTCTTTGTTCTTTTCTTCTCATGGGAGCACTCGCACATGCGCTCCTCGCACTCGTTTCCGACTCGTGATTTCCTAAAAGGCCTCTTGTACGCTACCTGAAGTCTACTCTCGTCATCTCCCTCTCGCACCACCTCCCCCTTGCCCTCGTCTTACTTGGCTACTGGTTCCCGCGATTTTTAAGAGAAGCAGAAGAAATATCGTATCCGTTGATCCGCCTTTCATCGCGCCTCGTCCGCCCACCTCGTAAAAATGAAAATTGCTATCCGACTGATTAAGCGTGCGTGTTAATTTCCCGTCGTTCGTCGCCGCGAGAGTTTACGTACCTATTTTAAATGCGCGACGCTTATCTCGGGAACGTTCAATTAAAACGTCGAAGCTCGGATTAGAGTCACACGAACGACAGCTTAATCGAAAGATTGCCCATCGGGGAACCCGTACCCGCGATCCACGTCGATAACACGCCGCATGAATGCAAATTTGCCACGAAACTTGCCTCGTAATCGGCGTGATTATCTCCCGCCTGTTCAGCCGCGCCTCCTCCTGCATCCTCGCGCTTTTTCTCGCGGCGCCCCGTCAAAGGCGCGCGTCGCGTACGCCTCGGATTCTTTCGCAATCAACGGCCTCGTCCGCGATTTCTGGCGGCTTGTCGCTTTGAAGCGAACCACTCTATCATTCTTTATACCGTGGTAGTTCCGTCCTCCGTGTTACTTGCGAATGTTTACGCCGCGACTAGATAAGCGCCCGCCGATCTTGCATTACCCAGCCTGCTAATTATAATTAAACTCTTACTAATAGTTCGCCGGCAGCCGCTCTACGACGCTATAACTGCGTCGGTGTACTAACGAACTCGAATAGGGCGTTCAATTAAATGCTACTTAACACGACCGATCCAGATCCCCTCTCCCCTTGGCTCCCGTTCCTACGTTAGCCCCTCGAATAGGGCCCTTCTGCCACGCTAATCACCATCCCATACTACTGAAAGCGCGCTCGAGCGCCACACCAACAAGAACCGTGGCATCCTCCGCGGGAGATGAAATTGTTCGATGGTTCATGGGCTGCCTGCAGCTTTCGACAAAACGGCGAACTTAGCGGCTTCCGCGCCGATGTAACTGGGTCGCTCGCAGCTTGGTCGACCAGGCGTTATTGGCCCGCTTAATATTCGGATAATTTGTCGATGATTTGCCTCGCAGCTCTGGCTCGCCGTGAAGTGGGACAGAGGAGCTTTGGGATGAATGACTTTTCAGTGCTCCCCGTTCTAACCATTGGGTCATTCGTTTGACCCTTGCCTCGATGGATGGGTGAAGTGGTAAATGTTGGAAAACAGGGATGTATGGCGAGTATTCCTACTTGCCACCGAGTCCTCTTCATTGAACAGATTTTAACTCTCCGTTTATAGTAACATATGGACGAACGCGTTTAAAAAATCGTTTCTTCATACGCGCTTGAGATTTATAGAGTAATGAATACGTACGCATTCAAACATCAATTGCGCAACTATGCGTTTGCAATGGTCTCCGGCGTGGTCGTTTGTTATAGCTTCGGGTGAAATACCGTTTGACCCGGTAACATCTGTTTCCACTGACTATCGGTCCCTCGAATATTTGCCATTTTGTTTCCGTTTGATGGGCACGCGTGCGATTGCTCCTCGCATTTTCCGATCATTCTCGAAATCAGTAATTTGCCGGTCGTTGTATTTTCCATACCAATTGCCGTTTAAAAGGTTTCGCCCTTTCCGAATGAAAACCTCCCGTTTTCTATCCCTCCGTGTTCGATTGTTAAATGTAAAATACTCGGGATGTTTCATCCATTACTGGTCGTGGTAACGACAATAACAAATAGCGCTATATCCAGTTAAACATTCCTAACGTTCCAACAGGAAAATTCAATAACAGACTTTCCACGAGTTAATGTCATTGAAATTTCAATAACGAAATTCCAAGCACACTTTCTACCGGCAAAATGTGTAACGAGTGCCGCGATACGCGCGTTTACAACCATTTGCCGCCTATGCTCTCTTCCATAACGAATTTTGATACGAGAGAAATCCTGACCGTGGAAAACAGAATTTATATCCAGTAGCAGCAGAGTTCTCCTCCGTCGCCATTCATTTTATTCAGGATCGTTTTCCGCAGCCCCTCTGTTTAAACGCCCGCGAGATTTTCGTCCCCGTGTTTGCAAACGCTCGAAATTTATGGAAAGTTTCACGTCAGTTCTCCGAATATCAAAGCGACCTTACGAAGCCTTCAAGTTACGAATACAAACTGCGGGAGTCGAACCCTTAACTGCACGAATGTCTCGAATTCCGTCGCAAAGATTGGCTGTTCAGACCACAAGCTACTTAGGTAAACAAAGAATGCCATCTTCCAAGCTTCAATCGAATTCGAATGTCTGCTTAATTACAAATTCGTAGACTGATAATTCTAAAAGAAAGATGTCACGAAAATCTTATATCGAAATCGCGTCTCCGTTTTTCGCAGTATCCAGAGCCGGATTTACCTTTTCAGGGGCCCTAGACTAAATATTCGGGGGGGCCCCGGTTAAGTATAAGAAATAAAATAACGCTGATTTGATTTTTTTTATCATAAAACTCGTATAATCTAAATAGGAATTTAATTTCAAAATTAACATTGAATATCAAAACTAAACATAACATTAACGTAAATAAACATTAAAGATACAAGTTAATAATGATGATATAAAAAAATGCTGATTTTTTCGAAGAAAATATTTAAAATGAGGGGCCCCCAAGTAAACGGGGCCCTAGGCTTCAGCCTGGTTAGCCTATGGGGTAAATCCAGCATTGGCAGTATCTACCATTCGCATTCTGTAAAATGCACTTCTCGTGTTGCATCGCGTTCGAACGCACCTGGCGATACTTCGCTGGAGCTTGGACGCGCGAGCTCTGTGTCCGCGGGGGTGTAGAATCATCGCGTCATCGCGACAGCTGCAGCTACCTGACAGGTTGCAATGGCGCCAAGCACGTTGTTTAACGATAATTATAACGGCGCCATTTAGTGGCCGTGTACGGCCGTGGGACGCGCGTGCACGTGTCGCCAGTGCCCCGGCGAAAATACGGGGCCAGGAGCCTCTCCTCGCCTCCTCTCCGGTTACACTTGACCATTTCCCAGGGACCGGCGTTCCACTTTCTCCCTTGTTGTTATCATTTTAGTGTCCGCCCGGCGAATTTATCTTCGGCGATATTTCTTGTTGCCCGGCAGTCGGAGACTCTGGGGATGAGTTAGATTCGAACGTTCGATATTACGGCGCTATCTCTGACGGTGTGGGCTCGCTTTATAGTTGGCCACGACGCGCGACGCTCCGAAATATTGTCGTGCATTGCTGTTTACCAGCACTCCGGCACCTGTGTGCTCCGCTCGCCTGCGAGGCACACGTACGCGGAGCTTGTACGTCGCGCGGAAAACAAGCTTGATAAATTGGATTTCCTGGGAAGTGTTAAAATCGTCGTGGCCTATGTTTTCAATATTCCGCGTAATTCCATGGAATACCGAAGGATGAATCGGCCCGAAAGTGTAATATTTCGATGAGAATAAATATGTATAAGTAGTTGATTGATACGATAAATGTCCCTTCGTAACGTAAGTGCGGGTAACAAGGACCACCTAACGATCTATGATTTAAAAAAAAATTGTACATATTCTTGAAAACTTTTTTTTTTACAGAAATGTGTGGACATTAAACTATAAACTGTAATATTTGTAACAATATATGAACACAACAAATACGAGAATTAATATGTTTTTAAAAACCTTGTAAATGGGCTTTGTTTCGTGTAGTGCAGGTAATAAGGCCCACCTATCTAGTATGTACAATTCGGGTAAACAAAGACATCTTTTTCTTCAGGTGTGAGCCCAGCGCAACCCTCGTGTATCCAGGCGAGACACGTGACACCCTGTCGCATATCACTCTTGAATGCAGTTCTGCATAATTTGCAAAACCAATTCTCTGCAGAGTTGCCGTCCACGTTTTCTCTGAAAGTGAATGGCACGGGCTCTTGTTCACACAATCTTGCCTTTTTTCTTGTGGTTGAAGTGACACGTACATTGCAGCTCTTCTCAATGTCGTTCCTGCTTTGGAGGAGATCACTGGTTACTCCTTGAGCCTTAAAGCCCACTTAATATTTTGGTGGGCCTTATTATCTGTTTTGCCATTTCCTCATTGCCGAAGTTATATGTTAAGCGTGCTCTTTACTAAATCATCAATTTTCTGGAAAAATATTGCCAACATATGTACTTATACATACCTATAGTTGTACAGTAATTGAATAATGAGTACTCCCAATACAAAGTCAAGAAATCAACGTAATTCTTAAAATTGTAACAACGCTTTTGAATTTACAACCGACAAATGTTACCTATATTAATCGCGCGGAAACTCTTCGAATGACATTTTCGTATGTAATAAAAACAATAAATGACACTACCAGTATTGTAGATTGACCTACCAAGGATAAATGACAGGTAGGCGTTATTACCTGCCGGGCCTTATTACCCGCACTTACCTTATTTGTACTTTCACGTTCCACCATGAGATGTACCTTGTATTGAAAATGGAACACCAATGACGTTAATTATGGATGAGAATGCAAGAGAGGCGCTTTAAAAATGAAATGCCACTCGCAGCGAGATCTATTCGCCCTTTTTCCATTATACATATTAAGCGGCGCATCGCGCTCGGACCGTTTCGCGAAATATTGATTCGCTTCGGTGGCCAATAATGCCGTGTTGCAATTTAATGAAATCATTCCCAATCGTTTGCTTTATAAAGCTTAGAATTCTCCATCGCGAAATATCGCCGTGATGATCATTGGCCTCGAGCGAACCGGCTAATAGTTCATTGATATTTCAACGTCGCTTCATTGCGTGCCATTTTACTGTGGCGAGAATATTGTACAATGATGATAATGCTAACTGAAATAGTAGAATTTGGTGCATGGATAGGTATGCGTGGATTGTGCAACGGAATTGTGCAGCTGCGAACGAATAAATGCGTTTTCACTTTTTTATTGACGGAGTTGCTCATTTGAAGTGTAGGGGGAAAACAGGTGTGCCCATTTATTTATAGCTTTGCGATTTGTAGCATATTTTGTTGGTGGCAACTGGTGCTACAGAACTGTGGAATTACAAAGAGTTATAAAGGGAAATGTCCACTCTGCAGTGGAACAAAATCCGGAATGTCCCCACTTTTTGCCTAAGCATAAGCTTCAGTCGTCCGGATAAAACAAGTAATTATTTAAGAAGAAACTTATATAAGAAAATAAAATTCATTAAACCTTGTTTCTTCACTGATAGACTAAAGCATTAAAACTTAATTTCCTCGATAAATTTGTTTTGTGACATTCCCTGTTTTTTCTCCTCACCTTTCATTTATATTCGTTCACGAAATAACAGTGTTCCTTTTGCCACTTTCCTTTTCTGTTTACAACAACTTGCATGCTTGCTCAATGAAATCCTTTGTGCTTCTACATCCCTGCGCGTGGTATCGCGCATTCCCCGAAACGCGTACTCCGTACGCGGCGCGTGAAATCGTAAAACGGAAACTTGGCATTATTAGTTGGTTCATTTGCCGGGATTACTCTCTTCGTACGAAAAGCACAGAGCGTATAATTGTGAGCGCACGGAGAGTGTTACGATCATTTCTGTTTTCCGGTCACAAGGCAATTGTGTACATCCCATCGAAGTCACTGTACGAGGTAGGTAATTACACTTCACCGGTGAAGGGCGCGCGCATTTCAAGTGCACAAACTTCTGCCTCATTAGAGACCAATTAATGTCGCTGCGTTATTATTTTTCGAAAAGCACTTCCGGACCTCTCGAGTGAAAAGCGATTAGCTTGTAAGCAATGGGGCGCGAAACATTTCAAAACGTCACCCCTGCGAGTAGCAGAGAGCGTATTGATTCGACGTTGACGCATCATTCTCCACTCGATGAAAGAAACATGGTTGCCGTGAAACTGTTTTTTTTTTTTAGAAAAACCCAGGCGAATAACAACGGAACAGAGCCGGTAGCCATTTGCGTTTGCATTTCAACGCCTCGTGCTCGCGTACAGATCACTCCGCGGGGATCATTTCTTCGTATATAGCCGAAGCGCGCAATCGAGGGCTCATCGGTGAGATTGGCTACAGTATATTGCTCTGTATCCTCGAGTGGATCATATTCGAGCTAAGGAAATAAAATATTTTCGCGTCTAGCCGTTTCCACTTTGCGCGATTTCCCGCCGATACGTCCAACGTATTCCCAAGCCACGCGACCGACTAATAGCGGCTATGTACCGCTCGGAATAAAGCGAGCGGGATCGCAATTCTCTGCATGTTATCATTGACGCGTGTGAAATTTCAAAGCGCGGGGAACTCGTTTTAATCACGCGGTTTGCTCTCGGGGATTATTTTCGCCATATTCCGAGCGCCGAGCTCGCCTACAATCGGGATGGGATACAGATCGAAGATACTCCGATAGTTCGCTTTGGCATCGCGCTGGGTATTGCCGTATTCGTCTCTCCGAACGTATTATACGCTCGGTAGAAACGGCACGGTATTATTTCTTGTTATGCATTGGTGGTCGTTCGCGTGTCGACAAATATTTTCGCGCTATCTTCCACCGACGATCCACGCTATCCTTTCGCGCATGCCTCGCCCTCTCCGCCTGCCGTACGCGAACATTATCAGCGCAACAGACGGACAATCTCGAAATTCGCCGTAATTACGAATCGAAAGCTCGGCGATCGAATAAAAAGAGGAAAACCGCGGAAATTCGTTGATAATTCTGCTCGCAGCGTGTTTTATCCCCGTGCTCATGGTCGAACGAGAAAAACGCGTAATGGACGCAATCCGCGCGCGAGAATTTTTAAATTCACTCAACTGGTCGTTCGATGATTATCGGCCAACAATACTCTTGTCCAGAGATATCATCTTTTATTCGACGGTGTCTGGGAAACACCACCGCTCCGCGGGATTTCGAGAATTATTTTCGATTCGCGTATGGCTGGCTACGTGCATAATTGAGGGCGCGTGGGGTGTATGTACGGTACGTAGGTGCATACGTAACGCGCGCCGAGCGTTACGATAGCTTCCGGTCGTAATGGGGACCGGCGTGGCGCGTTCGTTCCGCCGATTCGACCCGTTGAACCGTGCCGAGCCGAATTGTACGTAGGTAAGGCAGCATGGCACCGTCGATTAATTCTGAAAAGCTCGAAAGCGCCCGCGGCGTCGTCGGAGTGTTATAGGATCGGTAGACGTGCGCAGACTGTAGTTTCCGCGGGGCGACGCGTATGCATGCATGCATGTAGTATGCGCCGGAATGTCGGAAGCTGAACAATGTCGAGGCCGATGTAATTGTCACCTGTGAATATCGCTCCTCACAGTCTGACGATCGCATTATGTATACACGCCCGAATTTTGGGAACGAGTAGGAACGGCTCGTTATCGACGGCTCCGAATTACGCCTCGATATTGCCTTCGTTAAACTTGCTACGCCTCTATCATAGGCACCGGCGAAATTTGTAATTAATAATAGCGATCGACGAGCAGCCTTCTGCTAGCCTCGACTGGCTGACGCTTCTGATTGGCAACTGCTGTCTGCCAGCTATTTCGGAAACACATTAGTCATTGCTCGCAATCAGTTTTCATTTCGGGCTTCGAATTTGGAAAAACCTGTAACTCTTTGCATCGCGCATTTTGCAGTTTGAAGTATTCAAATATCTTAAGTAGTTGTTGGAAAAAGAAATGGTAAAGTTTGGGGTTGTTATCACCGTATCACTTTAAGGGGAGATTCTACCTTTAATGCAGAAAAATTGGTGATTCTTTGTGAATTTTTTGTACAAAGACTGTTCGACAAATTAATCTGAAGTTTGGCAGGCTGTTTTATAGTAGCTTAAACTGTTATTCTGCATTTCCGTGCGAAGATTAAAAAATATAGCAGATATATATTGAATTTTGATTCAGAGCGTTGGAAAAAATCGGGTGATACTGGCGTTGATGAAAATTACAAAAAGAAAAAAAGATTCTTAATCTACACGAATATGGCTATCTATGGTAGTAGATGCATTAAGGAAAATAAAAAAATGTTAAAATCGCATCTTCTGAAAAAGATGAATCGAATTCCGCCCAGAAATCGGGAAAAACATTTTTAAATAAAAAAGGAACGGTAACAGATGCGACAACAAATCTACTACCACAGGTAGCCACATTCAAGTAGATTAAAAATTTATTTTCATTTTTGGGTTTCAGATAATCCTGAGGGTACTTTCGATCAACGTCAAGCTTTTTTCAACGCTCTCAGTCATCACACTGTATCTGCCAAGCTTTTACGTTTACCGTCACAAAAAAATTCAGAACAATAGTTCAAGATACTGTAAAATAGCCTGCCAAATTTTAAATTAATTTGCAGAACAGTTTTCGTGCCAAAAATTCACAAATATTCACCTATTTTTCGGTCCCACAAGGTAAAATCCCCCCTTAACGAAAGGAGGGAGAGATCTGAAATTTCTGTCAGTGGATTTTTAGGCAGAGAACATTATTTGGTATATATAAATACTATAATACCCTGTGCTGGCGCCGTTTTCCCTATGCTTACCCGATTAGATCCTTTGTTCGCTTGGGTTTCAGCGATGATCTTGTTTCGATTGTGAAGTTGCCTAAGCTTCCTTATAGTGATCGATTATTGATCGGTTCTGATTTAAGTTGAAAGCAGTCAAGCTCGTCTCAGCGCGAGCAAATATACAGTTAAATGAATCTCTCTGGGAAATGGAACGATGCATACACTATTCATTCGATATTATATGAATACAGTATGTATCGACGTTCTGTTAAAGAAGTAGGACGGACTTAGTACTCGGCCTACTTAATTCAAATGCATTTGAAAGACGCGTTCGCTGACATATAGAAAATGCAAATTTGCTAATTAGCCGCGGTTCCGAAAGTTGTAGTTTGAGAAGATATCACGGCCGAGTGGAGTTCCGTTTCGTTAGTTTCTTATCACGTTAACAAGCCGGGGAGATTCCCTTGTCTGATACCGTCTGCCTTGGATAGGAATTCCTGTATTTAACGAATGGGCGAGTGCGCGCGAAATTTGAGAACCGCGCGGAAATCATATTTCGCCGATATTACTTTCCGACGTGACGACGACGAGGCGGCGGCGTGCTAAACAACAAGACGAATGAACGGTCGGAATCTTGACAAATGCAAGGAGCTATGGTAGCCCGGCTCGTATACGCTTCCCGGAAAACGTTTGTCGAGCTGAACTGAAATATGATGGCATAGTATCCGACAATATTTAATTGCTCCTTCTGGCAGAGTAACTCACTGCTCGGATAATAACGGCGGGAGGTATAGCAACCTTGCAGCGAAGAGAGGGCGACTTCATTACGAGCCGAGTTATTCAGCTTGCTCGTACTACGTTTATCAAAATTTCCCGGGGCAGGCAAATTAAAAACTTGCCCGTCTCGAAATTTTCGCGTAACTAAAACAGAATACAGATTGCAGGCATTAGCACTGGACTGATCTTTTGACGGGAGATGTATCCGAATTTCGTTCTTACCGAATATTTCACATTTAACGGAGCTGTCACGTTCAAATGTAAAAACGGCAGATCTATAAAATATCCGCGGAGAATACGCCGTTGAATTTTCAGAATCGGAAAAGTTTCAGTTTGAAGATTGAGGGATTACACGATTTAAATCCTGCATGGGTTATTGTTCGGTCCTTTTTCCGAGAAGTATTTGCTACATGTAACGTAAAAGCTTTTGCGAGGGATGTCGGTGGAATTGATGTCCATTGAGTCGTCACGCTTAGGGATCTGTACCAGGCTTTTACCTATCAGTTTTATAGCCTCTAACGAGTATTGCAAACAGTGACTGCTCTTCAAAGAACGCGAGACACCAGTCACGAATTATTGGGAACGATTTGAGGGGTAGGCGGACATGTCTAGCCACACCTGTTCGTCGATTATCGATTTTCGGGAACGTTTCGACGTGGAATCCAAACATCGTCGGGAGGCCCCGCGGCAACCACCACCCGTCCACCTGACGTATTATCGATTATCTGTCCCTGGCTATGAATAATCGCCGGTTAAAGTCCTGTACTACCACCGAGACTTTCAGCGGAAGACGAGGTTAACCGCGAACTTGCGACGATCAGGACGTGTCGTATCCTGAATCGTCCCGAAAACTGGCCCGCCTGAAGTTATCAAGGAATCATTGGTATTCGCGAGGCAGATCGTCGCCCATATCTCGAATATATAGTTTTGCAAAAGCACGCGAACGAAGAAGTTGTGTCACGGTTGAATTTGCCAGTAAGAGGAACCGCGAGTTTCGAAGTTCCGAATCAACGAGATTCAATCTCCTTCGCATAACTGCATCGCTACTATTCCTCGAAGATATTATTACTTTCCAGGATGTCGTTTTTCTTTTCGATGAACACATTCTTGGTCTTTCCAGGCAAACGAATTTAATCGACAGAAATTTGCTAATGGTGCGAGCTAATAGTCTAGATCTACTAAAGGCTTTTTCCGTTGAAAATAATAAATAATAATAATAATCTTTGCGCGCAATGCGATAAATAGTACACAGCCGGCTGGTTGGACCATTTAATCGGTGTAATCAATCGCGGCATCAAATCCCTATCTATTAATAATTGCTTTATAAATCCATCGACTGTATTAATACCTTACGTTTGAACGAGGTTGCACGTGAACCACGATTGAAAAATACCCGTTCTATCACGTGCATTAAATATGTATCCGCCGCTCCACCACTGGTTCTTGTTTAACATGAAACAGAACACAGCGTAACGCATTGCGCGGGCTCGTTAAACAATAATCTCTTCGCCACGCTCCAACAGGCTGGTCTCGAAAGTTATCGCAACGCGGACAAAACCCGATAAATTGCGCTTATCCGTCGTGCACGGTGTACCTTAGAAATTACTATGGAACAATATCTGTGAAAGAGGCGAACGAAATACCAACAAACTTGAATGATCGAGCATCGAAACGAACCGAGCTGCACGAAGGAATTGCGCGCCGGGAGGAAAAAAAAAATTGATACGTATAGACGCGAAATTCGAGCGCGATCGGCGAAGAGAAAATCAATTCGCCCCTACAAATCCATTACCGACTCAATCAAGACAATTTTAGACTTGATTCGCCCCGATTCAGAGCCGCCTGTGCAGCAACAGTTCCTTCCTTTTCCCGGTGCCGCGTTCCTCTCGTAATAATTTATTTCCCGCCCAACCGGGGTGTGCGGGAAGGGCGGGAAAAAAGAAGAAAAGAAACGAAAAGAGAAGCAACCGATACCCCCCCACCGTCATCGATCGCAGCCCGTCAGCGTAATTGCTTACACGGGTGCCGGTTGCGTAAAGCTTTTCGAGCACAATCGGAATGCTCAGAAATAGACGTCGAAATGTAAACGGCCGGGGAATTCGATTCTGGCGTGTTCGCGAGCCTGGCACAATTTTCCCCACCGACCCGGCTGCGATAGACGATGAATTCGTCGAGATCGGACGAACGAACACCCCTTCCCCCCTCGCTCCCCCGTCACTCCCGCGTCCTTCACCCCTTGGCACCGTGCGGCTCTGCAGTCCGTAGTCTCTGCCACGAGCGAGATCGCGCCCGCGAGGGGAGAGGAGGAGCAGCGAGGGTCGGATGGGGAAAAAAAGGAGGGACGGGGGTGGCCGCGCGGATCGCACGGAATCTCGACGCTCGACGAAACTGGAGACATCGGTTCGTGCTGGCTTGATACCCGACAAAAGGTGAGGAATTCCTGGCCGTCGCTTTATCCGTCTCTCACCACCGCGTCTCTTTGCTTTCCCTGTGGCTGCTTAAGGTGGGGAAAATGCGGGGGTTGGGCACCGTAAAGAATGTCTTGTTCCCGGCAATCACCCGAATATCTCGGTGTACATAGACGCGCCGCGAGGTATAAATACCGGGAAACCGGCATTCGAGTTATTCCAATATTCACAGTTAGACGTGTAACTACCGCGCTAACGTTCGCCGTCTCTGTTTCTGCAATTTCCGAACTCCCGTTCCCTCTCTGTCCGCCTTCGTTTCTTCTCGATTTTTCTCGTCCCGGTCGCCGTACGGACTTCTCGCTCCGTTCTCCATTTTCTACCATCACCCCCAGCTACCCCCTTTCTGGTAGCGCTACTTTTTTTGTAGACTGTACATTTTAATCTTGGCTGGGTTTTCCAGCGCTCTGTAGCGCGCGCTGCCTCCGCGTTGGGAGCATCCACCGTTTCAGCAGTATGCTCCCTTTCCTTGCGTTTGTCACTGTGTCTTTTCTTGGGCACGGTACTTCCGTGCCTACCGGCTCGTGGAAAGAGTCTCTCAGGGCGTATCCATTGTATCCAAGTCTCCGGCTACGGAATGTACGGATGTACTCGCGCGATCCTTCGGGATTCATATATGTTCACCTAAGTGGCAGAATGATATTTTCCACCTACGGGAGTTCCCTTTATTCCGATACCCGGGTCCCCGCGCACCGCCTGGCTTCCCTGCCATTTTTTACCATCTGCTTGCCCCGGACGTCTGCTTTGGCTATAAATTAGAATTTTTACTCTCCCTCGTCGAGACACCGGAGTAAGAACCAGAACTATTAATTAATATCTCTAGAGGAGAGTACACGTTCTAGTACCTCCCCTACAGCACGTTTAGAAACAAAATTCGTTGAAAAATTATATCTTAAGCTGTGGAATGAACCGTCAATTAAAATTTCACGGATCTTGCAATGTAACGCATTACTCGATTTAATATTCTGCGACAAAGGAATCGGTTTCTTGTCGGATCTTCTTTCACGTTTTACCCTTCAAAAAAAAAAAAAAAAAAAAAACGTATGTACACGCGTTCTTTTGTTACCCTCGCCGTTAGTCGAGCGACGCCGTCCCCCGTCCTTCCTTTTCGTTTGTTTTTCTCCCAGGCACTAGCAGGTTCTTTACGACTCTCCTTAATTCCTTCCGTCTCCGGCCTTCTTGCTCTCTATTCGGGAATTTCGGGCCTACCCCAGACGTCCCTCTCTCGCGACGCCGCGGAATAATTTAAAAGCTCATTAGCTCTGCCATTTCTTAAGTTCGGGATAAAGTTGGCGGGTGGGTCTTAGAAACGCGGGTTGCAGCTCCCTTTGCTGCACTTCCTACCTCGTCCCTCCTTACTATCCGAGAGTACCTCAGGATCCAGCAGGGATCGTGGTGGTCGTGTCGGTGGCGACGCTGATGGTGATGGCGGTAGGAGTGGCTTACGAAGGGAGGAAAGGAATATAGGAACGTGAAGGGGGGTTGAGGGTTTCGCTCCAGGGGACTTGGTCCTGGTTATATAGCCGTAGCCTGGCCTCCACCACATTGGTTTGTCGAGCCATTAATCGGAACAGCTTTATACCAGGAGATTTATATTGGATTAGGTTGCGGGACTAGTGGTGGTTTAGTTTGAAGGCCCTCGCCCCGTCCTACGCCACCCCGACGGTTAACTACTATCACCCCCGTTTAATGAACGTCATTCGAAGGAATTTCTTTCATCCTTCCTGGACCCATTTCTTTTCCCTTCCCGCCGTTGCTACTTTGCAGTTTATTAGAGGACCAGCGTGGACAGGAGTTGAATATTCACGGATCGATGCCACTTTCGGTTCTAGAGCCTTCGCGTTGTTGCGAGTGTCATTTCGTAATTGCAATCAGTACTGTTTAAATATAGGGTAAACCAACCAGTAATTGACCGCATACCAGTGATGAAAGAAATGTCAATTATAAATTTAAAAATAATGTATGATTATAAATGGAGTGTAGTTGCACTTTTAATATTCCATATTAATAAGTACAATTCTTATTAAAAGTATGCGGTCATTTGCTAGGCTTCGACAAGTTTTTCATTTTATAATTGTTTTCTTATAAATTACGATAAGAATAAGTAATTATTTGTATAGAAATTTTCAGAAAAATAAATTTAAATGCAATTTCAACAGTTGTTTTGTTGTTATACATAAATATATTCAAGTTTTAATCTCAAAGGTCCATAAATTCAACAATTCTGTCGTTCACTGGTTGGTTTACCCTAGGTGGTATTCTAAATTCAAGTTCTTTCTGAGTAATTTAACAAAGGTCAACGATGAAAGAACAAAAGACAGTGGAATGAATGGAATAAAAGTTGGAACGTGGTGTAGGTATTAGGATTGGCTTGTGTTTGGTTAAGAGCGTTCCAAGGACCAACCAGCACCTGCATCGATCGGAACGCCTATTTTTGAACTCCCTTGTTATCCTGGCCGTATCTAAAGTTCGCATGTGTTTGCCGATGCTTTGGAAAAATCAATACTTGATCGTGCGTCGTCTTCGAGACTTTATTTTCGGTTCCAATCATACGGGCAAATATTTCATCGACGCGTCAAGCAGGTAACGATGTTCGACAAATACGCGTTGGGAAAATTCTCCTCGCTTTCATCGCGGCAGGGGCAGAATCGAGTTCGATATTCATTTTGTTAAAAGATTTCACCGAAGGTAACGCACAAACATACATGGCCGCGCCTGCGCGATTTTCTTTCATCTCTTTTTTGTCAAAGCGACGCCAGCAGTGACTGGTATAAAATTTAATAAATTCGAGGGTGAAGGAAGCCACGGCATCGATATCGGAAAAGCACCACAAAGTGATGTTTGATGTATTACGTTTGATCATAGTTGGCTGATCAAACCACTTTAAAGAGTCAACGGTCCACAATGCGCCTTTATGGCTTAGTACTCTATCAGTAACACGCGAGTGTTTGATATTTATTAGATTATCCACGGGAAAGAGATTCCGCGCGAAAGATTAAAAGCGTGTCGCCATTAAGAAAGAATGAATTAACTTAGACCTTCGAAGTCGCTAGGTAAGAGGTTAAGAGATAGAATTTAATATAAAACGTCACTTTAGCTGGAGCTATAATATTGTATAATGCGCACAGAATCGTTCGGGTGTATGAAATATCCAAGATACGTCTGACCGAAATCGGATCCTGACTACTGTTGAATTATGGAAGCTGAAACATGAACTGAACTTTGCGATGTATTAGCTGGCCCTTACTCGCTGGCGAATTGCTTAGCAAGAACAGTTACCATTGATAGAAACTCATCCATTTTCGAGAAATCGTAACATCAAAACTAGTTATATATGTACATAGGGCGATACTCGTAAAACGATGTCTAGTTGTGTCTAAATTATATCCACATTAATATTCAGTTTACAGTGTAATGGATTTGAACAGCTCCTACCCTCAGCGATATATAAAATACGATGTTCGATATAAAAAACAAGCTTCGCCATGAGATATAATTGAAGCAAACTTTGAGCATAAACGTACCAGTCACTTTATAAGAATCATCCTGTATATTCCGCTTCTGGCGGCTCTGCAACGAGACTGACGTGCTAACGAAATTGCAACCCCTATTATTTCAACCCATTCCAGCCGACAGATAAGAAGAAAAAAATTGGAAGAATAACATAACGTTGGCATAAACTCGCGTGACCGTTTAATATCACCGGGTTTGATCTCTTCATCGTCGCGATAAAACCGTTCATTGGCAACGAATCAGGTGGAAGAGAGACGTCCAAGTGTCAGAATCTCGCTGGTGAAAAGCGCTGTCGGAAGCCACGAACCGGAGCGTGTACGTCCGGACGTGGAACTTCACGGCGGACTAGTTAACTCTGTTTCTACTTTCGACCACGGTAACCGAGATATCTCGGCGAGCCGGGGCGCGGAAATTTCGTTGGCAGAAAGCGTTATAGGCGGGAAAGTGCGCGCGTATTTCCTTGGCGCGAGAGGTCACTGCAACGAGACACGAGAAAGAGCTTCACCTCCTCGACGGGGGGTTCGCGTTCTAAACGCGCTAATTTCTAGCGTTTTCGAGAGGCCCGTGGATAAGGTACGGGGCACCCAATTAGCTTGTCCGCGAACTTTCGCATAATGAGATTTAATGACCGTGCAGCACGGAAAACGTGGCAGTTTCAACCAGTTTCCGATTTTCGACACTTCATCGCGGCTTTCGCCCATTTACCTACATCGGCTAGTTATTCAAAATACAGTAATGACTCGTTAGTGTCCCGTTTTTACCATGCGTTATAATCACGCTCACTATCCCCACCATTTCTTGGAATCCTTCAGTCGAGAGTGAGAGAACGAAAGAGACGACGGCAACTTCGTGTCAACTGTTTCGTTCCCTCTCGCTCGGCTCTGGGGTTTTCTCACTCGCGACATCGGCCGCACGGAATAGTCTAAGAGCATATACTACTCTAAGGAAATAGTGTCCGCATCGCGTTAGTGTCCTGCCGCCAGCCCCGATCGTCGTGATTCTAACGAGGCATTACTGTACATTCTTCCCGAATTTCTCTTGACCACTTGTGGTCGTTTCCAACAAGTTCATTCAGTTACCGCGCAAAATTCACCCATGTACATTTCGACATGAGATTGTTTAACAGCTACGAGATATCTAGGTGCACGATGTGAAATGAAATCAAGAGTAAACTTGTAATCTTTTTCACTGCCTTCATTCATATGTCAGCGTTAGTGTGAAAATGACAACAGTTGGTCGATAAACGGGCTATCGCCGGCAACGGGGGACATTTACTTTGCTCCCAGCCTTCAGACGCTGTAACTATTTTCGCTTGGGTAAAAACTGCGCGAAGCTGTTCTTATAAGCAATAACGAACCTTTGGGTAATCTTATCGCATACTAAAGGGTACCTACCTGTAAATACATAAACGGCAACGGGCGAAGTGAAAACACGCGGAAACTCGCCGTAGAAGCCGGCTGCTGGCGGGGGTCGATCGCACCCCCCTGTATCCGAGACAGTCCATTGATTTCACGATGTTGATTATGCGGTGGCTGAGATGGGTTTAAATTTCACGCTTCACCGGCGAACCCCGTGGGGCAAGATAAGGATACGTACGGGGGAGGTTTAAGCTACTACTGAGTACACGAGGTTTAGCGGTTACCCTTGGCGCGAACAAGAAATTCCACTTCGGGAGCCGTGAGTGTGAATATTAGATATCTTGTCGTTCGTCGTTGGCTGCGTTGTTGCTGTTGAAATTATTGCCGCGGGGGATGGTCTCCCGATACCCCGGCGCTGTTGGGGCCGTGGAGCGAGCAAGTCGAAAAGGGGGCGAAAGAACGGGAACCGAAACGCTCGTACAGGACTTGCTATTCGCGAGTTTATCCTGCCCGATTCCCAAGAGTGACACTGCAATCGATACGTACCGGCTGCAAACCGTCGCTTTTTCGCTCGTTGCACACACTTTCACCCGGTTGCACGCTCTTCCCCTCGTTTTCGCGACAAACTGCAGCCACTCTCGTCGTAACGATCCACGAATCGCAGCGTCTCTTTCCCGTTGTTGCCAAACAGTGTCGCTCGTTGTAGCGTTGCGTGCACGCGTGCTAGCCGAAAGCAAACGAAGGCAGGGGTTGCGTCGAAATTGCTGGCGCGTAAAAATTCGGTGAACTGGTGATGCCAATAAATATGTATACCCATTCGCGTGCAAGAACTTAGGAGCATAAAAATTTATTCACATTCACGGTAGTTCTATAGCGAGTGAGATTGGAGTGGAACAAAACGGGAGCCCCACCTCGCTGCGGACATTCCACGAGGAATGAAATTCTGCCATTACAAATGGCAGGGGCTATGAAACGGGGAGAGGCGAAAATAGAAAGAGATCGCAGAGGGAAACGAAAATTTTTCGAGAATCTGGAATAATAAGCTTGTCCAAATTGTACGTTCGTTCCAGGGGGAATTGCACGATGTTCGTAATAACGCGATATTAAATGAAACGCGAAGCTGCCCCTGCTCTCTTTCGAGTGCCAGCGCGAGCTCGTGAGTATGGAGAGTGCACACGAGCGTAAAAGAAGTGGCGTAATGGCATGGAATGGAAATACTCCGGATCCGTGTAGAGAGAGAAAGAAACCGAACATACAAATAAATATGCTGTGTAAAGGAGAAGGGTAACGCGGAAAGGAGGCTAAAAGCTGGGAATAATCGAGCGACGTTGACAGCGTAGCCTGCATCAGGAGCTTAACGAAGGCGCTTATCGTGATAAGTTCCAACTTCGTTCTTGCCGGCGCGGTATCACCTAATCCAGCAACATGTGGATTTTCGTCGGTGAACTCGGCCGTTGCTACTAGTTGCTGCTTCGTTGGGGGCTTTCAGTTTTCACCTCTCTTCCGTGCGTTTGCATTTAATTATGCGTTTCGGTACTACGTGTAAACACTTGAGTGGTAGTTGGTAACAAAGTTTTCGTAGAAATTAAACGAATGTCCCTGATTAGTTGGCGGATTTCGCAAGGGCTGCGCGAATCAATACAGTAACGCAAGAATTAATTACATAGTCTCAGCTGGCCATTAGGAAATCCCTGGCCATTAGCCAGTCATTAGGGGGAAATAAATTGTAATTAAAGTTTCAAAGCGTCAAAGGAATCAGGAAGTAGTTTCCTCTGTACAGACGAATGCCACGGGAGACTTGGTTCCATAAAGAAATTCATGAGCGAGGTAATGCAAGGATACATGCTTGTGCTCGCAGTTAATCCAGCCACCCTATTGCACCGCTCGCTTCTAATATTCTGCAGATAGGAGCTTAAAGGCCGTATTACCTTCGCGGAGAGGAAACGTGTTCTCGTGGTTCACTGTAAAACTTGGCGCGCTTGATGGGAAAAGCTCTCGAAAAGATTGCCTTGGCATCGATGCTTCGAGTAGTTAGTGCGACTGGAATTTAATGACGACCATATTGCTTTCATTGTTCCTTACAGTGGCCAGTAGTAAAGGGCTGCG
Source organism: Andrena flavipes (assembly GCA_963971345.1). Taxonomy (NCBI): domain Eukaryota; kingdom Metazoa; phylum Arthropoda; class Insecta; order Hymenoptera; family Andrenidae; genus Andrena; species Andrena flavipes. The sequence goes on along the minus strand of OZ020480.1, from coordinate 26,252,564 downwards.
TATAATGCGAGCCATTCGAATCGTACTGCGTTCATCAAAATGTACATTACCCTTATTATCATAGGTACACGCGTAACACGTGCCTGAAATAATGGGACTATGGTTAGTGCGCGAGTTACTCCATATTTTTTATTGCGAAAAGTCACGAGTATGCACGCTTGAAATAGAATAGTTTTGTGGGGCAAGGATTCACGTGTTAAGTAATGGAAATTCAGCTTTGTGACTAAAGGTTGATGAGCTATGGCCTATGGCACGCAAAACCATGTTCATGATTCCACACGTAATCACGAGTACTTAGTAGACCACTAATCTAGACAGGAGTTAAGTAGACAGGTTTTCTCCCCTACTTGGAAGGATCAGTTGATTAGAATAATCCACTGGCAAGGATGCTAACTTCGTTAGAACGATCCAATCGACTCCTTTCTCTCTGCAATCAGAATTTAACGTTGCAATTCATTTCGCCAACTTACGTGTACACTGCCATTTCTCCGCGCCTCAAATATTTGCGGAAAAATTATCGGATGATCAATCGTGGAAGGCTCCTGTCAACAGGGTGCTCCAAATAACGGATTGTTTTAGACGCCACTCACGTAGATTGGTTGATTGTAAACAATCGTTAGTTGCTACATTTTCCATGATTTACGATTGATTCGAGCGTATTTGTATCCAGATTCACTCCCCTAATCGCTACTCCCGCTGCTGTCCCTCCATTTACATCGCGTTATTTCAAGTCGCCGCCGTCCCAAAACAATTCGCCATCGCTCGCGATTAATTATCGTCCGTCGAACCCGGCCCGAAATCGAAATAAACCCATTTATTCCCGTGCAACCGTGGCCGAGGACACGGGGCGGAACGGATTCCTCCCGTACGGACCGCGTAAACCGTTTCTCGTGTACTTTTGCTACAGTCGCCTGTAACATTCATCGGGAACGCAGCGCTCTGCCGCGCAGTCATTAGAATAAAAGCTTTTTTCTGTTCGATTTACATAAATGCAACGCTCGCTGGGAAACAGCGAAGTTCCTGGGCACCGCCGTCGGGACCGCGTCTCACGGTTTCATCCGTCCGAATAAATAAATCATAACCGCTGCGTGGCGGGTTTCCAGCGGGGCTATGCGCGAGAAAGGCTCTTCAGTGGACGTCTAAACTCTTGAGAGGAACAGAAAATCAAGGAGAATCACGGGAACACTCCGCGAGGATAACGGTCGCGGAGTTATCTCGCGTTATCGCCGTTTATTCCGCCATTTTGCCAGGGGAGCACGCGACGTTTCGGGGTGTAGCCGACTTGACAGACTGTTTCCAAACTTGTCTGCCGCTTCTTCGCCTTCGCGTGTCCCTTTCGTCCCGGTGGCTGGCTCGAAATTCGCCGAAGGAACTCGGCCAACTGCGGCCAGAAAGGGAAAAGGGGCGACGAAACGTGGCGGCGAGAACGAGAGGGGAAGCTGGTAGTTTCCGGTTTCTTGGACACATCCCCGTGCGGAAAGTTTTGATTTAGCAGACACGGCTGCCCCGGATTCCGCAGTCTGACTGGAGTAACTTGATTTTCGAAATGGCTTGTCATCTCGGATAAGACTGGCCTATCCGTCCCCCCTGGATACAATAACCCCACAGTTCTGCCGTCTGTGGTTCTTTATCCTCGTCCCTCCCTTTGTCCTTCCCATGCCATTGTTTCCGCGCCGACTCTTTCTCCCTTTCTTGGCCGGAGCCGCTCCTTTTCTAGCTTCCGTCCTTTATCGGGGCTGAACTCTGCTCGACGCAAAGCGTTGCCTGGCGCTTGGTGTCGAAACGGGCATGTTACGCTCAGCCATATTCAGGGACCGAGTCCATTGAATTCTCATTATGTACGTTTCGTGTCTGGCTCGTCGGTTATTGGGTGAATTTCCTGCGATGAGCCGAATCCCCTGAATGGATCGCTATTCTGGGTAGTTTCTTGGTCCGACGAACATTTGGTCATGGGTATTACCTACACGAAGAGCGTATTGCGGGTAGTCATGCGTGTGGGTATTATGTTTGATGGCCAGCCTGAAAACTGATAAATCTTGGTTAGAAATTATTTGGAAAGTAGGTGTATTATTCGTTATCCTCGTCACTTTTCTTCCTAGAATCTGAATTCGATTATTCGCCTGGTAACGAAAGGCTAGATAATATCCTAGTTTCTAGAAACTGAATTCTTTTTAGTCCCGTGGAAGGGGAGAAACGGGCTCCTCTCACCCCGCCCCTCGAAACACTCGAACTATTAATTACATATTGTTCGAGGACGCCCAAAATTTTGGGCGGAGCGCGTCGCCGCGCGCTTAACATTCAGAGGGTCCTCTGACAGGTTAATTAAATACTTTGTACACGGATTCGTGCGGCTGAATTTCATAGGACCGAGGAAATTCTAATTAATGCTCGCATGCCAAGTGGAACAGCGTAGAAACGTTTGAATGCTTTTGCACACAAAGCTGGATATGATGTGTTGTAGGCATCCCATTTGTTCCTACCATAGAAGGTCATCCTCATAGAATTTACGTGTATCGCGGCGAGATAGGGAGGAAGGCGAGAGATGGGGAAACGATAGGAAGCCGAAAGCTAAGGGAAATCGCGGCAGCGTGCGATAGAAAGAGGCAGAGCGAGGGGAAGAGCGAGAGAGTGGGAAGAAGGGTGTTGGGGGTGTGGTAAGCAGTGTGGGAGCAAGGGAGTCGCGTGTAGACGCAACAATGTTCTCCTTCCCTCGTACTTCAGTTAGCTTGCATTATAAGCTAGAAATTTAGTGCTACCATGGGATCAACCACTCTCGAGAAGCGTACCACTTCCTCTAGGAACGACCCTAATAATGCCATTAGATACATCGCGAATCCCTAATCTGGGGTTAGAAACTTGCATAATTCTCGACCCGCCGCCCCGTAGCTTGAGTTCGCTACTTCAAACTTGCCTCGTCGAAACTCACGACGGTATTCTAAAATCGCTGGAATATTAGGGCGCTCTAATAAGGTTGGCCCCGATCATCGTGACATTCGCGGATTCGTCACGATCCTACGAAATCCCTTGGTCCAAATGTGCATCGGATCCGGTTGCTGCATCAAGCGTAGGGCAGCCACGTCGATTTTTCTATATTAGAAGCTAAAGACGCGGTCTGCATCTGCAGAGTTTCGATCGTCGCATCAATCTGTCATTGTACGCTTCAACCACCGACACCATCGTCCACGTCAAGCTGAATTTATCGGTATCAAGCTATTTGGCGAGTAACAGCGCCGTGTAATTAAAGACCGAGCAGCAGCTCACCATCGACGCGGGTCAAAACAGCGGATAATGCTCGCCTCGGTGTCGTATCGATTATTTCGTAAGGCGAGCTTCTCGCCACGTGGACGTCCCCGTTTCGCTTTAAGAAGGACGTAGCGATATCGGCAGCCCGGTAATGAAAGCTCCGCCCGTAGTAATTACTTTATCGATACGGTACGATACACCGCGATTTTTCTCAATTTCTTCGCTTATATCCCCGAGGTTCCGCGATCCTCCCCCGAGCAGCTTGGGGATTTATTTATAGAGTTGCTATTGCAGACATAAGTTTGTCAGCCGAGGAGAAAAAGAGGAAAGATGGGAAGGGGTGCGATCAGGACGGAAACTGAACGATGGGTTTTGTACGTATAGAGATATAGAGATATAGAGGGGAGTAGTATCCCTGTTACGCTCCGGAAAATCACAAGGGACGAACGACGCTTTCACGAACTTTGCCACGAGTTCTCCACTCTTGGCCGTCCTCCCTCTTTTTTCACCGATACTTTCTTTCCTATCATCTTCTTCACTTTTCCCCCCGCCTTTATTTGTATCGTTCTCTGTTTTCCTATTTTCCGCGGGTATCCGATGCCGGTCGTTGCGACTCGCTTGCCATTTAAATAACGGTGCACCGAGACTCATTATTTCGCGAAGAATGCTAGAGAAGGATGCCTCTCGTTGCTCATTTTCATCGAATATTTTCGTGGCGCGTCACATTTACTGTCACTCTAATTGCTCAGATGCCGTCCAAGCTTGATCTTTATAATACCGTTGAACCAGTCAGCGGTACCATTGCTTCATGATGCATTCCAGAATATTCAATTTCTCAACCTCCTGGTTCCACCGGAACCATGTTCTCTCTCATCTAAGTTCGCTCTTGCTTCAGGCATGAATAAGTGGACGCGATTCAAGAAACTTTCCCACCTAGCCCTGCCTGATTGAGATTCCTCGTCGTACTAATTCGTCCTTATGGACGGTCTTCGGGGAACCGGTAATTACTGCATCCACCGTCGAATACTTAGTAATTACATTAACACAAAGCCACCATCGCATTTAACGTAATGCTCGATCGCGAAGTATAATGAGATTTTCAAGCAATGAAAAGTCGTTTTCTCGTGTGTAGGCAATTGTAAATGAAACATTCTTCTATTAATTTTATCGTACCTAACGATTATTGTTCCTAGAAGGAGAAATTTAGATTTGCGGTAGAAGATTTACTCACTTTCCCTCTAATCTTTACGCCGCGCGACTGAACATCCAAGTACTCTTTACGATCGGTGCCCAACGTAATGGCGCAAAGAGGCGAGCGTGCGTGTCTGACCAAAAGGACGGATCTACTGCAAAAAGTAAGATCGATCCAGCTGGGATTTATGCGCGTGCACCGTCAGAAGGGCTGCAGGCGTGAATACGTTAAATGGTGGCTTTAGTCGTTACACTACGCGCCAGAGAATTTACGAATTCACCTCTGGGCTATAACTGCGGCTATATGATAATGCATTTCGGTACGTTGCGCGTTACAACTGTTTCTCCCACGTACTACGTATCTAATTTGCGGAGAGTTTCCTTTAACTAATCGCCAAATCTGCTAATCATCATGTTTCGCGAGTCAGCGTTTCAATAACTGTATGCATAATAATTACACGAATATGCATGTATCTCGTGCTGTTTCGATTTTAGAATATTGTTAACCGTTCGTTCACCGGAAGCACAACTGAAACTTGCAATAATTTATCTCATCGAATTGCCTATAAATTGATTGCACGTTCGCGGAAAAATTTCGAAAACAGTGTTCGTCCACTGTAAAGTTATGCAAAAACGCACGCAACTGTGTTGGGGTTGAAATGTAAAAGGGGCGGGGTGGGGGTGGGGGCAAAGGCACACAGTATGCATCCAGTCCACCTAATAACTTATCAGATCAATTACAGTTATTACTTCATTCCGCCTCGACGCTTCGGAAGTTTCCGCGGAGCTGAGCTAGCTCGTTACCCCGGCAATTTTGCGGCTCGAGCGAAAACCGGCGGAGTGTGAAGCGCGGCCGAAGTATTCGCGGAAAATAAATAGTATAAGGTAAATGGTGAAGACTTCTGGTTATTTTTCACCAGGCTAGTCGAAGTCGAACCGATCCAGCGGCCCTGCTTTTTGCTTAATACCATCGCCGCATAATTTTACACTCGGGCGTGATTAAACGAGGAGGGTAAAAGTTTTCGTTAGACTGTCTGATGCGCGGGAACTTAGAGACACCGTTTCCTATTGGTTCGCTCCGAGCACCGTGCGCCTTTTTCCCTCTCGATGTTCGGCAGACTTGTTAATTCGAGGCCGGATATCGAGCTTCTTGAAGAGGAAGAATGGTAGGTGTCTATAGTTGTCTACGCAATGTTTTATCCATTATCGTGGCCTCGACAGGGCCAAGAGTTCATTAATTGCGAATCGTGGATATTTAAATAGTACAACTGGCACCGGGCCACCTGTAATAAATTCAAGATTTCTTTCACTTTTTATTGGCGTTCCCCTCTATATCACCGAACCCGATCGCAGTTCGGCGAGTTCGTTAATATAGAAGAATACCAAGGTGCTGGTGAATGAATTCGCCCTAACGACCAACCGGAGAGTGTCATTTGCTGGAAGCGATGGCGGCCAAATCAATGGCCTGCCATTCGAGGGGTTCATGAGACTTTTCTGACATTAGCGAAAAAGGGTACTCCGCGTAACAGAGCTTCCTTGATCCCTCTGAAAACTGACTGCCATTGTCCCTGCCACCTCCAACATTTCTTTGCTGGTTCCACGAATTCTCAAGTGAACCGTGATATTTCGGAGAAAAACTTCCGTCCGACCGTTAATCTCTTTTATGCTTTTCAATTATTTCTCGATGTTGCAAAATAATCGTCATCGTTATAGCTTCGTTTGAAGTTGCCTATTTGCTTTATTAAAGTTACAAACTTCACGGTAGGCGCATCATTTTTCAACCTCGCGATTTTCTTCGCGTTGAACCTGCCCGGGAATAAATTCCGATTACTCGTCCGTCGGAACGGCAGCCGCACGGCGCATTGTAGCACCTCTCCGGGAAGTTTATTAGATTCGCGCTCGCAGTCGCGACGAAGCAATATACATGGATGTTTTATCGGTAACAGGCGCGTACACATCCCCGCCTTTTGAGCACAGCCGGTGCTTTAATAGCGCTCTGAACTGTGCTTTCCAAGTATTTATACGCACACGGCCGACTGTGCGAGCTCAAAGCGCAGTCTGCGCGATCTCTCGTAGACCCAAGACTCTTTCATTCGGTCCTCGGCAAGCCATTCGACTGAGACGACGCTGTAACGAGTGCGCAAATCGAGCCACCCTTCCTGATGCCACCCCGCGGTATTCTCCTTTTTGCCGACCGTCAAGCCGCCTCTACATTCATTTTTCCCCTCCTCTGATACCAGCCGCGTTCACGCATGCCGTGGAAGTTTCTTCGTTTACCGCCGCCTACAATGCAAACGAGTCGCTCTAAGACCGATTTACATTTCCATTAGCTGGCTGCCCCGTCTCGCGTCGATAAATCTGCTCACTTTCCCGTGGACACGTCGCTGAAACCGGGACCACCACTCACCGTCGCGTCCCTCTAAACCCGAATGCCTGATAGCCTGTGCTAATTTCATTAACGTTAGTTTACGACGCGTTTGGCACGAAAATTTGTATGCAAATCGAGTTACTTTTGACTGCTCGGTTTATGGCATCGTAGGCGGAGGCCACTTGGAGCGCTAACAGAAGAAATCTGTTGACAGACTGGATGGCTCAATCAGCTCCAGCGGCTGTTCTGTGGACGGAGGGATTCGGATGGTGAACCAGGCTTACCAGACCTGCAATTTAGCCCCGTGCCTTCAGTTTCTGCGTTATTTTGTGCTCTTATTAGATTAGAATTGTCTTGAACCAAAACAACCGAATCAAACATCCGGATTCGAACTTTCATCCAATATACTTACATGGTCCATTTTTCTTCTCTTCTGGAATAACTTTGCTACTAGTGTTGTTGAAAGTTTACCGCGGATGTTGGTGTTCCACTGTTTCTCAGCGCGAGAGCACTGGCTAGAGTCGATACTCTGTACTCGATACCGGCCAGGAAACAAACAAGTAAACGATCGTACGGTTTTCTCAAAGAGTGTGCCGCTACCAGCGTACTTATTAAGACTTATTACGGCTCTCACGCGCAGAGCCAGCCAGCTACAGCCTCCTTTTCTCGACGAGGAAAGCTCCTTCGTGTTCCTTCGCAGCAGCCGCGCGCTTAATTGTTATAAATTGCCCCATCGGTTCGCGAAATGATTTACCGGCTCGCCTCGCATAAATTGCAACAAAGACTTTCGTTAAGAGAGTGATTTACGACTTCGCAACATCGTCCTTCCTCCCCCTCTGCTTTATGCTCAGCGAGCCTCCTTTGCCTCTCTCTCTAAGGCGCCCTCAGCTTTTCATAGAATTACTATTCAATTTCATTCCCCGCGAACCGGAATATTTATTTCGTTTGAAGCCACCCGATTTATTTCCTCCCGTTCGCACCGGCACCGGGAAGCGTGCCACTGACGAACGCGAGAATTCGATTAGGAAGACGAAGAATGTGATGCGTGCATAGAATGGAGAGTAGTTTCCTTCTCGCTGACAATGGTACTCGCCGATTTACAAACCACTGCGGACAGCTAATTGTTTTTCATTGCGCGACTTCGGAGAGATGGAATTCCTCGGCGATCAGAATAGCTCATTTGACAGAATACCCTGATGTGGCCTCGAATTCTAGTTCAACGATTCGAGTCGCTCCCTTTCCTCGCTTTAATATCTTCGTCGCAAAGCTGACCTCGGGTCCACCAATAGATTTGAATGAATCTCGGTTGAACCCTTTCGGTCCTTTGGGAATTGTTACCGCAATGCCTCACGGTCACGTACCAGAGTATAGGGCCGCGATCAAATGAAGCAACGTCGAGGTACAAGGTGAAGGATGGAGGAAGTCGTAGGGTAAACGGGATAGGCTCCGGCGGAGCTTAATCTCGAAAGATGTCTGGCATGATTCTCGAGATGGAGGTTTATTGCGTCGTAACGTACTGCTAGTCGGGACAGTAACCTAACCCAGCTTGAGAATTATACCCGACCGAAACACGAGATTTCGGAAGCTGTCTCTCGTTGGTTTTTATGCTCCTGCCGGGTATACTCTCGTCTGGCGTGCCGCGAACGCACGATTTTTCGACCCGTGAACCCCTTCTGCTGGCGAAAATTCTTCCAGGTAGAAAGAAAATATTAGGATTCCGCACGCACGAGTGAATTTGTGAAAATTATCCCTGTTACACCTTTTTTTCCCCTCCCTCTGGACAATTAGTATTCTTCTTAGGGCAGCCGGCTTTAATTATCATATTCCCATTGAAGCCGATTTCGGTTGGATTCCAGTAATTTGCCGGGGCACCGCCAGGAATATTCATCAAGCCAGATACGGGGAAGCCGATAAAAATTCTGGAAATTTTGCGGGCTCTTACGTTCCTTGATTTTCCACCGGAAGCTCTTTATTTGATCTTAACGCATATCCTGCTCGTTAACATGCAGACGGGCAAAGAGAAACGAGTGAGTCACTCGCTCGCTGAGTCACCGCGCACTGACGGTGCACCGAAATTCCGGATGCGACAATTACGCTGCCCGATAATGAAAGGAGCTTGTGCCAAAAAGTGCATCGCCCGTATAATGGCCCACTTACTGTTAGGTCTGGCACTCACTGTGTCTCTCCGCTTCCTTTTAAGAAACACGTACATATCTACGTACGTATCTACGTGCATAGTAGTTTGCAGGGTTAAAAGTTCGCACACGTAGCCGTTTCTTCAAAGGTATTGTCACGTTTGCTACTTCAAATGAACGGTCTTTTTTGCGTCCCCAATGGCTACTGAATTATTATAAAAACAGGGTATACCGATATTAAAATTCCAATGCAATTACATCGATTGCTTGAACATACGTTCGCATCGAAAGCTGAGGTGGTCTCACGGCGACGGATCTCGGAGAGAAATTTTTGGAAAGTTGCGGTAATTAAGATGATGGATCCAATTAAAGCGGACGAGGTCCTCGACGGTGTCTAGGTACATCGAGAACCCACTAAAAGTGAGTATTCTCATCAGGTATTCTGATTGGAATATCTAATCCTGAGTATATGAGGTCCCCGGAGTTGAGACTGCCAATTTAAGCTTCCGCCAGTGTGCTTCGTGTGTGACTGACACCGATGCCTTCGGCGGACCGGTGTACCTCGCGGGGCACCGACTCCAAACTTAAACGTACTTTCACTTTTTCGTTCTTCTACGCCGATCGAACGCGAAGGGGACATTAGTCACGAATCCTGCTCCCTGGTGATACTTTCGTAACCCGTCCTCTCGTTATTAGAGAGACTGGCGATGTACATAGATACGTATCAACGCCGGGTGGCCTTAGTGACTGTGCCGAGATGCAACGAACGATAGAGGAGTAATTACAGAAAGTGGAAAAAAAGTATATCCGCGCCGTTACACGATGTAAAAGTCACCGATACCTCTCTCTCTGTCCCTCCTGGCTGTGCGCACCCTCGGCACCGGTATAGACGCCTCGCGCGGTCGAGTGTTATCGTGAGTGGTAGATACGGCATATGGAGAGAGAGAGTGACTCAACGGTTTGCACCGCTGCGTGTTGTTACGTGTCCCGGGCACGTTCTGCAGTATTGTGCAATCTAGGATGACATATTACTCGGGAACGCGAAAAAAAGCGTGCCGTACCTTTGTACGACTTGAAGAGGTGCCAGGGCGTTTTTTTTTTGCCCTCGAGAAAAGCTGAGAGTAACTATGGCGGATCGTTGGCTGGTACTTTGTTTAATCTTCGGACTTGATTGATGCGTTTACTTTTTAGGTTGACACGAGGGGCTGTGTACAGGGGGAATTCATCAAGTGGAGCTAGTGTCATTTAGCGTTAATATTGCGAAAGGTAGTGGAGTGGTTAATCGAAAAATATTGCCCGTGAAAGGGGGCGATAAATAATTCCAGGGGATTTTCGGTGGTTTTATTTGTTAGAATAAATGTTCATTAGGATGATAGGTTATTCGGACAATATTTCAACTAACAAATTCGCCAAAGTCACTTTGGAATTGTACCATTCGATTAATCTAAATAACGATACGGCATCTGCCAGAGATTGCGTCTGCCTCGTGCAGGATGAATACTCTGACCTGGCGGCCTGTCAGGTTTAGCACACAATCAAGCATTATCAGCCACGGTCAGACAGTAATTAATGGCTCGGCCTGGTCAAACAGTAATCAATAATCAATGGTCACTCATAATCAGGTCAATGGTACGGAGCCACATCACTTAGATCGGATCTGAACGCTATACCGAATTCAAAGGTAAACACCGCCATTTAACGGCCACCATGCGGCACGCTTTGTTCAGCGAATTCAAAATACGTTTGCAATATGCATTTATGGATGAGTCGCTTGGCTACTGATGATGCGAAGATCTCGACGCATTATTCGTTGCTCGATGCGCTATGACGACGAATCGATCATGCGAAAATTACACCGAAAACACGTTTAATAGACACAATTCGTGCTATTCACTTGACAAACATTTAATTTTCTAATTTCACAAGAACGATAGAAAATACCAACGAGGCTCCTCCGCTGCGGAGAACTCGAGTTGGCGAGTCCAGAAGAGCGAGGATAGTAGCGATTAAAGTTACCCTTGGACCCCTAACCTCTGTTCTTCGGTGACGCGGAACCTTCCCTGCCGATAGCAGCAGCTTCGAACCGATGCTTCCCTTTTCGTTCACGAATACGCAGACCGGCGACGCCGGTGCAGTGGCGTCGGCCGCGCAGAGGCTATTACTCGGCGAAAACTTACTTTTCCCTGGGAAATTACTTTCACGAAGTATCTTATTTCGTCGGCGACGGGACAGAAAGGAGCGTCTCCTTCCCATTTTCGAGTTACCGTCGAAGGAGAGTGGGCACCCGGGCCAGCAGTACCGGTCTCGTCCATCGGAGCACGCAGTCCAGGCTCGCGCGCCTGCGCAACCCAGTGTACTTCGGGGTGGATTAGAGTTGACGGTCGTAGATCAAGGCTCGATGGCCTTTGAATTGAAAGGGGACGCCTGCTCCTATGTGTCTTCGAGGAATGTGCGGTGTTCAACAGGGATTAGAAAATTGGTTTTCATTGGGGAAAGGGCGATAAATGTTGTTCCAATTGCGTTCTATTTAGTGGAAACAATGGTCTAAGCACACTCGATATTTTCGTTATTTCTAACGAGGAAACGTCATCTCTTTGCTGAAGTCGAAATGCTAGGCAACAACGACGTTTAATATTGAGGAAATGCTCATGCAAATTTACTGGGAATAAGCAAAACAGAGTGTTCGCCGCGAGCTAAGCCAGAATCTGGGTTAGGGAGCCCTAATCAGGATACATTGAATTATACCGTTATCGTGGCGTCGCATAATGCTGCATAATGTAAAGCGTTCGATCAATTATGCGACGATATTTGTGCTTAATTATGCAGGTAAGCCAGGTATTCGCGCGCCGATATCGACAATCACTTTTCGGCTTCGATGTCCACACGGATTACAGATTCCTAATCCTTCGTCCCAATCACACGTTTGTCGGACTTGGACGATCCATTAACGATATTTAACGACGACCTTCGCCCTGGAACGATTTCTTTTACCGTTTATAGCTGGCGAGGGAAACGCTGTTTAGACGCATCGCGTTTTATATATTGTACACACGATCGTCTTTCTCCGGTTCCCGCTTTATCGTTATCAGTCCTAGGACATCTCTCATTCGCGCAGGAACTCTCAGCGCTAATTATCGCGCATAATACTTTGCCGCTTCGCTAAAAATTAGATTTCCAGCGGAAATAATTTCAACCTCCGCTCGGGGATTACCGCTGGTAATTCAACTTGACGAGCGTCAGCGGAACCTGATACGGCGGAGAGGAATCACGCTTTAATTCTTAAATTTCCCTGTTAATCCCGTTAGCCGCAGGGCGGAGGGGGCGCACTGTCGATCGATCGAATCGGATTCGATTGCACGTTGCCCCGGGGCCGTGCTTCCGTTATCGGCGGGCGAAAAGGGCGAGCGGCAAGGAGGGGAAAAAGGGATCGGAAGGGAGTGTAAATGAGAAGATCCGGGAGTGGCAGTTAACGAGAAGATAACAGGAACACGCGTGCCCTGGGATCAGGATGCAGGGGCAAAAAACGCCTGTTCCAGCTCCCGGCACGCGACTACTTGTGCTTCACCCGCTTGCTTCTTCGTGCTCCATCGACACTCGAACCTCCCTCTGGCCGTCTATCACTTGGCGCCTTAAACCAGGAGTCAGCGTCTAGTGTTGAAGAGCTAGTGTCTCACCTCTCGTTGATCTTTCGCCTGTGCTCTCTTGTTGTCCCGATTTTCACTCGTTCATGTTCATCCACCTACCTGTTTCTCTCTCAAACTCTATCTCTCTCTCTCTCTCTCTCTCTCTCTACCCCTCTTGTTTTCGGTAGCAATGTCGTGCCTCGCAGACAACGTTGCGTCTCGCGTCTTTATGACTCGTCGTGAAGGCAAATGACCTCGTCGTCACTCTCTCCGCCCGCTGGGGCAGAAACAGAAACGACGGGGGCAGCGGCGAGGGAAGGGCGGAGTAGGGACGCGCGAAAGAGGAAACGCCAGCCAACGGAGGAAATAAAGCATTTCGCGAGGGGCGGCGGGAGGGTGGGCGCGGGGGCATAATTTTCGTTTCTTCCGCGGCCGTATTTCGCGGAGACAATGCGCCCCTGGGAACCGCAATCCAGGGTGCAACCGACCCAGAAAACACGCTTGGGATTACTGTACCGCGATAGCTCGCTTTCTGCCTGCCTATTTGTCTTTGCGCCTCCGCGTCCACGCTTCCGTCTCTGCCTGTGCCCGCGCCAAGGGGTCGAAACGCTGGCGCGAAACAAAAGTGGACACGGGATGTCTTCTTTTTTGGGAGGATATGAGCTGGGCGCCCGACAGACGCTATTGCAGGCGCAAGATGATGGAGAGCCTTTGGATTAAGTTAAATCTCCTCACGCGCCATCTTCAATTACTCCCATGTTACACAGAGCGAGTGGTTGTGTATAAGTAAATCCAAAGCGTGGAATAAAGTCTTCTGAACGTATCGCTTGAACACGATTCACGATCAGTAGGGGCGGTATTCCGAGTCGTTGCTTAAGACTTAGATCGTCTTAAGCATGCGGAATTCTCTACTACTTAGTCTACTAGGTTAGTAGAGAATGCAGCATACTTAAGAGCCGATTTTAAGAATAAGCAACGATTGAGTATACCGCCCATAGATTTGACAAACGTGTCTGTCTATTATCGTCCACATTCTACTTGAATGTTTAGCGTTCAGAGCTTATCTCTATTCGAGTAGTGTAATAGTAGATAAATGTAAACAAACTTGAATCTTCGAATATGTCTCGATGAGAAGGGACTTTAATTAGAGTAATAGTTAATGGAAGATTTCATCGATTAAACGATTTCCATCCAGGGATGTGTAACAGGAGAGGGTAAAGTCAACTTTCGTGGTAGAAAGCTCTCTAGCCCCTAACCGACATTCACATATCGATCCTCTATGGAATCCCTTTGGCTGAGATTGCAACGATCTCCACTTGAATGCTGGAACCGAACAGCGGAAGATGGGAAACTTTAGCAGCCGAGTGGGGCCCGCGGTCCTGAGTCAGAGGAGTTTCTTGGTAAAGTAACACTGGAAAACTTTTTCTATTATTAAATTTGCAACGCGGGTCGATATCTGTGCGATTCTCTTAACTCCTGTTCCAAGCGAAACTCATGGTGAATCGTGCCGTTTCGCGAATTAGACGAGACTCTCCTGATGAATCTGCTTCCCTTGGAAGATTCAAGAACCTTGGGGGATTAATTCTTTCTTTCCAGGATCAGTTATTTCACTCGAAGTCGTGCGGCTGATTATGCAACTCGTGGCGTAACGTAACGCGACATTATCGAATAAATTCGTTATTAAATTGAATAACTTGGGCGAACTGCAGACAGCAGGAACAGACAGACGTAGGAGACTTCACTTTCGCCAAGTTTCTCGATGAATCCACCGAGAATAGTTTGTCGTCGTCTTCGTCAAATTTTCAGCCTGCCACTGTGCAGTCTGCCTCTATTCCCGCATTAAATCAGACATACCTTTGCACACGTTACGCGCTTTCTGCCCCCTCCGTTCCCCAGGTGTCTACGAGTTCCTAAAACGAAATATTATACGATGCGCGAAAACAGCCGGATATGCACGGCTGGCCTGTGTTTTATTGCCTGGTACGCTTGGATAAATATGCGGACGCCTCTGCCACGACCTCCTACTCGATCGTAAAAATGATAAAGAAGGGTATCGGCTGCTCGGCCACCCTGCAGCCTAAGAATACATATGGAAACGCCCTGCCGCGAACGCAGGGCCATCTTCTGTCCGGAATCAATGCCGAATTCTTTTACTCTGTCACCAGCATTTTCCAACGTCTTATCGCATCGTTTCTGCCGCAAACTGACCCTCTCTCCTCGTTCCCGCGAGTAATATTACAAACGACTGGTTGACCTTTAGCTTTCTTGTCCGGGAAGAAGGGGACGAGCTTTGTCACTGTTATATAGGAAGATTAAAAGGAGAATTGCTGAGATAGTATCGATCCCTTTTCCCCCAGCTCACCCTTCGTACGAGTCGCCTCAATAGGGTGGAAGTTTGAATTTTTCACAATTAAAGTTCAACGCTATGGTATTCACAAAAACTAACTTTCTCTTCTTTGTCTTTCCTTTCAGAGTTTGCAGACACCATTAAAGATGCAGTGAGAAGTCCTCGCAGCAATTAGTGAGTACCCACTCTTTTTTTACGAACCGTATATCTTCGCCAGGATCCTTCTAACGCACAGGTTGAAATTCATGCTTGCAAGAAACCATGCAACGACAATGAGCATAGCGTAATATCGTTGGTGCGACTTAAAAATCTCCAAGTGGAATCAATGGTTTCGAGGCTTATAGGTACAAATATATAGAAATCCTCGGTTACTTTCTTGCCATGGACCGCGACGATTTCTCGAGGAATATTCCTCGAGGGGGCTGCCGGTCCCGGCGACTTGCGCGGACGTCTCTCATGAATTTCATAAAGTTTCATCCGTCCTGTACATTCGAAGTTTCACGAGGCCCGTGAAAATTGGCGGCCGTTCGACGCCCGCCCCAAAGCGTTCCGGTCCAAATCGAAATCTAAGCCGCGGCATCAATATACGGTGGCTCGTACTATAAATCCCGGTCGCTTTTCTCGTCGGAAAATGGGGTTACGAGATGCGGCTGCCGCTGCGACCGGCCAATCCAATCAACTTACCTAAGAGACTTATGACAGGAATTTCATAAAACGAGGAGAAAGGGCTCCCCTCCAGGCAACGACGAACGGCCACGATAATTCAGACGATTCCCTTCGCCACCCCTCCACCCTCCCCCCCCCCTGGCCCGATTCTTTGTTCTCCTCCACCTTTAAAGTATATTCTTAATCGAATTTCAAAGGTTTTATCCGCGCTTGGGAGTGCATTATCCAGCGGCCAATAGTACTAAATTCGATTCCACCGCGTTTCGTCGAGCGAACGGGAAAGGACCTCCTCCACTTCGGTCTTATCAATCTAATTTCAACACGGCAGGACTGTAAACGTCCCGCCAGTCACTCCACGCCCGCTGTCTCCACCTTTCCTCCCGTGTAAAATTCATTCCCCCTTTATAACAATAATGACCCTGCCGCCCTCTGCCTTGCTCGCTGAATCATTCATGCCGTCGAGGGGGTCAAGTCTGCGGAGTGTTCGTCAGCCGCCGTGCGATTACCGTGCATTAGTCGAGGCAACTTCGCGTCCCTGAAGAGGACAGAAGTGGCCTTCCAGGGAACGAGGAAGCATCGGGATACCGTACCTCCACGGTAACGTATTTCATTGTCGTTCATCCACTTTCTTTCCCCAGTCGCCCGGTAACAGAAACCTGCTCTTAAGCAACTGATTGTCCTCCCGCCCTTGGGCTTGATATTGCATTCACTTATTAAGATTGCTTGATTTTCGGCTCGGTTAGCGCAAGAAAGTATGAAACCTCCGTTGCTTTCAATATTCAGAAAATATGACCAGAGCTTTTTTTCTAAGGAAACATAGAAGTAATTGTTACAGGGAAATCTTGCATATTTTAATCAGATCCCTCTTCTTCGAATCGTCTATCCTAGTTTCTAAAATTACTTTAACGCAAAGATCTGCAGTCCGGACGAATTGAATGAAAAGATCGAAACTCGCGTTCCACGGAAGCGGAAGGGTTTCGAATACAGCGAAAGTAATAATAGAAGGAAGTGCTTGCTCGAATGGAGTTAGTGAAACGAGAATACCAAGCTGCATCGTGTCCCATGCGAGGAGGTAGAGAATACAAGCCGATTAAATGCTTCACTTTCTTCCACCGTCTGTTCCCTCTCTGCAGTTTCCCGTTCGTTTTCCACGTCCTTCTGGAGGGCTAGCCCGTTGTCCGGGTATACAGGGAAGCTTGTGAAAGCGAGAGCACGGATAAGTCCATTGCAAATGCGTAAGCGAATTACGAAAGTCCTTTGCAGCGGAGGAAAATTCCTTTGAGCGGTTCTATCGATGCTTCGCCGAATCGAAGGGCTAATGTACGATTCGTCGAGCTAATGGAAACCTCCTAATTCGCTAGAATACTATTAACAATCCCTCTGTTCGCTATCCGTTGTTTCGCCTGTACCTACCTACTTAGAGAGAATGTTCAAAGGCGTGCTTACTGGCTGATTCGAGGAATCACCCCCTTCACAATCACCGAAATATTTAACCAAATATTTCCTATTCGAGCAATTGACGTTTAATTAATTTCCTTGTTCGATCATCCGAGTAGAATGATTTCGGATCGACAGTCCAGGTAACCATGATCCAGTCCCGTTGACTTTTCAAGCTTCCAACCCCGTGGAATTATCTCCCAGACAGTATCATCTTTGTATTGAAACCGCGTGCCGCGAAGTTGCCAGGGTTTCTTACAGCAGCACTGATACGCAATCTTGACCGTATAAATCGTTCCTATCCGTTTTTCCCGTTTTGTTCGGGTACGTGGGGCGTGGTTGAGCACAGAGCTGAGGAAATACGGTCGAACGGTGTACTGCATGGAAACGTTCCCTCTTACGCGGGAGAAGCGGAATCGAAACGAGCTAGAACCATCCACGGAATCACTGCGATACGCAGAGATGGTTCGCTCGCTCGCTCGCTGGAACGGCGATTTGTTGCAATGAGAATCTTGAAGATATCGTTCGTTTCGACGGCTTGTTATCAGAAATAATAAGGCCAGGCTTCGGTTTCTCGTGGGGATCGACTGCTCGCTCGCGGTTCAATGACGATCAACAGAGGAGAGTACTTGACCCACTTTCCCTATCGGACCTGTTAACCTAATCCGCTTCTGTTTCGCTCTTCTCACTGGCCAATAACAACAGTGGTGGTCGGTAAATCGTTCCACGGACGGTCAGCAGGTGATGCCTCGAGGAGAACCATGCGGAACGTGTGGACTCGATTCTTTTTTATCAATGAAACTACTTTATTCGTCCAGGTGACTGACCTTCTATGAATCATAGTTCGACGGGCAAAATCGCGCGTCGCGTCATGAGCAATCAGCTGCTCGCTGGTCGAGGAACGGTTTACTGGAGAGCCTGTATTTCATGGGATACCTCGATAAAAGAGGAGGCAATGTAATTCGCGGATCATTCGGGGGCATAGTGGTGAATCATGGAACGCGGGCGCGTGCTTGCCCGTGTACGGTCGTGTGTAGGGATTCGAGGGCCTCGCAAACGCAACGCCATGACAGTTACCTTTGATACAGGCGAAATATGCAGATACCGCGTGTATGCATATGTAACAGCGACCGCAGTATAAATACCATGCCGTGAGGAAATATTTAATGGCGTATCGACGAATGTGGGCCATACGAGGATTATACAGCTTCGCGGCGCATTCGTTCCCATCCGCTGTGCCATTGATTGGTAATATTTAACGAGGCGAAAGATTAGTGGCTATTTGTTAAACATTACCATTAATTGACGTTAGGGGACGCAAAATTCGCGTGATCTTTAACGAGCAGACACGTGAATGTACTTTGAATAATGCTCGATCACCAGTGGATGCTGGAATTGTTAAAGTTAGACGGCATTACTGAATCGCGTATGAAATGAAACGTCCTGCAATGTGTGCGTGCGTCGAAGAAGGTATCTAACTATTTGCCTGGAATGTTTCTCTTTACGTGAAGCTGAAAGTCCACTTATACTCATCGTTGACTCAGAAACAACTAGCGTAGGTTAATTGGGAAATTCCTGCTCTTCTTCAAAATTTACGAGCTTCACTTTGGAGCTTCACAGACATGAAACATTTCATCCCCTGTTTAATCCGATGCAAGAAAATCACGCCCAGCAGACACACGAGTTCTTTCAATTCTTATTCGAATCCAAACGGTAAGACAATTTACCGTTAAGGAACTAGTTTCTGATCAGGCACTAATTTTTTATCAGTTCATGAAATAAATCGTTCTTTTAAGTTTATGTCAATACATAATTGTTTGAAATAATTACCAACATAAAATTTGATAATTCAAAAATATATGTGTTGTCTGTGAAAGCAGTTAATATTGTTAGTTTTCGTGAAAATAGATGTGTGAGCTAGCCCACTTGGAGGAAGCCCCTGTTGAACGCCATCTCTTACTCTTCGAAGTAAGAGATCTCCATCAACGCCACAGTCGATTTCTTTACTGGTTGTTGCGGTATTAAAGGGTATTTTCATACATTCCGTTTGCAATAGTTTACTTTACAATGTAGCGCAAGAATTTTAGTATTATATGTATCATTTTGCTTTAAAAGTCAACGAACATTATTTAATTCCAATTTTTTCTTGTGGAACTAATTTTTTATCACCTGAATAAAAAATGGGTTAGAATATTAGAAAATTATAAAAAAATTAAATTTATATGGTATAATACTAAAAATAAGATTATTTGGTACTTTTTTTTAATTAGTATTAGTATCTGATCAAATATTAGTTCCTTATCTGATAAGAAATTAGTTTCCATGTATTTCAAATGATCAAAGACGACTAGTTCCTCTACCGAACAAAAAATTATTTCTCATGTATTTTAGATGATCAAAATCTAGTTCCTGACTTGATCAAAAATTAATTCCCATGTATTTTAGATCATCAAAAACTAGTTACTAGTCACCTTATTATTTCGTACCTTATTAATAATTAAATTATACTTATTTTCAACTTTTTACAACGTTTCCTTAAAGTTTAAACATTAATTCATCTTTCAGTATTAAAAAAAGTTATGATTTAAAGTTTTATTAAATTAACAATAAATATTAAAGCGGGAATCCCTTTAAACTGATCAGAAACTAGTTCCTTAACGGTACATGTAACGTTTTACAATGAACGTCCAACGCAGAGACATGGAATGTTTTGAAGGCGTTGAGCTAAGCCGTACGTAATTGTTTTATCGCATACAACATAAATCTTTTCTTCGCTCGGCGATGTGCGTTCTTCGAAACCTCGCCTCAAATACAGAGCCAGCGGTACGAGTCGCTGCTATTGTCTTGAGCTTACAGGCCCGGCAACAAGCTTATAAGCCGCTGGCTGTGGAATGCGAGGATTAAAAGCCTGCCTTGCTTTCTTTGAGGAAAGTCTGATCGGCGTGGTTGAAATGCTCCTCTGCTATAAAGCCATTCCGACGCCGGTAGAATAAATTAAGAATTCGTGATAACACCCACCTTTCCGTATCATCCCTTCCGTGGTCCTGAATTTTCGTTTTTTTCTTTTTTCACATTGAGGGATTCCGCGAACTTCATTGGAACGTAGCTCTGATTCCATTACTTGAATTCCTTCATCGCCGCCATGGCATTTTTTCACTAATAGCGTTGGTGAATCAGTCGCATTCCAAGTATGTTTAATGACGATTCAAGTCTCGCGATTTCGTCAAGATGAATTGGGGGTGCTTGGATCGAACGCGAAATCGGTTGCAAAAGGAAGTGGGGATTGTTGATAGCTGGTCTATTGTCTATGGTATCGAAATAACTGTGAGCTTTACGATCTATGAAAGCGAACGGGGTATCTAGAGGCTCGTACAAGTCGGCCGCGTTACGTATCCGCTGGCATCTTGCGCAACTGAAACGCTCCAAGTTTCTGAGCGGATTCGATATTACAGTTATCAGGCTAACTTCCTGCATTCCGAGGTTCGAACTTCTTTATAGATTCTTCGGAACTTTATGGCCCCAAGTATGCTCATATCTTCCGGCCGTTTAGACTTCTCAGCGTGTTTTACGGCAACCGACGAGACAACGACTGTAACCTTATAGAACGAGGGAAATGTCGAAGGATTCTAAAAGCCGTGATTTCGTTATTATTCGTGTTACCGCATTATCCGACGAGGTACGACGTAATCATGCTTCTCTTGAAAATAAAAAAGAAAATATGTAAGCGGGAAATAGTTCTGAAACTGTGCTTTTGGAAAAAGGAACGTTGGGCTCTCGAAGCGCTGTCCAACATCGTATCTTCCAAGAAAATTGCAAATGACTAGAAGATTTGCACTCGGTCGTGCAATACCGCTCGCAATCCCGCTCTATTCTCACTCGAGCAGAGAGGAATATAGTTCTGGCACAGTCAAGAGTGCAGAATCCTCTCTTGAATGTAATTTCAAATGATCATTCCCGCGAACGTTCCCGCTTATATATCCGTCCGGGATCGTCGGAGCGGTGTCTCGGGATCGCCCGTCGTTTCTTCCCCCATAAACTTAAAACTACCCTTTTATCTTCTATTCCATCGCAAATTCTCTTCCCGCGCTGATTTGTCATCTCCCTTAGGGCGAGCCCGCGGTTTCGCCAATCCCCTGGCGTGCTTGGTAGACGTAGCTTTCCAGGATGAAACCGCATCCATGTCGAAGGAAGGCCCTCTGGAAAATAAATATTTGTTTCGCCGATGCGCGGCGAAACAGTGAAAACAATCGATGCTCGAAGAAACTGATTCGCCGGTAAGATTTGCACGAACCGAAGGTGCGGATTTACGGAGATCGAGTCTGCACGAGTGGACGCTGAGATCGAAATCGGCGATCTTCGAACGTAATCCGGAATGGTCCTCTACATAGCTGTTCTATGTACACATCGTGAGGTCGTTCGACGAGATCGTGCTGATTCCTTCTGGGCGATTCCACCCAGGGGAATAATACTGACCCCTGTCGGACGGCAGCATAGTCGTGGCCCGCAAGAAGACATCTCTTGGCCGGTTATTAGGCGGACTGGAGTGTCGGAGGACTTTGGCATAGCCGTTGTTTTATGCGTATCACAGACATCTGGTACTAACAAGGTGCTATACAAACGGCGCAAAAACTGTAGACCATCCAAATCCGTAAGACGAAATATTCAAGATTCTTAAACTCATACAAGCATGATAGTGAGGATTTTAAGCCCAGTCAATATTTGGGTTTCTGAAATCGGGGTCAGGTACAGCTAGGTCCCAGCAATCTAGGAACTGTCAGCACAGAGTCCCACGAGTTCGAGGTGGTCAGTTTCGCATCTCATGAGTATGAGGTCCCCAGTATACTCTCCAACGAGTTGGAAGCTGTTAGTTCTTTCCGAAATCACTTCTATTACCTCCCTCGGGGCTGGGCACGCCACTGTCCTGTTACACGTGTCTGGAACTATCTGTATCGAATCGTGCGGATCTAAAATCATTTACATCGAGTCTTACGGGTTCCCATGGATCCATCCTCATCTCCACTCGATCTTCATGATCCCCATGGGGCTAGGTCTGTCTCGAATAGAGCTACTTCCAAGTGCAGTTGTTTCGTCCGTCTTCCGTGCAACGTGTTACAATAGACTGAGTGCTGTGTATCTTTTTTGCAGTAGCCCAAGTCAAATTTATCCGTTTACTACCATTTTTCTTCAGTTTCGATGCATGCATTCCGGGTAGCAGTTAATGAGGTTGCTGCAGTGTGTTACATTTGAGTTTATGACGCAGCATAAGCATCATCCTCGCGAGCGTAGTGGCTGGAGGGAAAATATACGCAGTTCGGTTAACAATAAGCGCATAAAATATGCTCGTTATTGGCTACTTGTAGGATACGTGTATCCAGGCGCTAAATTCGCAGGATATACTGCACAATGCCGGAGAATCTCTTTAATAACGTATCTGGAAGATTGTGTGGGGTCGCTTTTGGCAACATGGACTTTCCCCACGAAGCAATCACCCCATGGATAGGATAACCTAAATTCCCCTCGCCACTATCTCACCACCATCGCTGGCTCTCCGTGGCGAGATAAATTCGACAAATCGCCGCCGGCACGACGCTGCACGATCCTGCGTTTTACCACATTATTATATTACTCCTTCCACCACGTCGAACATAATATAAGGCGAACATACAAGTTTCTGATAAATGAATCTCGCGGCGTGACTTACGGAATATTTGTCACGCTAATTAAACTTGATATCCCGTAGTATTCTTAATAACTATGCTCACGACTCCTGGGTACTTTCATTTTATCCTTTTCCTTCTTTTGGTATTCTCATTCTGCCTACCCAGAATTATCTGCACTGCGTGTAAAACATTTTATGGCCGTTAAAACTGATATTGCATTTCTATGTATAGAGAGTCCTGGAACGAAATGTTTTTTGTTTCGTTTCGGTTCAGCTCCGATAATAATAATTTTGTTTCGGTTAATATCGTTCCTGCTGAAAAATATTGCACTGCCATTGGAATGGAAAACAAATTTTGTTCCGCACCGGTTATTTCGGTTATTAAAGAAACTCGTATAAACTTATCTTTAACAATCTTATTGCAAGTGGTGGTTATATTATAAAATATTATACATGATAATTATATATTATATATCATAAAAAAATTGAGAGTTTTGAGGCTTACACTCGAATGCCTGGAACGATATAAACTGTACAAAATAAAAACAATACAAAATAAACATCTGAAATCACAGAAATAGATTCATGATGAAAATAACAGAGTTATATCGTTTTAAGTACTGCAATAGGGTTAAGAATTTCATTTCGTTTGTTTTTATCTGGGAAAAGTATTTCGTTCTTTTCGTTTATCGTTTTAGTTTCTCTTCCGTCCCGGATCTCTGCTTCTATATGAAATTTTCGTCGGACTCTGATGACCTAGAGTCTTAACGCAGGCTTAAGTGGATTCAAACGAATAAAGAGTGCCAGAGTTTTTCATCGAATTTCCGCATGAACGAGAACGAACGACAAGAACGACAAAAACGGCAAGGAAACGAAAACAACGGAATTTGACGCGAATACTGACAAGCCGGTGACTGAGTTCCTAGTCGAAATTCGCGTCCGTGGCTCGGTGCTTGTTAGTCTAATTACTTGTAAGTGGAGTTGCGGCCGTAACGAACCAACCGACCGGCTGCTCCAAAACTTCTCGACGAGTAAACACGCTCGCCGCCGCAATATTATTCGGCAGATCCTTCTCCGCTGCCGCCAGCTCCCCCTCTTTTTCTTCCTCTTCACCTTCGCGGCAATCTTCTTTGCGCAACCAGCAATTTTCCTCGACCGCGGCGAACGACTTCGTCGAACAAGTTTTCATAAAAAGCAATTTCGCGGGGGGTAACTACACCCGATGCATTATATTTCCTCGTTACAGTACTTTCCATTAGTTTTCGAAATTCTATTTGCGGCCCGCGCCGAATAAATCAGTTTAAACGGTCGGCGTTATAAGGCTGCCCGTTACGCGCCGTCTACGCTGCGGCCAGCGTGCCGCGTGGGCGGCAGATTCGCCTTCTCTGTAACGCGGATTCACTTGAATCACGGTAGTTACATGGATGAGCGGTCAAGGCGACCAAGTAGACGATATTTTTGCAGCGCCACGCGTATCCGGTGCGCGATGAATTGTCATACATCGTAATCAGCTTAGGGACGGATGCACGAGCGCTTATTCGAGCGTGCCTTACAGTATTTGCTCGCAGTAAACTTACAGCGACGGTGGGGGTGGAGTGAATACGTCGTGACAAAGGGAAGAAGAAGCGTTTTCTTCCGGCTCCGTTGAAAAATTTGTTTATTCCGCTACACCGGCACACTGCAAGAAGCTCTCGTCGTCTTCCGGCGATGTCGAAGCGCGTTGTGTACACGGTATTGCTGAAGTGCGCTAGATTTTAAGGTAAACATAATTAGCATTCAATAATTTCGTGTTTCCGAGACTCGGGTTTTTCTTGCCTCATGGTAAGCAGACGGACGACGTTAGTTTTCGCTTGAGCCCTGCAGCGAAATTGATATTGTTACAAATTGCGAAACCTCGGTAGATTTGACAAATATGTATTGTTTGCTGGTTGGAAGTCCATCGTCAACTTCTGTAAATACTGAATTGGAGCTGTTGATATTCTGTTATCGAGAAACCAATACCGCTACACAAGACTATTATCCACAAAATGATTGTATATTATTACTTTAACGCGATAGGATTAAAAAGTGAACACTGTTGAAGCCTATCTTTACGGTTCGTTTCGTTTCGACTTCTTTCCACGGCTACCGGACGCGTGTTTTTCATTGCAATCGAAGAACTATCGCTAGGTCGCAGGCGTGTGCGGACGCAAAGGCGCCGGCGCAGCCGTGAGCGAAGCTTATCGCCGGAGTAAACTTCAAAGTCGCTTAATGGCGAAACTAATTACAGACAACGTTCTGCACACGCTCCCAGAGCAGCACGGCTCCCAGGATTAGCGTGACGTGCTTTCGTGTCCCCCTTTTGCGGCCGGGCACGCAGTCCTCGATGATAACATGGTCGCTTTGGAGTTTCAAGGCTTGAAAATTGAAAAACTTACGGTCGCGGTACCTGGCCGGTCTTAATGCGGCAGGAAGTAGTCGGTAAGCACGAGTGCTTTCGTGACATCGGTGACCCGTGTTCCTCCTTGGGCTTTCCCGCCCAACTTTACCAGTTTTTCCCTCTGCTTCTTCTATGTCGACTATCATTTTCGAGTTAATTAATCGACTGACGGAAAACACCGGGTAGGAAATCTGTTCTGCGCATGCAACGCGTTCACGTGCATCTTAGATAGTCGAAATCTCGGTCTACACTCACCGCAGGAAAGTTTATTAACATCGACGGCTCCGATAACAATTCCCAAGTATTCCGCTGGCACATTTTTCCAACGTGCCTTAATAACCGACTCGTAAATTAATTACATAGCGCAACGAAATGCTTGCACCGAGAGTTCGATGTGGTGTCTCACTATCCAAGCCACAAGTGTTGGTTAACTGTTTCCACGTGTCCTGAATTTTCTAATTTCCAACGAGTCCATTTGCGAGATTACCTACTTAATATCATCCATCCCGTGGAATACTCTGTGCTCGTTTATCTTGGTTGCCAGTGCAGAAAGTCCCATCAATGATACAGTACAATTACTCGGTTAGTAGCTGCTAAAAATGTTCCTCAGCCTGGCTGCGATGCACGCGTTATTCAAAGCTGGGAGCGGATGGCTGATTTTTTTCGCTGGCGCTCGGCAGGACAGCGGATAATTTCGGGCGTACCTGGCGACGCAAGCTTCCAGTGGAATTAACCTAATTACTTTCGAACCTGAGGGCCGTTAAACTGCGACGTTGGTGCGCGCGCGAGTAATCCTAACGTTTCGGGGAACGACGCTGTTAAAATCACTGTTCTGGAATGCGACTGCGTTCTGCCTCTCGCGAAACGTTTACCGTCAGCCCGACGACGTACGAGCCCCGCCGTAAGACGCTGGAGGGGGGGGGGGGCGAGCTTCGTTACAATTTATTCCACGCTCGTCCTTTGTAATTAAAAAAGCCCGATTCATTAGGACCGTCGCCTTAGAATTTAATTGCTTCGCCGATGGAATTTCCGCGCCGGAATAACAAACCGCCGGCTGAAGGAGAATTTTAGCGGAACGCTGAAGCGGATTTCTGGAATTACGTTTGTAATTCACTGGGGCGACATTGGCTTCAGAGTTAACGGAAGGGAAACGTTAAAGATGTCGGGAGAAAAATTCGCGTTCCGGTCGAGTTACGGGAGTGGCAAGTGCGTTTACGGTCACTGAAATTAAGAGGAATCACCGACGATATTTAGCGTCGTGTAGTCAAGAATTTTGAAAAGAAGAGAATCATAAATGAGACTGAAGGATCTGTCCGCGTTGAGATTTCTTTAAATTATGGTGTTTAATGTGTAAAAGATTTCTTCGCCGGCACTCTTCGCCAACTATCCCCGAGCCGTAGGAGCCGAGCAAGTAGAACCGCTCAGTATGCGGTCAGACGCAGACAAGTGGTTCAC
The DNA here is from genome assembly GCA_963971345.1 of Andrena flavipes. Classification (NCBI taxonomy): domain Eukaryota; kingdom Metazoa; phylum Arthropoda; class Insecta; order Hymenoptera; family Andrenidae; genus Andrena; species Andrena flavipes. The sequence goes on along the minus strand of OZ020480.1, from coordinate 26,226,021 downwards.
GCCCGCGGGCCCGTCTAACTCGCTCCAAGTTCCTTCACGCCTACGCCACCAGCAAATGCACTATTCTAACGCTGATAATATATTCGCAAAATCTTTACTCCCTTTTCGCGAACAGAAGTACACCACTCCCGCTTTCGATTCACTATTCACTTTGAATAGATTCCGAGATGGCAGCTTGCGACACTTAATTGTACAATCCGTGCGTCCTCGTTGCAAGTGACACGTGTACAATAACTCTCGAGACAAATATGAATATTTATCATCCTCGCCGCGGCGCGCGCCCGCGCGTGTTGTGTTTTTGCGAGGCGGTGGGAGCGTCATAAAGGATATCCACGCCGGCGTCGCTACTCATTGCGATTCTATCCTAATCTAGGGTGGCGGGGGAAAGAGAGACGGCTGCTTGGCAGGCGCGGGGATCGCTTAATTGGAGAAACGCGCGGCGGTGTCGGAAAGACGGGTAACTTGAATTTGTCGATATGACCCAGTGCAGCCGGCAATCGAGTTAGGTTAGTTACGGTGAATTCAGAGTGCCACAATGGATGAACCGAAGGCTCGTGTGCCCCGGAAACGAGTGTGCCGGGCGTCGAAACCATAAGGAGTTCCTTCACGTTTGTGCGAGACCGTGTGCGCCGTCGCGTGCTGTACAATTCCGCGACCTCACCCACTCGTAATGAGAGACTTTAGAAGCCTGTGTACTTGCGCCTCTGTGTACACACGGGGTGAAATACAATTATTGCCGGCGAAAGTTCCCCGTTTACGTTGGCAGTTTGCTCCTTTCTGAACTTATTGTTGACTGTGCCAGAAACACGCAGTCTTCGTACACAAGACCGTTTGACGTGGTTCTTCAACACGGAACGATTGTGCAATCATCGGGGACAAGGCTGCTGCTCGTATACAGTAGCGAGCGAAAGAAAGTTTCAAGGGTGGACGGTGGCAATAGATTTAGAAATTTTATCCTGATCGATGTCGCGCAGAATTAGGGGATTAACTAAGGGAGACTAAGAATACCAAGACGACCAGTAAAGATTATGTTTGGTATTCAAGTTTTATATGCATATGCAAATACAGAGGGGTGGCTTTTAAACTCAGACGCGGGTTGTCAATGGAAAAACATTCTACGCGTTTGAAATAATTGCAAAAAAGAGAGGATGGTCGAGAAACATAAAACGGTAATTAAACATCAGGTTAACGAACGATATTTTCAGTGACCTGGCAGAAAAAGGAACGCCAAGGGACTACCGTTGTAGTCGATTCAACACGAATCGGCTTTCAGGAATTTCCTTCTTTTCTGTAACAGCGGATTAATTAATCCACATCGCAGCACTTTCATTATTACAACGTCGGGACGCGGGGTACATAAATTACGTGTCGTGCTGCTGCGACAATGTTCGAACGCCATTTTTCTGTCTGCTGGGAACTTGTCGTAGTATACGCACACAGGGTGACTCAGCAAATATTATCATGTTAATATTATTGAAACGAGAACTGACGAATAATTTTCCACGGTTTAATGACGCCTTGGCAGCGACCTAATCTCTGAAATCACGGGTTCACTTCAGCTTTGCTCGTTCGTCACGGGGTCATTTTACTTTAATAGACAGAAAAATTAAGCTATTTTTTTAAGACTTTTTCTCAGTAAATTACTTATTTTATAATTTTATATTTTGGCACTTATTCGGCCACTCTTATAATATTCAACATAATTTTATTTTTAATCTGCTCTAAATTTGTTTTATAGAGTCAATTTGGCTCCTCAAAAAGAGGTATGCCAGTGCCGCAGGTGATTTCCCCACTCAGGCTTATTTGAAACGAAAAATTCGAAAAGATTCTTAATCTGCATGAGTGCCGCTATCGCCCGTAGCGCAATTAACAATTTTTGTTAAGAAATAACAAACTTATTCCCGGTTATTTTTCGACAAAAATTGTTAATTTAGTTACTCATACAGACGTGGGATCTTTTCGAATTGTTTCTTTCATACCTCTTTTTGTAGGTGCCACATTGGCGCTGTAAAGAAACATTTAAAGCGAATTAAGAAAATCTTTTTAAATTTTTCTAATAACATAACAGTAGCTTAATAAATTCCAAAAATATTTATTTCATTCTATGTTATATTTATTGAGAAAAAGTTTTTAAAAATATCTTAATTTTGCGGCCCAATTCAAGTAGAATGACCCCTTAAAAACAGAGCAGCTACGTTCTTGATACGGTTGCGAATGCTCGAATTTTAAATGCTTCGTTCGCTGCGATACTTCGCTTTCCAATCGATCCTGGGAACAGCTGCCGTCATTATTTGCGTTCAAGGGAACAGCTTGAACGAGGGGGGCGGGGGATCGTTTCGAAAGTCGATACGCGAAGTGATTAAAGACGCGTTGGCCTTTAGGACTGCGCGTACAAGAAGTGTCCCCGAGGAGAGAAAAAAAAATGACCGTAACGCTGAACTTTGAAACTCAAATAAGGTACTTAACAAGTGTCGGGGCGGTTTCGAGGTTGGAAAGATGGGCGAAAGAGAGTTTCCCCCCGAAACCTTTTGAGCGCCTCAAGTTTCTCGGCTCCGCTCGACTTGTATCTCGGTAAAAAATGTCCGCTAATTTTGTCCCGGCTTGTAGGTATGCATAAAACGCGGGCGAAAGTTTGCGCGGGAATACCGAGGGCGCGAAAACTTTATCGACGTTCAAGCGGGCGTAACGTCGAGTTACAACGTGCAACAATTTTTATCGCGGTGTAAAAGAATGCTTGACGAGTTGCCGCTTCCAGGAGACGTCATTAACAGGGATTTCTTCCTTTTCTTTCTCACGGTTACATCGTGCCTCTTTATGCCTCGAGTGTTTCGCAGTTTTATCGTCGTCTCATCCTTTCATCGAATAGAATAGAATTCCACCAATTGGATGAATACTGTGGGAATTCAGCCACGGACCGAACGTGTTCCGAACAATTCGTTTCGTATAAACTAACGTTTCGACGTAGGTATATATATATAAAAAATAACGCTTTTGAACGGAAACAAATATTTGCTTTCATGCAGGCGGCGCACGAATTGTAGTGCCTCGTGCACGGGGTTCGCTCGGAAATACACGCCCAATTTGCCAGCAAAATTGTACCATGAGAATTTCATAAATCACGGGGCAAATATCAATTACACCGCGATGCGAGCCAGCAACGAAGGGAAGCACTAAAGACTGAAACTAGGCTACGATTAGCGGAAAATGGTTCTCCCTCGGCCTCGTGACCGGGTTATTTTTCTCAGTTTATGTACGTCACCGTGTATAGAAGTGGCGTGGCAGTCGATACGATACGCGTGGCACGAACGCGCTCCGAGTTGTTTCAGAACAATGTCTTTCGTGAAAGCGGCGAGCTTCATTGCGAGAACAACGTCGAGGCAGCTCTTTAATCACACCGAGCAGCCGAGTGGGGAGAAACTTTCTAGTTAAACAATACGAGAGCATGAAACCACCCCGCGCTGCTCACTCTCCGCGTAACTAAATTTTAATAAACTTTCGATCTAATGGGATCCCGACGAAGATTCGTATAATACTCAGCCTTTTCGGTTCTCGCGACACCCTTTCGTGTTTTTCCGTGGGAACCCTGGGCAGCTATACCTAAAATGTAAAATAAATATCACGCACGATTGTACAGATTTCGGTAAATATATTTTAACTTATCCATAACGATTTACTACCACCGTCTCGCCACGCAAGAAGCATTCATTAATATCATACCCAGTTCGATACATAAAGCCGCTATCTTTATACGAATCAGGCGGCAATAAAAATATCAAAGCTGACGTACTCGAGGGACTAATGGTTTCCCGATAAACATTAATAACTAACCGTACTCGAGCCGTCGAAACGCGGGAGTAAAGGGAATGATTCTCCCTTTGAAGCCTCGATGCTTTAAAGCTGCTCGCTGCTGGCAGGCGTGTGCGCATCCAAGATATCCAGAGAGAGAGAGAGAGAGAGAGAGATTACTGTGTTTCGCCTTTATGAGTAGGCGAACAGTCGTGTCTGGCGGCGTCTTAAAGGCGACCTCGCGTTCCCCGTCGTCTCGGAATCCCGAAGTCGAAACTCGAAGTCTGGCGAGACGGGGGCCAGGAACAGGGGTTGAAGTTCCGCTTGGTTCGTCCCCGTAATTTGACAGGTGGAATTCGCGGCACGCGACGCCTCGCGGAACACGAGGAAAAATTAAGCGTTGGCGCTCGATGAACGTCGTTAGAGAAGTCCCATCGGCTTTAGATAATCGTTAAACCACCGGCCACCACTGGCACCGCGCAGCGTCGTTGGATAAAGTATTAAAGCTCGTTAAATCTGGCCGGTGTTCCGTCCAATTTCGGAATACTTATCGCAATTTTCTTCGGCGAACTTTCGCCCTATCCTCTACCCTCCCCGCTGCGATGTTCTCCTCGAGTAATACGCGTTTCCCTTGGCTGAGCATTCTACTCCCAGTTTTTAAGTGGCCGTAGCCCGGGGATGAGGCGAGAAAGAGCAAAGTAAGACTTCCGCAAGGGAAGTTTTTTCGTGGCGGCTTTACCCCCGCGGATCAACGTGACCCAGGGAGAGATTGCGATCCGAGGAAGGGGGGGGGGGGTATCGATCGCCCGACGCAGCCGAAGGTAGACCGTTGCACCTGAAGGGACACTTTTCGAAGCGGTTGCCCGTTTGGAAACGTTCGAGTTTCGGTGAATGTGAGCTCGTCCCCGTCGTCCACCACCATTCCGTAGTCACGTAGTAAATAATGGAAATCGGGAGACTGGTGGACTGTGAAAAGGGCAGATATCGATTGAGTTTCGCGGTGTTCGCCGGGCCACGAATTGGCTTGATTCGGTGACAGTGTTCGGTGGATTTGTTGAAAAGTATAGTAGAACATGATACGAAGCTGAGATTTTTTTTATTCTTCTATCAGTTAACCTGCCTAGGCAGTAATCACATTTCTTCTTCCGAACATTGCGATACCTACTTTAATATTTTCACGCTGACCATTTAGTCTTCCCTCCTCGACTCGCGCGAGCCAGGCGAATCCCACCGTCCGAGCAAACTAATGTTCGTTCACTGAACCGATAAAGCGTCGCGGGTATCCCGAGCAGAGCGGGACAAAGGATCTTTTTCACGAGGGGTGTGATCATCGTGGCGGGCGTTTCGCGGTGGAAACTAAGTGTACAGCGCGTTGCGAGACCGCCGCCGTAGGGGCGCGCAGCGGGTAACTGCGCGCGTAGAGGTGGCGAGTGAACGACACCGATGAGCTGTGAAGAAACTCGATTCTCGGGGGGGCTATAATCGATCATAACTAGTTGGCCCGTCACGGCGCGCCGGCGGCTAATTGATGCGCGATAAACACATCACTTAATTACTCGCGGTGGATCGGGGCTTCGTTCTCCGCACGCAACGTACCGCGCCGCTTGCTCAGCACGCGCGCAAGATGGGGCCAGGTAGCCGCGCGTTCGCGTAAATATGCACGCGTGGACGCACCTGGCCGTTCAGGGGTTACGGGGCACAGAGTACACGCTCGAGGGCACAAAAGTCCCGCGGTGCCATGCGTCACCGCACCTGTGCAGGCGAACGAGCGAGCGCAAGTTTGCTTATCGGGACTTGACCGTGCGCGTGGGCGTTAGCGTGCTCAATGGACCGTGATCTCGCATTGTCGCGTCCTCTTGCGCCATTAAAACGCGTGTGTGCGCGCCGGCCGAGTGCGTACAAACGCGAAAATTGAATTTCCCGCGTTGCCAGGGTGGAAATTGCAGGGAGATACAAAAAGCTCCCGGAATGGTGTGTCTACTTTTTTGGCCCGCTTTGGCCGGCCCATTCCTTGTCCTTTTTACCTTGGCTCTCTGTCGACAGCTCCCACCCCCCCTCTCACTCTCTCTCATGACGGTGTCGAATAACTTTTGGCTGGCTGGAAATCCGATTCGAGCATGGCGTTGCGACTCTTTGCAGGCGGCAAGATTCGTTCCGCGTGAGCGGTAGTCTGCGGAACACCGCTGCTGAAGGGGAGATTCGACGAAATCTGCGAAATTTTGTGCAGTTTCCCTTGGATTTTCACGCTTCTCGATGGGAACGTGCCGCTGGGTATATACGCTGATGGAGCCTGATGCTCTTACCGAACACTTTGGTGTAACGTAGGATTTCAAAAGCGCGCTAGCAGTGAAAGCACTGAATATTTTTCATGTATTATCTTCATTGACCGGGGATTACATCGGCAGAGTGAAGTAGCAAGGCGATCAAACTCTGAGAATTGAAATGTCTGTTGCGTTTGAGAGCACAGAAGGAAATTGCGGTGGCTGTCGTGCGAAAGAATACACGTAACGTAGTAAACAGTGGGTCATTCTCTACCGAGGACGAAAGAACAATGCTTTAGAGCATCATACTTAGGTATTTATTAACAAACCCCGGAACTACCCCTGCGAATATTTTGAACGATGTAATTCGGGACACAAAATCACTTCTCTTTTCCAAATAAAACTTCGCTCCGCGTGAGCGCGAGAAAACATTGATTCAAAAGCAACACCTTTGCTGAAAAGCAAAGCCGATTTGCATGCGTCACTCGACTCCCTGTTTTCCCCTCTCTCGGTTCGAGCCCCATTTAGGGGGCGCAGACTTGCAACCTATAATCGACCAGCCCGTTCGACGATGTTATTGCTGTTAAACGGCCTTGGACTTGCTCGTGGTTTCGATAATGCTGGATCGTAACGAAGTCTGAGAGTCTATGGAGTATGGGGTCGTCGATAAATACGTGTCTGAGTTCCGAATGTCTTAGTTTCTTTCCTGTGTTCAAAGTTACGGCAATGCAGTGGTGTTACAAATATTTTCTCTATGGACCCCTTTGCAGGTGTGTTTGGAGGTGCCATTAAATTCCACACTGTTGTTAGGTGTGCGAGTACTTCGTACCTTCTATCGCGAATGAAGTATAGGTAAGTAGTTGACGTATTTTTTGAGAATGTATTGTCATTTTCATTATGGCTTTCGTATGAATGGAATGGAAGAAAAAAAAATTTGATGACATTAATTAGGGAGGGTAAAACACGGATGACAGCGTTAGTTTAAGTCACCATTCTCAACGAATATAAATTACAGCTGGTCTACGAGTATGATTAACATTTCCAGCTTTCATTATCAATGATTATTAAGTAGCCTGAAATATAACGTATAAATCACGATGATTCATGGGACGCATAATGGTAAATGAATGTCGCGCAGTACGTAGAATGCCTCACACGAGGATATGCGTCACTTCGAGATAAGCTGAACGTAATGGACGCGTGCCCTACAAAAGTTTAACATCCCTGGATGGTTTATAGGGGAACGGTCTTTTATTTCTATCTGACGACGCATAGCAACGACCTATTCTGTACAAACTGGTCATTCAATACTGCACATAGCTACACGTTCCAAGATTCCAAAGCTCCGTATAAAACACCTTTTCCGATTCGATTTCCTAAGAAATCACCGCGGGAATCTCTTTTTCTCCGACGAGCCAACAGTTTCTTCTCCTATATCAGAAATTAAAACTTCGTTATCGCGCGAATCAATCTCCGGGGAGCTAGAGGGCGAAGATTGAAACCGACAACACGACTCTCCTCGATTAATCTCGGAATGATTTGTCCGTAACTGGAGACTCTCCTTTGTCTCTCAAAGACGCTCTCCTGGAAGGAGGTTAAAAAGTTCCATCGGAGCCTGGCGAGGTCTCTCGTTGCACAAAAGCTTCCGGTTCCTTTCGGTGGATGCATCGAGGAGCCCCTGTCTGCCCGCCATCGTCACCGCAGATTTTCTCGCCCCCCTGGAATCTGGGAAACGTGATTACTTAATCCGGGCTTGTTTCAGCATCGAAACCAACCGTGGAAATGAAATATTCCGAGTTACCTCGTTGCAGAGCGTTCCCCTCAACGTTCTCACGTTAATCCAATCCCGGCTGAAAGTAATTTTTGCACTGGACGAATTAATTCGCCCACGCCGCTTTCACGTTATCGATGAAAACATGTTTGTATCTCAGTGGTCGATGTTCCTTCTTTTTATAATCTAGGGTCTCGCCTCGCGAATATGGGGTTAACGAGACGGTCGATAACGAGCTGTTAGAGTTGCCATTCCGAGTTAATAGCGTGCAAAAGGCAGACTATTTCCAGGAAAAATTGGTTTTAAAGCTGGCGTACGATTTAGCCCCTTGATACAGAGCGGTGCCAAGACACGTACCTCAATGTTATTACTCTCATTTCCCGGCAATTATTAAGCACCCCACCAAACTAAAATTACTTCTGCCTTTTCCAGAGAAACTCAAATTCAATTGGGCCATCTGTTATGTCACGATTTATAATTTCGAAGTTATCCTCGCTTGTTTGTTTGGTCTTTAGCCGCGGAATTTAACTTGGAAAAACGGACGTGAACCTCAAACTAGCCGGATGAAAAACCTTTTCGTATCCGATTATATTTTCTCGAATATTCTTCCTACATTTTTATGAGAGAGACACAGTCCCATTAGAATTTTTCAAAGAATGAGGGAGATGATATCGAGGTCTTCTATAGTACTTCCAATTTCCTATATTATTCCACCTCATAACATTCGTTAACCCTTCGCTGACTCTCTGGGTGTGAACCACCCATAAGCTGATTTTGACGCTCTGAACATTTTATATGCAAAATAAATACCTTTTTTTTTCAAACCGACTTACAACCTATTTTTTTCCTAAAAATATTATAACCGAACATCAACTCTGTAGATTTTTAGCTTCTAACCCTTCGTTGACACTCTGGGTGTGAACCACCCATAAGCTGATTTTGACGCTCTGAACCATTTATATGCAAAATAAATACCTTTTTTTCAAAGCCGACTTATAAACTATTTTTTCTCTCAAAATATTATATCCAAAGTAGATATCTCTGTAGATTTTTAGCTTTTAATATTGAAATTTGTAAACGTTACAATTTTTTTACGATTTTCTTCGTTTTTTCTCGACACGTGGTAATCTAGAATTATTTTACAAAAACTGTGATAAAATTCCAATAAAAAAATTATTGACATACATTCTAGAAACATTGAGAGTGACCCATGATTTTTTTCATAATAATTGGATTCTTTGTATGAGAATGGCACTCGTTCAAATATTGCTCTGGGTGTGAACCACCCAGGTGTGTCAAAGTTGATCGAAAAAAGAGGTGTGTCAACGAAGGGCTAATATTGAAATTTATAAAATTTACAATTTTTTTACGATTTTCTTCGTTTTTCCTGGACAAGTGGTAATCGAGAATTATGTTACAAAAATTGTGATAAGATTTCAATAAAAAAATTACTAGAATATATTCTAGAGACCTTGAAATTGACCCATGATTTTTTTCATAATAATTGGATTTTTTGGATGATAATGGCACTCGTTTAAACATTGCTCTGGGTGTGAGCCACCCAGGTATGTCAAATTTGATAAAAAAAGAGGTATGTCAACGAAGCGTTAATATTAATCAGATGCTAATGAAATTATTCGTGCAGTTTCAGTCATACTAACTACCTCGATATTACTTCTGTGAATATAAATCTCAAGTGCTAGCTCAATTTCATCAGTGTAACTGGAAGCGACATGTTAATTTCATTATTTTACTGCTGTCTCGAGGTTTAAAACGACTTGGCGTACAAATTGACCGTTAATCCACGTTTATTGCCTCTCAGTTATCGTCCGTCTCGTTTCCCAAGATCCTGATTTCGCGCGCAGCCCCGAAGGACTACCTTTTCCTTCGACTTGCTCGGAGAAGTCGTCGGCTAAGTAGCTGCTTTCCACTATAATCACGAATACGCTTCCCTTCGGGACGCATTACGTCCTGCGACCTGAGCACCCGAGGACACTATTGTTCAATGACCGCCCTTTCGGCTCTGACAATCAGCAGCGTTACTTTCCGCTCGAATTATGTGGAGACGCTCTGCAGTCACTTTTCTTTGTTATCGTTAATCCACGGAGCCACAAGTTTGCCACACTTTCAGTGGCATTCGAGAACAGAAGACTTCTCAACGTGAATCCTCGATGATCTGTGCTTTTTAGAAAGAATATACGCGGCACAGGATATTCGTAGTCTTAAACTACCTATTTGTTTAATTTTTTATTCCATTTGTTGTCGCGATTTGAAATATTTATAACAACGTCGAAACACGCCAACTCTGTTGGAAGTTGAATTCCGAAACAAGCGATCGTCCTCGAAGCTACCGATCATCCGCATTTGCGTTTCAAACGAGCCCCAAAGTCAGCTGCAGCGTAGGTACCCTGTAGAAACACGCTGCACCGACGTAACTTTTGATTCACTGGCCTCCAATAATATTACTTGCTCCGAGCCAAGCGGAGGACACCGTTATCTAATTTCGCTCGTTCCTCTTGATACTAGCATTGTTTGATTTGGTGACCCGTTGCACTAATGTCCTACAAACTTGTGCAGGGCCGCGCGCATTAGGTCGGTGCATATTTGTGCATCCGTTTCAGTGAGTGCCTCGTTGAAGCGCATCGGTGGCTGTTGCATGTTGCATCCAGTGTAGTTTCTCTGTGTCACCTGCCGCTGAAATTGATTGCGGCAAGATCAGAGGGTATGCAGTGCCTTGTTCGCCGAAAAAAAAAGAGAAATTCTATATTCAAAAGGTACCTACCTATTTCAAGATACCTTCTACAAAAGATATTATCGTAGACGGTAGAATTCATAGTGTTTTCACACGATACAAACATGGTTTTCAGGATTCTATGCAATCATGTCCCTACTTTGTAGATTTTAGGTTTACTATTCTTATATTGAATTGGGGTACGATATAGTTTCTGTAGTGCACGAACCTACTATTTGTATGTATCGAACTCGCAATGTTTTATTTTCGTAAAAGGTAGATACTCCAAACGGGAATCTACGTTTTTCGTAATAGGGCAGACATCTATTATTACTGTGAAACAGATCCACAATTTGTACAGAATGCAGTCCACGATACCTATAGGAGGCGAAAATAAGCTTTTCTCTAGAATCAGTATCTATGGTTTCCGTATTGAATACAGATTTACGATTTCCGTAAAGTGGAACAGAATTCTATAGGACGATGCTATAGAAATAATCTCAGAAGTAGCCTCGATATAATCCCATATTTACAGTTACAATGTCCATTGAATTTCATATATAGAACGTTAATTCCGTTACCCTCGTTCGTTCTTTCATTCCCCTCCTAGCTTAACCTTCTTCTCTGCTCGTCCTTCTTTCGTTGACGAGCCGTTTGCACGTCGTTCAGGCGAAGTCTCCGTGGAGAACGTAACGAGCCCTCGTGACGAGCCACGCAGCTCCTTCTCGGGCGTTATTGTTAATTTTCAAGTCGTACCACGGCGGCCGGGTTTCGCTCTCACCGATGTCGCTAAAGCGACACCGCCCCCAGCGACCCTTGGCTTCGTTTACGGTCGCAGCTTAAGTCGCGAGAGGTGTCCTCGTTATCTTTCCACGGATATGTTTACGGACCTCGCCAACTATGTATCTTTCATCTTCAACGTCCCACGTCTTTTCGTTGCTCCTCCCCTTTGATTAATTTCCCCGAAGAATCGCGGCTGGGTTTGATTATGCCTGATTTAAATTTCACCTGGCACGCGCACTTATAAACTGCAGAGTATGAATACCAATATGGGAGAATAGCACCAAAATCTGCTCGAGGCTCTCCGGATCCGGAAGCTTGGCTATTCGTCAGCTTCCTCTATATCCTTCCGAAAATCTCCAAAATTATCAACAAGCTCCGCAATAGCTCACCTATCAGATTCGTATCGCGATGGCCTTTAAAGCAACCTGGCAAGCGTCAGAGAAGGCAGAGTTATCATCGAGTGCGCGCAGCGAGCAGAGCCAAACAGCTTCTTTATGGGAGCGGAGATCCCGAGCTATAGCCGACTATCATCGCGATCTGGACCCGTAGTCTGGCCCGTCTGCGGCGGAAATTGGAAAACATTGGCTATCGGTCGAACCTCCCGACGATTTTACGAGCTCCCCCTCTCGCAGGTCGTCCAGCGTCCATCGTGGAGTGCTTATCGTGACGATATCATAGAATTCAGCGTCGATGGACCGAAAGCAACGCCACCCCCATTCGTACTTCGAATTTCACTTGAACGATAGATGCGTAACGTTCTACAATATATTTCGATACGACGGCGGGTCGGAACGGAATTCAGGAAATCCGTGCCCCGGCCGGTGATTTCGGGGTTGAACGAGGGTGGCCGCGGATTCCTGCTTTGACACGGCGGCCCGCGTAATTTGTTTGGTCAATGAAAATGTAAAACAGCTGTCCGTGGAAATTGAGCGTGGAAAGCATTCTCGCGCGAGAATAAACGCGGCGCGGCGCTCGTTTTAATTCGCTCTAATCGGCTGGAAACGTGGAACGAGATTTCCCGAGATTTCCCGAGATTTTAATCTTGCTGGCTCCTCGACCCTCCACTTGCTGGTGTTACGGCGAGAACGTTTAGTCTTGCACGGTGTGATTCGTTCAATTTGGAAGGGATCGAAATTGAATTTTCCGTGTAGGTTGTTATTTGACGTGACTATAGAACATTTGTCAAGACAATAGAATTTTTATATATGTGTAGGGGCGACCGGGGTAGATTGTAATAAAAAAGTTTTCACAGTTTTTTCTCGAAAATTTTTTCCCCAATCAGGAAATAATTTGCGCGATTTACTACTTACATATGTATGTGGTGAACTGATTTGCGTGAAAGTACGTGACAAAATCTTGGACACTCGGACATCTAGCTTCATCTTAAATTGTAACACATCTGTTTTACTTATTTAAATACAAATATGAACACAAATAAACGTTTCTTAAAAATATAAATGAAAACACAGAACATTATTAAACATTTGATATAGATGAGTTAAATAGGGGAGAGGTGCTATAAAAGGGACACTTTTATTCAGCGTCCATTTCTGAGAATGTCATTATAGGTATTTAAAAAACAAGTACATCTCAAGAAAGCAAGTTTATTCCCTTTCAATAAAAGTATAATAAAAGCTCATGAATTGTAATAGAAAATAACAAAATCTTCGATTTTCAAATAAGTAGCAAATGTCCCTTTTACGACTAGGTGGTTTTAAATGGGACAGTATAAGTCATAAAAGGGACACGTTAATAAAAATAAACTTATTAAGTATTACAATTATAATTGTAAATATTAATGATTCAAAACAATGGAATCTATGAAAAAATTAACTTTTTGTAATATAAATCATCAATATTTTTGACTATCTTTGTAGAGTGTGACTTATCGTTAATGCTTTAGCAGCTTTTTTTAGTTATAAAGGAACATTTTTTATCAAATTTATGTCTTACAAACTAAGTTCAACATAGGAATATCCACGAGTGGTAAATATAAGTATATAAAAAATCTATAAAACATTTAACTAATTCCTAAATTTAAAACAAGACGCCACCAACTAATAATTGAGAATTAAAACAATGTCATTTATGACATTGACAGATGATACACTAATAACTTTATAGAAAAGTAAAATATATATAGCGTCCAGCAGTACATGTGTATGGGAGGGACAACCATGAAACGGTTGTTACTTCTTAAGTATTTTCCTAATACAAGATGTTTTAATGATATAATAGTTTAACACTTTGTATATATCTTGTTCTCAGAAAACGACACAGAAAATCAACGAAAATTTTACTTTTAGTTTACGTCAAATGACTGGGCACTAGTGCTGTTATAAACAGGAAAATAACTTGCATGTGTAATGCGTTTAGAATTTTTGCAATTCAATTTGTCCCATTTAAGAGCTGTCCCTTTTATAGCACCTCTCCCCTAATCATTGCTTATTCATCTGATTCTATCAAAATCTTTTTCTTCGCTTTGTTTACTTTTTCTACTTTTTGGATTCTCTATCACTATATCTCTATGTTTGCTTTATCACCATTTAGAGCGGAGTAAGTAGTAACGTGTTACAATTTAACCCGAGCTTGAATTTTCGCGTTTTACTTCAGCAAACGAGAAACTAAACATCAAATTACTAAAATCCGTACAGATTATAATAAACCAATGTGTACTGATTTATTTGCGACAAAGAAGCAAAAACACAAACGGATTCTAACGACGGTTAATTGAAATGAAAGTGCTAAAACAAAGTTACCAAACGTGCTCTAAATACTAAAAATCTGGGCTATAACCACAAAATGAATACATAACGCTCGTTTCTGCCACTAAAACCGACGGTGCTAATATCATCAAGCAGCTCTCGCATGTTGTGGGTAACCAGATTTGTCGTTCAAAAGATTTTACTTATTTTACAATTTACCCCGTGTTACAACCTACCCTGGTCTCCCCTACCTATATAAGTAATTTTGAAGTACTGGTTTTCACTGAACGAGCATATTTTAGTTATCGTTCACTTTATCGTAATGGTACCTACGTACCGATTTAAAATAATAAACGTAACAAAATGAAACGAAACTTAGTCGACTAATGTACGTATTTTACTTTAATTTTACTCAGCATTCTGTTTTTCCTGCAATTCTATTTACCGCAAGTTACAGCAAGTGTTTCGTTCACATGCATTTACGAGCGTGGCTCGTCGAATCGTCCGCAAATATCGTTACAGCGACTAATCTGCCCGGACTGATGAAAATATAAAACCGTCGTTCGATGGAAACGAAATCCGATTAATATTGGATATTAATTCGCGCCAGATTAATGTAGCCCCGGCGCGAGAGCTCGTTTTAATCTAATTTTAATTGAATCGCGGTCCTTCCAATCGAGTGATACACCTTGCCGAGTGATTTAAGCTGCGCAACAACAAGTTGTACAATTCCTTGAATGGGCGTGCACCCCGTTCCACCGACTGTTCCACTGGAACGTCAACTGCTGCGTACAGAATTCGCTACAAAGCGGCAAACAATGCAGACAAAACAAAGCGAGGGAAAACTGTGAGAGAAAGAGCTTTGAAAGTCGCTGCAGAAATTGTTCAGGCCTCTGTAGCCTGAACGGGGGCAAAGCACAAAAACTACCAACGACTGCATGGTAATTTGAAAGAGAGCATCATTTAATATTCCTAATCGACTTTGCAGCCGAGTTAATCACACGAAAAAGAACGATCAATGGAAACGGGATTTTGTGGAAATTTGTCGTTTTTCCAAAACCGTCAGAAGATTCATTAAGCAGAATACGAGATAGCAGCATGTTTTCTTTTGTTCAGTCGTGATTTTTTAAGTAGGGCCTGCTCGTGTGCTGGTAGCCCGAGCGTGATATATTTTCCTTGAAAAAGTTGTCTTTAATTAATAGCAATTGTCGACTTCCATTCTTCAATCTTTTATTTTTTTCCTTAAGCATGAGAATATGATTTTCGAAGGGATGCTGGTGCTATGGTCACATAACGTATTCTGGTATTCAAGATCGTTGTACATCGTTGAAACATTCCCGTTATCCATAATAACACAAGACAAATAAAACCATGTGATTCCAAGTATTTAACAGGAAAATATCGACTCCAGTGAAATAGCGGAAACTACCTGTCAATTATATATTGACCTCTTCTACTCTCAACTTAAACAGCTTCTTCCCATCAACTTTCATTCCACTTCATTTTGCTTCACGATAATGATAAGCGTCTCATCCTGCGCGTAGAGTGACCGGGCAAGTCGGTCCATTCTGTTTCTCTTTGTCGGCGAGCGGTCCCAGGAGCCATTGCTCTTAAGAAGTTCCATTACCGCCAAAATCTCATGAATTATGCGAGGACGCTCTCGAACTCCCGATTGTGAAAGGCCCGAGCGCAAGGACCCACGTTCTCCAGGGGGGATTATGGGAAAAAAGAGTAGGTAAGGAAAATATGTGGCCGAGGGAAAAGAGGATCGAAAGCCCGGAGAGCCAGTGCTTCGAGGATCGGGCCTACCTATCGAGTCAGGATGGGGGCGATCGATGCAGCCAAGTTCTCTCTGGCTGGCTACCATCGACTCGGCATCGATGGGAAGTCGGGCCAATTACGGACGATCCGCATTGCCTTGGGTATATTATCAAATGGCGTCCGAAAGTTAGCTTTTCATCTCTGCTATCTCGCGCAGTGCTACCTCTGCCAGAGCTGCTAGAAAAAGGGAGCAACGCGATGCTGTTCTTTCACCCCGCCCCCCTTTGCCCCTCTTACCTCATTCTCCTTCTCTCGTTTCACGTGCCCCTCGTTCCCGGTTTGCCGATCTTCGTGCGAGGCAAGTTCGAAAAGCTTCGGCAGGCCGTATGGTCGGATAGTTAAACGAACATCGGAAGAAGGTGGTAAAGGAGATTGGGAAGGAGGGAAAGTTGGCCAACTTTCGGCCCGACGAGTCTAATCGTTCAAGTCCTCTTCGGTTTACCCGGGCCGAAGTCGAGGCTGATTTATGACTCGGCCAGCCAGGGGAGAAGCGGGGCTTGCTCTCTCGCTCGGTTCGCTTCACGCCGATCGATAGATCGCAGCGAATTATCAACGGCCAATTCCAAGCGGCTCTGATTGGGTCGAAGAATCTTTCGCTAGGAGTGGATGCTCGCTGCTTAAAATATCCTCGTTCGTTTTCTATTTTCCGACGATTGAAGCGTAATCTTTCCCTCCTCTTCGAACGTCTTGGAAGCCGAATATTCGGGGATGAATGGCGCGGCGAAGTCTTTTCAGAAAGCCCAAGGCTCCGAGACCTGCTCCCATCCATCCGAGTGCTGTTTTGGAAAATGATTGGTCGACGTCCGCCTGCACCGCGAGCGGGTAATTAATGAAGTTCGGTGCGCCAGTGTTGCTGGTTTATTTTAAAGTTGCCGGGGCGTTTCATGCTCGGGCTGTCGTGAAAGTGGTTCAAACTGCGGATTTCAATCTCCGGAACGTGGATTCTGATTTCCAACGGGAATCATCCCGAGAAGGACGAACCCTGCCTCTCTCAATTTACGTAACCCGCTTGGTGGTTCAGCGAGTCGTGGATATGAACAGCCGCGAGCTATTCTTCAATCAGCTTGTCGCATCCCGCGCGGCACCAATCAATGAGAATCCCTTGGTTGGGTCGCGGTAAAAATTTTTATGGAGTACATTTCGTGGAAGACGACTTACTTCGGTATGGAGATCGCGGGGAAAATCGCGGGGCTTGAAAGAAAACGACCAAGGTATCCTACCGTTTACATATTGATTCGATCGGGACAGAGGAATAAAAAGTAAACTGGAATCGAGGACTCTCGTAGAACATTTCGTAGCCACTAACAATTGCTTCCAAACTCTTTTTCACCTCAGACCACTCGCTAACGAGTTTTAACAATTTCTCAGTCACGTATCTCTTATATCGCGGTATCGTAAAATTCAGGCGCCAGGCATTTGACACTTCACACGCAGCAATCTACCATTCCCTGAGACACGCCACGGTGACCGTTAAAAACAGGTGGAATTGCCTCGACGTCGCTTCGTGTTTCTTCCATGATTCTGCCAATCCTATTGACCCAGTTGGACTCGTGGGTCACGGATCCTTTAAGCGAAAGAAGTCTCGGATCTCCCGTGCGGCGAGTGCCATCGCTACAGTCGTGACATTTCACAAAAGCAATCGTTAATTCGTATTCAAAACAGATCGTGGGTATCGCGGCTGCTTCGTGCTTTCATGATGATCCGGCTAATCTTGCTGACCCGACTGAGATATCCGCTTATACCGCCTTCGTCGAGCTGCGAGCACGACGGAGGGGTGGGCAGGGGATGGAGACAGGGTTGAAAGAGGGAGAAAGGATGAGATAGGGAGGTTACACTCCTCGTTTCCCATATTATCTTCGCGCCGGCTCGGTCTACGTTGGACACGATCCCGTAACTCATATCACCATGTGTCACCGGCTTAATCTAATTCACGATCGTTGCCCGTCGTAACTCACATGAGAATAATTGCTCGATCGATATTTCGGCCGCGGTGCCGTACATCAAGCCCTAACGTCGAGACGTTCGCGTCCAACCGCACCGCTATCTTTCGTTTGTACCAGAGATCCACAGCGGTCATTGAAAACGCGTGACTCGCCCGGATCTCCTTCGCGTGGAATTCAATGGGGGAGCATCCGGGGATGTACCGATTCGATACAACAACAAGTGCAGTAATTTCGACCAGGAACAGATGTCTCTCGAGTCGAGCAAAAGGGAATGGAGAACCAACGGTAATTTGTATTTCTACAAACTTCTAATTACGATAACCATTAAACCAATCGCTTCTCCAGGCACCTTCTATTCCACGATAATGAAAATGGACCCACTTTCGAACTATAACCGATAAGGAATCCTGAATTATGGATTGCTTTCAACGGTAGATATTTTTGTCGGGCATCGTTGCACGCTAAATCGATAGTTGTGAATTGGATCAGAATCGAGAATCGGCAGGCTTCGTTGAATAAATATCGAGCCGCTGAAACGGGGATATCCTCGTTGAATTAATTAGAAATTAATAAGAAAGCCCGGAGAAATGGCAAAGCTGGGGGCGGGCGCTTATTGTTCGAGTGGCCCTCGGCTTGCTACTCGACGAGAACTTCGATTTTAGATAAATTCGCCTTGGTTCGGAAGCTGAGTCGATCGAGCCTGTATCGGAAGCAACGAGGTTAGGAAAGAAAGTTCGCTGGGGCAAGAACGAAAGAAGGGTCCCGACCGCTTTTAATGAGCGGTGAATCTGCCTGTCCTATAATTGAAGCGATGTTGCGAGCGCAAATTGCAGAGACCCGTCCGTCGCCGATGAGCAAAGCGGGAGAATCTATGGAGAAGGGAGAAAAGCAGCCAGCTGAGAACTTCTCTAGTGGCCGGGTGCTCGAAACTTGCCAGAAAGTTCAAGCATTCCACGCTTCTCTAACGGCGTTTTTTCTTCCTTCTTCTCTGTTCCCTCTTTTTTTGCGGCCTACACTTTAAGCATACGAACAGAATTTTTCTTGCATTCTTCTCCTCTTCCCTCGCTATGCCCGCCTCCTGTTTAATGGTAACGGCCCATCGACCCCCTATATCGAGGACTTTTACGTATGCGTACCTAACCGCACCGACTGCTCGCAGTAAAATGCATTTCGTGCTTGCCAAAAACTATCCCCGAATTTTCCTCAGGTTCCCTCGTTCTGTTTACTCGTCGGGCACAAGCGCAGACTTTTTTTCGGGGCTGGTTCGCTCGCGTTTAAATTGTCCGTTCGCCTTCTCGCTGTAAATAGCTGAACGATCGAGATCAAAGGGCCGTAATGGGGAGCAATCATTGCGGGTCACAGTTACAGGGTCGTTCGTATCGGGAAGTTGTCGGCCAAGTGTCGCAGTAAAGGCGATTTATCGCGACACGAGTGTCTGTGACGCCTACAGTTCCGTCAGAAACAACCTTTCACGATTGATACGGTGCCATTTGCTGTCTTTGATGCCCTCTCCGTACGCCGCCTCTCATTGGACATCGTATCCTTATATTCGCCCTAAAGAATTCCGTGCTGAAGAATATTCAGCGCGCTGCGTGACATTCCAAGGAATTGCCACCTAATTTCCTACGAAGCTATTATCCCCTAGAGAGGTCAACATATTTTCCACAGCGCGATGCTTGGAAATTGGCGAACAGCTGAAAGTGGAAATTCATGTCTGAATCGGGACATTTTTCCGCGGAAAGAAATTACGAGACGTCAGGTCCCGCTGTTTTCACGGTTTACAAAGGAATATTTTCTAACGGGAAATGGAATAACAGCTAACTCGCGAAATGAATTATCGTACGATACACCGGGCGGACATTCCTGTAAAAGCGACCGGGAACGGGTATGAGTGGTCGCAGCGTGACAACACAGTGGCACATACGACTGATTAAATTGCTGCTCGTCCTGAGTGTGTTCGAAATGCGTACACGGCAGCTCATGCGGGAAAACGTCCTCGCAACACCGGCTATTCGTCACAATCAATCAGCGCGGGAAGGCTGTCGACTAGAAAAAAAAAAAAATATGCCCTCTCCAATATACTTTCGAGCTTCCAGCGGCGCAGGGGCGTCACGGCAGTGTTCATTTCGCTTTGGAAGATGCGAAAACAAATTTCCGCGGATCCTGCTCCTTGATCGCTTTGTTTGTAGTGCCGTTATCGATTCCGTCTGACAAACCGAAGCTGCGAAGTTCTTTTCCAATTTGGTTCTTGACAGTGGGAACAGAGAGCGACGTAATCCTCAGAAATTCATCCGGAACATTTTATTATATCAGAGGTAATAATTTCAGCGATATTTGCGAGGAGCAATTAAAACAAGGTATTACCATTTATGCATTACGAGCAAGAATACGAGTACCTCTTCAATACGCCGCGTAAATTCAAACGTAACGCGTTGAAGTTGCCCAAAGTGCACTCCAAACGGTACATTTACGCGGAAGGCCCGCGCCAGCGAATCCCCGATCTGGTCTGGCTCGAAATAACGGATTACCATTGAGGCTAATCCCTTGCGGAAAACGTAGAATCATTAATACGCGCTGATGGCTGGTGTCTGTGTACCAGCCGTATTTTCCTAGCTCGAATTTTGTCGAGGTGTATCTTTGAATGGACGTTACGAATGATCCGTATTAACGTAGAACACCGGCGAACGTTAAGTTTGGGTAGAAGGATCCGGTCGAATAGGTATCGAGTCGATCGTCGGTGAATAAAGATATTCTACACTGTCATTATTGGGGTGTTATCGGGAAAGTGAAACGACTAATACAGAAAAAAAATACGGTCGTGTACGTGACGGATGTGCACCGGGTGGCGACATACATACGCTAACGCAGCCGCCAACGATCGGGGGAAACTATAATCGGCGCGGCGAACGTGGCGAATAAGCTGGGAAGGATTTTACCGGTGCGCGGGAATTATTTATCATTACGGATTATGGTCGCTCTCGACGGCTATTAAACAAAATGAAAGCCGTAAGAGGGAATACGCGGCATGATGATACATATAGGTATATATACATACGTACACCATCGTACCGGCGAGCTGCATTAAATCCGCCGGCAATCTTCGCGCATGCAACTTGCAGCGCTCATTCGGGCTTCGACAGCTGTAATCTTGCATTCGGAATTACTCGTCGAACCGCGATCGTTGCTCTCGCCACGGGAAACGAGCTGAAATTAACAACCAGCTATCCCCTCTCGTTGCCATAATTAAACGACTCCTCGCCGTTGCTACGGTGAATGTTGCCATCCGTTCCATCATCGTCTACTTCTTCGTCGATTTCCGGTCACCGATGGAACGCTACCCATCCTTCGTAATTATTCCCGGTGAATAAAAATCCCACACGCCCAGGCACCTATCGGTCACGCGAAGATGAGATTTCCCCGTCGTTATTTCCATTTCCGGCGCGCCCTTTGACATGGGGCACACTGCCCCCCACTCCCCTTTCCCTCCCCCGTCTTTGATGTCAAAGACGTTCGAGTGGTGACCCTCGAGCTAACGATATGTCGGGGTTGGATCGAAATCTGGACTCGCAATCAGGCTGACACGCGTGCCGAACGTCCGCCTGTGTACGTGCACGGAGGATCGGTGTTGGTGAACAGCCGGTCGATCAATATCCTCTGCCATCCTGCGCTTCCCTATATCCATGCTCCAAAAATTCGTGCAATATTACGAGGGATAGAAAGGGAAGGGGATGGAGTTACGTGTCGTGGCTCGACGCGGTGTAAAAATCCCCAAGGAACACTGAAACGTCGGCCACATTCGTTGCGCTTGATTTCGCGTCCGGTTTTGTTGCGTTCGCCAACGTTCCCAGCGTTGCGAATTCAATTCGCTTCGGGGAAAGTTTGGCGAACGTCGATCCCGCTGGCTGGTTACCAGTATTTTTGAATTTCACGGTTACGTTTCGATGTTGGTACCGTTAGGCTTCTAAAGATTCGTGATACTCCTTCTTGTTCGTGGAACAAGGCAACCTTTTAACAGGTTTAACGACTGGTGAATTGGTGCCTTATCAAAATGTCTAGGGTATCGATCCCAAAAGTAAATGAATTTTAATGGACGGTGGCTTTCCCGTCGTGCATCTTGCGTGGCCATTAACGCGGAACTCTGCCCGGATTTAAATTCTACGGGCGACAGAATGCCGAACTCATCCGCGATGGGATTGAGTATTTAATTAGGACAACTGAAGAGAAAGATAATTGAATTCCAGTGTTGTCCCTCTGGGACTGTCGAGGGGAGTTTCATTTGTTTCCAACCGATCGGCAACCTATCTCTTAATTTTCTGGATTACTGGACAACACGTATGAACGCGTTCGTGCGGAATTTTTACGGATAGTTCGAGTCTATTGCCTCTAAACGTCCACTGCACGAAGCCTCTCCCGATATCGTCCGGTCATCGTTCTGTAAACTCTTGCAATGTGAACAACTTCAGTGCTGAAAAATTTAACATCGCGCTTTCTCTTTAACGTGCATTCTATATTCTATAGTGGGAATAAAAACAGGTGGCCGTTGAAGAATAGCTTTCCCATCACATCTCTTTATTTTGAATAAATAGCAAAACAAAGAAGGAAAAGAAATGTATACTTTCAACTGTTTGTCTCTTAGGGAAGCTATTGTTCTGTATCTTAACGCGCTGTTACGTGTATAGAGTCTGAAATATAGCGACACGACTAACTGTTCTGCCCGACCGTCTCACCCGGATTTACCCTACATTATAAAAAAGAACATTAGACGATCAAATTCTCGATAGCACGATGACAGAGACCAGGTATCTTCACTTACTCCGTTCCAAGCCATATTCGACATATCCCCCTCCCCCTTCGCTTGGCGTTCCTTTTTTGGTTCGATTTAATGCCGGCCCGCCAGATATTTGGAATAAAATGGGCAGGAATGTGAAATCGGCGGCTGGTACACGTAGGTATTGGTGTACGTATCGGAAAACGATTCAGGATCCAAGATGAAAACCGTCGAGCGCATCCTGGTCCACAGTCACCTGGTGGAGTCACTCCGGAGAAAAATATCGCCGGCTCTGAGCGATATTTGGCATGAACTGGATCAAGAAACTCGATGGTTCCTCTCTGTTTGTATACTGGATCGTGTATTCCGTTATTAAACACACTGACTGAACGATGATATTCTGCCGTTTACGAAATATCTTCGTTACGATAGTGAAACTAAGGACCTTGCAGCAAGATGGGTGCAGCTCCATCTTTACCAACTTCGAGTAAATTAGAAAAAACTGTTTATAAAATTATTGCTTTGGCGTAACATTGAAAAGAGAGCACTAATTGAAAAATATATATCTTCACCCAATAACTATAATAGTTATTGAGTTGATAATTTTTCATTTCTATTTTTGGCAAATTTTTCAAATGTGGAGAAGCCCAGCACAAAATATTGTACGAAATAAATCGCTTATTTGTTATCGGATTTGCATCAAACGTATACCAAACGGTGTAGAATTTCGTTTTACGTAGGTATCTTACACGCCATTACTCAAGAACTGCCAAAAATGGTGTTGCACCCCTCTTATTGGAAGCTTATCCATTCCACTTTCAGGAAAGTTAATCCCAAGCGCTTCGAAATTGGCGCACGGAGATTTCAAGTTCCGCGTAAACAACACTCGAGACCGTTTACGTTCCCGCGAGACCACACAGTGGAATCAGATTTCGGGCTTGAAAAAGCTTTCGGTTAATATTTTTGCCAACGTGCAACGCTGGCAGCGGTCATCGGGCGCTGAACGAGGAGCAAATTTCCGAACGCCCCGTTTCCTGGGCAAGGAAAACACGGGAATAAACAGGAATCGGGTCAATCCGCGCGTTGCATTGTAACTTGTAAAAAATATTTCGTCCGGCTGCGTGGAATGTTTTATAGGTGAAAATGCAGCTGCAAATACGCTCTGCAGCGATGTATTCGATAAATCAATCGTCGTGTTCGCCAATGTGGCATATCCCCCTGCTGTTCATTAATAGCATTCCAACAGTTGTAAATTTCCCGTCCCGTGCGCGAATTCTATGTCCCAGCTTCCTCGCTGAAACTCCGGCGTAAAGAGGTCCCTGTACTTTGGCTGGTGTTGTTTCGCGCCGTAAGACTGGCGTTTGGAAAATCGTCCACGGTGGAGATAGGGTCTCTGCCAAGCTAGATGAGCGCGCAACGGCGGATAGCAGGTGCAGAACGTTCGAGCAGGAACTAGGGAAGCGACGCCCGATGGCAAAAGTGTTGGCGGCGTTCTCTGTGCAGGTGCCACTTACCTGAAAATCACACCGTACCCGATTCGCGCAACGTCCAGCTGTTCCTTTTAATCGTATTACCCTCCTCCATACTTTGACCCGGTCGAAAATTAAATTAACCTATCCCTACGCTCGCTTCGAAACGCCGGCCACGCTTCGGAAGGAGCAGGAACGAAGAGACTCTTGCTGGCGCGTTTGGGTGGAACGGCGGCTCGTTCGCAGCTGAAAAATCGTTGGTGAATCTCCTGGAATTCGGGCACGGGGTGACAGAAGGCGTTAATGGTATCATTGCATCGGATTTGCTAGGACTCTTTCGCTCGTGTAGTAGTCTTTGATTGATAGCGTAGAGTGTTGAAGCAAAGTGTTGAAACTCGTCGAGTTCTAACCTTCGTCTGCACTGTTCGCGAATAATAGATTCCCCAAGGAAAGGGTTAAACACTGCATCAGGTGAAACTTTAAGCGAAACAGATGTAGCAACAATACTAACAATAGAATATCTGGAGGAAGTCTTGATAGAAGAAAATTCTCACGAGAGCCGATTAATCATTCTTTTTGTTCACGCAAACAGCATCGGTAGATATACTTCGTCTCTGTAGATACCAAGTTTCGCTTTGCAAATAGCAGCTGGTTCTGCTTCCCTTTCTCAGTTGTTGCATGAAACTCCTAGCTTCCTAAGAACCCTTTCACGTAATCATACTAACTACTTCTTACGTCTCTATAGGTACATAGCAAGGTTGTTCCACGAACGAGGGCACAAATGCGAATGAAACCACACTACGTAGAAATCTAAAAAATTGACACACAGTAGAATTTTATTTCAAATAACCAACGTCGATATCGTCCGTCTGAAAATATTGATATTCGAGCTAGAGAATTTTGTTTAATCGACGAAATAGCTGCTCTGCTGCTAGAGCAAACATTAAAATAACACCCTGCAGTTATCGCATCGATAACCCGGAACGGTACATCCGTCGGTTGTAATACGGCGAAGTGATAAAACGAATAAAGCGATGTTTGATAAAAATACATACATATATAAGAAACGAGGTCAATCGTTGGGGCGGAAGTAGAGCGAAACAAATAAGCTTGGCTAACGCGGGTTTAGTAGCGGCGATATTTTTTCCCCACCTTTCACCCTTCCCGAGACATTATTCGGGGTAGAAAAAGCTCTCCGGCGGTGTATATATCAGCGCGAGCCAGCCTGTACACGCCTTTATCTCGAAGTATTTCGCGCGAGTAGATAGCTGGCATCCTATATAGGGAATCGTGACTTCGTTTTAAATTCTCCTGCTGAGGGGGGTGGGGGTAACGTCGTTTCGAAGAGAAATCGCCCTTTGCACTGACAATAAGGAACGGTGGGGGGCCGAGGTGAAGGGCGCGAGCACATAGAGGAGAAAAGAAGCGTAAGCTCGTGTAGGTGCGCGTTTCCTTCCTGGAACACATACACGCACACCCAGCTGCGGGCCGTGGCATCTCGATCGTTTCGTCGACCGTTTTTTGGGCCGATTTACGAGGACGTCGTCAAACTTTATGTCCCACGGCCGTAATGCAGCATAGGTCGCGCGTGCGGTAGGCTGGCGAGAGAAGTTTTCTTTACGTTTACCTAGGTATCCAGATCCAATTGTGTTTTATTTTATGAAACGAACGGTTAAGCACTGTGCTCAATTACATAGGTATATTCAAGCCACGAAGGAACTGTATTGTATACCAATAGCTGGTTCCGAGCCGTTGAAAAGTATATACAATTCTTCTGCCTCCTTTTCCTTGCAATCAGGACACCATTAAGAGGGTATTCGCCCACCGTGAACGTCCCTCTGGCGAACGTGTAAATCTCGATCGGTGACGGGTCCCTCCGCGAGGGGATGGCCGTCGTTGTCCGAGCTCGAGGTATCATTTCGAATTCCTGCCGGTACGCGAACGTGATCGCTGGGAATATATACA
This sequence comes from Andrena flavipes, assembly GCA_963971345.1. Taxonomy (NCBI): domain Eukaryota; kingdom Metazoa; phylum Arthropoda; class Insecta; order Hymenoptera; family Andrenidae; genus Andrena; species Andrena flavipes. Next base: position 26,200,018 of record OZ020480.1, on the reverse strand, counting down.
AGGCTGGACGGCGGACGGAAATCCAGGTCGCCTTATGATCAGGCCGGACCTCCGAAGAATCTTATCGGGCTACGTGAAAATCCGTGAATGGGGGGATGGGGTTGGAGGGTGGACAATCCGGTCGGTCGAGGTGCCCGGCGACGTACACGAGGCGGGAGGCGTTGAAGCGTAAGTGGATGGAGAGGCGAGGAGGGCCGAAAGGAGAACTTAAACGCGGAATAGCGTTGAATAGGCGGCACTCGTCCGGTGCTTCGAGCCGTTCCACCGATTTAATAACGTAAATTGTGCGCGGCCCGCTTTAGCAGTTTCGTCACGAATTTTTCTAAAGCACACTATCGAGTGTTCGGACTCCTGCCGGGAATACAGAGATCCCTCCCTGCAGGGCAGGGCCGTGCGCGACGTCCCACGAGACCCTCTGCTTCTTTTTTTTCCACGCTTTTCTGTTATTCCCTTCAACTTCCCCGTCCATCTGCCTTCCCTCTCCTCTTCCGTTTAAGGGCGCACGTATTTTACGGGGACGTAAAGGTGTTTTTAGTTGTTTGATTAGGTCAATTGAAAAGGTTCGATAAGGCTCGCTCAGGGGTACGTGTGTTTTTATTTTTTTTCTGGTAGCTTGACTCGCTTCGCTAGACCATCCGTCTTTCTCTCTCTCTCCCTCGTTTCGTGTCCAGTCATCTATGCACACGTTTCGCCACCTCCGTTCCATTGGCGCACGTGAAGTTGAGGTGACAGGTCTGCGTCGACGAAAGCTAAACGACGAATTGCACCGCCGCGCCAACGTGACTCGCATTCGACTCTGTCCCGAGCTAATGTGGCAGCCGTGAAAGCACATTTCTGAACTTTTGCTCCCAGACATCGCCTCACCTCCGCGAGGACTTTCCTTTCTTCCTCCCATTCCGCCTAACGTTCGGCTTTTGAAGCACTTGTAAGGGAGTCGCGGCTGAAAGAGAATCGGATATGACGTAGACGGTTATACGATATATTGAATCCCGGCAGAGAGAATTTCCTGATGGGGTTTCGGCTCGCGTGCCCTCTCGCAGTTGCGTTCGTAACTCGTAGAACAATAGACTCCCCGGGAAAATGGAACTTTTCCCCTTTATAAAGGAGGAATTTCAAATTGGTTTACGGGCTCCTTTTTTCGCCGGCCCTCCCCTTGTTTGCCCCTATTTCCTGACGAACTCCGGGGAAAATTGAGTTCTATCGGTGTCGCGTTACAACGTCCCGTTACGACGACGTTTCCCTTTCCTCTTCGCGACGAGTTTACGGGGTAAAAAGAGTTAACTTTGTTTCCGTTGTCGCCTGTGAAATGTGTCTCTGGTGACTTTCGACCCCCGCTGAGCAACGGGGCAGACGTGTAATAGCGTTAACAAAGGGGCACGCTAATTAACGTTTAAATTACGTCGTATTGGACAAGGAACCAAGAATAAGTTGTAAAATAGCAAGACCGCCTGGAATTTATCTAGCCTTCCCCAATTTACTGATTATCCTCCACGTAAACCTTTGACCAAGAGCTATCCAACCAACAGAGTGTCTATCATCGATCGATATCAACAACCTCTCACTCCCCAAACACCAACAAACTGTCGCTAGGAAGTAAAACGGAACGTTTCACCTGCCGCGCTACAGCCCAAGTGAAAAGACTCAAAACGCCAGCCAAGAGGGTGCAGGGGAAACAGGTTAAAGAACGGATGAGCGCCAAGACGCGGAGAGGTGGAAGGAATCGTACCAGTTTGTGAAAGGCCTCGCGGCGCGTATAGACGAACAATTGCCAGCAGCGGAGGTGTAGGGTATTTGCATGTGAGTAATGAACCCGGCATGATGGGACTAAAGATGAGAGAGAAGGCGACGGCGCTGGCACCCTGGAGTCGGCGGCGCCGGCGGGCCTCGGGGAAAGGACGTCTCGGCGAAACAGCCTGATATCAGCGCCCACCAGACACGATAACCTCTCATGTATGAAGTGTCGTTTAACCGGCCACTCGGGATCCCCTTTCTCCCCTTCTCGTTCTTACGTCACCGTCTCAATGACTTCCATCTCTGTTCCTCTCATCCCCCGCCCCCCTTATTTACCTTGCCCGTACCTACTCCTTCTTTCCCGGCTGTTTGTCTCCCCCATCCGGGGCCGCTATTCGCCCTCGCCCAACCCTCGTCGCTGCACTCCCATTCTCTGCCACCTAGTTTTCCTATCCAAAGTGCACAGCTCTCGAAGAGTTTGCCGAATAAAAGGGCCCCGGAATGCCGTCCGCGGAACTTCCGAAGTCAAATTGAATAGGGGCTGCTCTCGTAGCCGTGATCGGTTCCCCCCCTCCGCGCCGGGGGAATCCGGGCTGGCTTTATCATCGGAAGTTATTGTCGTCGGCAGGAGGAAATCCTAGTTTGCGGTTAGTCACTGTTATGACGTGGATGGAAAAGCTGCTTCGATCCTTCGTACTTCTTCTTGTACTTTGGAATCGCATTTTTCACCGATGGTACCTGTGCAAGATCCTCTAATTAAACGTTCGTCCGTTTAATTGGGAACGATGCTACTGGGCTGACGCTCGTTTGTCGTCGTTCGACTACTCAGTTTCTTGACCCAGATCGAGGGCGAGCCGCCAAGAGGAAAGGTAACGGTAGAAAAAGGTCACGCCAGTTTCCCCCATAAAGCCGGGTTTATGGGGTGAGTTGCGTCGCTCCGCGGACGCCACCGAAGTTTCCAGACTGTCGTCATAAAGCGCCATTCTCACTGCTCGCAAGTACCTAATAGAATTGCAACGTACCACGGGGAAAGTTACGATTAAAGGATAAACTGTCTTTTTCTCCACATTGTCGTGTTGGACAAAACGGCCTGGCGGAGCGACGGCCGTGCAATTAATCTTCGATGAACGAGAAAGTTTTTTCATTTAATTATTTTTAAGCAACCCGTGCCGAACGAACGCGTCGTCTATTTACTCGGCTAGATGCTGGCACCGTTGAACGTTTCCGTGGAAATTTCACGGCACCGAAAAGTTGCTTGATTCCTTCGTTACATTTTTCGTAAAACAGTGGCGTCAAGCGAAGACAAAAGCAGCCATATATCGTCCAGAAGTGGCGCGACGTTTCAGCTGCCCCTTAATAGGTCCATCATCCACCAAATTACACCGGATGGCTTTACCGCGTTTCCTGGCGCCTTTGCGCAAAATGTACCGGGTGTACTTTTCACGCAATTAACTCGAAATGGCCCAGCGGTCGATAACAGGCCATGTGCACAATATTTTTAACCCGAGAGAAAAGGAAAATCATATTTTCCCATTAATGATTAACGAGAGTGTGTCGAACGCTATCCACCATGAATTAATTACTTAAAAGTCTCTTGAATACCCCTGAATGCAGGATCTCTTCAATTTTTGTTGTCCTTTTAATCTTGAAAAACATAACGAATCAAAGGTATCAACAAATTTCTGTTTTTATTTTTATCAGACAGAGGATAGGGAAATCTATTTGATCGTAATCGATATCAGTCACTAAGAATGCCGTTCATCATTAAGGCAGGAGCCCGATCGCGTATTAGAGGATGGCCGTTCTCGTTGAACAAGTAGCTAGCACGGCGGAGCACGTAACTCGAGTTTCAACTCCGTCGAATAGCGGTGGCTCTTAAAGAGATTATTTCGAGACCCTCCACTCTGGACCGTTTGGCTAACCATAGTCTATTCCTTCAAGGGCCTCCTATTCTCTTCCTACGTTAGCTCCTTACGCTTCCTTGACTTCCATGAGCCACTCCGTCTTGTCTTCCCGTAACGATGAATATGCTCGCTGAGGATCGAGAAGCTGCGGGCTACCTCCTCAGAGTGAATCCAAGCGCACCATAGGCGAGGTAAAGGCGAGACCGATGGGCTTCATCAAAAACTGCCATCCATTATTGATGGTTCGCTATCACGGAGGATCTAAGTACCGGCGTGTAAATTAGTCTAAATTTACTTTTCTTGCAATGCTAACCAAACTGCAATGTAGTGAAATGTCATGATGGCTCGGAGATGCAGATATAAGGAGAGTCTTCTGAAATGTTTACTCATCCTTAGGGGCGGATTTGGAGATCTGGCACCCTTAGGCTAACAAATGTTTACCACCTTTTCTGCGAAATATTTTAATTGTAAAGAGTACAGACCATTCCGAAATTAATTCAATATGGCACCTCACATATGAGTTATTGTTAATTCGCTATATGAGAAAGAAGTGAATTGTTTCTAAAGTTGTCTCAAGCCTCTGTATTGAAACCTTTCCTAAAATTTGCCACCTCTCCCTGTTCATCCTATGAAAATGAATTTAGTCCTGAACGTCGTTCCAAAATATCAATTAAAAACAAATATCTCACTATTCTGGGATATCATAATATTTGCCTCTGCTGTATTTAATTTCTCTCTTCCCTGCTTTTTATACGTCTCGCCGAGTATCTGCTGCCCATAATGAATGACTACTTTACGCCGTAAAATAGCAGGCGTTAAAGTCGCGATAAAAAATGCTACGGTATTCCGTCGTAAACTCGAGTCTCGCTCCTCTCTAAAGGGTGGATCATAATTGCTCACTTTGTTGGGGAGAGCAGGAGGAGGACGTGCGCGGGCGGCCTGTTAAAATATTTCCCCCGCCTCCCAGCCGTTTATTGTTCTCCCTGTTGCCATTTTCCCTGATAGGCGCGACCGAGGAAATCCGCGAGCAAATGTGCTTTTCACGGATACGACGCACGCTCGAATCACAGCGGTGTATTCTACCTCCCTTCTCCTGGGTCGAGGAAGAAGCGAAACGAAATATCGCGAGATTATGCAATTTGCGGGAGACAGAGAAAAAACGCGCGCTATTGTTGTACCAAAGCTAATGTAGGACGGAATTTTCGCTTAGCTGATGGTAGTGACTTATGTCTGCGCGATACTTTCCCTTTCCACTTGCTGGTCAGAGCCCGAAGGTACGCGCCCGTGGACCCTTGCGACGTAAAAATGAAACGACCGTCTCGCGTTCGTAATTTTCTGGACGTAAAGCAGTACTTGCGCGGTGCTTTGATATACAAAGGGATGGAAAGTAATATGCGCTTGCAGGGCGGAGGGGAAGTTTTTTTTTTATGAAGATTTGTCTTTGAGGGGAACAAGTTCGAGGATTAGGCAAATATGCTCCTCGGAGTTCTTGTTTCAATTCTTCTATAACCGAGACCTCGCGAAAATTTATGCATCCTTTTAATAAAAAGGAACATCATTGTCGGATAAAGCGATTGTCGACATGAAACATGAAAATCAATATGCATGAGGCTCCATGTTTCGTTCTCCGTGCACCCTGTCAGCGTGCTTTTACGTCGCTGTCGGATGCTGCTCTTGTGTCAGAGTCGATACGAGATTACGTAAGAAAATAAGATATGTAAGTAAAATATCCACTGATATTCGTGCAAAGTAACTCGTCAAGGGTACAACAGTTTACTTCACCTCCTCCCTATTATCGCTCTAATAGAACACTTTGGCTACTCCGAACTACTTAATCGTATCTGTGAAATAGACAATAAGTATACCAGCTAATTTGATATTTCAGCCATATCTCACTCCACATTCAAACGTCATCCGAGTATTCTACATAATATAGGTACTGTGATATGCTTTAGCTGTGATCCATTTTAGCCTAGATCCTTTTATCACTCTCGCGTGTTTTTATTTTCTTGTGTTATTTTATGAACCCAGCAATCTGTCTTAATCTTTTTATTGTTTTTGTAATATATACCTTCTTACTTCTCTACACTATCAGGAATCCTTTCCCGTTTACAATTAATAAATAAATAAACATTTGACGACCCGTTATCAGCAAATTTGAAAGTTCCCTTACTGTTTAGCGATCGTTAGTTACGGGCGCGCGAAACGATATTCCATCTCACACCAAATAAAGCTATGCTTCTCGACAGAGAAAAAGATAAGTCTGCCCATTGTTCCGTCCGAGCACCTTTTACTAGCAGCCGAAGCGACTTTAGTCCAGGGAACGGTGCAATAGAAACGTTTGGTTAGAAACCAACAAAGTTCTCCACTGTCGAGTCCGCTAGACAGCGATTTTTCCAGTTCCGAGGGCGATTCATCTGCGCCAACGCGGTCGACTGTTCCTCTGTCAGACAATGGCGATACATTGAATAAGATCCAATAGGGAGGCAGGTACATTTTCTGTATTACCTACACTTTAAATAGCCCGGAACTATTTAGGTTATGGCCATTGTAAAATATCGCAGAAAGGAGACCGCTCAGTTTCCATACGTACTACTATTGCACGTGTTACTATTGCATGTGTGTACGTAACAACGCACATGACCACATCTTATAATAAGATCACGCGTATTTGCGTATCGATACACACACGGGGACAGTTTGTGCACGTGTGCATACATTACAGGACAGTGGGGAGCACGTTGCCTGAGACGGAATACTGAGGAGGCTCCGATTTCTTGAGAAAAGGCTATTGTTGATATATAATTTTTTGACGGCACTTAATACCGGACATTAGCTATATCCGTGATATTTGAAACCACAGAGAGTATAGAAAAAACGACAATTAGGTTTCGATTCGTTCCACTCGCGTGTGCACAGATAAGGAGATTCATTTAAGGGGACTAGGCAATCGAAAAATCGATTTTTTTTTATTGCGTTTTCCGAAAGTACTATCTTTTCTGAATAAAATGCCGCTTCGTTTATAGTAAAATTCGCAAAATTGTAGATTTGGCAGCTAAAAACGTCAAGCGGCAGCCTATAGCGTCGCCTTTGCCCAGAATCTAAACGCGTTTTTCTCGAATATTTTTTTCTCTTCGTTTGATCCAGGACCACCACTGTTTGTGCGCTACTAAAATCCGGTGACTTCTTAATTTTTATATGAAAATCTCGAATTTTTACGGATCATATCAGAGGTTTGCTAGGAAATGGCACATGTTTTACACATCCTGTATTTTTTTTCAAGTCGATCTGAACCTCCATTCGTTCGCAATCAGGAAAAAATGAAGAGAAAAAAATATTCGAGAGAAACGCGTTTAATGTTTCTGGGCAAAGGCGACGCTATAGGCTGCCGCTTGACGTTTTTAGCTGCCAAATCTACAATTTTGCGAATTTTACTATAAACCAAGCGGTATTTTATTCAAAAAAGATAGTACTTTCGGAAAATGCAATAAAAAAATTGATTTTTCGACTGCCTAGTCCCCTTAAGGGGAGAAGCTATTGTGACGGTCGAAAATATAGGCTATTTTCAAGGCATTCTTTTATAATGAAATGTGTGTAACTTTCTACAAAAAATATTTATTACCAACTGCAAGCACACATTTAACTAATATTTTATGCTTCTAGATTGAAAAAAATTTCGGTAGTTTGGCCACAGCATACAATAACATTTGATTGTGCAAACAAAATTTACAAAACGGGCGATGGTGTACCTTGCCAACATTTCCTCTGAATTGAAAAAATCGAATATTTTCTGAAAGTATGTTACAATAGCTCCAATTTAGCGTACAGATTTAAAAAATATTAATTTTTGAAGAAATGACGAACTTTGAATGAAAAGGTACCAAAGGTTGAATTATTCGATTAAAACACTTGTACGCTTAACTGAAAATAATATTATTACAAATATTCCTTGAAAATTTCAAGTGAATGCGATAAAAATTGACTGAGTTATTAATTCGCCTGTTTCATAAATGCCGTTCCGAGATAATCGCATTTAAGTTTATGAAAGAAGTTATTTTCCGCAAATCAAAGATCGCAACTGTATACGGTCTCGTCGTGGCCAGTAATCCTCTACCTAGTTCTGAACAATATATAACCTCATAATCCCTCTTATTAGATACATTTGAATTCTTGGACATAATCTTTTCGGGCGATTGACTCGAATCATTCGTAGCTCCCAGAATTTTTTCGAGATCCACTTTGAAATACTGCAGGTATATTTTTGAGACCCCACATATTATGAAATACCACAAAAAGAAAAATCGGGAAAAAAATTATCACAGTGGCTTCCCCCTTAATATTATTTTTTTCTTCTTACTTGAAGGAAACCTCAAGCGTCCAGCTCTAAGGGAACTCCCCCTAACAAGGAGAGTATTTTAGGTGTCCGCCTCCGATCATTTTGATTTTTGGCTATGTTATAGAGGACCGAAAAATAAGAAATATGTGTTTTTTATTTTTCCCCATTTTCAGATTTGGGGGTGAAAACTGCGTTCAAAGTTAGGGTATTTTTTATGTATTATTTAAACAAATGGAGTTTTGAAAATCTGTTGAGTCAGTCATATTTCGCATTCAAAGACACAAAATTCGTCCACTGACACTATTCCCCTATCTCTAATAGTTCTCGAGATATTCCACAAAAATGATTTTTCAACCCTAACTTTGAACGCAGTTTTCACCCCCCAAATCTGAAAACGGGGAAAAATAAAAAAACACGTATTTCTTATTTTTCGGTCCTTTATAACATATCCAAAAATCAAAATGATCAGAGGCGGACACCTAAAATACTCTCCTGTAAGTATTTAGAAACACACTGGGCAACTCGCAGCCCGCAGTGTACCACTTTACGCACCCCTTCACTGTATTCAGTATTAAAATTTCAAATAAATAAGTCTCTATATATACACATTCTCTATATTTAGGGGAGTCTCTCCGCTCGAACAACGTCGGATCTACCATCGCCCATGAAAAAGGGCAATGGTAGCATACACTCGGGAGATTTTCGTTACGTTTCGGGGAGGGCTCGGAACGTATTCCCACCCTGTTTTTGGCTCTCGGTAGGGACGGTGCCGTGGCCTGCTCGGTATCGACACGGCTTCGACACGTGTACGTCGCATTGCCAGAACGTTGTACTTAGCCGCGTGTTTGTACAGGGCTACGCGGAGGCTGTAGCAGCGCGATAGAGCTGCTGCAAGCTACACTACACGGCGACGCGGCCCGTGTATATGCAGCAGCGTGCATTATACACGGCGTCGCGGAAACGGGCCAAGCGAGACTCGTCCCGTTAGTCAAACGGAAATTAACCGGCGCGTTTGGCCTCCGGTGTCGAGGCGCGGCGCAACGTTCGTTCTTTCGCCGACCACCCCCTCCCCTCCCCCCATTTTACGCGATACACCGCGATCGCTGAACGCTACGATAAATACTGTCAACTGATTTTCATACGCGGCCGTTTCTACGTGACGGCTGATTTATGGACGATCGCGCGCCGATCCGACGGATTCCCGGGATTTATGGTGATTGCGTTTAGTTATTGAATTCGTCCCAGCTTTCGGCCCGTCGCGAGCGACGCGTGCCTTCGTTTCATCCGCCTGCGGTATCGGCGCTCCACTTCGTTCTCCAAATGACACGGTGGCTCTGTTAATTCGGCACCACCTGCTACGCTTTCTTTTGTACTTCCCTGCTCGAAACGCTAATACTCCGGATACGCGCTGCCAGCTATCTTTAAACATTTGTCGCGTGTCTTTTGCGGACCTAAATTCAATGGCCCCGAGGAAGTGGACGTTTATCCGATCGAATCGCTCTGTGCTGTATCGCAAATGGTTTACCTGGGTCACTGATCTGGGTTTTATAACAAATACGTTTCACGGTGCTCGCGATGCTGCAGGAAATACCTAGTAATCGAGAAATAAGGCTATTTGTTCCTGGATTGATTAAGGAAATATCCGAGGAAACAGGAAATGTTATTCCATAAACTGGAAGGATACCGAGGAATTATTGACTTTTAACGTCAAGTTTGTAGAGATCTTAATGGATACTCGGATTCGTAGGAAACGCGGTCGATGGACTGTTACATTGGATTAAAAAGCTTCTATTTCAGGCGGTTGACTTATTAAGATCGAAAATCTGCCAGTTCCCCGTCAGGTTGTTTTACCCCATCGCCGAGCAAGCACTTTCGGTGAATTTCGCTAATTGCTGGGCTGATTGGCGGAAATCCGACGTGTCCAGTCGTACAGATTGAATGCTGTCATTAACACGTTCAAAAGTGCTCGAGAATTTCGAATTCCGTTCGAATTTCCATGTCCGGCTCGATTATTCCCAACTCAGTGTTTACGTCTTCTAGCAGGAAACGTAATTAGAACTTCTGTTTGTTTATTTATCATGAGCGAAACTGCACTTATTAATTTGAGTACCTTCTTTAGAAATGCTCCACATTATTCAACTTCAATACATCCTCCCATCACGAATATTAACACCATCCTGTATTTTCTCCTCCTCTCCCCCTTTCAGTCCGAGTTAATTCAACGAGAAACACCAATCCACGAGGCTGCCGTTTGTATGGCCATTTAATTAAGTAAAGCTTTAAGCTGCCTCCATAACGATCATAACGTTCGGAGACACACTTTGAATAGTAATAAACTCGCAAAGAAGCACAGCCATTTGCAGATCGTTCGTTCAAACCCCGTGTTACTTAAATGGGAATGAAAACGGTAAGATTTCTACCGAAAATTATGTAGCAGTTGTATTTAGAAAAGGATACAAAGGAATTTTACATTGAACGATGGGTTATCGGTAAATGCCTTTGTAGCACGTCTTGCAGTCGGGATGTTCTATCAGAATTCCAGTGAAAACGGTCGGTAGTGGTCAGGCGTCCTTGCTCTCGCATCGCCGCGACGTCACCGATGCTCGTTCGCGTTCCATACCGAGAAAGTCGCTCGATTCTATGCAAAATTCTGATTGCTCCCGAGGACTCTCGACTGCCGGAGTCGTTTCCCGTCGGGAAAGTCGGAGGACCGTGGAATTTTTGTGGAATCGACGTCGATACCACCGGGTCCACGAATCGCGGGGCACGTCGATATTCTATATTGAAATCGAACGCTCTCACGGAAACTTTACAATTTCCTGTGCAGACAAACGACGATAAATGGCGCGCTTTGGTCAACGTTCCGTACACTTTCCTGTCGAATGCATGTCCCCTGATCGATTTCTCGGTTGAATAAGTTCAGATAAATCTCGAGCGAAAGCCGATTTCGGTAAGAAACTTTTCATCGAGCACAGATCAGGATAGCTGGTAGCAGCGCATTGTATTTATAGGCGGAAAAACGGGGGAAGCAGAAGTGAAACACTATGGGCGTACTTCTCGTTGCCCGTGGCAGCGGCTTTAAACATCCCCCGTAATTTGGCCACCGGTAAGAGTAAACTTTTTGCCCGCGATAAAGCCGAGAGTAATCGTCTTAAGCGAATCTGGGATCGCTGGAACATGAAATCCTTCCGGCGTAAAAATTTTACATCGTCGCGCGAACGCCGAATCCGAGATTTTTCCCGGCAACAAAGTGCCACTGTTCTCGATCCGATAACCGTGTTTTCGCAAATCCTTGGGTCTCTCTAAGGAGGAAATGCGATTACTCGAGTGTAAAAGCGGCTGGGAAGGAGTGCTGATGGTCTGACGAAGAAATTCAGGCGGGAATTGGTACAAAACCGAATAATTCCAAGAGAGCTCTATCCCTGGAATCCTTGTGTAATCGAGACGCGCGACGTAGCACGCGTTATCGATTGATCTCTCGGGTTCAACTTGGTCCCCGGGAAAAGAACACGTAGATCGAAGGTATATCTAACCCGGGGGCAACCTGGGCAGAATGTTATCCTCTTCGGAGGATCGGTAAATCCTCTCTTAACGACGAACGGCTTGGCAGAGTTTAAACTTTCGCGCACTTGTCCCTCAGCTACAATCCTTCTGCCGGAGGTGTGGCGTGTGTACAATTCCTTTTTCGCCCTTATTCCTGCGCCCGGTATAATCTGTACTATTACTCACAGCCTTAAAACTAACAAGCTTTAAACTTTGCTGTCGACGAGACGCGTTGCACCAGCATTTAACGACGAAGTACAAATCTTCCTGACGTTTCGATCGAAGAACATTCCTCTTAGTTCCGCCTATTTCACCGAGGTCAACGATTGTCTCCGGGAGCGCTTCCTTCGATTTGATCACCTAGCGGGACGTCGAACCACGCGCTCGCTGGTTAGAGCATCGGAAATCTTCCATTCGGGAGAAACCTGTCGGCGTTCCGTGGCCTCGGGAGGCCGAAGGGCGAAGGGCGAAGGGTGCCTCGTAGCCTGTCAGAATTCATTAACCCCGTCGCTTCTATCCGTGTCGCGCGTTTTTTCCCCGCTGCTACAGCTCACGGGTTCGCTCCACCATCCAGCAGGCCCGGTCGCAAGCTCGCCTCCGCGTTGGTCCGCGAAAAACCGTCCGCGATAAGTCTGTCAGGCTGCCCGACGACGCGTAAAGGATCCCGCGGGATGCCTTTCGAAAAAGGGGCCTGGTTAAAGAAACCGGCAAGTCGGAATGGCAGAAGAAGCCGTGGAAAAAAGGCTGACTGGAAGGAAGAAGAATGGGGCGGGGGTGAATAGGGGTTTGCAAGGAAAGAAACGGAATAAAATTTGCATCCCAAAATCCTTCCGTTCGGCTCGCTCTGGCTTCGTGTACCCTTGGCCCTCTGCTCTTCTACCTACCCTGGCTTCCTTGGAGCCTCGCGCGACGGTAACCGTCGACTGGTCTGCATACGAGGTAATGACGGTGCTCGACATCCCGTGAACGGAAAGAGGGAAGTCCATTGGAGGGAACCTGACCCCTCTTCCGCGTCGCTGCGCCTGTTTTGTGTCTCGTAGGCTTGTTTGCTCTGCATGCGCTATCGAACCCGCATAAAAGCTTCGTAGGACCTCTCTTCTTCGGTCCACTTCGTGAAATCTGTGTCCCGGTATCTCTCTTACCTACCTCCTCCCTTCCTTTCCTGTATCTAATTGCGCTTGGCTGTTTAGTTGCGTTCGATCTTCTAATATCTTCTGGTACACATCAGGGGGTATATTCCAGTGTCTAACTTCTGCGCGATGTTTCCAGAGCTAACGCGAAAAATCTTATTTCAATCTTTGTACGTACCTGTCTCTGTGTAGCTGCTTCAATTCGCTCGGAACGAACAGCCGAAGGCTCGTTCACGCAGGCAGGTTGAAGATCGCGAAAGGGAGGTTGAATTCTGTATGCCGATCTCAATTAAAATTAAAGAGACCCTTTATTTACAAACTGGCTCGATATTGTATAATAAAACTCGGCGTTTTACAGGTCAAGAGGGGGAGAAGATTCTTTGATATTCGCGAGCAGTTTTTCGAGAAAGGTACTTGAAAGGGGAATCGCTCGGGATGCTGTTTACAATTCGACGCTTCGCTCGGGTTCGTGCCGGGTTTCGCTCAAGAAGTCGTCGTCTGGGGGGCGATGTTATTTTAAAGGTAATTCAGATCCCCGAGCATTATTCGCGGGGAATTTTCAACGCGGCGGAATGACCAGAAACGCCAATTGTCTTCAAAATTCATTACGGCGTCGGACATCCAGTGAATGTCGATTCTCCTTAAGGCACCGGCGGCTGACCCAGTTCCATTTCCACCTCTTCGTGTTCTTCGTAATTATTATTTCACCGTTCCGCTGCGCAAGGCGTAATGACGCCGAGTCTACGGTCATTTAAAGCGTCGCTGTTTATCTGAAATTTATTCCGGGCCTGTGTATTAGAGGCAGAATTTATTCGAGCCCGTAATTCACCGTCCAGGCTATCCTGTTTGCGATAAATCCTCACGCTTCGTTGAAATGTTAATCGAACAAACCGTTTCCCTAAATGTCACCTAACTCGCCTCCCACTTCCACGATTCGTTTCGCGTTGTTTACGATCATATTCGGTCGGCTGGAATAATTCTTCGCGAAACACCGCGAGGATACCAAATATCGAATGGTTCTACGAACTACCACGGTGTCTCAGCTCACGAGCGCACGAGATTTATTCTATTTTCCTCTCACTGCTCTTTGGCGATCGACGATTATGAATAATTGGAGCGAGAGGAGGCAGAGGCGATGATTATGTGGATTTATCGTCCCTTGTAATTCTTCTGCTTTTTGTTTCGATTCATAGACACGATTCTTCCTCCGCCTGTCGCGTAGGATCGGTCGAGTAATTGTGCACGCATATACTGTACGTTTTTATTATTCGGCCGGTTGCTGACTACGTAATTCCGTGTTCATTCCACCCGATACCGATTTGCAGTTTCGCCCGAAACGCTGAACGCGCGAGGTAATTTTCAGCGAGCTGGCCCGTGATCGGCTATTCAAAGCGTCCGATCCCGAAGTTCCATTATAGGTTTCGGTACATGCATACCGCCATATCTTACAACCTCAATACAGGGCGTAACACTTGTTTCTGACGGCTTTACGAGCCTCTCCGTATCCTATAGCTATACATCAGATGCTACACGGGGCCGGCCCCGCATCCTTGAAACGTTACACGGAAAACAGAGACGTGTTCTTCCCGCTCGAACTTCGGCATCATATATTTATGCGATATAAATCCACCGGGGACGCGTTTTGTAAATCGTTGCCGCGGCCCGCGCCTCGTGTACAAATTTAACAGCGGTATTGAACAGCCGTGGGATTTGCCCGGCGGAATTCGCCACGCTGGCAGATGGAATTGTTGGAACGACGTTTAAACTTGCGCATCTGTATTTCCTCGGAACGCATAGCAAATGAAGTTCCTTCTTTCATGTTATAATCAAGCTCAGAGGAAACTGGTCTGATGAGCCCTGGGAACCGACACCTATTTAAAACAGTTAAATCAGTGATTCCCAACCGGTGGGTCGCGAAGTGTTTTCTAGAGGAGTACGACAGTTTTTTTTTAATACCTACTTTAATGTGTTTTCTTTACCTTATTAAACCTTACCTTATATGGGGAGAGGTGTCGCAGGATATTTGAATATTATAAAAGGGCGTCGTGACTCAAGAAAGGTTGGGAAAACAATCGTAGATCAAAGCAACCTATATTTTTAATTACAAGCAATATTTCTAATTACAGTGCCTGAATCGTATATCCCTGTTTCTAATATTCGCCACTGGCGCGTCTGACCATCAGCGTTCCACTTCCACTTAAAATTCCAGCGCGAAGAAGACCGTCTCATTCAATTAGCGGGGGACCAATCTGCATTACGAGAACACAGGTTTAATGCATCACATACCGTGCTAATGCCACCATAATGTAGGTAGATTAAAGTCGCGTGGCGACTAATTATTTCTAGCCCTGAGACTATACCCGGATTGTTTAGAATCCCGTCTTCCTCCCGCGCGAGACCGTTCTTGCACCTCCAGTACATACATATTTGTGCACGGTCCACGAACTTCCTGCATGGGACGACGCGGTCGGAATAACTAGGAGTTTCAAACGAATCCCGCGCACTTGGTGCACGAATCCACGGGAATGGGACGAAGGGAGGAATGAACGGGGGAGTTGACCGACGAAAGTGTTCGTCTGATACCCAACATTAATTGAATTTTGTGAACGAAGAGTTTCGTTCCGGCGCCACGGAGCCTCCAGAGTTTATTAAGCTCCTATTAACTGTGGAAACCGAAAATCTCTTTAGAGTCGGAATAAAATGGACATACGAGTATCGAAGTGTCAGGGCGAGTATGCTGGGAGATAAAGTAACTTTTCAATTTTACACCGAAATTTCTGGCTAGACGAAGCATGACTGTTACAATGTCAGTTCACACGCGAGTAACATTGCAGATGCACTCGAAACGCGTGAAGCGCGTTTGCAATGCTGTTTGCCGTCTATCATCTCCTTCATGCAGAAATTTGTAATCCTCGTGTCCGCGCAGTAATAATTGCTGTCACACGGTCTCTTGACGTTTTCTCCGAGAACGATCGTGTTCATTAATAACCAAGTTGCAATTAAAATTTGTATATGTACGAGACGACGTAACGTTAATGAAGTAATTCCGAACGTCTACCCAGGATACACAGCGGGTTGCGAATCGCGGGGCAAGTGTGATTGGATGATGCAGTGTTAATTACAGTCTGACTGGGTCTTCTTTCATGTTTAATATCAACTTTCTAGGGTGGAGTCCTGGATAAGGAAAATATAATTGGGTCACAGAATCTCGCAGGTATACTCGGCGAGATTTCCAGCACATATTTTCGGGGTGGTTTTGACCTACATATAATGGGACGGGATAAATGAAAGTGTCCCTAGCATTCGACTAATAATTCCTTTCTCGTAGTTCCTCCGAAATAGCATTAGATGCATTCTTGGCACGGGTGATAAATTTAACGGATGTAAATAGCTTGTGTCCGCGGTAATAGCTGCAGGTTCTACCCGTTACAGAGGCGAGCAATCGTGTTCTAAATTCTAAAGCATCCAGCAATGCTAAGGTAGACTATACGTTTCAAAGAGCTGCAATTAGGTTCTGTAATATCTGATGTTACATAGGCTTTCTGTAATTTGCAATTATGCATTCTACGTGAGAATGCATTTGAATCATTCGGTAATGAACATGAGCCTTTGTTATGAGTAACTAGCTTTGTCCATGGTTGAATGCAGCTATTAGGCATATCGTGCCCTTGGGTACTCAACTACAATACATCCACTGATAATTAAGTTAACAATACAACGTTACTTGTAATTGGAGAAATTGCAACCTATAACTGTATGTTCTATAAAATTCTACTACTGGTTCTTTCTTTTAATATCGATGGTCAAACGAAAGTTCAAGATGTGGATAGTAACAAATTCGCACTAATTTAACCAAAGAAAGTTATGTCCCACTAAGTAATTAGGGATTGTTCAGAATAATCCAGTGATGCCACCGTAATATGTACTGTTTTTAGTCACATTAACGGGTTATGTATACCTAGAATTTTTTTTACAAAAGTGGAAACATATATTTTTACAGAACTTTTTGCACTTAAAAGGACAACATTTAAAGAACATTTGGTAATTTTTTCGTAGAAAAGTATTTTCGTTTATATAAACTAACAACCCACATCCAAGAAGTCTTTTTAAAAATTTGGTTTTGCGGTGAGCACTGTCATTCTTAACCAGATTATCTAAAAGCAAAAACAAAAAAGATTTTGTTAGTATATTAATGTATCCTCTGATTAACGGAGAGAATTTCTGAAATATTAATTTAAAACAAAATGGCGGCTATTTAAATTTGAAATCCTGATTTTTTTCTACAAAAGTCACACGAAAAATCAGGATTTCAACTTTAACTAGCTGTCATTTTGTTTTAAACTAATATTTCGGAAATTTCGGAAGAGCTGCGATAAACGATTAGAGCGGCGATGAGAGCGAACCGTATACCTATTTACAATCTATAGTTTTATAATGGAAGTGTTTACATTGAAACAGAGAGCAGAGTTACGCTTACTACTTAGATGAAGAGAACGAAATGTTACTTTGTATTTATTTTGCGGATCTTGAAAGTAATAATAGTTCTTTTTCAGAAAAATGATTCAGCTTTGCGAAGCCGCAAACGACTGAAACTGTAGGTACTATTATCACGGCTACTCTATAAATACACCAAAGAAAGATATTTCTAAGCAGCTTTTATTATCATCGACATTCTTCTAGCTTCTATCGCAGCTCCAACACAAACTTACCTACCCTAAAAACGCGTATGAAAAAATGAAAATTTTACCACTTTCTCTCGACGTGTCTGTATATTTGACGTCTATTAGAGTGACTGCGGCTCATATCGATAAACAGTTCGGATTGCCTACGACCGACGTTTCCGAGCCCTCTGTACAGGATTAACGTGGATTACTCTGTGCGCAGGATATCGGCGGGAACATTCACCACCTTGCGGCCATCGCGATGCCAGGAACGTGCTTGATGACCGATGCGGTCAGGATCGGCGACAGTTAGTGATGAGGAGGAGCAAGTTGTCGGCGTGCCGATGGCTCAGGTCACCAGCAACATGCCAGTTCTCGAACCCAGGCCAGACCCAGGCCCTCTTCGAGGACTTCTGATCGGTGTTTTGGTTCTATTGTCCCTGCCACGCTGTCACTGCTATGACTTGGGTAAGTCGAGTCAAACGTTTAACCACCCAGAAACCTTACAGGCCATCCACGCATCCCGTCTCTTTAAATACAGTTCCCGATATTACAATCTTGCCGAGTCGATTAGCCCCTTAACGACAGGGTGACTAAACGATAGATTCATTTGACAATTTCTTACGTTCCGATAGCTGATTTCACGTACACCTTCCTAAGTAGCGAACATTCTGCTGCTCCCTGGTGCTCCTGCCTCGAGGAACAGCGTCGGCGTTCATAACTCGGCCGTGCTCGTTCTTTTTCTCTGGCGAATAGAAACGAGGATTGATGGTTTCGAAAATGGTCAATATCACGGCGCCAACAGCGCAACTGCCCACTCGATCGTTATCTATCGTCGCCGATACGTACGATATCCGGTCCCGTCCGTTAGGACCGGAGAAAAAATGTGTTCACGGGGTCACGAGTGGATGAAAGATTCACCCATAACTTACTCGCGCGGCGATCGTTCAGCGGCAGGTGCGCCGGCACAGGGGCATCGACTGGCTGCGAGGAAATGAAGGTCGACGCTGGGTATGGCGCGCGCGCGCGCGCGCGGGTCCTCCGTATCCGCTCCTGGAATCTGTCCTGGGAAACGTTGCGCCCCGTGTCGTCTAACTCATGGTTCACGCGGCTCGTTTCGCCGGGCTAAAGAGGAAAAAGGCGAAACGAAGGAGAAATATTGTTCCATTTGTGCGGCGACTATTCCACGAAAATGAATTTACCCCGGGTCCCGTCCCCCTCCCTCCCGTTACTTTCCGCCGTAATATCGCCCGGATGCTAAAGCGGAGAAAAATTATTCTGGACACCAGTTTTTGTCTTGCCCCTTTGTTCTCGCGTGTATACACGCGGACGGGGAACGAGGAGGGTGGCTCCGCGGGGCGCATTGCACACGACGAGTCGCATGCAGCCGCCTCCAGGGATTCCGCGCGGATTTCTCTTTCCTTGATACGATCCGCCCGCGGACCGTGCAATAACGCGGTCTCCTCCGAAAGTCGGCCAGTAAAATTTAAATTTTTTCCACTTTGCACACGGAGGGACGCGACGCAAACAAGCCTCGAGAGGCGGAGTGGCGCGTTGTCCGTGGTAAATATACAATTACGAGGCTGCTGCCCTGGCATGGGAATGCTAAGTGCAACGGAACGGTATTGCTGGTGCAGATTAAATGTTGCTCAACGATTTATCGAGTGCCTGATACTTGTCCGAGGCAGAGAATGACTGGCAAGTGACGAGAGACGGGACGTCGACGACGAATGTGTCTTATTATTCATTTTTCCCCGGCGAAGGGTGTCGCTCGCGCGCAAGCGACGTGGATTCTGCACACTCGAGCTCGCCAGGCCATTGTACAGCCGCAAATGAAATGTCAACGGCACGATGAATTAACAATACTATCTAATAGCTGCTCAGATGCAGACGAGCGCGGCGAATGGCATTGTGCCGATCCGTTCACTCGTGCTGCTCCACTGGCGTCCTCTTGTTGTTCACCGCCCACCCGTTATGCTTTTTATGCATATTAATTATTACCGTACGATAAGTCCGCCCTGTCGGCTGAATTTACCAGGGAAATCGTACCTTCTTTCCCCCTTTTAAAACCCGTGCCAGAAAAACACCGCACGCCCCACTCCCCACTCTATTTCGGAATTAATGTACTTCAATTAGAAAGTTCGCCGGCGTTGAAGGCGAAGAATAATTCATCGGCCATTCAGCTAAGTTTAATTAACGCTCAATGGAATTGACGCGGAACGCGAGCTCACCCCGCCCTTCGATGGGTTTTGATATTCTTGAGTCAATGGGCCGTATTACGGAGCAGCTGGGAAGAAAAATGGCTTCGAGTGGTCGATCCTTCGAATTGCAAATTGACTCGCGTTTTTTTTTTCTTTCGCCAACGCGAGAACGTAACCGGTGTTTCATCGGCGCGTCGAATTTATTTTATCGGATCCGCTGCTCTTTCATCGGCTTGTTTAATTAATCCCCTTGAATCGCGAAGAACGTCTCGCCGACGGCTGGATAACAAGCGTCGGACAGGTTCGGCTCAAGCGAGCGCGCAATTATGAGGGAATGGATTAATACTCTGGTTAATAGAACGGCTTCGGTACGTGAAAGTGATCATTTTACGGCTAACGGGTGAAAGAAAAATACCGTTCGAGTGGCCAACGATTTTCTTTATTTCCTCGGCGTTGAAAGACCGCGTTCTTTCGTGCTGGAGTACATCCCATTGTCCGATACCGGTAAGTTCTATGTAAAAGTAAGGGGATGATCAGCGATCGCGATATCATTAACGGGATTCGGTATTGGAATTGCTATCGAACGGAGCGAGCATGATCTCGATCCTGTGGCAATCCACTTGAACCTAGCATCACACGCATGTCGCGTGGAAGTGTATTACGTCTGAAATATCACGATACGTCAGTTTGACGTATTACTTCAGTACATGACATCAGCCTCCAAGTTCGCGATAATAATTCATGCCGGTGAGTGAAAATGCGATGTTTCCATTCGTCGCTAAGGAATCAAAGCGAGTGTGCTTGAAGTGGAAAGTACGATAACGCGAGATTTCGTGTCGTTTCTTTAATCATGATTTACGACTGGAAGCACATTAGCCAGTTTTTCAAATGCAGTTATGCATATCGAGCATTAGGCACGGGAAGTCAAGAACCTACAACCTAAACCGCTCACAGCAGTCCGTTGCAAACCAAAGCGTCAACTTCCATTCTCAGTGTAGGTACAGTAGTAACCTAATCTTATCCTATTGTAACGCGGTTATTAGGTAAACGCGGAGTCCGAGTAAGTAATGTCAACGTCGGTCTAATCGGAAGGATGCTTCAAGCGTTACAGTACAATTTATTAAATTAATGATTTATAGAAATTTTATTTTGGTATCGGGAATCCAAGATCTAGTCCTATACAGGCCCCGCACTGAGCTATTGTGAGGATTTAGTTATTTTGTCATTAAATAACTTCTGACTCAAATGTAAGGTTCAAGTGTGAATAATTGTACCTTTATTTCTTTCTCGTATCCTGGCGTTAAGAGAACTGAAGAGCCAAGGGTAAACCCAGAATATTGGCTAAAGCCAATATTGACTCTCCGTTACCTCCGCATTCGCATATTAGCAATAGAGCACATAATATAGCCCCTTTTTACATGAATTTACACTCGCCAATCGTTTTTTTGATTACAATATTTTAAAGAAAAATAGTGCGCACTCACCCGCTATATCGTTTATATATTAACAATGTTTGATATTCCCTTTTTTTTTCCTGTTAACGCCCTATGAAACGCCTATTTCGTGCCTGAGAAAAGAAAATAACACTCACACACACACACAATATTGACAATTACGAATAGAAGCGATATTTGATATAAACGCAAAGCACAAAACAAAATATAAAGGATGAGATCTAACAGAAGGCTGATCCCAACACAACTAGCCAAGATTATCGAATGAATATAAAGCGTAGATTTATGTAATTGAGAAAGCGAAGAAGTTAAAAACACTATTTAACGTGGAAAGAATGAGTCCATTCACTATAAACTTTAGGAATCTCTGGCTCGAAACTGTATTTGAGTTAAAAATGAAAGAAATTACGATCCACGGACACCTTGTCACGCTCTCCGCGACTGTACGACAAAGAGTGACTTCAGCTTCGCGCCCCCGAGAGCGTCCGGCCGCGAGGCCCGCTCAGAAAAGCTGACGCTGCAGTCCCAATCATGCCCTAGCAACCGTCGCATGATTTCATTAGGTGTTCTCACTTTCATACTTTTTAATTATGCGCTTCCGGCGTAGAACGGGGTACTCTCATCCTCACACTCAGATCACTCCTTTACATTGATGCGACGATTCGACGGTCAGAGATGCGCTCGATTAGGATAGACCAGAATGCTAGATGCATTGTCAAGACACACCCCCGCCGCTTACATTTAATCAGTGTCGCGAGGTATGAGAACCACTGCTCATTTTGAACGAACTACTGAGAACCACGCTAATGCCTCAGCACAATCCCACGCTCAGGGTACAGCGCAGCGACCAAACGTCGCGGCGACGACGACGTTCCTAGTACCAAGTATCCGTTTTCATAGATAAAATACAGTAAGCAGAAATGCGCTCGATTAGGGATTTCCCAGAACGCTAAGCGTTGTCGAAGCACTCCGCCCATTAACAAAGGAAAATCATTGATTTTAAAAATTTTTAAAATTCGGGACGTAACACCCCTCCTTCCTTAGAAACGTCGTCGTCCCGACGACGCGACAGCGACGGGGCACCGTTGAACCAACCATCGAGGCGGAGAAACAACCCCATAATGTGTAACGAGGTTTTACCAGAGTGCAGAATGCGCACTGTCACACATCAGGGATCGCTCACCAGAAAATATCCACGCGGGGTGATCCTATCGTAGGTTATTGTTAGAAAAAAGTTTTCCCGGTCCCTCTTCACATGGTACGCTTGAGTTTCGCCGAGGAACATATGCAATCTTTTACTTCTAATAGGGATAGTGTTCCCTGCTGATACCACGGTAGCCCGAGTTATCTGGTTGCACCCCTCGATATTGATCAACTCAACATCAATTGCGTGTTCCAGAAAACCACGAATGTCTAGATCTGTGATTCCCAAATTGTCTCGAGCGTCCAATCGTTTTAAATTGTCTAAACGGGCCAGAAATGTGGCTTCAATGTCACTATACATGCAGTTCATGGTAAGCTCCTCGCATTGCGTAAGCTCCCCAAGAGGTGTAAGCTCTGCGCCTCTTATAGACATGCAAGAGCTTACATTTAGTCGTTTTAATGACTTCATATGAGCTCCCATGGCCTGGACGACATTACCGTCAACCCATCTACAGAGGGCTACGCTTAGCGAGGTGATATTTTTGTAATGACCTATAAAATTCACAGCGGTGACGGTCAGTTCTGGTGATAAAAAAATCATATCGAACTCCTCCGTCTCGCCGATGAGTGGAGACTGATCAAAATTGACGGTACCAAACGTCAGACACTCGAGAGTTTCGGCCACCTTTGTGTTTCCTATTAAGGCTGTAAGTACGCCGGGGGACCTGAGCCCAGGGCACCGTGTTATCAGCAATTTGCTCAAGCCCGAACACGACGCAAGCGCCGATGAGATGCAAGCATCTCTGAGATTTTCGCAATTTTTGATTTTTAGCGTCTCTAATTCAAAACCCTTCTCTAAAGATTTTCCCGTGAACGTATTTTCTTGTAGAGATAGGTATCGCAATCCGCTCGTTACCTCCGACAGGTATTGGTCAACGGGCCCCTCGCATTTCCCCAATGATAGAGACCTCAGCGTCAGCTTCCCCTTTAATGCCCGTAGCGCCGACGGTCGAATCGTTACGCTTTTTAAATCTAGAGTAGTGAGGTTCACGCAGCCCTCGCAAGCTATGGCTAAAACTTGCGGTTTCAATGAACTTGATAGAGACCGCTCATCGAGGGAGATGTGCGATACATATCGCCCGCAACGCTGTAGCATCCAATAGAATGCCTCGGTGGAAATAGGCCGGTGACTCCATGCGTTGTCCCACTTCCAGTCCTCCAAGTTGACGGCCGTCGTTCCCCGGTGAGACGCCAAGCTCGCTCTTCTCCACAGCCGGGAGACCCGCTCCATCCTGGCTCGGTCTGGGTACGGAAGCAGTTCAGCGATCATCGCTACGCACTCCTCCGGTAGTACGGGTGCACCCCAAGGGTTGGCGATCACGCCTCCGAATGGATCCGAATCCGGTGCTGTGTTGAGAGGGATCGGCACCGCCTCATGCCAGGAGTCCCCAAGAGAGACCTTCAGCTTGCGCTTATGGCACAGGATTGGTTGCGCCGCTGCTGCCTCTACCACTAAGTCAGCCTGCTCCGGGGTAGCAAAGGTGATGAAGGCCACGTTCCCGGAACTCTTCCTCCGGACCACCGCATGAATCGGGTCGAACGGCTCGAACACCTTGAGTAAATGTTCCTTCTTTGTGTAGGAAGCCAAACGAGACACAAATACCCTGTGAGATTTATGTCCTGTAGCCATGATAAACCTGAAGGTAATACAGTACGTATAAGCATCGTAAGAGAAAACATTATGGTATGACACACAGTATAAGTCTGGCCAGTTAGCCAGTAATCATTGCGGAGGTAATGGAGGTCTGTTCATTTGTAACGATTCTAAAGGGTGCTCGTTGCCTTCACGAGTAGCTTCTGATGGAGTATATTTCTGTTTTATGAAAAATTTCCGAAGCCTCATGATAAAGTTGTAAATAAGAGTTCGTGACAGGTAGAATACTAGCAATAGAGCTACAGTAATTTGAGCGAGGTATGATCCATATGTCAATCGCAAATGATGTTCCCTCTCACGCCTTTGGTGTCCGATGATCTCCAGTTTTTCCTCCACTTCCCGGAGTGAATTGTCCGTGTCGACCTTCCATGGCATTAGTTCCGGATGTCTCTTGATGATTTCATGGATCGCCGTGTATTCCTCTAGAGCTGGTACCAATTTCGTGATGTTTAACCTTAGATCTGGCTGATAATAGTAATAGTGTTTATCTTGAACGATTTTTACTCCTGTTAACGTGGTTGTCGGTGTTCTTGCGGTGCAGTCGGGATGTAATTCTAATATTCCGCAGTGCTCTATCGTAACAATTCGACTTTTTCTTCCATTGCAAATTATTTGAAGAGATTCGGTCTGATCCAAGGAATATAACCAAGCGCCTGATACTTTAAGTTTCTTCCAGTATTGCTCGTGATATGACTTCATCCGAATATTACAATTTTGGAAAGTGTCTTCCTGACTTCCAGTCCCCAACAGCAGCCGAAGTTCGCAAGATTTTGAATTTTGTACTTCATATAAAGGAGTTTCTGGTTGACACAAGTAGTGGTCATGCAGTTTTAAACAGGAACTCAAAAATCCATCGTCAACGATGAAATATGTTCGAAGGTCTGCGCTCAACCCTACATTCCTTGCTCGTGGTACAAGGTACGCGGATGTGGTAATATTTGAATTTATAATTTGTTTAGAAGGCCAAGAGTACGCATGATAGAGCTCAAATTTAATTCGGTCTATTAATGGTATATGTATTGTGACTAATATTTTTCCGCGATAATACCCTAGATCTACTGTAGTTAGTTTTGACAATTCTTCGATTCTACGAACATACATAGGAAGTTCGTAGCCAGTAACAGATTCTCGTATTTCTTGTAAGACGGTTCCCAGTCTGGGTCCACTAAGCAAGGAAGGGTGCAATTGACCTTGACGAGCTGCCACTATGGCTGTCATAAACGTTTGAATTCCATTGATATAATGATTAAGAGAGATTTCTACAGAATTTGAATATTGAATTAGAGCCAAAGAATAATTTAATGTTTTGAATGCTCCCTGCGCTTCAATTAATTTGTTTATTTCGAGCCTGTTACTATCAATTTTGCTCGCTAATTGTTCCATTATTTCATGGGTATGATGTAGGTCGCTCATGACTATATGTGTTTGATTTTTAACAATCTGAGTTATAGCACGTTGATAATCGTATAGTCTATCAATTTCTCTGTCAAAATACTCGGCATCCTCCATGTTCAGAGTACCAAACAAGGAACGACTTAAAGAACCCACGAACCCAAGCGGTACGCTTCGGCGAGTTATTGTTTTCGGAGGTTTCGCAATATTCGAAGGCGGCGTGATGATTTCAGAGATTAATTGTTCAGCTTCCTTGTGCAGGTGCATGACCTCGGTCACTCTACCCTTCAAGTACCCTATTCTTAATAGCGAGGTACAGTCTGTTTTAACTACAAATGATATACAATTTTGATAGACAGTTTCCAAAGTTTCGTTCTCATGTTCCCAATTTTTGCTAATCCTTTTTATGTCAATGAATAACGCTACACGCCAATCCGCTCTCGCGAATTCTACGCCGGTTCCCCTCTCGTAGTACAGTCCCGGGTTAGCAAGCATCCGTGTGATACGGTAGTCTTTCAGGTCGTTATCAGGCTCTTCCATAGGTTTACTCATGGTTACTAGACATGCCCAGGTAACTACCAAATTTAATCGATTCAGTCGTGAGTTGCCCATTCTTTTCTTTAAACCAATACTAATTTATCCGGGTGCTTCGTAAAAAGTTTTCCCTTGTCGTCCTCCAATACAATGCCTCTTCCCTCCAAGGCTCCAACAATCCTGTATGGACCATGGTAGCGTTCACCAAATTTTCCTCTTTTTGGTTCGACCAGGACACGCGCCATGTCCCCCACCTTTCCTTTAAACGGTCTTGCCGATTTATCATAATATAATTTAGACTTTTCCTTAGCTTTGATCAAATTATTTCCAGCTAATGTTTGCATTTCAGAAAGGCGTATTATTAGGTCTTGCAAGTATGAATTATATACGGGTAGATTTTCATTTTCGTCTTGAAAAGAATTTGGACAACGAGCTAATTTACCGAATACTAACTCGTATGGTGTAAAATTAGTGGCTTCATGAACCGAGGTATTGTATGAAAACATTGCAAAAGGTACCAAACGATCCCAATCGTCGTAGTCGTTAATATAATGACTGATATATTCTGTTAAAACTATATGACTTCGCTCTAAGGCTCCATTTGTTTGAGGTCTATATCCCGATGTATTAACATGATGAATTTTGAAAATCATTGCTAGCTGTTGCATTAATTTATTGATGAAACTAGTACCTCTGTCGGTTAAAATCACTCGAGGCGCCCCATACTGCAATATTAAATTTGTTGTTAGTGCATGTGCTACCGTTTCCGCCTTAATATCAGGAATAGGAACAGCAATGCAGTATTTGGTTAAATTGTCCTGCATAGTGAGGATATGACGATTTCCCGATGATGAAATCGGAAGAGGTCCTACAGTGTCCAGAGCTATCTTATCAAAAGGTTCAATCGAGGTGTCAGTGATTAACATAGGTTCTCGAGTTTTTGCCCTAACTAACTTTTTACTCTTACAACTATTGCAAGTGCGGATAAAATTTTGAACGTCATTTCGTAGTCCTGGCCAATAAAACTTTTCCCTAATTCTAAGATAGGTTTTCGTTACTCCCTTATGTCCACCAATTAATCCTTCATGAAATTCTGAGATAATATTTTGACGTATGGGTTCCGGAGGGACTCGAATATTCCCTGAACAAATAATTACTTTAATTCCGCTGTCTTTGAAAATGCGCGTTAATAAGGATGCTAATGTATTGTGAGGAAGTTCATCTAAAAAATCGCCTGATTGTGAAATTCTAAAGGACTGCACATTGGATTTGATTAGTATATTCTTTAGATTCAGTAAGCTTGATGTTAAGTTCTCTACACGAATCTTATCTCCATGTAATTGTTTTATTACTATGCTAAAGATCTTGTGTTTTCCTCGTTCCGTAATCAATACTTGCCCTAATTTTGGTTTTGCCAGTTTCATATCATTTACATTGATGATATCTAAATCAGATAACAAGTTACCAATTGGCGTTACTAATTCGCAATCCGATGACATAAAATGAACATAATGAGAACGAGAGTACGTTAAATTTTCTCTTGTTATGGCTACGGGTTCACTATCTCCGGTTGGTAATTCTGAAAAATCTATGGGTTTGGCTGTTTCTAAATCCGGTGGTATTTCTTCAGTTATCGTTATACCGGTTGAATGAGAATTTTGTAAATTTTGAGGTATGATTCGTCGAGGAATGGGTATATTTGATTTTTGAGGAGTCTTCCCTCCTTCCTTAGAACTTAAATGATCTGGAAAAGGTGTAGAAAGTGCCAATGGTCTGGCTGTTGGAACAGGTGAGGGTATGGTAGTTTGATTGGTAGGTTTGATGATTGCTGAGCTATTCAAGGAAGGGGATATATTCAATTCTGTATCTTCCGGGATAACTTTAAGTGAAGGTGCTGGTAACGCGAATTTGCTAGTAGGAAAAATGCCTCTTGAATTTCGTATCAAGTCTTCGACATTCCGACTTCGGACAGCTTCCTCCTCCGCTTCTTCATCAGAAGAGTCAGTCTCTTCCGAAACTGCTTCTACAGGTTCTGAAACTATGTCTTCTCGAAACTCTATTGGTTCTTCTTCATCATCCACGTGAATGATACCTCTTGCTCGCATAGATTCATCAAACCTTCTGAAAGATTCTTGAAGGTCCTTTAATTCGATAGAGTAATCTGTCGTTTTATCAGGTTCATCTGCTAAAATGTCCTGTACTTCTGATGGACTAACAACGACGGCGGTTTCCTCCTCTGGAACACTAGGATTTTCCAGTATCCGTGTTTCAGGATAGTATTCCAGATTAGGAAAAACACTCTTTCGCTGTCTGAGAATCGGAGGATCATCATTAGACGATCCCTTGTCCAATGACGTAGAAGGTTCAGTTATTGCTATGCTAGGAGGTTCGGATGACGTAGAAGGTTCTGCTATTGATTGTTTAGAAGGCTGTGATAATTTAGAACGGGTTCTAGTGGCAATAGCACTCTGATCAAGTATTGTTGGTCGTTTTACCCTTGTCCTTGGACCCAATGTTTTTCCTGGTTTTGGAATTTTTGATTGACTCACGGGTTTTGACTGAGAACTTGAAGGAATAGGCGAGTCGCTAGTCTTCTCACCCTCTTTGAGTGGTAACAATTGTTTCTTTTCTATTTTTGTGCCCTCATCCGAATCATCTGAGGATTCCGTCAAAGTTTCATCAACCGGATTTCGCGATAACGCGTCTGCATTCGTATTTAATTTACCAGACTTGTGAACGAATTCATATTCATAATCTCGCAATTTCAATCTCCATCTTACTAATCTCTGACCAGGATCATTAATGGAATTTATCCACCTTAGGGGCTCATGATCACTAACTAATGTAAATTTACGTCCATAAAGATAGGGTCGGAAATGTAGCACTGCATATAGTATCGCTAAACACTCTTTCTCGGTAGTAGAATAATTTTGTTCAGGTTTTATTAACATTCTGGACAAATATGCTATAGGTAAATCGTGACCTTCTTTCTCCTGACTCAGGATTGCACCAATTGCGTAATCGGATGCATCTGTTGTTAGAGTAAATGGCTTTTTAAAATCTGGATATTGCAGTATTGGTCGAGTGCATAGCGCTTTTCGTAATTTCCTGAAGCTATCTTTTTGTTCTTTACCCCAGACAAATTTAGCATTCTTTTTCAATAATTCGGATAATGGTTTTGCTATAGCCGAAAAATCCTTTATAAAACGCCTATAATAACCCGCAAGACCCAAGAATTGCCTAATATTTTTGGGATTTTGAGGACGAGGAAAATTCTTCACGGCCTTGATCTTGTTGGGATCGGGTTTGACTCCGTCCTGCCCGATGATATGACCTAAATAAGCTACTTCTGTTCTCAAAAATTCGCATTTACTGGGTTGAAGTGACAATTTGGCATCCGCCAATCTATTGAATAATCGACGAATTTTCTTTCCGTGGTCTTCTAAATTTTTAGTGTAAACCACTATATCATCTAGATATACGAAAATTTCTGTTCCTTGCAATCCACGCAACACCTGGTCCATTAATCTTTGAAACGTTGCCGGAGCGTTCTTAAGACCTTCCGGCATGCGTTTATACTGGTAATGACCGTTTGGTGTCGAGAAAGCCGTCTTTAAACTATCTGCCGGGTCCATTTCGATTTGTTGAAAACCACTAGCTAGGTCAAATATAGAAAAATAACGAGCCTCTCCTAATTGGTCTAATATATCCGTAATGTTCGGTAATGGGTAAGCATCTCCAATTGTTTTTTCGTTCAATTTACGGAAATCTATCACTATTCGCCACCGTAGGTTGCCATCTGGATCAGGTTTCTTTGGCACAATCAAAAGTGGAGAGTTATATGGAGAACTTGAAAATTCTATTATTCCTTTACTTAATTTGGCCGAAATTTGTTTAGCTATTTCTTCTTTATGTACTGGGGGAAATCTATACTGTCGCGTATCTATTGGGACATCATCGACAGTAGGAATTTTATGTTTTATATTTGGTGTGGCTTGCAAATTATCACCGGGCAATTGAAATATTTCAGGAAATTCCTCAACAAGATCAATTACGTGACCTACCTCCTCATCATTCAAATGAGACAGACGCAACCTTTTTACTATTTCATCTACTCGGTTCGTTACTATTTCTGAGGATTCTGAATCCGAATCAAAATTTTCTTCCTCTGGCAAGCTATAGTGCTCAAATGGAATTAGTTCCTGTGGTGAAATTTCAATATCAACGTCTTCTGTCAATGTGTTAATTGCTAGGACATGGCACTTGCCCTGATCATTTACTGATACAACGGCTTCGCCGATATATACTCCGTTTATTGTATTGATCTTTGGTAAATATCCCTCTTTCAAATCGCTATTAATGACCTCGATGGCAATTGGCTGTCTGCCTCGTGCACTAATTCGTAAAATGCGAGGTTTATAATTCAATTTGTTTTTTGTTAAAGGTTCCTCCCCCACAAAACGTATAGGTCTAATTGGATCTGACTGAGTAACCAATGTGTTATGAGCAAATGATATCTCCGCTTGTTCCTGTCTTAAAAATTCCTTTCCTAATATACCGTCAGCTCGTATTGGGAAACAAGATTTTACAACGTGAAATCTAATCGGTTCTGATTGCAACGTGATGAAAGTAGTTCCTAATGTTTCTGACGTTCCCGGAGTGATTCCCGAAAGAGTTGCCGATTCGTCAAGTGCCACGATTGCATCATCTAACAGTGTGTCTAATTTAATTACATTAATATCTGCCCCTGTGTCTACCAAGAAATGTGCGTGCCCGTATCGCAATTTGTTTCCGGACATTTTAACCACCGGGGATTCAGTATTTACGGTTAACATTACTGAGCTTGCTTTAGATTTCTCGCGGTCGTATGACGCTCTGTTGACACAGGACTCATCGCCGCGTCTTCGCGACGAGTCGTCTGTGAGTTTAAATTATTGCTATCGGTAGTTGAATTAATTTTACTTGGATGTGGCGAAGGAGGTCTACTCGAATATGGCGAATTTGGTCGACTCGATGCGTTTGGAGGTCTATTATTTAAATCATAATGGTATGCTGGATAAGGTGGATAATATGGAGGAAATGGTGCCATATGAGGATAAAAATATGGTGGATAAAATGGATAGGTTGGATGCCCTTGATGAACGTATCGTTGGCGATCCGAGTATCCAGGATAATTTGTGTATTCCGATTGAGTAGGTTTAGGTGATTTTAATTTAACATCCTGTGCATCTACTGGATTCGGGGATGGTGTTCGCGAACGATTCCCTTCGCGTTTGGTTATTGAATAATTCTGGTAGTGTCTCGAAGTGCCATGATTTTCAGAATTCGAATACGATGGAGAAACTGGTCTTGAATTTTCCGCAAACGTTACCCGCGTAGTTTCACCGGACGGTAATATTCCAGATTTGATTTTAATTTCTGCCCGACGCGCAAATTTTAGTGCTTCTTCTAGATTTTTGGGATCACGTGCGTCTACCGCTCGTGTAATTTCATCGGGCAACCCTCGAATGAATGCTTCCAGAGCTACTTCTTTAATTGGTTCTAACATTTGTCCCGCATTTTCGGGGTATTTATCTTCTAAGACAGTTTTAGCGCCGTTAAACAGAATATTTAATCGGTCATGGAAGTCGTTAACAGTTTCCCCGCGATTCATTCTAATATTTTCGATTTCATGATGATAATCAGGATACGTTTTATCTGATCCAAATCTGTCTTTTAAATGTTTTATCAATTCGTCCAAATTATTGAACGTCTTGCCCCAAGTGCTATCTCTAGCTGTCTTTTGCAATTTACCTAATACGACTTTTAAAAACGACGATTCTAACGCGGGAGGAACAAAGACTGCGCCATTTCTGATATCTTGTAAAAAGTTTTTCAAAGGTATGTTTTTACCATCGTAAAACGGAATGTTTAAAGTACTGTGCTGAAGTGTGAAACACTCCGCCATCGATGTCATCATAGCGTTTGAAACATTTAGATCAGTATTATTTCCAGAAACATTCGCGTTCGTGCCCGAAGCACTAGTTCGTCCTGTTTCCGGCATTTTAGTACAAAGTTTACAAACACAAGATCACACACAAATAAACAGTATTAATTTCGAAATATAGTCCGGAACGCCACCAAAATGTCCGACAATTGAACGTCACACTTGAGCCTTTTAAGAACTTAATTTCACCGCATCGTGAACAATCACTCAACGCACGATCTTGGAATCCCACCGCTGCCACCAGTTCTGTAACGCGGTTATTAGGTAAACGCGGAGTCCGAGTAAGTAATGTCAACGTCGGTCTAATCGGAAGGATGCTTCAAGCGTTACAGTACAATTTATTAAATTAATGATTTATAGAAATTTTATTTTGGTATCGGGAATCCAAGATCTAGTCCTATACAGGCCCCGCACTGAGCTATTGTGAGGATTTAGTTATTTTGTCATTAAATAACTTCTGACTCAAATGTAAGGTTCAAGTGTGAATAATTGTACCTTTATTTCTTTCTCGTATCCTGGCGTTAAGAGAACTGAAGAGCCAAGGGTAAACCCAGAATATTGGCTAAAGCCAATATTGACTCTCCGTTACCTCCGCATTCGCATATTAGCAATAGAGCACATAATATAGCCCCTTTTTACATGAATTTACACTCGCCAATCGTTTTTTTGATTACAATATTTTAAAGAAAAATAGTGCGCACTCACCCGCTATATCGTTTATATATTAACAATGTTTGATATTCCCTTTTTTTTTCCTGTTAACGCCCTATGAAACGCCTATTTCGTGCCTGAGAAAAGAAAATAACACTCACACACACACACAATATTGACAATTACGAATAGAAGCGATATTTGATATAAACGCAAAGCACAAAACAAAATATAAAGGATGAGATCTAACAGAAGGCTGATCCCAACACAACTAGCCAAGATTATCGAATGAATATAAAGCGTAGATTTATGTAATTGAGAAAGCGAAGAAGTTAAAAACACTATTTAACGTGGAAAGAATGAGTCCATTCACTATAAACTTTAGGAATCTCTGGCTCGAAACTGTATTTGAGTTAAAAATGAAAGAAATTACGATCCACGGACACCTTGTCACGCTCTCCGCGACTGTACGACAAAGAGTGACTTCAGCTTCGCGCCCCCGAGAGCGTCCGGCCGCGAGGCCCGCTCAGAAAAGCTGACGCTGCAGTCCCAATCATGCCCTAGCAACCGTCGCATGATTTCATTAGGTGTTCTCACTTTCATACTTTTTAATTATGCGCTTCCGGCGTAGAACGGGGTACTCTCATCCTCACACTCAGATCACTCCTTTACATTGATGCGACGATTCGACGGTCAGAGATGCGCTCGATTAGGATAGACCAGAATGCTAGATGCATTGTCAAGACACACCCCCGCCGCTTACATTTAATCAGTGTCGCGAGGTATGAGAACCACTGCTCATTTTGAACGAACTACTGAGAACCACGCTAATGCCTCAGCACAATCCCACGCTCAGGGTACAGCGCAGCGACCAAACGTCGCGGCGACGACGACGTTCCTAGTACCAAGTATCCGTTTTCATAGATAAAATACAGTAAGCAGAAATGCGCTCGATTAGGGATTTCCCAGAACGCTAAGCGTTGTCGAAGCACTCCGCCCATTAACAAAGGAAAATCATTGATTTTAAAAATTTTTAAAATTCGGGACGTAACACTATTAACTAATTCTCCCTTTTCCCACGGAATCCAACACACAAAGCTCCCCCTTTTACGGCTCCATTTCATTTTTCCTGTCAGTCACTGGAACAGAGAAAGCCAGTTGCCGTGTGCACGAGTGGAACTTCAATTCCCCGTTCGGCGAACCGCGAAAAGCAAACGTTACAGGAAGTTTAATTGAAAGGTGTGTCGAAACTGGGCCGAATGTGCGCGATAAAGGGTTCTTGCAACCAATCCCCCGGTTTTCGGTGCTCGGTTTTCGCGCAGCCTGGGGAACCATTCCATCGTTTCGCTTCCCGACAACTCCTGGTTCCAAGCTTCCACCCTGGCAAGTTCCCTTATCGAGCAATTTTTGGCCGTGAAACACCTGCTTCGGCTGTCTGCGGGTCCCCGAATCGCGCGGCTCGTCCGTGTGTCGCGAGTTCGATAATTACGGCGCGGTTCATCTCGGCCGTAGTTTGGCCCAGTAATGGATGCTGCATAAAGAGGCGCGCTACCAGTCGCTATTCTGCGAGGCGCGATCGAAGTTTGCCACGCCGGCAGGATGGCGACAGTTCTAAGGATTGAATTGCAAAGAGAACTAGGCCGTAGCTATCTGACAAAGTACGGTCTGCGCCCGTAGACGGGCGTGCACATTGGCAAGCGGGAACAATGGCGAACGTGTCGCGCGGCAAATGTTTTATTCCACTGAGCAATTATGTCAGTGTACTTAGAGTTTCCGCGCGACTCACCGACACGCAGGCCGCCGCGCTGGTAACTTCCCGCGTCTGTGAAAGCCGTGCTACGCCACGCGAGTGTACTGCATATCGAATTTGTCCAATTTCGCGATTCCTTTCCCGCCATTTTTTCCTAAACTCCTCGGCGTCAGCCGTTTTGCGGCGTCACGTGCTGGAATGCCGAGGAAAAAGTAGCCGCGGCGAATACCAACGAGCTCCCTCAAACGGAATTCCTGTTATTCGTCTACGAAAGTGGCTTCAGCAGTGAAGTATTAAATCGGGACGCGATGACGGCAGAGTTAACGCCGCAGGTGGTTCAAGACGTTCGCTCAATCGATTTATTGAAAATTAGTCCCGCGGGAGTGCGATTGCAATAGAATGAATATTGGAATTCTGGTGGTTGCGATTATCTGTTGGAAAGGGATTTCTGTTGGAAAGAGAACGTTGATGAAAACCGGTGGTTCGTTGTTACTGCTCGACGTTAAGTAAGCGTTTACCGAAAGGACTACGTTTTGATGGTGCTTGGGGAATAATCGTAGAGCACCAGTAACTGCATACACACTCACGAAATTGTTCTGAACAGAGCTCGATGCACGAGTCACGTACTCCTGTTAACCGCTTCGCGATATCGATTTGCGTTTCTGCCGGGCGATATTTAACCCCCGACGTCTGTGAACCGAGCCCTCTCTCCTTTAGTTTCCTTCTTCCCCGTAATTTTTCCACGAAATCATCGTGATTCCCCAGAGAGAACATTCGCGTGCAACTTTTTTTTTAGCTTTCTCTTAATACCTTCGGTAAAATCGCGTTGTACTTCAATTTTTTACTCTCCTCTCGTTCTACTTCCAATGCTAAACACTTCAATCTTTTCCCAGATTTTCCTCGTGAATTCGAAATGCCTGGCACTCAATTGAATGTTTCAAAAATTGATATCCTGCATAGAGGATGCCGTTGCCAATTAATAAAATTGACTCTAGAGGATCGTGAAAGACCACGAATTGCTCGGAAGGTTCGGGAATAGCGGTGATATCGTGCAGCAAAAAGTTTAATTGGCGGACGAAGCGTTTGGTAATAATAACCGGCAGCTTCGCCGCATACTAGGGAAGTTCGCAGGGGCGGCAAGAAACATGAGCGAGCGCAACATACATTTTAAAGGGACAAGTTCGCTAGCTACTAGCTTACACGGAAATGCGATTCACGCGGGAGGTCGGAAAAGCAGACTGCTCCTTCGTGTATGGAAGACAATTCGGTATACAAAACGTAGACGGTCGGTGCGCGGGGGCTCGTAGAATCGAGGGACGTAAGAAGCGCCGAGGGAAGTTTCATCCGTTGTAACACTGACTCGGTAACACGTACCGGAGACAACTGCATTATTATTAGTTCGCGTGACAGTCGCAGTCGCTAGACTGCAAATTTAACTCGACTGCTAATTCCGCGAGACCTACATTTCGTACTTGCAACGTTCGTTGCGTCGTTCATAGGGCTACGACTTCATCTCTCGGAGCTAAAATAATTTTCTGATCGCGGTAGAATTCTGCGCACGGCGTAGAATCGCTTCTGATAATCGCAGACCTTGTTCCGAGGAGCTTCTTGTCTCTAGATAGGGTAGAGATGGCTGGGAATTTTTATCGAGAGTGCCAGATTTGCGGGACTAGGTACGAGTACTAGGACTAGGCTAGCGAGGGTGCTTTGGTCGAACTCGATGACAATGATTCTCAGGTTTTGTGGTTATTTATTGGTAACTGTATAGGATTTCAAGCATGAGATTCAAGAGGTCACGAGGCTCAGAAGTGTCCTGAGTTGTAGGAAGTTTGGGGGTTAGAAGGCTTCCGAAGAGTTTCGTGGGTTTCAGGAAGTTTGGGACTTTCCAGAGATTCTGAACGTTTCATGGATCTTGAAGGGTTTGGGAAGGGTTCCAAGAGATTTCAAGAGGTCTTGGAGAGCCTAGCTTGTTCAATTATAGACCCACGATCTTGAAGGACTTGTAGGGCCATTGGGACTTCCAAGAACTCCAAGCCCCTGATACTTCTCAGCGCTAGAGTCGATTGTATTGGGTCCTATGAGTTTAGGCTCTTTGCTCCCAAGTGTCTCGAGTCTCAGGTCTTTAGTAGCGAGTATCGTGAGTTTGCCCAACTTCGCGTCAAGTGCCATGAGTCTGAGCTCTTTACTATCAATAACCACGAGCCTGAGGTCCTAAGTTTATAGTTTCCTGGGTCCCCACTTGTCGTACCTGAACCCCGCCATCACATTTTTCACAGATGGATCGACGTCTAGAGTCATCAAATGGAACATATGTACTTAATAGTAGTCCAACAACCAATCCTCACCGTACCTACACAAATCCTCCTACATGCAAGCTGCAATATATTATAAGGGATACGAATTTTAACAAATGCACGTCCACCTTTGAAAAACGTTGGATTGTTTCCCGGACACATTCGACCGGAGACCTCATTGAACGAGGATGTCGATATGGACCAAGTTTGTCTTCCCAATGGAGGGCGACCGAAACATAGAGGACAGTTACAAACACAAACGAACTCCCGTCCGTTATACTGCCACTTCGTGAAGGCCATAGCCGTGTTACACCGGCTCCCTCGTCCTCCTGTACAGGCCGGGGCTAATCCCACGTCCGCTGCATTCTGCAGTTTTGAAACTTTCCAACGTAACTGCAGTGTCGTAGCTTAAGCGTAGCAACGTGGCATGACCTGTACCGTGGGCAGCGCCGCGCCGCTATGGATTCGACAATTTATTACAGCTGGTTATCCATGTAGGTTGCGGGCGATTTTGAGGAATTGCTTGTTCATAAACCGAATGTAGAAATTGGTGGGAATCGGGAGGGAAGGACGGGGTTACGTAAGGAACTCGGCACGGCAACTCGGGCACACGCGTTGAATTAGTTGGGCGCACAATATTTATGTCTACCTATGGCCGTCTTTCACTTTTATCGGCGTTCTCCTCTCTTTCGTTTGCCGTGGTCATCGCTGCAACGGGTAAACTTTTACGACGGGAAGAGAATGAGAAAGAAAGTTCGATTGTAGCTGGCCGCGGACCTCGATTGGGTCCCTTGTGTGTGCAAGCCCCGGGAAACGAAGTCACGTGCCCCTGACGACTTCTGTTCCCGAGGATTTCGCCGGAGAATTTTCACGTGATCGTGGCCGTGCCGTTACGGACGTATAGCGGTATATTTTGCGGTAGCGTTTACGGCTTCTGGCTTCGAAATGAATTCGGAATTCCAACGGCGCGCAGTGTCGAGTGATTACAGAACAGGGTTCCATTGAAATCCGCGGAATGATCAAGAACTGTTTACTTTTCCACCGCGAAGAACTTTCAATCCCCGAATACCGCAAGATATTTCGAACCAGAACCGAACGTCGGTGGCGAACATATTTCACCATGATATATCGTGGCAGTGCAGTTCGCGCGAGATCCCACGTCAGAAATATATCCCCGGCTTCCTATTCATTAGCGTTTCATTTTCGTCCAGGCTAATACCTTTCGGTAGATTTAAAGACCGACGTTGACAAAGCGCAGATGGATATTGGGGCTCTGTCTAATGCTGCTTTGAATCCTTTCAGGACAATGTACCGCGGCGCTGGGCATGGAGAATGGCGAAATCCCCGATGAAGACATATCGGCCAGTTCTATGTACGATCCCAGTCTTGGCCCGAAACATGCCAGGTAAGTGAACAATGATATCGCGAAATGCTCGAATGCAGCTCGGCAAGTCGGCCATTCCCGTTCAGCGCGAGAGTTTCCGGTTTCGAGAATGTTATACGCGCGGCCGCTTGCGACGGGCCATCGCACTTGATTGCACAGTTCTACGCAAATTGATACGAACGCGGAGGGTCTTGTTTAAAACTTGAACCTCTCGCTGCAGTGAAAAGAGCAGGGAGCTGAACAATAGGAGCTCGTTAGCGGAAAATACTGTCCTTTGTACGCTTTTCGGGATTACGAATATTTTCTGTCGCTAAACGTTGCACTTCGCGTACACTTGAGTCTTCGGCGTAGAGGATGCTCGCGGAACTATAGTTGCGAACTCGAAGGGTAGCGGTAGAATTCTGGTGTCTACAGAGGTCAAAATATATTCTACTTCTATCCATCATTTCGCCCCTTTCCGAGGCAAAGATTTCGCGAATCAGAAAACGATTCCCTTGTCTCCTTCGAATGCATTGCTCGGCGGAGAGTATTTCGGTTCGCCGGGCGCCTCGGCGAAACGTTTATTTCGCG
This sequence comes from Andrena flavipes, assembly GCA_963971345.1. Taxonomy (NCBI): domain Eukaryota; kingdom Metazoa; phylum Arthropoda; class Insecta; order Hymenoptera; family Andrenidae; genus Andrena; species Andrena flavipes. The sequence continues at coordinate 26,161,640 of OZ020480.1, read as the reverse complement.
CGGTTTAATAGAGCGCATCACGGTACGTAAACGGGATCGTTGCTTCCGCCGTGCCCCATCCCTGGCGTGAAAATAAATCTGCAGCGTTAGGAGGGTTAAGCTCGATAATTCGACGTTCGCGGCGGCGCGGCTCGGCCGGGTAAAGCTCCCTAATCGCGTCGAAATTCTTTCTATTTCGCAATCTGGGTCGCGTGACGCGAACGAACGTTTTCACCAGCAGCGCGGCCACCGCTGGCTAGTCCACTGGGTGGTTGTTCGGTTTATTTCTTATTACAACGGCGAGATTAAAATCTCCCCGAGAGCTGCCCGGGGCACTCGCGTCCCTTGCCGTGCCGCCTCTTGGCTCGCATTAAAAATTTAAATAGCACACGGCCTGGAAAGCACGCTTATAAAATTCTGTTATCGAGAGCTAGAACGAGTAACGCGGCGGGGGGATGTGCACGAACAGAAAACGCTGCTTGTAAACTGCTAATATCGAATTAATACTGTTGACGATAAAGCCACACGCGTTTCGGGGGAGGAGAGAAACGGGGTGGCTCGTGGAAACGCAGCCTCCTTCCTCCTCTGCACCGATGGGCGCACAACCCCTTTCGAAGAAAAATCGCGGGGCCAGATTAACCTTGATGCACTCGCCGGGAATCGAGTGTCTATCGTTTGTCAAAAAGAGGAATCGTCTTCCTGACATTTTTACTAGGGATATTGCGATCTTGATTCGTTGCGAGCGCCGGACGCCTGACAGCCAAATCGATTCGGCACATTTACGAACCGAGGCAATTTATGGGGGGGAGGGGCGCTCGTAACGGGCCACCGGAAATCGCCGGCCGATATCTGTTAATAATGCGTTTCGATATCCTCGTTTCGCGACTGAGCAAGTAACGCCGAAAGAGATGCATATACATTCTCCTTTTTCACGATTCCATCCAATTTTCCTTTGGAAGATTGGGAACTTAAAGAGTGCTGGGTAGTGGGAACGTGACGTTGAAGGTGGAGGCTTTATCGACTGTGAATACCCATGAAATTATTACTCGTTATAACGAATGTTTGATTAGTACGGGGACTAATTGTGTCAAGGCGAAAGGTAGTTGGATCCATTCGAGAAGCATTTGTCTGAATTGCGACTTTCTGTGGTTTACTATCGGAAGCGGGGGTGGAAAATAGTCTTTTTATAGTGAACTTAAATTGACCAGCTTCGGCGGTAGCAATATTTCAACGTTTGGTATCTTAATTGGACCATCGGTAATCAACTGACCAAGGGGTTCTAGTTAACCTAAGTCCGAAAACGGCTTATTCGGGGCCACGTTTCGGATTTGTACGTAGAGACAGCGCAAGAGTTACATCGCTTCGGCGAATCGTTCTCAGAGGATTCCGATGCATACAGGGTGTCTTTGAAATGTTTGATCAAACTCTGTCGGTGTATTCTGTTACCTATTTATCTTGCTAGTACTATAATAGGTAAAAATTGGTGTACAAATCTATTATTTCCAAATTGCAGGTGCATATAGAGAAACAGATTGATGATTACTTAACAATTATTAACTTTCTTCGTTTTGTAACTTAAGAAATTATTATACAACTGAAATTCATTCACGAAGGACCTTCGTAGTCACTCGACTAGATCATGCCTGAATTTTATTTTCCATATTAGAATTGCAGAAACTAGATGATAGATATGAAAGCTAAAGGTAACATATCATAGTAGCTTCTAAAACTAGTTACTCCTCTAAAATATGAACAAGCCTCTGAATCACTCTATATTTCTCTGACATCTTTTTACCAGTACTGTTAGTAGCATACACTGGTGATATTATATCGAGCCAAGGATTCTACGAACACCCTGTATACCAGCGTACACTAGTTCGGTTCGATGTAACGGGGGATAGAATCGAGGGAACGAGTGGGTGTCGGTGGCAGGGGGTAGGTGGGCGGGCGATGGGGGGTGAACTCGACCCCTACAAATTACCTCCAATTTCGTGTAAATTCCTCGTTCCTGCGTCAGCATAATACCTGTATTAGGACGCCCAGCTCCGGCTCTTAGGCGGCAATAAATCTGTATTAGGGTGAGGCGTTGCTCCTCCTAGTAAAAGGGGTACGACCTGGGCCCGGCTAATTTTTCACGACCGCGTTTCCTCCGTGGCGCTGTCTGGCAAGATTGCCCTAAATACGATTCACTTGGCTCAGAAATATTCTCCATACCGATCACCTCGACCTCCTTCGTCTTTTACAACCGATAAACCACCTCTTCCCATTCTTTGCTTCGTAACGTCGCGATCGCCGCTCGGAGGCTCCGCGCGGCAAGTAGAATGAGTCGCGCACGAGTCAGACCTCAACGGATCTTCCACGTAGTAGAATCTTTTTCGACGGTTTTATCGGATAATGAAGCAAAACTCTGAGCCTCCGGATGACCTGAATTACTCGTACACGTGTGTGGGTTCACTGACTCTGTTTTCGTCTGTCGCGATACACGCGTTATCACGCCGCGATTCCTGATAAGCTGGGACGTGCCACGCTAACGGACGATTATAATTATAGATGAAAGATACATTTCCATTATGGGGTTGGATCTCGTATTATGGTCTGAGCTACTGGGCGAAAGATATTGGCTGGGTCCGATGTTAATTTGTAAATAGGATTGTATCTGACGATGATTATTTCACTTTGACCTTCATTTGTTAAGCCCAATTATTAAGCTCTCATCTGTGAAACATTCGCGTGGAAATAATTATACAATGATTATTTGGATACCGGAGCGTGAATGTAAAATGAGGCACAGTATATACGTAACAATAACCACGTATATTTAACAACTAACGAAGGGAATATAAATAGCTTGTAGAACTGGAACGTCTAAGGAACACGAAGCGTTCAGCTGCTATTTTCTTCGGCGTTTTACGAACGCCCGAAAATTAACGGACAGGGAAAACAAATTTCCCACGCGCCCCAAGGTTGCTAAAGAGGACACGCTGTCCTTAGGATTTCACTGGAGCCCCCAAGCTCGACCACCCGCAGTAGGCACTCGAGTAACCGGCCGTTTTAGGCCTAGGAAATATATAAAAGTTTCTCCCAGGCTACAGACCGGTACAATTGCAAAAACGGGCGGATGAATTACTCGCCTGAACTATCTTCGCAACAAGTTGCGAACGTCCACTTGCACTTTCCTATTGTCATCGTCTTTAGAATGTGGCCATTTCGTTCGTTACAAAAGTATGTACTCAAAGCCGCGAAGGGAAGGTGGAAGTAACATTTAAACCGTCTTTTCGCTCTACACAAAACAAATTTGATGAAATTTCATAAGTAACGGTGTTTGTAGAGTACCTACCTGCCCGTACACGCCCGAGGGTTCGAGTGAAAGTAATTCGCCCGACTTCTCGGCGGGACACTTTCGAAGCGGAGCGCAACTTCCGCAAGAGAGTGTGTATCTAAAGCTTTAAGCAACCCCGCTTCATACACGCCCCGGCTTTTGTCTTCCGTCACAAACAATGTCGTGTTTCGTTCGAGCGTTACAACTCTGACCTATATATTCGGCTTTGTGCCGGGCGTTCCCGATTTTCCACCGTGAAATATGCAGTACATTTCCCTCGCATTGTTGCCGCACAAAGGTCCGCGTGTTTGGAGCCGTCGGTTTTGTAATCGGCTAAAAAAATATTTATCGAAGGAACGCGTGAACGGAAAAAAAGTGTTTGTCGTCCACTGGCCGTGTAAACCGTTTCATGGCTAGCGTGATACAGTCGACATTGTTCGCTCGCTAGAAATACGTCGAAGCCGCGGCGTTTCCTGTCAACATTAGCGCAACCGCCTCGTGTCTGAAATTTCATTCGAATTTAATGCTCCCCAACTGACATTTCCCCAGTGATAATCGAAATTGAAAGAAGAGAACTCTGTAGAACTTTACTTAATTCCCAAATCCACGAGCTTGTATCGAAGTAAGTTCTATGCAATTCGGTTTAGTGATTACATTACGCACCCTAAAGTAGGGTACGATAAACCGAAGGGTCGTGAATCCTCATTTTTCGGCTATATCATCGAATCAGCTAAGAACAGGGGGAAAACAGGGGCTCCGGTGCGATCGTTCTCGGTCCCACGAGAGGGGAACGTGGTCGTATTACATCGCGTGAACTCGGAATGCCAGACACGAAGAATATTCGGCCTTGCCCCGCGGTTAGGACAGAGGTTGCCCCCGAAGAGAAGGGAAACTCATCGGTCGAGAGTTCTTTCTCGACGTTACGCCCAGAAAACGGTGTGCGCACGGTTGTGACAGCAGCGCAGCTGAACGCGGAACGAGTCACGAGGGGGTGCAGGGGGCCAGCGCGAGGAGACATTTGAAGGCAAAAAGCACCCGATCGATAGGGGCCCGCGGGAGGGCGGCTGGAGAACCGTACGTGCGAGGGAAAAGTTTTCGTTTTCGTGGCCGAGCTAGTGGCCATTCGTATCGCTTTAGAGCTGCCACGAAAACGGGAGAGGAAGGGTGGTCAAGCGGAGGAAGGGTGAGCAGAAGCCAGAACGAAGAAAGGCACGGTGAAAAGACACCAAGAAAAGAAGAAGAAAATACGAGAACGGAAAGGAAGGGACAGAGAACGAGCGGGGCTGGGAGGAAGGGGAAAAAAGGAAGGAAAGCTTCGAGCATGACAGGCCAAAATCTTCGACGAAGAGAGGACGAGGTGAAAAGGCGGAATCACGCAGACATAAAACGTCCTAGGCCGTTACGTGTGCTTTCAGCGAGCGAAGCCAACGAAAAATGGTGGCCATATTCTCCCCCGACCTTCCTAGCCCGGGCTATCTTCCACTTTGTTACGATTCGAAAACCTCGCTGCTGCCTCTGGTCCCTCTCTCGTTCCAGTGATTTATGGACCGACAACTACACCCCCACCATCCACCCCTATCCACTGGCTCTCTTGTATTTTTCATTTTTCCACGTTCGTATCGTCCCCGCGACCGAGGTACCACGCGGTCCCACTGGCACGACGAGTCTCGATACGTCATATTATGCCTCCAGGAACCATCCCCCACCCCCAGAGGGAGCCCTTGGTTCGCGTGACGATGTACTCCATCGCATAAATCTTGGCCAGCCGTGCGGAGTATGCCTCTGTATCAGTGTAAACCACCGGGAGCGTTTTCAGTCTCGAGACGTCGATAGGATTTCAAGCAAGATCAAGTTCTTCCTGTAATGAGAATTTCTAGATACACGTTAACGCGTTGTACTGTATTATGTATTTGTATTTAACGGGCAACGTACTATTACGTATTACGAGGTCATCAGCTTGTCAAGCGGGGAGGGCTTATTAATCCTAAATGAGTTCGTGTCGGCCAAAGCGGGTTAATTTATCTCTAATCGTTTTTAACGACACAGGGAGTGTTCGTGGCAGCAGAATTATCTGATTAAACACGACCTAGAGAGCGGTCAGTATTGTTTAAAAAGGTGTAATGATTTCCAGAGGGAGTAATGAAATAGAACGGGCGAGCTCGTTGAAGGCCTGTCGTTGCGCAAAAGTTGAAACTCCCCTCTTTACGGTTTATAGCGGCCTTGTAAAATTTTAAGCCCCCCACTTGTAGTTTGTTTCAATGATTCTTTAATACAGCTCTCGGAGGCAGCTCCGAATTTTAGGTTTATTTCCAGGCGAAACGAGAACGACGTAATCGCGCGAATAGAGCACTATTCTGAAGGGAATTCTTTGTTCGCCGAGAGCGCGCCGGGATTTACAGTGGAAGTTACTTTTAATAAATTCCACTCGAACGTGTTCCAGGAGAATAGGTAGCCGGACAAATCTGATAAATGAACGTTCCTTCTATCTGCCTCTAAAACCCCTGCGCGAACTCTTCTCCTGGAGGAACGCCGCCGGTAACGGTCCGAATAGATTTTAATAAAACCCCTTGGACGACCTTCGATTCTCACCTTAACGTTCCGTAGAAATGGAGTACAGGGCGGGTCATATCTCGAAGATCAATCGGTAACTGTTAAGTCGCCCGACCCTTAAAAACCCTTTATCCGTGGAAGCCATCGCTTTTCACCGTTTATCCTGCCGCTGGAGTCTCTTTGTTTCCCGGCTCCGTTGCTGCGCCCGAACCGGCTACTCGTTTCATCCGCACAGAGGGCTGCCTTTATCCGATATGACGAGCCCCGAAATTCTTATCGTAATTGCGTCTCTCGACACAGATCCGGGTTACGCTGAAAGCCACCCGATTAAACTGTTTGCAAATAATTGCAAATTGTTTCCCCCCCGTTTTACGGCAAAGTCGACCATCTCGCATCCAGTGCCCGTCTCGATGCTTCGATACTCCAGTCCGTCGACTCGCGGAGAGGCTTTATCGCCGGGAACCGCCGCTCCTTCGACCGTTCGAGCTCCTTTTGTTTCGCCGTGCCACTTCCGAACCCGCCGCGGTTCGTTCCATCGACGAGACCGCCCCTTTTTAACCGCACGGAACCTCCCTTTACACGGAATGATTCATTCCTAGGAGGAGGTAAAGACCCGTCGTTCTCCCAGCGATAACATCCCGCCGCGCTTTAACCGCGACATTTTGCCTTCGTTAAATTAACGTGGTCGTTAAAATGCAACTGGGTCGCCGGCGAGCAAGTATCGCGCTTAGGCGATGCGTCGGTTCGACGGGCCACCTTGCGCTTTTCGCAACATCGGCGGGGCAGTTTTCTGTCGAATTAGCTGCGGAATTTTGATACGAGGATGAATGCCAAGCAACGATGCGGGGCGAGTATTTCGTTTAGTGCTCTCGTAAGTTTAATACAGAATTTACTACTTCTAATCTCTAAAAGTATGCGGTGTATTTTTAAATACATGTGTGCTTTTTACACGGAATAAGTTCCAACGGGAAACATTTCTCGAGGCATCCATTGTAAGATTCAAGGGGGATACTTTGTAAAGTAGTCCAACTTCTACTTTAATCCATCACAATTCGAGAGTAACAACACGTACAACCCATATTCACGCGACACACTCTATTTACATTTCGGTCCCACTCCGATCCCTCGCATATTGACGCGCACTTTCAGAACTCCCCCATAACGTCGGAAACAAAGTTCAACTTCGCCTTGGGAAACTGCAGAAAATTCCAGCGCACAGTATCTAGGTCGGTTCGACGGTGAAACGATCCAGCAACTGGATGGAACGATTTTCCGATAGAACAGCGCCGTTACACCCCCGCGTTTCGGTATCTTTAATAATCCCCAATGAATCGTATCGCGGCAGCTTTACTGCGGAGGGGGTTAGAACGCTGATTCTTCCAGGCCCCTGAATTAGAATTGAAAATCAGGCAGGGAGAAAATTCCGTCGGCATATCGGCGGAAGGGGAGCGTGCAGGTACGAGCCGGCTTGGCAACTTTATGATCACCCGGTGCATAAAGTCCGTGGAGAGGGCCACTGGCCACGTACATTTAGCTTTATTTAAGGTCACCGCCACCCAGTCGTTATTGAATATCAATACTTACCATAAATTGCATGGTCAACGTCCGCCATCCTTTCTCGGGATTCCTCGGTAATCGAAAGAAGTCGCCTACTCGCCGTTTATTCTCGCCGGCGGGTTACGTTTGCAAGTATAATGCGCGAATAACGGGCACTATTTCCACCGTCGATGGGGATTCCAGCCTGAGTGATAGGAATTATCGTGGAAATTTTGGTAACGTTAATGAATATCGATTGAATATTCCGATAGTGGTTGTTAATGCGATGAATCGTTTAGTATGGGCGCTGTGAAACCGCTGTATTCGCGGGTGCTGCTAGAAACTTTCAGGTATTGCACTCACTTAAGTCGATAATGTTTGCCGTGTGTCATACGATTCTATATTTTGTCAGCTGGGAGATTTAAATTTCTAACTTTTAAGGGGTATTGCACCGTGTTGGACCGAAAAATAGGTAATTCTGTGTGAATTCTTTGCACAAACACGGTTCTATAAATTAATTTGAAATTTGGCAGGCTGTTTTATTGTATCTTGAACTATTGTTCTGAATTTTTGTGTGACAGTGAAAAAACATGGCAAATACAGAGAGAAAGAGCGTTGAAAAATAATGTAAGGGTCATCTGAAACACAAACAGGAAAGGAGATTCCTTAAGCTATATGAATGTGGCTATCTGTGGTAGTAGATGCATTAAAGGAAATAAAAGAATGTTAAAAATGGTAGCTTTTTGAAGAAGATGAAGCGCCCTGGTTTGAATCTGAAAAAGGTGTCACCCCAAAATCGAGAATCTATCTTTAACCCTCGGGCGGCACAATTTTACAACCTTAAGAGGCGGCATTCTATGAATATTCTCACTGTCGGTATAATTTGTACGATAAATGGATACCATTTAGTCTCAATTTTATTTATAATAAAATATCATTATCATTAAAAAAAGAATCATATTCCTTTTTTTCTTGCATTATCTTCATTCGCAATTGTGAGTGAAGTACTTAAGCCGCTGTTATGGATGCAACCCTCGACTCGATCCCCCATCTCGGAAGGGGTATAGATATTATTCTGAAATTTGTCTATATAATCTAGACCAAATATTTATAGAAGTCACGAAACATCAGCTCTCCACGGGTTCTCGAAAAAAAGTTATCGCAATTTAAAAATACAAAAGTTACAATTGTAGGGGAAGCCCGGGCAAAGCGAATGCCCTGGGCAAAGCGGATAGTCTTGTTTTTGACTTTGTTATTAAAGATGGCCGCACGAGTCTTTCCTGATCGAGAAAGCGACCAGTTGTCCACGCCATGACAACACAATAAACCACGTGATTGCTGTTGTGCGTCGTTTGTGAAGAATAAACCAAAATTGTGCGTTTTCTTACATATTTCGCTCAGGTATCTACGTGGCTTTATTATTAATATTTATCGGTATTTACCACACTAAATGTTTTTTATAAGATCTCTGTGTTCTTAAGATTCTATTACAGGTTAATATTTTTAATTTGTTGTTCATATTTTTACCAAACATTCCAATTTTCCACCAAGTGGGTTCTTTGGGCAAAGCGGATGGGGGCAAAGCGGATGGTCAATCCTCTAATGCTTCTAAGTTTAAAAAAGTCGACAGTAAGGAAACGAAAATAGTAAAAATAGCTAGCCCTACTTGTAGCTGTCCAGCAAAAAAAAACGACAAAAAAAAATAACAAAAATACTGTATATTTCTGCTTGGTATGTTTTGAGCCGTACTGCGACCCCCATCCGAAGACTGGATACAGTGCAGCCAATGCACCAGATGGGCCCATGAATGCTGCACTATGTATAAAGGATCTGGCAGTTACTTTTGTGACGAATGCCAAAATTAACTATGCACTATTTAATAACATCCGCTTTGCCCAGGGGGGTAGGGCAAAGCGGATTGATTGACTTATTTACGTTTTTCATTGTAAATAGGTTTAAATGTTTTAGTTATTAATTTTTTCCTTATTCTATCTAAAAGCTTATTAATTTTAAAAGATTATTATAATGAAAAATATTTCTCATCTCAATTGTAACTGTGTTATTTTTCTCACTAAACCTTAACATAGCCGCTTTGCCCGGGCTTCCCCTACCTATGCCGCCTGACGAGGGTTAAATAAAAAAGGAACGGTAACAGATACGGCAATGAATCTTCTACCACAGGTAGCCACATTCATATAGCTTAAGAATCTCTTTTCCTTTTTGTGTTTCAGATAACCCTTACAGTATTTTCCGTCAACGCCAAGACCACCCGATTTTTGTCCAACGCTCTCAGTCAGCACTTTGTATTAGCCGTCTTTCTTTGTCACTGCCCACAAAAATTCGGAACAATAGCTCAAGATACAATAAAACAGCCTGAAAAACCTCAAATTAATTTGTCGCGCTTTTTTGTATAAAAATTCACAAAGTATTACCTATTTTTCGTCCTGACAAGGCGCAATCCCCCCAAGTACATAAACCGTGTCCCATTCAAATAATGGAACGTATTGCACAACAACGTGGACCATAATGGATGGAATAATGAAAATTCTATTGCAACAGGTTCACAAACGTAGGTACACTGTGAGATGTAAAGCTATGTACTCGATATAAACCATTTATTCTATACTAGCACCTGACTATTATAATAAAATAAAACGACTTCACTCGCATAGAATGGCCACGCTTATACCCTCCCTATAATCACATTTCTCAAATATTTCGCCATTCGTCGATCACAATTACCGCTCCCCGAAACGCTCGCCCGAAATAGAATCCCCGAGGAAGTTACAATAAATTAATTTCCCTGTCAACCGTTTTTCCGCGCGCCGGCAGCGGCGCTCCGGAATATCGACAGTTCGTTTAATCGTTGTCTCGCGGAATCAGGGCTGCGGAATCAGCGGAACGCGATTCGCGCGAATGGAGGGGCGTTGAGCTCGCGGCGACGCGTCGGAAGCTCCGTGGCATAAATGACGTCGCAGCTTTGTGTGACGCTGATATTTTCTGATTCAAAGTAACGAGCGGGGAACCGTATCAAGGTATCGAATTCTGGCGGAGGAGTTCGACAGTCGATCCGCCTCGGGCCCTGGCATTATTCGCGTCTCGCGCGCTAGGAGGACGGCTGGCGATAACGAAAATCTATTTCGCCGCTTCCGCGCCTCGCGTCGCGTCGTCGGGGGTTGCGAGCGCGGAGCGTACGTGCACCACGCGGAGCGCACTCGCGCTTCCTCGTGTGAGAGCGCGATCGGCCGCAGAGCACGTGTGCGGGCACGTTTCAGGACTTTCAGTCTCGATTCATCGGCTATCGGTTACGTATCGTACCTTCCGCGTTCCTCTTCAGTCCGCTTCCTGTTCACGCGGAACCCTCGAGCTACCGAGACGAAATTCTCGTTAGCGATAACGCGAAATTGTATTTGCAATCATCGCTGACGCGCCCCGTCTGCCTTATCGAGTTTCGCCACCTTCTCCGAGTTTTCCAGCTCGGGAATTTACTGTCCCCGAAACCATACGCCTCGCGGTCGCGTGTTTTCGCAGAGTATTTTTGCCTCGCCGCTGATCGCGGATTTCTGCTCGCCCGACGGCGTGGTTGAATTTTAAAAGGACGCTATCGCATCGATTGCTCTTGAATTTTAATTTCGTTGGAGTTTTGATTAAAATTTGAAGCGAACGTTTACGGATTGCTGGGGAATTATAAATTGTTCGCGAAGCGTTTCGTGGTTTCGTTGGTTTCCGTGGAAAACGAATTTCTCGTACGGAGATCAAACGTTTGCTCGATGTAGATTGAACGTAAACGCGTGATTTCCAACTAGGGCTTTTTTTCCATGTAAACGCGGAAGAAGAATCTCGGCTGACGTGATTACTGACCCAGCACGGTCGTCTCCTGGAAGTTTGCTCCGCGGGATTGAATTTAGGCTTTGCGAGATAGGGAGAACTTTAAGTCGGTACAACGAGCCCGAAGTTGTTGCAGCAAGTTGCCGTCTCATGAAAGGGGAATCACGTATCTCGACGTACGAGACACCGACGAAAGAGTTTCCGGTCGTGTCGTGGATGACTTTCGCGGATTGTCGTCTCTGATGTATGACGAGCTGAAACTTTGCCCTCGCCTCAGTTTATAGAAGCTTTCATTATCCACGTTCCCCTGTGAAAGCTTTGCACTTTAGCAATTTCTCTTTGTAAACACGGGCGAATTTCCGGCGATGAAACTCGGTGTAACGTAGCTCTCACAAATCTCATAAATTTATCGTGCGCAGGAAAAGTGTTTTTAGTAACGAATCTACGGTTGCATTTATCAAAATGAAAAGGGCAGGAAAATCGTTTGAACTATGCAGGACACATTTTCTGCACGGAATAGGTATTTAGAGTACCGTCGTTCCAAAACTTTTTCAAAACAACAGTCACCATTTTCTATTCCCTTTTGTTGCCGTATAAAATCCCAGGCTAAACAAAATCCCCGAAAACGAGCGTAGAAGCTTTAAAGCTGATATCCGTGCATTTATCGCGGGAATTCGAAGGTACAAGTTTCTAACGACGAATTTCAACGTACATGGGCCAATGAAAAAAAAAACTCTGAAACGCTTAACGGGTCCAGGGGGGAAATATTCAATGAGATCTGTCGGCGGACAAAGTCAACGACATATTTCGCGAACTGTCCGCGTTGAAATACGCCTGGCCACGCAATTTTAATCGGTGCTGCTGGCGAATCCGTGCAGGTTTTGCCAGAAAGTTTCCGCGTTTCCGCGGCTGCCGTCGGTTCCCTTTTGTTTTCCCCGAAACTGGAACAGTCGAAGCATCGATTAAACTACAATTATTCACCGGGCCGGCGCGGAAAGTTTCCTTAAAATTTATTTAAATCGGTCACATAAATTACGCGAACGTTGCGAGCCGTTAACGCCTCCGGTTTCATTGGCCATATTCATGGAGACGTTTTCGTTATCTCGACCGTCCCTGTGAACGTTCCGCGCACAATTGTTCTGCTTCTACACCAAGTAAGTAGATTTCTCGCGCATACTATAATCAACCATCAGCGGTCGTTGTTCGATTCCTGGCGTTCCAGATGAAGACCATTGCCATTATCAGTTTAGACCGCAGAAATGGACTGTTTCAAATTTCTGTTGCCTCTGCTCTACTGCTCACTGCAGCGTACTCCGGCAATTTGAATATTTTATATATTCAGTGCATACGATCTTCAACGGTAGATTACCTAAAGAGACGCTCCGGCTTTCATTCCCAACACCCCCGGACGCGTACCACACGTTTCATTCTATTTGACTATCCACACTTCACGTTTCACTCGCGAGGCTCAGTGTTAGGATAAAAGTACACATCAAACTGACCTACTGTCCACAAAAGCTCCGCCCGGCGGAACGCAGGCCGCTTGGTTCGAACGGCAAACAGGAATTTACACGTCGCCCGCATGAAAGGCTGGGGTCAGAAGGGAATGATCAAGTGGCATCGAAACGCCGAAAATTGGATCGTCCCATTTGCAGATTGAGTTTGACTTGCGGCAGCTCGCCCTCGGGAGCCACCCGGATGTACCCTGGCCCCTGCCATCAGTAACCGGCGTTCCGGGGGTACGTCGAGGACGAGATAAGACGACGCGGCATTATAAATGTATAAGACAGCACTTTTTTATCCCGTTTATCGTGCTTAACGGCGGACTTTGAAAAAGGAGCCTCGATCCGGAAGCGGCGTCCTCCGCTTCTAGCGTCCCTTCGCACCGGAAACTCAAAGGGTCGCCGGGCTTGTGACGGTGAAAAAATCGCGTAGCTTCCTTCGAGTAGATTCGAGAGCGAGGTCTAATTTAAAAGACGGCCTTTACGCGGAGCGACCCCGATAACGTTGCGGAAAGTTTCCGCGGTGAACGTGCGAGCCCGTCGACCGTGTGCTATTCCTTCAGCAGGGTCACGACCATCTTCTTAATTAAATCCAAGCTTATGGGAACGTTGACGAGTAACGCCGAGGGAAAAGAAAGGCAGCGGCGGATCGGTACACAAAGATTTTAATTTCAGTCATCGTTGGTTACCTCCGCCGGAAATTTCGTCCGTTAAAGTTCGCTTACCCGTCGCGCAGATACCACTTCGCGAGCAGCTATTTTGAGGAACCTTATTTCCTGTTTGTACGCCCCGATAGCTTAAAACGTTTCCATTTCGTGGCACCGTGGATATCCGTGATTGACGCGTCGCGAATTTTCAAGACGATCTAGAAAAAGAAGAATGGCACGGAGGGGGCGGTTGAGAGAGGGTGGGCGGAGAGAGGAACGGCTCTATTTATTGACAAGTGCTCCGTATATCGAGATCCACGGATCGCTTCGAAATGGAAGCAGAATCAATCCGTGCCGTTCCATCGAGCATCCCTGTCATTCAGTATAAGCTTTAATATCGATGGCTCCCCTGTATACCGGCGAGGCTTTTTCCTCCTCGTTCTTCCACCCTGCTCTCCGCCCCGTGTGTGCCGCTGCTAGCGCGCGCGCGCGCGATGGTGGTAAAAAAGCAGCGATCGTGCTCACGTAAAATCGCGGCCGGGGCAGCTGGAATTTTCACGGATCATTTGGCTGATGGCATATTCGGCGGTGGCATTCCTGGCATATTCGATAACCGTTCCCGCAAGCTTCGATCCAGCAGGGAGTAAGGGCGGTAGGGGGACAGGTGTGCGCGGGAGCATGAAAGAACGCAGCCCTGTGTGTCCCATTTTAATCTACGGGGTGGGCTGCGGCGAACTTCTCTGATATGTGTGGCAGGTCGCTCTGAAATATGAAACTCATTCACGCGTGAGGACTCTTCGTAGATATCTGATTTGCAAAATAATCTTAATCCCTTCGTCAAACATCTATCGTTTAACATCCTTTAATCTTCTTCAGTTTTACTATCTCCGTTCCACTTCCACGCGCTTTGCTAAGTATATGCACGTATTTATAGATTAGAATGGAACACCCTGTGCGTTCACCTCGCCCGGTCCCCGTTGGCACGCCATAACTCGCCGCTTCTCTATAAATTCGCGTCGCCCGCGCACCCTCCTCCCCTATATGATAGTCTATCGAAAATATTCGATCGACCGAGCAAACTGCGAAGACTCGTTGACCTGCGAAACAACTTGCGTGGGCGAGATTGGAAAAGTTACGGGGACGTCCCGTCCCAGTCACGATAATAGGGATTTCTTTGGGGGGTTTTGCTCGAGTCGCTCGCGAGAATCGAGGGACCTAGTCAGCAACTGCGAGAGGGTTGGGCCCCTTGTAGCGATCGCTGGAAATAATTTGACGACTCGTGGAAGAGAAAACGGAAGCAACACGTGGCACGCACGCTTCTCCTCGTGTCATTGAGTACGCGATAAATCAATTTCTGCACTGTAACTGTTGGCTTCGCTCGATAGTTAAGATGTACCGCAGGGTGGAATGTGTTGTAACGTTTTAAAGGCACTAGTGGCTGGGTAACCGTGAGCAGTTCGTTGATCTGTAAAATTACCCTGTTGTTGGGAGGTTGTAAAGAAAACTGTGAGCAAATTGTTCCACGGTGGTGTATATTTTAGCGACATGGGAAAAATGCAGATCTTGGTAAACTTTGAGCGTAAAATTCGAACGGAAGGGAGCGTTATTTATAATTCATATCGGGAAAGAAGAATTAAGGGACTGTATTACCTGTCCATTTAAGTACTAAAATATCAATACCCTCTCCTCGTTTTTAATACACTTTACCCCTAATTCGTGCAACTTCTTTTAGAATAGGGGAGATCGAGGCTAGTTGATACGTTATCCAGTTTTCAATTTTTGTCATCTTTGTTTGAATTAATTACTTAACAATAAATATGCTAAAATATACTTTGATTCTTCCTTTTTAATATATCGTAAGCGAAAAATTGAGAAAATACATACAAAATGAAAGAAAAAATGTTTAATGAATTACTAATAAATTTAAAAAATATAATTTTAATTTAGGTACCCTTCCAATAATATAGACTAAAAATGAACAAAGACGTATTCTGAAAACCAAACAGATTTTTGAACACACATAGAAAAACATTTTTATTTTTATTTTTATTTATGTCTGGGATATCCCACTTTAACATGAGATGTCTTCTTCTTTTTGTTAATATATTTTAATAAACTCATTTTGTCGATATTGTATATTTTCGCGCTTTGCCTAAATAATATTGAGTCTTTTTCTATCGCGTTACACTCTTTTTCAAAAATATCTTCTGATAAGTATTTAACCACGATTTGACGTTTTGATATAATTTCGAACCACTTGCTTAGAAATAAAAGGAAAAAATTCAATCAAAACTAATCGGGGAAGATTGATACACTGTATCAACATGCCTCGGAGAAGACGTATCAACTTACCCTACAGGAAGTCATTATGTACAAGCATGTCCATAAAAAAATTGTAGAGCTATAAACAAAGTAACGAAACGTAATTACCTTACCTTCAAAAGGGTCAATGTGATGCCAAATTAATTCGGATTATAAGATTCTCTATACCCTCTCCAGACAGATTGAAAAGTAAACATAACTGTTGACTTTTTCTCTGTATAAACGGATACAGTTAATAAAAATGATTGCTAACGTCAAGGTACATATACGTACTCTGGATCGTAGGAAAGAATTGAACAACAATCTTCATGCATCTCTCTGAAATGAAACTACATACTTCGTCTGTATCAACCTGCCCCTGTAGCAGCTAGCCCCGGCCTACTCTTTTCTTTTTAACGCGAAGAGTGTACGTACACTCCTTTAGCGCGTCAAGCCGAGCAGGTGAGCTCGTTAGGCTGGAATACATATTTTCGACGGCAATTCCTGCAACACGGCGCACTTCGTCTTCTCGAGTGCGCCGCGTAACGTAATCGTCGGTCGTTTCGCGTCTAATTAGCAAGAACATTAATCCCCGCCAAAATGCTCGCACGGTATAACACAATGTTCTCTAATGTTGCGCCGTTTTGTCAGTCTCCCTCGATTTCTCAAGCGTTCTTACGATTCCCGCGGCGGACTGGCGCGTTATCATCGAAATTGCCGTATTACGGAAAAATTTAATTAGTTTCTGTCGACCGTTGAACGCGCTGCGTAGAGAAAGGGAGACGAACGGGGGTGGTTCATCGTCGTTGCGACGAGTGGTCGAGCGTCACGTACGGCACGAGGTAATAAAAGAAAGCGAGTGGTCTGCGAGCGTGTGCTGAATATCGACGCTCCTCCAGGAATATAATAAGTCGGCGAGAGTGACCGTACCGTCGATTCTTCTCATTTAAAAATTGCTGATTTTATTGGTCCATGTCTGTGCTTCGTGCTCCCATGCTTCGGGTCGCTCGCAGAATTAAACAATCGAGTTTATCCGTTAGTCTTCAGAGTGTGCTGCCGTGAATCAGTAATATTAAACCATCCTTATCTGCTTCTGTTGAAAGAGTAGAATGTCAACGAGAGCCTTGTGTCCTCTGAATACACCGCGCCGAATAGGTAATTAAAATCAGTTCATCAATTTTCAAATCACATTCACGTTCGGGTCACTTTGAATTTCAAGCAGATCCCCTCGATTGATTCCTTTTCCAACGGAGAACAGATCGAACAGCCAGGAGTTAATCATCCAGATGCGCCGTAGATACGGTCTATGCATATCCCGTCATCGCGGTGATCATTGTAACAGTCCGAGGTGTTACCTTCTCGCGAGCGGCGCCGGTGTCCCATTTTCGAATAACAAACGCGCCCCAGACGGAGCGAAGATGGTTGCTGCGGCGTGTGGCGGTAACGATCGCAGGTCATTAGCAATGCTAATGCACCTTTCGACTGATGAGGCAGCGTAATGCCCCTGGTCGGCCGGGGCTTCCGCTTTGGCGCATTTCTCAGCGAGGCTACTTTGGGAGCAGCCAGCCCATAAGGCTGCTCGGTCGGTTGGTTGCCGTGCATTTCGTCGGGACTATTGGCTTCCTATTAGGATCGAACTCCGTAACTGTTCCCCAAGAAATTAGAATTCCCCGATAACGGAATTCCCACGGTATAAAACGGCGCGGCCGCGCTCCTAATTGCGCGTGATGGAGGGCATCTTTTCGATTCGGTAAACAAACCACGACGTTCGAGGAAACGATGGTCGAATGTATCGCGATTACCATGCAATTTTCCAGCCGTCATTATCGAGTAACAATGAAGAATTATATTCGACGGCAAGAGCATCGCGACAAAGTTCCGCAGAGTTGTTACGCTCGCTGTTTACGGGGGTCTTGTAAAAAGTTCGTGATTAAAAAGCGGGGGGGTTCGAGAGGTCTTAACCAGTACATTTTCGAACTTCTTTTACGTGCTCGCTGTTTCTTCGAAACGAGGCGATCCCGGCGCTTCCCCGCGCTACAAATTTTTCTGATTCGAGGAAGGCACGTAAGGGAATTCCTACGATGCCCGGAGCGCCGTTTTCTTTTGTTATTACGGGCCAACTTACGGAGCATCTGGCCACGTTGATGGCCCTATTAACGAAAGAAACTACTCTAACGCAGTACTCTCGGTATCATACTAGGCGATTTCGAACTTGTTTGCCCTGGCATGATCTGATTACGTAAATGCCGTGGAGCGTGTGCTTCTTGAGGAACAGTTACGATTCCCGTGGTAATGTTGCACCGGGCGGCGTTAGAACGATTTCTGTGATTGCCGTCGAGTAGGGCAGAGGGTGAAACGAAATTGAATAAAATTTGTCCGATAATAATTACATTGCGATGCGGTAGAAATTTCACGTACAGTTCCAGTTTTCCAGGATCTGTGAATTTCTGAGCTTCCGATAAGTGGAGCGGATCGTATTTTTATTTCGTTCTTTCACGCAGCACGTAAGCGAGCATTTTTGGAAGTTCGAACCACCATAGAGCATGCTTGTGCAACACTTCATTAGAAAGGGTTCACCGTCGAAACATGGCGAGAGGAAATTCTGTGCGGGATCGTTGCACGGTCCACCAGACGAGAGGAACGTGGAAATTTTGGACCGACTCGCCACCGCGCGGACCCTCCCTTGCTCGCGTAATTAGCCCGCAGGAACGACGGATAATTAGCGACCTGGAGGCGATCACGGAATCAGTCGACGAAGGAGAGGATTGCGTCGGGGTGATAACTTTATTCGGCCGAAATCCTGACCGAGGCGGCTGCGTTGCGGGGAATTTCAGCTGCGCGACGTAGGTCTGCGGATAGACGGAAAGGGGTTGAAGAGGAGGGCGGCAGAGGGACGAAGCCAGGACATTGTTAACAGCATTGCTGCCTAATTAACCGCAAACGCTTTCAGTGGGTTTCGCCTGGCCTATTGTTTACATGCGGGCATGCCGCCTGTATGATAGTGCTCGACGACCGAACCAGCTGAAATATTTCCATGGAGATTCTCTGACGCTTTGTGTTGCACATGCACGCGTCTGTCTGGATCAGAGTAGCGTGGATCCTACGGGGCACGTCGAAAGTTACGTCCACTCGTGAGGGAAACGCCTCGATTTCCATGGAAATGAGCTGGTCGATTCTCGATCCTGGCCTTTCCTGTTCAGGAAATTTCTTATTCCTACGATGGAAGGTATTGTGACGTCGAGATTCTTTTCCAAGCTTCGGGTGAGGTTGGAATATTTCACGGTAGATGTGGTAAATTACCAGCGAGTAGTTCAGCCTGCCAACACAATTTACCCGTTCCTCTTCTCAGCATCCTGTATTAAAATATTGAATATTTATTATAAATGTCATTGAATCTAAGCTGTCACTAGTACCGCTAAATCAAAATGGGAACCCAATCTCATTATTTTGGCTCCTAGTAACACAGAAATTGCAGCCAAGTAACAGATTAATTATCATCCCTGCGGCAGCGGAAAATGAAACAAAGAATTACAATCTATCAGGTTCGCCTGTGGGTGTCGGGTCAGGTTTCATTAATTTTAATTGACGGGGCGGAGCGCGGCGTGCGATATCGGTGGAAAAGAATCCCGGGGATGGAATTTCATTTCGCGACGATTACCGGGGATAACGAGCTTTGAAAATCAAGGAAATTGTATCAGAGGCGCGGCTGGTAAGTCAGTCAGCCCCGTTCCCTGCTGCCTGGTCAGTAACTCACCCGCCATCCCTCCGACGAGTGATAATAAGCCACTCGGTGCTCGCCCGACGATATCCTTAATTCCGAAAGCTCGTTGCACGGGTAAATAGAGCTTAAAATTAAACTCTGCCGGCTTTCTTATCGCGCCGGCGATCTACCGGCTCCTATATAATGCGATCTTGTTATCGGGCCGCTCTATTTTTAGCGGGGGGGAATTACACGCGCCCACGTATACATTAAAGCCCCGTGTCTGTTGAGCACGCTGGCCGCTCGTTTGTATCCCGTATGGATCTGGGCCACGTTCCCCCGGCTACTGAATTAAAAACGCGTTTCGCGGCCGAAAATTATGGCCCTACGTTCGCGCAAGGGTTGTTTCTCTTGTTTGCCGACGCCCTCGGCGCGCCTCCGCGAGTCTTTAAACTCTCGTTTAAAGCGGGGCCACTCGCGGTCGACACGGTTCGCCGAAATCTTGAACGCGCAGATTGCTAGAACGAGCGTGGGACAGGGGAGTATTTCGCTTGGGAAACTCGTCGAGGATCGAACGAGATTTCTTTACGAATTTCTATGCGAATAGAGTCCAAGGGATATTAGCGACTCTTCATTTTTGGATAGGCCTTTTACTCTCGAAACAGTTATCGCAAATGGCTTAGAACTAATCCCGATGATGGAACACCGTGCACTCATGCACGAGTTCTGATTTCGCCCTTCTCCCGGTGTCCGCGTCGAAGGCCATTATGGCGAAATATTGCTGGATACATATAAATGATTATAAATAACTGGAAATCGATAGTGAAAAAACCTCCGCTCGAACGTTAGCTCGTAAATCAATCGGGACGTCATTAATTTATACGGGAACACCCGTCGATCCTGATGTGGAACCAGCGTGCAGAGGAGCAGGGAGGGCGAGAAAAACAAGGGGCCCATTAATTATTTTTTTGCCCTGCCCGCACTGCAAAAGCCAAATGACGAGTAAAATTGTACAAGCTGAGGCGTTACGCAGCTGGGAAAGGGACTTTTTAAGTTAAACTGACTCTTTAAACACGAATAAGTCGATCGCGCGGAGTGAAACTTTTACGCAGGTGACCTAGCTTTCGTCGAGGTTCGATCGCGAAGATGAGTAGGAATTAACTTTATCGCGCCATCTCGCCCTCGTGACCGAGTAATCCCCATAGAAACAAGGGTTCTACATCCCTCTTCGCAATCTCTCAGTTTTACAAGTTGTATATGTGCACGGGATGCGCGTGATTCACACGTAAGCGCGGAATATGCTCGTGCACGAGAATATTCCTGCACGGCGTGGCTGTCGTAATAATTCTTGCCGTAATTCCTCGGTTTCCCAGGCTGAGACAAGACAAGGGCGGCGGCGCCTGGTGCCCGAAAAATATGGTCACGAAGGAGGGCAAGGAGTACCTCGAGGTGAACCTGCACAGCCCGCGCACACTGACGTCCACCAGGACCCAGGGCAGGTTCGGGAACGGCCACGGGGTCGAGTACACCGAGGAGTACTTCGTCGAATATTGGCGGCCGGGGTTCAACAAGTGGGTGCGATGGAGAAATCGACGTGGCATGGAGGTACGTACACACCTTCCCTTGGCTGCTGCCTGTCGATCGATTCGCGACCAACCTTTTTTTCTCCCTCCTTCCCACACACTCCCCAGCCACTCTTGCATGTATGTACCTGACTGACTCCCTCTTTTACATTCTTTATGAACACTACGGTAGAGAGGTTCACTTGGATCGGCTGTAATCGACCGTTGTAGATGCAGTTGTGGTTGTTACGCCTTACTTTTAACGATTCCACTTAAATCAAAGTTTCCCTCTAGATTCGTGTTCTTACGGTGCTTCCACCCGACTTTCTCGATAAGGATAGTGCGATTCGATTTCACTTGATGAAAGCTTTACAGCGGTGTACACATAGTACCTATACAAATTGCGGCGACTGTAACAATTCCATGGCCTGGCGACAGAGTTGATTCGAGGCTTGCGAGGGGATCTAACACCGAGGCATTGCTATTGGATATCCGCTCTCTGTTTCTCAATCCCCTCTTTTAAATCCTTCTGCAAACACCACAATTGCTCGGTACACGTGCACCCTGACTTTTCACACCCACTCGACAAGTGACTCCGCCTGGCAGATTTTTATACAAGGAGACGGTTGTGAAGCAATTCCGTGGTGAGACCTCGAACCGGCGGAATTAACGCGACGCCACTCTTTATAATTGCACTCGTCAAGGAAATCGGATTAGAGCTTTAGCGCGGCTGGCGTCGCGAACAAAGCGTCGCGTCGCCCCGGCGTAATTCCATTCTTTCGAACGGCGGAGGGAAATCTGCGCGTATCGCGGAAGCTTCTCACCCCCCTCGATAGCCTCGAGGGCCGTCCGCCATTTGTATTCGAGGGATGGTGGCCGCCGTCGACGTATCTATATCGCGTTAGAGAGGCCAGTGGCCGGTGTAAGCGGCCGTTACAACGTGCGACGTGTTAATTAACGTCTCTTTAGCATGATAATCTGTACGCGATATCCATTAGCTCGTCAAAATACATCATGCCGGTTAAAGCGATTTACGTGGGGCCCCGATGAAATTACGGGGAACAGGCTGCTCGAGCCTCCGTCACCTTAAATTACTATTACACGGGCGTTCCTGTGCGTTCGGCGGAGACCAAGACGCGGTCACTTGCGATAATGACGAGGATGAGATTCATCTTACGGAACGTGGACGAGGATATTGCAGCATCGCGCGCGATCCTATGCGGAGGATCGTGGAGTGGTAGTGATCGATAGTAAATTGACTGGGAAAACGTTATATATATATATATATATATATATATATATATCTTAATAAATAAAGCAGAAAGCTTCTATCTGTTTGTGTTTTTCTGTCGTCTAAAAACTTTCGAACGATAAACTCTGGGAGCTTTAATTTAAAATAGCTTTTATTTTAAATTCTTTTTATAAAATCAGAATCTAAATTTCGGGCGAAGCCGAGTAGTAAAGCTAGTAAATTAATAAGCACATTTTTTATTGGATCTAGAGAACATAGGTATCTGAAATGGTGTGAGAAGTTCTCATAGTATTATATTTTGGAATGGCTTTTAATCCTTTGCACAATAGAAGTCGCTCAAATCGTCGCGGTTCTACCAATAATTATACATTTCAAAGGGGAGCACCAGGTGTTCTGATAAGAATCGATAGAACGACGAAGAGGAGAAATCGGGGTGTACGTTGATATTTTGCTAGGTATCGAGAACGAGAGTCGCTTTTGTTCACGAACCGCGACCCGCATTGCTAAATGGAATTTTAATGGACGCGCAATAAAACCGCCGCATTTATTCCGCTCGTCGAAACAGCAAGGGCATAATCAATCGTAACGAGCGTGGTACATTTCACAGTTCTACCTGAACGACTGTGAATTACGCGCCTACCCGTAAGTGATCAGGACGCTCTGTCCCTGTCGATAGCTTCGATTCGATTACCTCGATCAGTTTTAACAGTCCCTATCGATATTAACACAGGACACGAAGTTTGCCAAATTATGCAGCTAAGAAATTCGTAGTTAGCCAGTCCGCCTTGACAAACTACCAGAAGCTACCTTCACATTTCTACACCCACCCGCAGCGACACACAGGAAAAGCTCTATCCTCGCCGAGGGTAACTTTAAACTCTAGCCCAAGTTCCATCGCGAACGTTCTGAAAGGTCGTTACTCAACGACAGCCGTTGTCATCAGAAGGCATCTGATATTCTCCATGGCTTGGTGATTCTCTCTCCTCTTCGTTGTCTCTCTTGAATACACTCACACGGGCGCGCACATAACACATGCCCCCCCGCGCGCCCCGTCTAGCTTCGTACCAGACGTTCTTCCCATTTTCACGCAGATTTGCTCAAAGCGAGAGAGCAGTCTGGATTCAAGCAGCACAGAGAAGGAATAGCGCTGAGGGGGCAGAGGGAGCAGTATAGGGAATCACGGGGAGAGTAAAGGAGAGGGACGGGGGAATTTAAGAGGAAACGGAAGTTGGAGGAGGATAAGAGAGAACACGAACGTTTACCCTGCAGCCTCAATCTGGCCGGCATGTGATCTTTGTGCACGCGCTCTTTCCCTTTGCTCCTTGCGCTTTGAATACGACCAGGAAGAACGAGAAAACTCTGACGGCGGAACGGGACCGGGGAGAAGGAGAGCAGTGAGAATGAGAGAGAGGGAAAAGCAAAACGACTGTGTTATCGCCCCGTTGTACGTGACCCGAGCCCTCCACAGGCATTTCTCCACGGGCAGACGTAGTCGCCACTCCCACGAATAAGGAGCAACGGCAACGAAAAAGGGCTTTTCCGTTTCCGATCGACCGTAGGGAAACTCTGCCCGAGCCCGTCACGATTTCCTTCGCCCCGCTCGAAATATATTAAATAAGGATAGGGAAAAAATAAAGAACCGTTGGAGGGGGGAGGGGGGGGGGGGTAAGAAAACATTTCCAAGTGGTTCGTGGGATGGTTTACGATGGAAGATGCGCATGGATCGCTGCTGGATAACTCGTGGCTCGGGGGCGAGGGGCGGGGCGTGTCTGGAGGCGAATAAACATCGGGACGATAAAATTGCGGCCAACATTGTTTCGTGAAAAAATACGCGCGTGTCGATCGGAATTTCCTCCGTTCGCGAAATATATTAAATGATACGGTACGAGAGATCGAAGTGGCCGTAAACGGGACCGGCGTAAAACGTCGAGCGTGTGGGTAGTTTCGGAAATATATTTTACGACGGCAGGCGCGCGGAAAAATTATTCGAGTCAAAAAGAGTTAGGGAAACAGCGTTGTTTACTTTGCCCTTTACTTGGCCCGGCCAACTTGCTCCTCCAACGGCTCATTTTCACGTTTTTCGCGTCGTACGGGTAGCGCAAATATAGGCGGGGAGATATGTTACGAGTATCTCTCGAGACGCGGAAGAATTAAGCCGAAATGAAGGCTCTCATTTGAATTCAGGGAAGAACGGTGAAAGACCTGGGTCAGCGCGGCTACATAGATGCATTCTGATGGAAACGAAAGAGAACACGGCTCTTCCTTTTGCGTTAGGGTGCTCGTTGTCGTGCCTGCGGTGGGACAATTGCCAACGGTGGACGTGTTTCATTAACGGCGACGTAGCTTGCGCCAACGGAACTCCGTGAGCCACCTTCATTTGCGGCGTCTTTCCACTTACCTTCGTTAGAAAATAAGCGTCAAGGAATTAAATTACTGCCGTGCAAGATATCGCGAGTAAATCATCGCCGGTTGCTGGAAAAGAAAAATAGTTATTTAGAGACACGAACACAGGATTCTGAGTGAGTATGCAGCTTTAAACGCGTGTTCTATGCTGTAGTAGAGATTCGGGCAAGTAAGGTAAATGCACCAATATCCGGACGCTTAAGGGATTTAAGGAATAGCGACAAAGTTTGTCCCCTAATTTAATTTGTAAAACTATCATGAAATAAAAAATGTTGAAATGTGAAAGATAACATAATATTAAGGTGACTGTACCAAATATCGTCAGGCAAAAGTTAAATCGCTGTTAATTGAATAATAATTGATATTTTTGTATGCAGTTCGTTTCAAAGTAAGGAGAAATTATTCATCTTTCATGTAGCATAAGTTAGAATCGTTGAAACCTACAAATTTTTAATTAGGACTCAAAAGACGTAAGACGTGCAAAAATCGGAATTTGAAAAAAGTGTACCTAATATCGCCTAATCAAGAAATATTGATTATTAATATGAGTTTTTAAAGTCATATTCACATGTGCTTTTATTATTTCTTGCTCTATAAATGTATTTTTATTCATCTTTGATTTCATTTTTATTAGAAAAATATAGAAATTTAAAGATATAGATTTTTAAAATATTTTATTTTTTACGTTCCGATGTACATATTGGCCAAATAAAGTTTATTTCGGTTGCTCGGCACATTTCGTAATCGCACCTGTAACAAACATAACATCGAAACCATTGTTCTCCGGTAGTCGGTAATGAGAACATGCATACTGCTAAAAGAAAAACATTATTTTCATTACGGAAAATATTTGAATCGATTTCATTGTTTAAGTATATCATTAATTAGGTATTTCTAGTAGATATTCTTGCATTCACCGAATTATTAGACTCACCTCCTCCGAGAGTGATGTAAAATTGTGACAGTCTAATAAATTTTTACACTGTTAAGATTCACTAAAATACTTCTCTTCCTGTAAATGTTGATCACATGATCCTGCAATTACAGTATGACTTCCTACATATGTTTAGGTACTAATTCAATGCATAACCGATAAAAATTAGATCTTACTTTGCGAGATATAGCGGGTGGCGATATTAGGAACAGTGATAAAGAAGTTTATGTATTATAATAGACGTATTTATTGATGAAAATACGAAAACATGTAGATGGCCCAGTATGCGGACATCCTAAAACTTCATGTCCCGATATCTAAATTATATAGTCCCAGTAACCGAACGTGCATACAGTAAATAAACTTAGACTTGTTTAAAAAAAAATATTCATTTTCTTGCAAATTTAACCATCTCAAACTAAATTTAAATCTAATTATTATTATAATAATGTATTCTTATTATTATAAATAAATAAGAAAAGCTGTCAATATTTTCTTTGCAAATGAGTGACGTGTCTTGACAGAAGCTTAAGAAATCTCTTGAAATCTGTTATGTGCACGAAGTGTGTTACAAAATAATTGTTTGTATCTAACGATTTTTAATTTTGTGTAATAATCATTTTAATTAATATTGCTAAATACTTATGCATTATGGTACTACTTTTTGTTTTTAATTGCATTAAAAATTAAGCTTAAAAATGAATAAAATCCGCATTAGGTACTGTTCAAGTACTGGGACATGGCACATTTACCTTACGCGTTATGAAAATTGATTAAAATGTCATCAAAGTACAGGAGATCGAGAAAGGAATTGGAAGACAATTATATTTGAAAAACAAAACTTGCCACTCGAACGAGTTTCCAAATAAACACGCCCCTAGCGTGGTAATTTTCGCGCACAGAATTTATCGCCCACGCACTCGGAATTCTGGTGAAAGGACACTACACGGGAGAAACAAGACACAGTTGCTCCCCAATGATAATATTCCCAGAGGTGTGTCGCGATAAATCCGCAGGTGAAAGTCAACATGTACCAGTATGCTCTGTGCTGCAGGGTGAAACGCGTATTACATCCGCGTTTCTTCTGGCGGGGATAGAGTGCAGTCGTATAACCGTGTAGTCTTCAAGGAGGTGTTCTTTCGATTGTTCAATTTCATTTCGACGGGTACAAACAATGTTTGCACGCGATGTTTCGCAGCGCTTATGAGCACCTCTTGTGCAATTCCTGCGCTGTAGTTTCGTAAACATTTGAACACACTCGAATTCCATCCTTCCGTAATAATTACAAGCGCTACTTTGATCATCCCCCTTGCACGACCGTGCCAGAGTTCCTTTAAACTGAAATTGAACTTTGAGCAAAACGTCGTGGTGTCCTTGGAAGATATAAAATAACTTCCTCCAAGCCGCAAGAATGAAGGAAATAAAAAACTGAGATTGTTTGCGGCACCGAAAAAATTTTATTAATGCGCTCCGGTAACGTGAAAGCTCGCGTTTAGCTGAAGATGACGAGTCCCTGACTTTCGTTTGACTTGGCGACCGCCCCGGCTTAAGTCCACAGATACCGACGGTAATTTCCATCGAAATTTCAATCTCGTTTATCCGTAAAGTAACTTCCATGAGCTCCCGTCCGTCGCAGTCATCCCTCACACCCCTTTTCCCGTCCGCGTCGTTCCGCCACCCCCAGGCGATCGTCGCGGGGCTGGCAGCACGTATCGAATTTTAATCAATCACCGATAGGGACAGCCAATTCCAAAGCCAATTAACATATTCATTCCGCGGGGCCTGCCACCCTTTTTCCACTGATTTCAGCGAAATTCAAATTGCAATATGGCGAGCACCATTACGGGGCAGCGCTTAGCCGCACGGTCATTACGCAGCAGTCATTACCGGGCGCGTTCGTTCACGATAATATTGCTCGGGTCAGAATTAAAAGGAGAAGAGAGGGGGTAATATAAAAAAGGGTAACCCGTTGGGACTTAGCCTTTATTACGTAGGATATCAGCTAAACTAGCTTGACAAAATGAAATTTCATCCCGTATCCCGTTATTGAAACGTTTCACAAATCAATTCGATGCAAAGATGCTTGGATGAGATCAAACTTCAAAGAATATTATGGTCCAAGCACAGAAAATGCCTTAAAGCATTTGACGTTGCTCGCAGAGCAATTGTTGATTTGAAAAATCTGCAGGTATCCAGGTCTTCCTACATAGCTCTACTTACAAGGAGAGTATTTTAGGTGTCCGCCTCCGATCATTTTGATTTTTGGATATGTTATAGAGGACCGAAAAATAAGAAATACGTGTTTTTTTTATTTTTCCCCGTTTTCAGATTTGGGTAGTGAAAACTGCGTTCAAAGTTAGGTTTTTTTTATGTATTATTTAAACAAATGGAGTTTTTGAAAATCTGGTGAGTAGTCATATTTCGCATTCAAAGACACAAAATTCGTCCATTGACACTATTCCCCTATCTCTAATAGTTCTCGAGATATTCCACAAAAATGATTTTTCAGCCCTAACTTTGAACGCAGTTTTCACCCCCTAAATCTGAAAACGGGGAAAAAATAAAAAAACACGTATTTCTTTTTTTCGGTCCTTTAAAACATATCCAAAAATCAATATGATCGGAGGCGGACACCTAAAATACTCTCCTTATTAGTCTTACCCTATACAGAACCTCATACACGACCAACTTTCTTTCCATTCAGACAATAATCTCCCTTAGTAAATTCTTTGAATTAAGCTTCTTCACTTATGTAAAATTTCTTATTTCTCTCTATCTTTTAAACTTAATCGTCAAAATATATGTCCCTCATCTTAAATGCAGAAAATGTTGACCCTTTTCGAAGATCTGTCACTGATTGACGCTGACAGTTTGGGAACCGTCGCATCCTTACGCTTAAACTATTTATCAGTAATTTCCGTGCGGGCTTAGCGGTTTAGATTATCCTAATATACCAAGCTCCATCGCGTCCCAGATTACAACGAAACATTCCAAGTCTCACTTATTCTACCTTCTAAGACCTGACGGTGTATGGAATGCTTCAGTAAGGCATCGGAATTTGGAATATTTTGGTAAGGTGTTGAAATAACTAGAATTAAAAAAATATTCACAGCCCCATCTGTTTTAATATTATATACTCCAAGTTCGACCTATCATTCTATCTTAACATTATATCGGAGAGTATGAAAGATTGAACAGCTCTTCAAACGTGGCTTCATTTCACGCAGAAGGAAAGAACGAAGTCATATTACTTGCCATGAATTTATTTAAGAGGGTACTCCACTGTGAACAGTCGAAAACTCAAGCTACTTTTAAAGATTTTTTTCTCAGAAAATAAAACATATAATGAAATAAATCTTTTTGATATTTATTAAGCTACTCTTATATTATACCAAAAAATAAAAATTAAAAAGAATATTTTCAATTTGTGTTACCTGTTTTTTTACAGCGTCAATATGGCACTGAAACAAAGACGGAGGTTCGTGGTGCAGGTGATTTTCCGGCTTAGGCTTGTCCGAAACAAAAAATTTGAAGAGATTCTTAATCTGTATAAGTGTCTCTACTGCCCGTACCTCAATTAACAATTTTTGCCGAAAAATAACCGAGATTTTTGTCGACGAACAAAATATTTTTAAATTTCAGATAAGCCTAAGCCGGGAAATCACCTGTACCAGGTTTTTGTTTAGGTGCCATATTTATGCTTTGTAAAAAACGAGTAAAACAAATTAAAATATTTTTTATTTTTTTTTGTATAATAGAAGAGTAGCTTTATAAAAACCAAAAAAATTGATTTCATTATATGTTGTATTTACTGAGAAAAAATCTTTAAAAGTACATAGCTTGATTTTTCTACCGTTCACAGTGGAGTACCCCCTTGGGGTCATGTTCAGTCAGGAGGCCGAAAAAAAGGTGGTCTTTGGAAATTTTTTACTCAAAATGTATAACACATTTCTCAAAAAATCTTTTTTCCTTTTAAGAATTTCATCTAGTACCGTGGATCTTAATTTTTTTATTTAAAAATATTTATCCATAACTAAGTTATTGTCCATCACTAGAAGGTTCTCTAGAAAACCTGCTCACTGCTGCTCGAAAGTCGATCATCTAAAATAAAAAATTCAAAAGAATTTACTTATTACATTATATTATCAAGGCTTTGAACGAAGGATTTTTTTTATCCGATGCTCAGTTTCCTTTTAATTGACGATAATCAGGCAGTAAATTCTTATATCTTACAAAAATATTCAAAATTTCATTCATTTTAATATTCTATGAAAATTAAACAATGTTCGCAAAGTTCGGCCTCCAATGTCGAATAGAAATGGCGATTGATTCCAGCAATAATTATTCGTCTGTCAGACGGTTGAACCTTCTATTTCGCCACCCCCGTGGAGAGCAGTATTGCCGAAACGAGGATTTGATGCGTAAAAATAAGCAAGCATCGAGGATCGATATCATAAATGGATATTCAATAGTATCGGCGCAAGAACAGAGGGGCCTGTGAAGCGGTGCTACATCACCGCCAGTAGTTAAGGACCGTTTATGGTCAGACGGAGTCGGTTATCCGATATGAAAGCCGGGAGACGGTTATCGTGCCTTCCATCCGTCGGATTTTGCGGCGCGTTTGAAAAATCAACAAGGTCTGTGAAGCTGGAAGGAAATCCTGTTAGGCTCTCTTGTTTCATCCCGGAGAAGGAATTAAGGAGAGAAATGAAGTTATACGCTACCAAGCCGACAGATATTTCTGTCTTTCCTCCGTCCCGGCCACGGAGCCCTTTCCACCAGGAAATTCAATGTGCGACAACGGGGGAAACTAGAAAAATTCTCTCCAGTCTGCTCGAACACGCGAACGCGCAGGGTGTCCCGTGAAAATACGTGTATGCTCTCGGAACTTTAGCCCCATTGACCAGGGACATGCCATCTCTGAAGTTGGACAATCCTCGTTTCTGTAATTACTCATTACAAAGGGAGCTGTATTGTACTTTGTGCGTACAGAAAATGTTCAGAGTTTGTGGGGTGTTTAACATAGTGGATAATAATGGAAGTACGTTGACTCGAAGTAAGTTAATCGAGGGATGCTTTGCATAGACAATAGTAACGTGTCAGGTAAAAAATGATGACACTTCACTCTGATTACCGCTGCGAAAAGGTACTCGGTAATATAAAAACACAATCGAAGGATTAAATTTCCCATGAATTCAAAATACTTGCAAGGGAGAATCCAGCTAAGCTGGTGCACGCTGCACATTATTTCAGAAAGCACATGGGGACGCGTATAAATTATCGTCGACAGGGTAGGCTCGTTAAGTGTGTGCGCATCGGTGCAGGATCGAGCTGGTATCGATGGATTACGGATTACCGGCCCGAACGTGGACACCCTATTAGCAGATTACCGCGCGGCCTGGAAACAATTTTCTACGGCCACACTTCCCTCCCCCTCTCTCTATCTCTCTTCCATCCCCAACACCTCCTCGCTCTTTCCCCGGTTCCCCCGACGAACAGGTCTGGCTTGTTTTTTTTCTCTCCATCCCTCCGACTGTGTTCCCTTTTTCGCGGCCCCCATCAGCGCGCAGGCTCGATCGGTGAGTGCTTCCATCCGGGCGAGGGTTCCTCTCATCCCTCCTCCGGAGGCGCGTCAAAGAAGGGGTGGAATTTTGTTCCTTTTTAACCGCGACTCGTTTCCCTCAATTTTCGAAATATCCCCTCGTGAGCGCAGGGAAATCCATTTCGGCGTAAACGAACAGTTACAACTCGCCGCCGCGATTCCTCGCGTACTCTTCGTCTCTTCGTGGTTTCCCGCGGAATCGAAATTGTTGCTGCTTGGAACGAAATTCACGGTGCGCCGCGGCCATTCAACGCTTTAAAGGGGAACTTGCCGGGGAAATCGTTCGAGAGAGAGTTCCATTCCTTTTTTCCTCACCTGTTGGCAGCGACGAAAAAGGGAGGAATACGTTGAGTAAGAAAGTTTTCGTTTCTTGCGGGAGGATACTTGAATTACATGGCTCCTCGTTAGCGTAACGGGGCAAGGTTGTAGCAATAAGCGGATTAGAGTCAATCTTCCTGATGATACTCCGCGGAGAGAGATATCTATAATGATAATACCCTGGGCTTAAATATTTCAATAAATCCAGCGTTTATTAATGAACGTTAGTGGAAAGGTGGCTGGTTTATTACAATCAGCTTACAGGGGAACGAATTAGCCTTCCTTTCGCGAATTTCGTGACCAAAAACGTGAAACCGACAGGTCGAACATCCATAACGTTTTCTAAATTCTTTCGCTTTATCGTCGGACATAAAACACACCCGTGAAGCCTATGAAATTTTCCTCACAACTCCCTTTATAAAGTACAAAATTGCCTCGTAAGAACAACTCTACGTATCCTCTGCTACACCTGCACATTATTAATCTGACGAGCAGAAGACATGTTATTGCCCCCGTTATCGTGCAACATTAAACAGGAAAAGTTCCTCGTGAAACGATATTAGCATGATCGCGAGTGTTCCGTTGCGCCAGGGGATTGGGGACGTTAAAATTAAACAGTTCTTCATTAGCGGGTTCTTGGAGAGCTCGAATTCGGCCGCAAACAGATTAGAAGCGTGCTCCTTTCCAGCACATTGCTCCTAGAAAGTAATTGCCTACACGCCAGCAGGACGGGGCGGGCCGGAAGTGGGACGCGCCGCGTAAGCTCGTTCCGGTTTTTCGGCTCCATAAGACGAGCCACCGCTACCACCTGCTCGGGTTACCTGGCTTCGACCTCCTAACCTCGTCGAGATAATGAAACTCGCCCGGAAGACGTTGCACCGGTGGCTTTAATTCCATCAGTACACCGCCTTCCCGGGAGCAATTCCAATTTGCCCCTCTTTAAACGCCGCGCGCAATGAAACGCTTCTAGCAACTTTGAAAAAGCACACCTCGCGTTGGAAAACAATTTCACGTAGCGATTGTAAATATACACGGGATATGTAATTTGCGTTGGAGCGTAATATTGTTGCGGGGCGAAAGTGGCAGCAGAGAAATATTATACGTACCAAGGTAGGTATAGAGGGGTTCGAGCGATTTTAAATTATTTTATTACCGTATAAATATTAGGTATATTTTACAGGAATATATGTCGAACCTTTAGGTGCCGGATTTATGATTTAATTCTTCCTTTGAAAATTGCCGCCGAGGACGCAAATTGCGGCTAAATATGCCGTACAAACAGTCGCTTCAATTTTCCCCAGGACGATCGGCGCAGTCCAAAGCGCCGAGCGCTCACGTGGCGAGCCAGTGTCTATTCGAATTACAATTTCGGCAAATTGAGTAAGCCCGGGTACGCCCTGGGAGGGTCGAGCACACCAGGGCATTTCCTGCATCGTCGGAATCACCGTCATCTCTGACGGTGACCTATCCAGCGCGAAGAGGGATTGCAGCGTTTGCCCGTTTAGAACGGATAGAACTGGCTTGAAAATACAGATTACACACACCGCTGAAACAATATTAGGCAACGCTGGTGGAATTTACGTTCACCGCGGTTTCCATGTTGGGTAATAAGATAAAGCTTCGACCCGTGAATGCGAATGAAGTACTCGTAAGCGATAATTTACGAGGGTATTCGAAATATTTTGGCGGTAAGATAGGTGAAAGTAGAGAATCGCAAGTAATTGACTTGATGGGCTTACTATAAATCATTACCATCCAATAATAATAGGATTCAAATATAATACCAACACACTCTCGGTGGAATTATACGACTTTCCCCGTAAAGTACACAGACTTGAGGGATAACAGAAAATTACCGCCGAGAAGCCCCACGCATTCGCATGCTCGCACGTTTCCTAGCATTCACCGTTCGCGTTTACAAGCGCCATCCGTTCTCGAGGGCATCGACACAGGAACGCAGCAGCGCCGACTCGAAGCAATCGCCGACCTCTTATCGTAGGCGCCACGTAACACGGTTATGACAACTCGCGTTTACCGCGACACGGATAATCGTAATAAACGAAGCCATATATAACCAGTAAAATATACAGGGAATCTCTGTACAATTGCCACCCCATTCGAGCGGCACGAGCACGAGAGAGCGATCCATCTGGGCGGCAAGATATATGGGCTCCCTCCAGAATGATCCTCTCCATCCTTCAAGCACGGATATCAATTTTATGTGTCGGTAGGACGATATCGGACTGGGCTACCGCCACCTCCCTCGTCCCGGGCTCTTGTTTATGGCTGTATTAATTATTCCTATCGCGTATACGCCGAGCTGCTGGCTTGTATTCCTGCGCGGTGCAGTTGCAGTTGTAATGCATCCGCGGTCGGCCGTTCCGAGCCGGCCGATATAACCTCACCCTCGTCTCACCCTCGTCTCACCCTCCTACCTACGCGCAACGATTTAAGAGGGCCCGTTCCATTTGCGTGCCGTTTACAACTCGGTGGGCCGTTTACAGCTGCTTGCCCTCCATACCCTTTGCTGCATTAAGTTCGCGTCAGTCTTGCTGCTGGCTGCGTACGATGCTAATTCGATGGACAATTGATTCGCGTGCTTCAACCCCGTTCGCGACTTGATCTCGATAGGGGGCGGAAGAGGGAGTCGGAAGACACGATCGATTTAGATTTCGAAGGAGATTTAACGTAGCTTTAGCTTCGCATTAGGAAGGCTTCTTTATAGTAAAGTTACCTGGCAACTTCGCTACGTAGGTATTCTCTACCTATTCAGTTTAATTGTTTTGAAATTGATATAAAAGAGGAAGAAGACATCAACGATTCGAGATAAGAAGCTGCAAAGAATCAAGGTTTTGAAGGTCCTGGATGTCAGTGTTGAGTACTTCGTAAGTACTAAGTTGGCAGCGCAAGGGATGCTGGGTACAGTAACGGAGGTTACCTGGACCCAGGAAGCTAGAATCAATGACGTCGAAGATATAAAACTTAATTTCCGTACTCATCGACTCTGAACTCCTTGGGGATTCCCCGGAGTCGACTCCACGACCCCTGGAGTTGCTGGAATCTGCTCTCACGGCGGGGGTCGTTGATATTGGATCCCATGACCTCGAGTTCACCGGTATTGGCTTCCACGACCCGACTCGCTTGATATTGGATCTTCTGACCTCGAGTCGTGGACATGGTGTCTGGCGAACTGCTGGCTGGAGTTATCGGTATTGAGTTTCACGCCGAACGTATCTGCAACACTTATCGGTTCAACTGAGTACCCTAAATGATAATAGCGTCATCACTTTGAAAGGCCTTCTAATTATTTTAAGTAATGTTAATAGCGAATGTCTAAGTTACATTGCAATTATAGAATTTAGAGGCGAATCGTATGGAAAGAAATCATGACAGCGTTGATTCAGCACTTCCACTCCAACGGGCACCCTCGAATAACTCTTTTTTTACTACGATATCTGACTCGAGAATGCGACTACTGCTTTGTCATCGATAGTTGGACGCGATACACCTCCTACGCGAATAAAACGACACGAAATTTCCTCGCTTCCATGTACTCCCAATTCGTGGGAGGGAAAAGCGCATCGTCGGATTTCATGGAAACGGCACGAATCCATTTAATATATCAAGTACTAGGTCTAAGTTCAGTTAGGTAGAAAAATCTTTGCTGAAATCGGCTTTCAACAGTCACGCTAACACCTCTTGTAGAAAGAGGTACAAATAAAAGAGTTGTTAAAACTGCGAGTCACAAAGTAGGCTTAAGTGAATAATTAATTCTGAAGCAACTTTCCTGGAATAGTAATCGCTACTGAAGTAACTATTGTAAACTATTCAATCCTAGTTCCGTATATTGCCGTCTGCAAAAATCTTCGCGATACATCGAGGAGGTATTTCGGGGTCAAAAAATTGATTTTTTTTTCGATTGTTTATGATATCTCGAAAAATTGCGAGAGTTACAGTGTAAAAAGTAACGAGCCAGCCAATGCACGTAAACCTTTAAAGCCGTTTTTCTCAAAACTATGTTGCACAAGAGGGTGAATATCGTAACTCGAGAACGGATCGATATTTTTTTTTTTTTTTTGAGATTTGAACTGAACCTACAAAACACTTTTCTCCACAATGTGGAACTCGCTGACTAAGATCGCATAATTGTAACAACATTTAATACAACATTTCTCACAGAATTACTTCAGTAAAATCTTTCAAAGCTAATATTTGTTGTTTCACTCCGTGAATTTTTATTAAAATTTTTCAACCGAGTTCCACATTGTAGATTTTGGGTTAAATGATACTCATATACAGCGATTTTGCTTTTAAATAAGTCGGTTAATCGGAATTGTGTTCACCACATGGAGGCTTACGCAAGGACTAACTTTGACGTCTTATATGTTAATTAATTTTGAATATCCTTAAGAAAGAATGTTAATAAAGCAAATGGTTTAAGTTATTATTGGCTCTCCAGTCTAGTCCAGAAGTAACCGTTGATTTTAGCTGTCTAATAACCATCAACCCCCTTAAGGAGTTACATACGTTTAGCCGCGGCCAAACTTAATGATTTCAGAAACTTTTTTCCGGGAATTTATAAAAGAAATATAACAATACTTATTACACATGATTTAGTAGTCCATAAAATGTATGAAAAATTTATGTACTATACTAGCGTTTGTATTAAATTATTTATGATTTTTTAAATTCTTTATACCACTGCCGAAAAAATGATCATATCTCCATTAAACATCGATGGTACGGAAAATTAAAATGATATTCTTGTAAAATATGTTGTCATTCTGGTCTGTCAGGCCAAATGTTTTAATTTCAAATAATAAATAATTTATGGAATTTTAGAGGTAAATGATTTTTTTCATGCAAACTTTCGCTGTGTAACTGTATACAAAACTAATTGAACACAATATCGAAAAAATGACTCGTCAGCCCATAATGGCAACATTATTTTAGCTGGTATATCATTTTACTTTTCACATTTTCCATTTTCCGTTCGTTTTATTTATTTTTAATAAAACCTCTATAATAAAAAGTTTCCTCAAATCATTCATTTTCGCTGCAGCTAAATGTATGCAACCGCAAACATTAACCAAACAACCATTTCCACTCCGTTTTCTCGTCGAAACACCCTGCCAGGCTCAATATCTTTCGCAAAGCAACCGCAACCCCCAGGATTCATTTAAATATGATACAACAGAGCCCGCCGTATGAAATCAGCAATACGAAAATGGTAGTCGCAGGATCAAAGTATCAAGGGAATATTCATGTATCTCGTTACATCCCCCGCGTTCCAAAATAATATACAACCGCGGTAGCGGGAGGTTTCGTGGTAGGAAACGTCAGACGGATCAAATTGCGGGCCTGGTATTTTTGAGATCGAATAACGGGATCCCCGGTTAGAAATTCTAATCCGACGGAAACGCAAACGAAACGAACCGACCCCTCCGATCATCAAGCGCGTGTCCGCCGGCGTTTCTCCGTTTGCTTTTCACATGCGAACGACGGAAACACGCGTGCATATATACGCTGGTACACAGGCGAGCTGTTTAGGCCCGGATCCGTCGTTCGAGGCTCGAGGCTGGATCCTCGGCCACGCCGTTCATATTTCAGCCCGTGGCAACGGTATCCTTCGCGAGGAGAACGGAGCCTGTTCTCCGTGAATCGATCGGACCAAGAGACAGAGAAACGAGCGAGGAAGGAACCAACGGCCGCTGCTCCCATCCAGATTTAACGCCGGCATTTACATTTAGAAGAGCTTCTCGCCGAGCTGTTGTTTACTAATCGGATCCGGAAAACGATGCTCGAGGGCCGTGAGATTCGTTCTTAACGCTGTAAACACGTTCCAATGACCGTCCGATGCTCCGCTGCGGCCGAGCCCAACGTAACCACCTGGTCTGCCCGATCGACTGGTGCCTCTTCGCCCCCTTCAACCGGCCTTCTCCTTTTTCCGCCGTCAAACTTTCCCCGAGCATACTTTAATCGGCTCTCGTTAGAAGGGCACGGTTTTTTGTCTATCTTCCTCGGCTCCGTGCAATCAAGACTCGGTCCAGAGTTGCCAGCTCGGACGGTTGTGCCGTTGTGACCGGAGAGGAAAGAGGAATATTCTGTTTTGTTTTCCAAGTTATTTATTCCTACTCGCCTTTCTGAAATGTTATTGCTACCTCGGTGTTATTTGCGTTTCCGAGGGGAAGAGTGACGCGTTTCTCTGTCGAGGTACTTGTGGCGTGTTGCTTGTCATATTAACGTTCCAGGAGCTACTCTGTTATTTCGAAGCTGTAAAAATTGACAGGTGATAGGATTCGACAGGTCGTTTAATGCATTGCCGCGTTCGCGCGCGATAATGGGCCTGCCACGAATACAACTCGTGCTTAATGAGATAGAGATTTGCACAGGGGATTAGAGTGGACGTTTGCTGTTCGAAATCGCGCGAATCCTGCACGACTTTTTTTCCAATCTATTACAGCCAGTCCCGATATAGCGCACTGTAATAAAGCGTAAACGATTTTATGTTTTGCAGCTTCTGGCGGGCAACAATAATCCGTACACGGAGAAACAGCAGGTCTTCGACCCGGCCATCGTGGCAACGAAAGTCCGTTTCATCCCTTACACCTCCCACATGCGCATGGTATGCATACGGGCGGAGCTTTATGGCTGTCCATGGACCGGTGAGTGAAATTTATGGCCGCTCCTATTTCTACCATCGTATCTCACGATCCCGTACTTATTTGCGACAAACTGTCCCACCGCTAAGTATTGAAAAGAACGGCGCAATAGTTTTCAGCTTCGAGGATTTTTATCACCCCGTCGCTATTCTCCATTTTATGGAATCCAGCGACCCCTTTATACGCGAGAACGCGTTGACGCAGAGCTGACCGTTTCTTTCACTACGACTTTCACCATCGATTCTCATGTTTGAAGAATCTTGAAACTTCCTCAATTTGCCGCTTCCGAACGTTTTGTCGATTTTCAAATACTGTCCCTCGCAGTCTTGTGCACTTGATATTTCACCAGTTTCATTGTGACTTCCACAAGAATTCGTGAAGATATTTTCCAACTTTTGATGTATTAAAATAGAGCGTTAAATAGGGAAACGAAGCGCCCTTCGTTTCATTGATTTTTTAACCGTATCGGTGGGTTCGTTCGGACTCTTAAACACCGCTCGAATCGCAAACAAAACTTTGCCCATTCGAGGGCCGCATTAACGTAGACTTACGAGCGTGCCAGCGATTCGAAGGGAGCGCACGTGTGTGTTTGCGTTAATCTGACCCCGAAACGGTTCGGCGAGCTTGGTGCTCGAGCAGCTTAGCCCCGGCATGCCACTCGAATTCACGGTTATAAGTATCGATACATGGCGTATCGATGGCCCTCGGTAATTGCTTACGCGGTAAGAAATATTTGCACTGAGGATGGTTGTTTCCCATTATCGAATTGCCCGTTTGCATCCCCAGGCAGCTGTTCTATGCGCATTCTCGTCGAACAAGGGAGAACGGTTCGTTGAAACGGATGCCCCGCATCGCGCCGCTCTAACAAGGGGATAGCGCGAAGTGCTACGCAACGATATTAACGAAACTTCCTGCGCGGATAAAGAATTGAAAGTAGACACCGTA
Source organism: Andrena flavipes (assembly GCA_963971345.1). Taxonomy (NCBI): domain Eukaryota; kingdom Metazoa; phylum Arthropoda; class Insecta; order Hymenoptera; family Andrenidae; genus Andrena; species Andrena flavipes. The sequence goes on along the minus strand of OZ020480.1, from coordinate 26,122,600 downwards.
GGGGCTCCATTATTTATCAAATATTTAAGAATAACGATCGCGAGTCTTCCCCAGAGAATAAAAACGTCTATGACTTCAAAGTACCAGCACGCAAAACAATTCAGTGATACAGGTCAATGCTTCGCGATCGGACAGCTCCCGTCACGGTACATCACTATATATTTCTTTCACATTTCAATTGTATTTTGAATTTTTCTTCGGTTAGAAAGGAACACGTGACAGTCCTCAAGTATTCAATATTCCCAACGGGGGAAACGCGATCCGTATTCTCAAATAACCTAAGGGGGAATCCTATTTCTTGGGCTAAAAACTTAGTAAAATTTGCGATTTTTTTTTGAGAAACTAGCAATTCGATTCATCTGAAAATTTGGGCTATGTTTTTATGCATCTTTGAAGAAGTTGCAGATTTTTTATATTATTTTTTAATAACAGATATAGGAGTCATGCAAGAAAATTTCCAAATTTTGCTAAAATTTTAGCCCAAAAAATAGAATGCATTCTTAAATTCTATCGACTGTACACGCAAACGGTCGTCCATGGAAAAAATATTTTTCAATGCTGCGTTCACCCGCGAAGTTTCCTCCTGTTAAAGTCGGATCATCGAATGAACGATATTTTCATTTCGACTGCGTGGCACGGTGAATAACAGCGGTGCCGTAACGACTTTGTGTATTCAATTCCAGCCTGGCCCGCGAGCAATTACTGTAACAAGAACGAAATATTTTCCATACGCCGGCCGGTGATTGTAGTCGGATATTACTGCAATTGCAGTGCGTGCGGTACACGACCAGCGGCAAAAAGGGGGAAGGCGGTCGACGCATATTTCTTGGCGCACTTTTTATTCCCGCCCCCACTTACACCCCTCACTCTGTCCCTCGGACGCGGCGAATAACACCATGATAAATACAGAGACGGCGTTTTTATTGCGCATGAAATTTATCGTTCGTACTGTTATCGGAAAAGAAAGCAACGCGAGGCAAATCGGTACTGTTTTTCCAACGCGCCACGTTGCTCCAAGTGGACCTGGGTGGAGGGCCGTTTGCCTGCCGTTCATGCAAACGATGAATTTAATACCGTCGGACTTTTAATCTCTTCCCTCCGTCTGTCCCGATTAAATTCAATGCATCGTTCGACGGAGCATTAAGAATACATTGGAACGATCCCTGGCTATTTTTCTCCACACCCTCTTTCCCAGCTCTCCGAAAGTGATGAAACTTGTAACGCCTTCGCCTTTTAGTGACATCCGTCACTTCATCTAGCAATCCTTTCTTTATCGAATAAATCATCCCCCTTCGCATATCTTGCACCGAAGGTAAGCGAAGTGGTGGGTTTTCGTTGGACATTATTGCGACGTTGATGGTGACGCGTGGAGATTATATCGTAGAAGAATTCTAAGAACAGCTTGTTCGTTGCATCGGTAAGTCGTTATTTTCGTGCTGGGAAGATAATTTCTGCTGAAGCTGAGTCGTGGTCATCTTACATAGAAGAGAATTAAGTGTCAGCTCGAGAATAGTTTCAGCTTCTCCACGTCTTTTCCAAAAGTCTAACGAACGTCTACTTTTCGAAATATCAATACTGTCCTCTAAAATTCTGCAGAAGAAGCAACGTTGCGACGTCCACAATCCGCAACGTCAATACGTCTCTGAATATCTAGCTCAACTTTCCCCGCCGCACGAAACGTCGATCCCTTCCCCAGCATCCAAAATTGGTAACGTTCGCCTGATAATAGCGCGTTCGCCGATACGAGCTGTCTGTTACCACCCCTCCTCCGTAAATTATGCATGGGAGGAGGCGCGCAGGCACAACAGGTAATCGTGGGCGTCGAGACATCAAGATCTAAAACTTTCCAGTCGCGTCTGCTGCCGAGGACGTGCACTTTGCCCGCCGCGACCAGCCCAGCCGCAATCTTATCACGTATCGCCGGGAATAAAACGTCCGCTCCATCGCCACGTACCGCCGCGATGATGCATAGTTCACGAGCGTGTTGCATTATATATGTACGTGCACCTTACACCCGCGCCGCGGTGTTTTTTTTTCTTTGGTCTTGTTGCAGAGGGCCTGGTGTCGTATTCCATGCCCCAAGGAATTAAGAGGGGCTCGGAGGTTGACCTGTCCGACAGGACGTACGACGGCAGGGAAGAAGGAGGTTACCTCTCCGGGGGACTCGGTCAACTTGTCGACGGGCAAAAGGGTCCTGACAACTTCAGATTGGACGTCAGCGGTAACGGGAAAGGTGAGCTGCTTCGTGCTGGAACGAGATTAGCGCCGTAGCCTGATCGTGTCTAGATTAGCGTGATAGAGCCGTCCTCGCTACCCTCGCGAGTTACCCACTCGTTGACCGACTTATAGTATTTCGTTTCCCTGCCGCTCTACCCACACTTCGCCTAGTCCCTTCGAACTTCTTCTCTCGCGTGGATCTCGGTTCTATCGGTCTCGTTCCCTCGTGTCTGAATATACTATGGACAGTTGGAGGGATTCGGTATATCAGCGCGCTGTAATTGAGAGGGATTTTGTTAACAGCTCTCGTCGGATTGCCACTCGAGGAGTGTTCTTCGGAGTGTTATTAAATCTCAATTGTAAATTCGTTTCATTTCATCGGCGGAATTAAATTCGCCAGGCGTTATCGGGACGAGCCTAGACCACGCGGTGGAGGACTCATCTGCGGGATTAATTTAACATATTGAACGGCTGTAAAAGGATTCAGGGAAGAAGTAGATTGCTTTTACCATTCTTACAAAGGAGGTTAGCAGAGTCATGGTCGGGGGCGATGGAATTCTTTCGGGTACTCGACTAATTTCCAGCGAACCTATTGCCGTGGAATGATCGAGGAGTCGGGGCACGCTGTAGAGTCGGATCCTACGTTTCTCTCGCTTCTCTCTATTACCGTTCTTCGGGGATCGATACTGACTTGGACACGCTAGCTATTTTAATAAATACGCTTCTGGAATAAGAGGATAACACGATCTTATTTACGCTACTCATCTGTTTCAAATTACAATGCCGTGCCACTTTGGCCAATGATTTGGCACTCGAATATGCGGTTAACTATAGAACATTCTTCTCCAAGCACAGAATAAAATCGTGGAACCAGTTGAACGCGTGCCAGATAATCTACAGTTTAACAAGCGGTCAGCGACAGCGTTTTCAGAGCGAATTCATCGCTCCTCCTCGGAGGACTGGCTTTAAAGCGAAAATAAAACTTTCCCCGCGTCGATTGCAGGTGTGTAGGCCAGTCGGGGATAAGAGAATTTCAGAAAGCTGACGCGGAGGCTGGAAGATCGGCCTCTGTCTCTCGCAGAGGCAAACGTGTTCCACGCCGCACCTCGAATCTGTTCCAATTTACATTTATATTGAACCGCGGGCTAGACTGCAAGCCACACTGCTGTTTACCGACTCCCAGGATACATTTGTGTCTTTCCATTTACGCCGGCGGGACAAGCCGGGGCACACTCGGAGCCACGTACTTTCAGCTTCTTAAACTTTTAAACCCGCCGAGACTGCGTACAGCCTCTCGCGACTCTCTTTAAACCGAAGCGCACTTCGCTCCAAACTGCGTCCCCTCTACTTTCGAATCGAGGGTTGCCGTTCCACCTCGCGGGCTCTATTTCGATTTCGCTCTGGGATCTTCGCGAAAATATGCTCGCGCCGTCTTATTATCCCCGTGAACTCTGAGGGATAGGGAAGCAAAGTTTCTAAGTTTATTGTTATCCAGGCGTAGCTTTGTAATATTTCAAGCACTTTGATTCAGTCCACGTGACCAGGCCTGGCAATCGTAGAAATTACTTCTTTAGCGTTGACATAATAACAGGGCTATTTACTTTCTGACAATTGACTAATTCGTAAGTGACTACAATTTTCGTGAATCTAGTATCTGCGCGTAATTTCTGAAGCAACAGTGATCCCAGTGGTAAATCATTGGCGTCGGTTGTCGGAGCTTGAATCAGCCCGCGTAAATGGCCAGGATATCCGCAAGATCGTTTTCAGGAGGTGGCTATCGACGCGTATCCCACTTTACGAGCGCCATACGCGCGGTCGTATAGTTTCAGGTCGGTTTAAGTGAGAAAATCATCAGACAGCGGTGCGGTCGGGGTACGATATACCTATGGGGCGGGGTGGTTATCTTACGACCCTTCTGAATGTTCAGAATTGATGGTGGATAGCGGCGCGGCGGCGACAGGAAACTGGAAACTGGGAACTATTTACTCGGGGGACGATATTAAAGGGCTGGGGATTTATATGAAAGCGGATAGATCAGAGCGATATAATGCCGCGGCGTACTGGGCTTTGAACATTGTTGAGAGGACGGAAGGGATCCTAGTCGCAGGAAAATCCGTGGCCAAAGGGGTAGCGTGCGACGGATGCTGGCATTGAAACGGAACGATTGAAACTCTTCTAAGTTTTAATAAGCTCTAAGGCTCTTAGGCGGCCCGCCTGCTGCAACAGACTCGACCGATTCCCTCCCTCGCGACTATGTCGGAATGGAACTACCCTGTCCCAGCACGCCCGAGACCCCTCGTTTTTCTTCCTCCTCTATCACCCTCCATCTCCCTCTCTTCTTTCGCCTCTGCCTTGGGAGATTCGTCGAGGACCAGAGATAAAAGCGCGCAGGATTTATAGCATAAAGAACAGATCTCTGTAAGGTAGTGGAGCACGGGTACACTGTATCACCTTCTCGCGATCTTATGAAACAGCATTAGGGACGGGGAAGAATTGAAACGTAAATAGAGGAGCGCTCACCTGCAGGCGAATTTATCGTGAATATTCTTTGTATCTGGTTGCTTTAAGGTTTATAGGTAGGTATATTAATGGACTAATACCTTCCCTTTAATGCGCTTCAGATTCTCTCGAGAATTATTCGAAATAATTATCAAATTCCCCTGAGCGATCGGCAAAGGAATGAATTATTCCACTGTTGGAAATACCGATGATTCCACTCACTTATATCTTCCAATCGCAATCACTGCTAAATCGCTTAAAAAGAATATTACATTACCTACCGTTCGCGAGCAAGCATTTCGTACGCTGCAACCCTGATATCCACACTTAACCAGACTTCTGAAACTTCGTCGAGGGCGGTACGCGTGGCGAGCTCTCGAATACGCGCATGCGGAGGAAAGTTTGACCGGGAAACCGCAGCCGGGGCACAGTTTAAAGGCGGAAACTCGAAGCGAACCGCGAAAAGTAACGGAGCTTCGGAAAAACGCGCGTAACTCCGCCGGCCGTCGGCTTTAGTGTTATTGCACTCTATTTTCAATCCGCCCGATCCCATGGGGGTGCGGGTGCTCGTGCCGCGTTAGTCGTCCCGCGGATTCTAACGGCGGGTTTCGCGGGATAACTGCCGCTGTGGATCCGTACCGCGAAACTCTTCCGTTGCCCACGCATTCGAAAGAGGGCAGCTGTCTGGAAAACAAGCAGCACGATCGAGAAGTAGCAGAAAGTGGGTTACCGAATGTTCACTGCAGGCGTAATTAATATTTCACCGCCGGCTCCAGCGACGATCGTTATAAGCTGAGGCTTTCAACTGGTTGAAAATATAATTTCGTGGAATTATTGCTAATGGAATCAGGAAATAGAAGTCTCGGGTTACCTTCAGCTCGGTGTCTAGTTACGGGGATGAATTTAGAAATGCCAAGATTGGACTGATAAATTACTAATGAATCGCAGGAATTGGTATATATGTGTTTAGCGGTTACGTGGTATTGGGATGTATATGTGCGAGGGAAGAATGGAAACTGACGAATCAAGTATGTAACTATGTAGTTCCTCGAAGCTTCCTAGAATTAGGTCAGCAGTTTGAGTACCCAATATTTTGCAGTGCTATTATCGTACACCAGTCACTAAGTAGATAACGATCTTTCAAAGCAAACTATTTTTGAGAAGGGATTCAGCGATTAGATGAGGACTCGCAGATAGCGCACCACTTGGCGATGATTAAATCTTTGAAAGTTTAATGCGAACGTGTATTAAAAAGCGCTTCTATATATAGGGACTTGGTGAAGCTTTAGGGAAGCCTATAGGGATGGAGTGCAAAATCACTAACAGTGATTTATCACAGTGATCGCAGGACCACGATCACGGTCGTGATTGAAGTTAAATCACGACCGTGATTGTGATTTTTTTAACTTGAGTGAATTGTTTAGTGTAATCGTAATTTTTGATCTTAATTGAATTCTTTTTCTACAAAATACTTCAATATAACTTGTGTTACAGACAAAGCGTGCTAATTCAGTGAATATATTGAATATACATTCATAAATAGTCAATGTATGCACGTACTGATTTAATTGGCTAAAGTATTCACATATAAGGGAGAGTGGGGTAATTACGAACACCTGAGCAAAAAGCAAACAAAACGAAAACTATATAAGAAATGAATTTGTTTATTATTTACAAACATACTTTAACTATTCATCTATAAAGCACTGTGACGATTTTTTGAAAAATTATAATAAAAATCAACTTTACAGTGAACAAGCAAAACCCTTGATGTTCGTGATTACTCGACTGCCGTGGGAAATCACGAACAGAGTGTTAAATATCGCAGAAGTCACACAGAAAGCGCGGCTGCAATGGTCAACTCATAAAAAATGTTGCTACAACGTATACCTAATGTATTTTTCAAATTCCTCTTCATGTGCGTTAGAAAAAAAATTGCAATTGATCGGAATATCGAAAAAAATAGTAAAGGTCGTTATTTAAACTTTTTTTGTCTGAGCTTGTAATGAAAATTCAAAAATCCCTTTTGTAGATTTAAGTAAGTTTTATACATGCTGAAAATTTCATCAAAATCGGTTATCGTTGCTAATCTCGAAGGTTCGAAATTACCCCATCCGAGTTGTTCGTCATTGCACCACGACATCAAAAAATAAAAAAGAATTTATTTCAGAGGTTAGAATCATAATTCAAGCAACGCCTTGGTCACAAAATGTTGGTAAAACAGTGCTTTATTTCAACTTAAAAAAAAAAAGAAAACAATTGTATCATTATTTCAACTGTAATTACATGTAATTGAAATGGACAAAATATTACTTGAAACATTATAAAAATAATAAATTATGTTTATCTTGAATAGCATAAGCGTTCTGTGTTTATTACTTTCTGCTCGGCACTGGATACGGCCTAAACTATTAGCTAGTGGAGAGGGAACGTCGTTTTTATTTATTAAAAACGTGTTTACCTCACGTTACCTTACACTATACTTTTCAACTAAAGTGAAGAAATATTCGTTAATTTAAATAAATCAAGAACGATTACATTGGCTCAAAATATACAACTGAGATTCTATAAGAACAGTGAGGACTTGAGAATGTTTCGAGAGAAAGTAGAAATTGGGGTTACGTGGCGCGTGCAGGTATGCTTTCCACCAATCAGAAGCGATAACGAAAATCACGGATCACTGTTCTGCCTGCACCAATCCGAAGCGATCACTGTGAAAAATCACCGTGACTAGGAACAAACGTGATGGGATCACTCGTGATTCACAAATCACTGTTCTAGCCAACACTAACTTAGAAGCATAGAAGAATGGGCTTCTTTAGACAGAACAAGAGAACATCATATCGATTATCCTGTTTTTCGCCACTTACAGAGAAAGCCACGGATTCAATGCAGTCGCAGATTTGCACGAAATGCCTACCATTTCACATTCAGCCGGCAATTAATTAAGGCAACATTCAAAGACCAGCTGTCGTTCGAAAATAGGTTGGGCGCGCCGGAAGCTCCTGCTAAAAGAGCCTCCGCGCAATTTGCAACAAACGCGCCCGCGTTGGAACAATTTGTTCGTTTGATGGGAACGCCCACAGGCAGAATCGTTCGCGCGCGCCCGCGCAAACAAATTTCGCGCCGCGGCGCGACTCGCCGATTATTTATGTTACAGATTTTATTGTTTCGTTTAACGGTACGCGTTGCTGTCGATGGAGTAATCGGATCGCGACGACGTAACGCGACGTTTTTTCAGATCCACCAACTGCGAAATGGAAATATTCAATTCTCATGCGCGCGATCCTCGAGTAGGTAACTCGGACTGGCGTTGCAAATGAAAGACGTAGGTTTATTCGAATTGAAAAGAAAGAAGAAATAGTAGAAGGATTCGATAGACAAACTTGAATGTAAACGCGAGGATCGTAGACGGATGAATGTTGTGTTTCAGTATCCTTTGAGATAACGAAATATTATTTTCTGTTTGCTTAAGGGTACGAGTGGGTAGGTTGGAGAAACGACACGCCAAGTATGCTTGGACGTCCTGTTGAAATAACCTTCGAATTCGACTATGCAAGGAACTTCACTGCCATACACCTGCACATGAACAACTACTTCACCAAGGATGTGCAGGTATGATGCACGTTCCGTAATCATTTCCTAAGCGATATTCGTATCACGATTCAGGGGGTACTTCGCAAGTGTATTTTAATACTTGGGGATGCACATCACACCTACAATTTTTCACGGTATCTGGAAATCCACTTACCGCTGTCCCATTTGAAAGGTAGACTGATCGAACGAAACGATATCCAGTTCGGTTCTCTCAGAATATTCAGATCGATCTTCCTATCCCGTTGCTGGAATAAAGAGACCTATGTTTGCTCAATCCATGCAACTGGGCTAACGATCCATGAATTCGTTATAATTCATTAACGATCAGAGCCAGCGAAACAGAGGCTGAGTAGAACAGAAAATAGCTTCCCGGGCGCGATAACGCGGGCGAATGTTATTTCAACAGCCCGTTGGCTTCATTAAATACTCGTTGATCCTTCGAAATCTGGAAATCGAACTGTACCCGACGATTCGAAACACCGGATCGCTTAATTCCTGAAACCGTGTACCAGGGAGTACGAAAATTCCCGATAAATTCGGTTCATCGTGAAACACATTTCTATTCGCGCCGTGGAGAACAAGTTGCGAAACGTCCAGTGTCCAGCTGACGAGGAATTACATTTTTAATCCGATCGATCAACATGGTCTATCGTTCTCGCGTAACTACGGGCAGACGAAATTATCCGGAGTGGTGTCGATAGTTATTACTCTATTTCGCATATACACACACGAGCCAACGATGCGGGGCGATACACAGACGAACAGGAAGAAGAAGAAGAAGGAGAGGAAGAAGAAACGTTTCCATCACATTCAACGATCTCCTCCCCGTTTACCCATCCACCAATCGCTTCATCCCGTGGTTGGCAGTCTTTGGTATACACACACGCGATTCTTCCGCAGGTCTTTTCTTACGCGAAGGTTTATCTGGGCGCCGGCGGTAACCAGTTCAACGGGGAGGCTGTCCATTTCTCCTACATACCGGACCTGGTGTTGGAGCAGGCACGTGATGTTACCATAAAGCTTCACTCGCGCGGCGGCCGCTTCCTCAAACTACAGCTGTATTTCGCGGCGCGCTGGATCATGCTCAGCGAAGTAATCTTCGAGTCAGGTAAGGGAAACAACGCTCGCGCCCTCGATAAAAGTCTATCCTCCACCCCCTCTGCCCTCGTTCCCTCGTAACGTGCGTTTCGTATCGTACGAGAGAGGGAAAAAACGCCAGGGAGGAATAGAAACGGGCGGAGTAAGGGGCGAACGTAGCGAAAGGAGGAAAGATCCGTGATACCGAGATATCGAGAACGAAATAACTTCTCACGGATCTCGAGGCTGCCGCCGCAACTTCTTCGAGGAGTGTACCTCGAGGCCGCCTCTCGCGAACTTCGGGATCAAGAAACGGATGAGTTTCAAAGTCCCCTTCTCTTCGATATCCCCGCCCGATTCGATTTCCAATTTTAGGTGACACCCTCGCCGTTCTGCCCTGTGCAACGATAGAATTATTGGGGAAGGTGAGGTGTAATCGGGGCACTTGCGCGCGAACAACGATACGTCAGTATTCTGCGGCTGAGCAAATTAAGCTTAGCACATTCATGGCAGACTCGGATGCTAAAAGATTACTCCACTGTCGATAGTGTCGTGTAGAATTCGTTAACATTGACGTTCTTTTACTTTCTCAGCGTAGGGGGAAGGTGCTATAAAAGGGACCATTTTATTTAGCATTTATTTCTGATAATATCATGATAGGTATTTAAAACACAAATCCATTAGTAGGAAGTGTGTTAATTGGTCTTCAATAAAAATATATGGCTAACTCTTTAATAATAACAGAAAATAACAAAATTTTCCATTCTCAAATAAGTCGAAAATGTCTCTGGATTTCATCACTAGGTAGTCTTAAATGGGACATTAGATTTCGTGAAAGGGGCATGCTAAAGAAAATAAACAAATTGAGAACAAAAATCAGAATATACAAAATAGAAGAAAAAAAGTTGCCCATTTTCCATGAATTTTACATTGGAACAATCTTCTTTACTAGTAGCAATGTTTTCTTTACAAACAGTAGCTTATAACCGTGATACCCCAGATCTTGAGGAGTGATGTTTTCCACGGTGTTCAATCTCACGGCTATACCGTTTGACCTAGAACACAAAACCAAAAAGATTTATTTTCTGCATGCCTAAAACTAGAGAAGTACGTATGGAAATCCAAAAACATTAATTCGTAGAAAATAAAACTTTTTGGTTTTTTGTTCTAAGTCAAACGGTATAGCCGTGAGATTGAATAACGTGGAAAATGTCGCTCCTCAAGATCTTGCGTATCACGGCCCTACCGTTGCCATTTTGTAGGAAAAAAATACGATTTTTTTCCGGCGAGAGTTGTACAATAACAGGCTTCATATTGAATTTTCTGTTTATTAAATGTTTATCTTCCTAAAAAAAAATTCCGGAAATGACTGCAATTTTGCTACGTCCAAGGTGGCCTCACCCCTGTGAGTAGGCTATGAGTGAGCATATTATAAAATAACTTTGAAACAAAGAAAATAAAGTAGTTGACCCGATTCTCAATCGCTTAGTGATTAGTTGAGATTGTATTATTTTAAAACAATTATTCTAGTGGAAAAAGGGACAAAAATTTGGTCACAATAATAAGTTTACGTATTAATGAAGCAAAGAAAATTGCAAAATAACGTTTAAATCGAAATTTTTTATTAATATGGTAGTTTAAAGAAATAAAGTTTTGGAACGCAAATGTTGATCAGTATTTTAGAGTCGGGAGTAGTTCCTGATATATTCGAGACTCACTTCTCGATCACTGAAAAAATGTAGTAATGATAACGTAATGGTTAAGAAACATTATGTTATCATTAGAATAAGTAAAAAAATAAACAGTTTAAAATTATATATTTTATTGAACATATTTATCAAGTTCTGATAACAATATAAATATTTATTAAGTATAAAACTATAGAGGAAAGCATACTGCGTTTAAAATATTTTACAATTTGTGATTAATTAGTACAATATACCTATGTATAAAAGTTCTTCCTTCGCTTACATTGTCATTCTGTAAATAAAAAATTCGAAATGTTTTAATTAAAAAACATTATATATAATTTAATTCAATGATTGAAAATAATGATCCTCTAATTAATAATATTAAAAGTAAATACATTACAACTTACCTTTCTTTTTCTTAGCCATATTTACTCAAGTATACTATTAAAATAACTTAAACCTTTCTTCCGACTTCCGAAACAAAGTTTAATGATGAAAATTATTGCGCACTTCGTTAAGCAGTATGACTAGAAAGTAGGAGAAAAGCTGAAACTCTGATACTACTTGAGTAATTATCATTATTTTCTCACAGATGGCACTGTTTATACGTCCAAATTTCTTTTTAACTATTTTTCAAATAGTTTATAAATATAATGACATTTTAATTCTTGTACTTACGGCACACAAAATATTTTAAAATGGTATTTTTTACTTCAGTGATCGACAATTGAGTTCCGATCGAGAACCGCGTCAACTACCTTACTCAATCAAGCTTATTTGTTATATATTCTCTTTTAATGATATAAGACTTTCAGACTTCCTTAGTGTATAACTTTATCTCACAAACTGCCCCGGAAAACTAACGGAACATTAATTACTTTTACATCAGAATACCTAATGAGACCGCGGTGAAGTTTACGCCAAATGTCTAGGCACTTGCGTTGCCTTAAACAGAAAAATAACTCGTATGCCTTTAGAACTTTGTCAATATGATTTGTCCCATTTAAAAGTTGTCCCTTGTATAGCACCTCTGACATTTCTACCTCCTGACAAATATCGTGTTTTCCGTTCGATCGTTTATATTCTGAGATTTCGTCGGGTCTCTTCGCAGTCGGGGCTGAGTGAGTCGCTCAAGGAGGTGAGAGAAATTATTCGTCAGAAGATATTCGTTCGAGGCTTGTAAAATATTCAGAAGCGGTCGGGGTCGGTTATTCTGGCGATGCTGCACGGTCGACTTTAAAGCATCGAGGCAAAGAGTGGAGGAGAGTACCCGCGGCACGTTGTACGAATGAGAGCACGTGGTCGCGAACCGGAAACGAAACTTACTTACTCCCGGAGCACACGCCCTCAAAAAGTTTCGAGAGAAGAGGGAAGCAATCGTTAATCATTCTCTCAGTACGCCCCGGTGTTTTCTCGTTCCACGAAAGATAACTTCGATTGCTTAGCCCCGAAGTGGCTAGAATACCACGCCATCCCTACTCCAAATAATTCGCGGCCATTTCTTTTACCGCGAACGTGGCGCGAATCGCTCCTGCAGATTCACTTCTTCCCATCGATCCACCATTTTGTCTATAGTAATCTCTATAGCTATCGCAAACAATGAATTCAATAATCACCCCTATACAGAAGTCTAACCCCACCATCCACACTTTATATTCTCGAAACACTCTCGAAACTTCTCCAAACACATTGGTTTACACATAAGAAAAGTTTGCTCCGTGGCCCCCTGCGCACAGCATACACGCGTTCATTCACTCAACCACGGAAAACAGCAAACTGTATTGTACTTTCGGAACTACCCAGCAGTTTCCCCCATCGTAAAACACACGCGCGATCGACAGGGACTTGGCGATTACGATCAAATCACCGCGTCTGTTCCCGCGATGGATCGGTAAAACGCGCGCGATCCCCGCGTGAAACAAGCCGAAACGGAACTTCGTTGGCCAGCACTCGAAGCCCTCGAAAAGTTCGGCGCCAGTTCGTTGCACCAGCCAAGGGACCGAAACCGTCGTTAATCATTCGACGTGGCCCCCGGTCTCCTGCTAGCAGCGTTAACTTCCATCGACCGGCCACCGGAAACGGCCACCGCCTCCACGTCATCCGTTCGCCCGGTATTCACGCGGCGAACGGTCCACCGAGCCGCGTCATCGACGAGGAAAAATATCGTCGGTCCCGCTGGACGCGCCCGGCTGCCCGTCGTGCCGCGCGAAGAAAATCCCCGACAGCCATTCCGCGGCCACGTAATTAATGTCCATCCTCTTAACAGGCGGGCCAGACGCAATTAACGATTCCCGGGTCCGGGCGTAGGCCAGCTGACCGTAAATTAAATGTTCGCTTCAATCAAGCGGCGAGAGGTTTCCAGGCGGACCTCTCAGCCCTGTTAATTCATCGGGATGGGGCAAAACTTTGGAATACGGATGTTTTACGGGGCGAAATTGCTACTTGGGACGGGGGCTGATGAAAGTGCTCGGCGAATGTCGTGCCTGAGTGGGGATTTCGGTTAAAACTGTGCTGTTGCCACGGAATTTTGTTGAAATCGTTGATCTCGGAGGTGGGGGGCGGAAGTTGCGACTGTCGGGGTGCTATCTGAACGTTCGTGGCTTGATTTAGTGCCGAGTAGCGGGAGAAGGTGTTCTCCTGTGGCCTCTTATTGATTTTCAGAAATATTGTGGCAGACCTTTTAAATTAATTATCTTAAGGCGATAGGCGTAATTGAGGAATAAAGAAGGAGCGACGGGAATAGCCCCTCAAAGAATCTTTGATAAAGGGAGCTTATGTATTTACTGAAAGGGACATAATTATACGATAAGACGGCTGCATTAATTTCGCGTTTAGTTAACGAGACGTGATGCATTTGAAAGATTCACCCCACTCGACGTTTAATTCCATTGATGGCCGCAAATTTCATTAGTCTTCATCCCTGATGCGCAGTAATCTCCGAATGGAACAACACCGACGATGAAGAGCCGAGGAACAAGAGTGCCATTGTATCGGCGACCGGCAGCCCCTATCAGAATAACGAGGGTCCACTGCAGAGGGACGAAGTGAAGGCCACTTTTAATAAGGAGGAAAACAACGATAATGCCCGTAAGTCTGCTCCCGCTGCCTGGTTTCTGGTATTGTTGCATCGAAGGGTTCCCTTCGCAATTTTCCGCACGATTTCCACTCCTCTTTATTCTCCCCCTATTCAGCCTGTCGTTTTGTGCTCTTCGAGGCTGCACGAAAATTGAATGCCGATCACGAATGGCCTTTTTTCCCTTCGTTTCTGCCTCCTTTTTTTGTAGCTCCTACGTTCACTTTCACAATGTTGATTGGACACAAAGGGGGTGAAAGAGGGGAGCGTGTAACGAGATTCAGAGAAAAATTGGATTAACGCCCATTGATTCGATTAGAAGAAAATTTTGTAAAGTGTGTACGATATTAGCGATAAAGGTATAGGTGGTAGTAAAAGAAAATTCATACGTGCATTTTCGAAATTGAGAGAACATTGATTTATTTTCAATGAAATAAGCACTGTAAACTTAGGAGCCTTCCGTTCACCCTTGCAACAACACATAGTTAAGTTAATGTCTTAAGCACAGTTTTCTCGTCCCTTTTACAATTTTCCTTTAAAGCAGCGTAACATCTCCTGGGGGTTCTCGAAAATTCTCGGTCCTTGGTCAAAGAAACGGAGCGACCGAGACCAACGATTCTCTTCGCGGAGTCTATAAACTGATAATGTAGCCGTGCCTTTCTTTTGTCTCATTCCGGACGCGAAGAAGGGCTAAATCTAATTAATTTCTTTACCCTCGGCCCCGTCCTCCGGAGAGCACTTCCCTTTGAACCGAAGTGTTAAAAGAAGTATGTACATCCAAAGTACTGACCGACATTTTCGCGTGGTCGTTTTGCTCGGTAAACCGTCCAATTGTTATCCGAGAATTTTTTTCTTTGAGAGTCCACGGTATTAAGTTTAATTGATCGTCCCGACCTGGCCCCCGCAACTCGATTAACCCTCCACAAAGTAAAGGGACACAACTTGCAAGTTACATTGAATTTTTGTGTCAACGATCGAGTCAACGATTGCTCTACTTTACAACTTCCAGGAACTGCACCGTAAATTCACCCGCATCTACATCCAATACAGCTCTTGACAAGCTGGTAAGCTTTTCCTTTGTACCGTGGCAAGTTGTAATGCTTTTCCTTCAAGCTTGTTTCATTCGAAGCCGCTGCAGTTCTCCCTCGAGAATGATTCAATTTTTAAGAATACCAGTACACCGGATTTCTATAACATCAAGATTGAATGCCAGAAATTCCTCGGCATTTTATGTTTATACGCGGTACCAAAGGGAAATTAAATGTTCCGGCATTCAGCTCCTTTTGGTAATGAAATCGATACCTCGTTTCCCGCGTAATAATCTTCAGAAAAGGGGAATGGAAGAACCGAGCGTGAAACGTTACGGAGCGTAACGTTATGTTTTCTCCACTCGATTCCAAGCGTATTCGCGCGGCGCGGAGCGTAACGGCGCGACGTTAGAAGAGAAACGAAATGAGACCGTTTGGTAGCGATCTGAAGTGAAGCGCGAAGCTGCTCGAAATTGCACGAAAATTTCTTTCGTAACGGGGAATACCTAGGTTTCCGTCCAACGGCACACTGTCGAAATATATTCTACCTTAGTAGAAAGTCGAAATAAAATCCGAATATTCCTTGAATTCTTTGTCCTTTTTTTAATCTGATTTTTGAATAAGAGGGGAATAGTGTTAAAAATAAATAGACGACCAATAACAGTTTACTAGATCTTGCCATAAAAGCAACAAGGTCGATAATGCATTGATCGACCGTGATCCAATTACGACGAGCATGATGAACGCAATCATCATTATCGCCCCATCGTGCATTATGCAGGCTGCCTTCGCGATAATATCCACCATGATAGGTCATGTACATCATAGTAGCCAGTGGACAGTCTGTAGACAGAGATGTGTACGCTCGCGTGTCCTAGGAGCACGTACAAACGCCCAGGAGGTTTCAAAAGCATGTCAAAATCAAATAGTATCGAAGATCTCTTTGTTACTTTTATTGGATTATATAGAAACTATTGTTTGCCACTTGCAGTTTGTCTATTGTGCCAAAAGAAGAAATTTGTGGAAAATACAAATTGATGCTTAAAGGTAGGGTGACTGTACCTAATATCGCCACCCGCTATATCTCGCAAAGTAAGCTCTAAAATTTATCGGTTATGAACTGAATTACAGAAGCAGAAGTATTTTAGTGAATCTTAACAGTGTAAAAATTTATTGGACTGCCACAATTTTACATCACATTCGAAGAAGGTAAGTCTAATAATTCCATGAATGCAAGAATATCTACTTAATGATGTGCTTAAGGAATGAAATCGATTCAAATATTTTCCGTAATGAAAATAGTGTTTTTCTTGTAGCAGTATGCGTGTTCTCAATACCGCCTACCGGAGAACAATGGTTTCGACGTAATGTTTCTTACAGGTGGAGTTACGAAATGTGTCGAGCAACCGAAATAAACTTTTTGTCCAATATGTACATCGGAACGTAAAAAATAAAATATATTAAAAATCTATATTTTTCTGATAAAAATGAAATCAAAGACGAATAAAAATACATTTATACAGGAAGAAATAATAAAAGCACATGTCAAAATAACTTTAAAAATATTTCTTGAGGTGGCGATTTAGGTACACATTTTTCAGGACCCGATTTTTGCACGTCTTACTTTTTTTGAGTCCTAATTAAAAATTTGTAGGTTTCAACGATTCTTACTTATGCTACATGTAAGATGAATAATTTTTCTTTACTTTGAAACGAACTGCATTCAAAAATATCAATTATTATTGAATTGACAGCGATTTAACTTTTGCCTAGCGATATTAAGTACAGTCACCCTAATCGAAGCATTATCTGTCTACTTAAGTGACCACGTTGCTTTTTGACGCTCAGCAGAGTGAAATTTACCACTTTCGAAGGCGATTACTCATATGCTCGTGCATGTGTCAGTTCCAGAGAAAAGCAAGGAGCCAGAGTCGAAGCAGTTCGTCGGTCTGGTGATCGGGATACTGACGACCGTGATCGTGATGTTGTTGGCGGCTATCATGTTCATTTTCTACAGAAATCGAAGACTCAAGGCTGCCCTCACCCCGTCCACTTTCTACGATCAACATGGTGACCTGAAGGTAAGAGAAAGCACGTCAGACACAATTTAGCCAGTCTGAATAACATAGACGAATTTTATTCATCAGGACATAAATGTCTCTTGCACTATGCCAACACAGAGCTACTCGATTCTTCTATCACCATTGAACTAAGCCTTGCGATTCTCGTTTTTGGATCTCCGGAGTTAGATAACGAACCACGCTAACGTCATCCCTGCCGGAATACTGTTTTTATTCCGACTGTCTCGGTTTAATTAATTCAAAGCAAGCACAGCCCGCGCGATTTAAACGAGATTACAATATAAACATACGAAACAAATAAAAGGAGGACAAACAGCGGATCACAGAATTTTCCACGGAATTCAATCAGCCAGGTGAATCCATCGTTTAAAACTTTCGAATTACCTTCGTTCTGGAGTTTACATTACCCCGAGTCTCATTTAAAATCCTCGTACCGGGCGCGCATTTATTCCATCCGGTTCTCTCCGTGACTTCCGTGTTACATTTTCCGTTCCGCGAGTGTCCTCTTCCAACACGCGCGTCCCACAAGAAATTACTAGTAACGGAAGACCTGACGTTTCGTTCCTTCGATTCGTTACAAGGAAACGAGCCATTGAACGCCACCCTCGTTACCACCGACGTAACGCTTTAACACGACGCCGTGCAATTTGATAAATGACGATGATCCTGTTTCCCCATGGATTACGATTCTTCCAATTCCACAGCGACTCGACCCGACCTTTCGCCGTCGAAACGTTCGTTTTGACTCTGATAAACCGAACCGAAGCTTGGGGAGGGGGGCGCCTCTTTGCTCGCCATTTCCAGGGCGTCCAGCAAAAAGGCTTTTGAGCAATCATAGAGAGACGTCTTGCTCGTGTTAGGCACACGTCGCCTTAGACGCGAGGGCTGAGGGAGCGAAAGGGAAGCTGATCAAATATTTTCCTTAAAACAGGTAAAGGGGCAAGTGGGATTCCGCATCGATGGTTTGAAAGAGATCAAAAGGAACCCTCGATAAATAGCCGCGAGGTTTTGTCGCGAGAGCGAATATGTTTCATCAGGACTGTGTTCTAATTGCGAGAAATCGATCATCGAATTTTGAATTCGAAATTAAAGATTGTAACCGAACTGTTTCTCGAAGATATTAGTCTCGATTTCTCGAGTATTCTTCCGTTTCGAAGAACAACTTTTACTCGTCTCTCTAAGAAGATCAGATGTTCAAAGTTCTTCACCGGAAGTGCACCAACTGAATAGCCCCCACTCTGGTGGCGTTACCTATTAAAAATGAACAGGTGACTTCAAAGGAATACTACGACAAAGGGAATGTTTCAGCGTTCTGTTTTAAATTACAAAGACCACTGCTATTCCCCACGACGCAGGAAAGAGAACGGAACCAAGGAGCAAATATAATAGGATAAGTTCAAACATATCGCGTGTCGCTTAAGCGGGGCAGTTTCACTTTAAAAAATGACCTTAATGAAACTCTCCGCACCACCATATTGTCCCGTTGAACCCATCCAATTTTTAATACCTCTGTCTTTTTTTCCCCGACATCAATCTAACGGTGCGATATTAAGGTGGCCTGTTTCGAGTCGACTAGCCAGTATTTCCGTCGACGGGGCATCCGCGCGAAACGTACTCGGAGGGAAAAATTGCTCAAAGCGAAGACGGCGTATCATGGCACTTCGTTCTAAAGAGGAATGTCTATCTCGCTCGTAAATTCCGGTCCAGCTGTGCCTGGGAATTATTAAACTTTTATATTTGTTGTCATCCAGGCAGCCCACCGTTCCGTTGGCCAGCGTCAAAAAAGCCATTCTCTGTACATGGAGCAGTCGTAATGAGAGCGGCGTGCTTCGAGTCGAGATCCACTTTGTCCCGCGGAAAAAAAAATTAAATAACGCCGTTAATGCGGTGAACAATGTTGAAACTGTCCGCAATGTGAACGGAACGGGGGAAAAATGTTTGACATACTACTTTTTCATTAAACACGAGAAAAAAGGGGTTGTAAATGCGGGCCAGGGGTTGTAAAGATAGATGCAGATCCATGGGAAGCGGGTTTATGGATAAATTGATATTTAAAGAAGCAGGAAAGCGAAGGAAAGTGGACATCAAGCTGGGTTGGCGTAGTAAAATTGAAGAAATTGGTAATCATTGACGAAATGGGTACTAGTCGATTCAGTAAAATTCAAGTTTTACTCGTAATAACTTTTTAATATTATACTTCGGAGCTTTTAACCGTCAAATGATAATTATACAAAGGTAAACTGACATTTTTCTTTCTACTGACAAGGAGTACAGTTTTTATTAATGTTCAGGGCGGTAGTTATATCGGTTGACACTGAATGATACGTAAATATGTAAAGTGGAAATAGGAAAAGGATGATTAGTCTACAGACGTGAAAGACCAAGAAGTACTTTTAGTGAGCCGAACTCGCCGTAACTGGATTAATAACAAGCTGAACTTAGTTCGCGTCAATGGACAGCTCGCAGCCTTCGACCCTTCTGCGAAATGTACGGAAGACAGTAATTAACAGGTTGCTGAACGATGAGAAATAATGAGAGCCAGACGGTAGAGCTCAATTCTCCCTCCAGAAGCTTTCCGAAACTGTACGCGTCGACGAGTTCTACCGAAGACGGGCGCAAAACAATATTCCAGCAGGGACGTGACGCTCGTAATATTAGGATGGATCGTAAACATTAATTAAATTTCTGCAGTTTACGCCCAATGGTCGCTTGATCGCCCAAGACACCTGCAATTATCGTTCTGGCTCTCGTCTATGCGACAGATATTAAATATCGTTCCAACTTCTTTAAAGCGCCTCGCAAAGTAATCTTCTCTCCAAGGACCAAGCAACAAATCCCACTGTAACGCAGTAAAAACTTGTTGAAATTCTTTTCTTTGTGTATCAATCATTGAATTGCTCGATTAATTATCGACGGAATTGTACTAGGTTCTCTAAATCGTATAATTCACAATCAGACAAGAAGAGAATCGCGCTCCAAAATATTGAAGAGACATGTTTGAGAAAGTCTCGTCGCCGTCGACTGGAAAAGCAGCTAATGCTCTAGCTGGATGATCGTGACAAAGGAAAAGCGCCCCTAGAGGTCGCATTTATTACGAAGCACTCCGGCTAAAAGAGGCCCCCCCGTAAGAACACCCTGTTTCCCCTGCATCGACCTACACGAGCCAATATAATTCTCGCCGAGTAAATTTTTGCCAGCCACTAGTGCCAGGCTGGCAATCGAGCTGACTCCACTTAATTAAAAGAGCCAGTCATACGAGCGTCTATTGTCGGCGGGAGAAGGCGTGCGTTATCTAGCCGTGCTCGCCCCGCGTGTAAGCAGGTCTGTGTACACACGTAGGCATTCTCCTTCGCGTTTTCTGTCCCGCTCCACTCACGGTATTAGCCACCTGCTACTTGTCTCGCCTCGACGCTGCAGAGCCCGTCGAGTGTCGCGATTCCCCCTTTTTTTCCTTCAGCCTGACCTCGTTGCACTTCCCGCAGACGGCCTCTCTCGCCTTTGAAAGAGAGTTCACCCGGGCAAACCTACCACTCGATAGGCGCGCAAGACCCTCGAGACTATTTGTCTGAGGACATGAACTCCGCCTAGGATTGCGACATGGATTGGATTTGCCGTTTCGATAGGATTAGCTTCTTACTTCCTGAGACCTGGACGTTCAGTGTTCTTTGATTTCGGTGTTGTTGAGTTAGGCAGTGGTTAGTAGCAGCCGATGTTCGCGGATGTAAATTGAATCACTGTGGAGTGTAGTTGGATATCACTTGGGTCGACAGACACTGATGAACCTGGCTGCGATGTTGGGGAAACGGTGGAGGTGTGGTAGTGCAACTAGTAGTGATATGTACGTCATTAGGCATTTATTGGTTGAAGGAATACTAGAGTCTGAGCATTAGGCGATGATCGAGTTGGTTTTGAACCGGTGAGTAGGTGCAGAGAAAGCGTGTAGATAACCTTTTTATATTAAATCGTTTGTTTCGGGAGCCCTCCACATTTTTAAATAATAATCCACTAGTAAACGTAAATTTTGAACGGAAAATCGTAACAGAAACGTAGGACGAGTGATTTAAAACAACCTCGCCCTCTGGTGTAAATTTACACAGAATGTCCTCGTGAAATTATCGAGATATACCTATGTACGTTGAGATTATCATTGTTTCGTTATTCCGATAGGAATTTTATGAAAATAAATTTTAAACAATCCCTCTTTGTGCACACCCGGCTCCTACATGAAATTTCCATGGCTGATGGACGGGATGGAGCAGATTTTTCCTTTCAAAGCCCTTTATCTCCTGCGGTGTAATAGTCGAACGGCAAGCTTGAATGTTTCGCGTAACTGGCGGAAACAATACCGACTTGTTTGAATTTTTCACGTATTCGTAGCCGTATTATCGTGCTCTGTAACACAATGGCCCCGGTCCGCGCCGCTGTTTCACAGTTCGTTACTTTTTAACGTATCGTGAAAAATATGCGTTGCACGAGCGCGGACAACGATGCTTAACAAGAGTCAGTTTCCTGCCCCGTCGAACAATGGCGAGGCACGACGAATTACTCCCCTTCTCGTTATCCTTTCATGGACGTACTCATCGAAATTAATTTCTCGCTTTCCGGGCAAATCACTCTCGATAACGCGCGATTTCCCTCTGAATGAAACGCTGGAAAAAGCTGTCGCGAAAATGTAGCCGGCTCCAATTATATGGCAAGTGCAAAATTTTCTGCGCAATTAAATTTTTCACGGATTAATATATTACTGCGCAGCCTGTTCCACTTTCCGCGTGTCGTTACTGCTGATTGTGACATATACGGACAGCGACAGCTATGAATAAAATAATCCAACTTAATCATTTTCAATTAGACTTCTTCTCTGTACCAATTTAACGCAACGGATATTTACGATTAAAAATTCTACGAGATGGACGTTTTAAGTGTTTCCCTATCTGTTTTGGGTCGCGATCCCCTTTTGAAATAATCAAATAACTGAAAAATATGTGCTTCAGAATATAATTCGAACTTAAAGATATTTAAAAAAAAAAACGTGGCGAACCCTTAGAAAAAACTTCGCGATTCACCGGTTGGGAATCACTGAGTAAGCACTAACGTCATAAAAATTTGTTGGGTTTAAATTGTGACCCATATCTTCATCGATCAAACGTCAAGGTTTAATTAAGCTATTTCATCAACCTGTATAATTATCGAGGATTTTTCAAACCAGGCTGCAAGGAATTTCCGTCCCTCGCGAGAGAGCCGTCGAATTTCCGGGTAGGAATGTCGTATAAACGGAAGTACAGGAAGCGCGCGTGATTTCATTAAATTTCATGGAATTTATTATCTTCGAACGGGTCCGATCGCGGGATGCGCGCCCGTAAACGCGCTTTCATTCCGAGCCGAGGGAAAGGCGTGGGCGTCGATGGCGCTAGACGAGGGGTTCGGAAAGAGGAGGTGGAGGGGGAATGTTCAAAAGTGAGGTAATGCGATTAACGACTTTAGCTATGGGGTTCGTCACGATACGAGGGGCGGCCGAGCGAAAACAGATTATTTTAATTTAAAACAACAAACTCCCTGATTCCCCGTATACTGTAATCCGTCCCGCAAATTTGACGTACGCGTGTATCCGTATTGTCACGGCCAGTAGTTTCCGGATTAAGCATTAGGATAGAGCAGCGCCGTCGCTGGCGGTGCACCGTCTCCCCTGATGAAAATCAAACAGAAGTTCCGCGAGTTCTTCGCGACGGTGTCGCATAATTCCCTTATCTGCTTTCTTTCCTTTCTCTGGACGAAGATTCGTCGTTGACGTCGACCATGAGTTAACGAACAACGTAGCGCGCAATTCAGAAAGGAAAGGAACTAGATGGGTCAAAAATTCTTCCTCCCAAATCAAATGAATTGAATGAAAAAATTGTGGAAATGCAAAAATTCCTTCGGTATTCTGTTTAAGGGGGGGGGGGCACCTTGAAACCCCAGCAAAAGACAAATTTAGGTATTTTTTTGTTCGTATAAATAAAAATATAGGGCTTGGATTTTTTTATACAGTTTTATAGCAACCATTATTATTGTGCTAGAATTTTTTTTATGAAAAATTGTACAGCATGGTTTCCCGGCGGACTGCAAAAAAATGTCCCACACTCCCGGGAATGACTGGAACATCGGATAAGGAAATGCTAGAAAGATATATAAACTGGAACATATTATATTCCATCTAGCGTGGGATTTTTTGATATTTCAATTATAAGATTTTTTACAAGCATTTCAGTACAAATTTTTATGCAAAAGAATTAAAGTCATTTCTTTAAACTGATATAATTTCCAAAATATTTTCGAATTTTGAGAAAATTCTACGGTACGTGGAAAATAATATATTCCCGTTTATATGTCTCTTTTGTATTTCCGTCTCAGATTATCCAGTCATTCCCGGGAGTGTGGGAGAAATGTTTTTGCACTGCTCCGGGCCGCGATTTTATTCGCCGCCATCTTGTCCAATTCTTCATAAAAAATTTCTAACAAAATAAAGATTGTTTTAAAACTATATTAAAAAAAAATCCAAGCCCTATATTTTTATTTACACGAACAGGGAAATCCCTTACCTCTGTCTTTTGTTAGTGCCTTCAGGGTGGACCTCCCCCTTGAGGATGTGAAGTAGCTGTAACAAAATCGTGGTGAAAATCGCCAGCACATGGAGTGCATGGAATTGAATGGTAACAGCGAAAAGGATTGTTTGAGTTCGTGAATTTCGCGGTGCCCGCGATTGAAGGGCACGGGAGCGGAGATCAAAGCTGGAGCCCTGTGACTGGGCCCGTAACGTTCGCCTGAGAACGGACAAGCAGCGCAGAATAAGCGAAAGAGTAAACGACACTGAGTAAGGGGCAGATGTCGAGCAAAGGCAGAAAATGTGCAAACATCCGACAGGTTGAACAGCTTTCACGGGGAAAAGGCGGAAATGTACCTATGGTAATGAAAATGGCAAAAAGCACTCCGCTGCTAATTAATGGAAGATCGTTTTGTTCCTGAAATCCTCCCCTTTGCGCGTCTAGGATTTCATCAGGCGCTACAGTACGCTTCGCTATTTCGATTCGTGTCTCTGCGTTTATCCACGGCGAGTTACGGCCGTGTTAGTTCTCCTGTCTGAAGGCAGAAATCAGTTCCCGTTTGCAGAAATCGTTTGAGTAAACACTCACCTGTTGGCCGGTTATTAAAAAGAAATTTTTTCATCAAGTTTTCCTAACTTAAGTCTTCTTATCCTCCATTTCCAAATTTTCCCCACAACTTGAAGCTTTAATCCAGCTACCAAAACACGCGAAATTTAATCCTTCCTACGTTTCCAGATTCTTTCTATTTCTTTTACTTCCTGTTTCCATGACTCTCAAATTTCTTTACGACCACTTTAAAAGAATTTCATGGGGACTTCTAATTCAGCTCCAAAGAGCAGAGATTGTTTAATAAAAAGCTATCGATCGTCCATTCTATCGGTACACTAAATACTCCGTTAGTATGCAACAGAAGGTTCTACGTCTGCCAACAAATACGACATGATAATAAATTCAATAAAACGGTTGCGCAAGATGTAGCTATACGAGGGTATTGTCCGTCATACATTTCGTGGCACTAGGTATATTGCGAGAGGCTGAAGGCATATCCGTAACGGAAGACGTTCGAGCCACGATATCGCACGATATTCCCCAATAAAAGCGTCTTCGGGTCAATCGAACGTATCCCTCGTCCATGAAACGGGTCAGGGATGTATCAATCGAGAGGGTCCTTTTGTGCGACCGATTGATATACTTGCGACCACAGCAAACACTGATCGACCGAAAGGGAGCGTATTATAGTCATGTCTGCGGTGTACAGGGGTAGTTCAGTAGAAGAGGTCAATACTTCGGGAAATAATAGCGCGACGACAACCCTCGTGCTAGCCGTTAGAGGAATTTCCATCAACATCTGTTTCAACATGTTCTTGGTCATCATGGTTTTGCAAAATTGGACAGTTCAAGAGCATTGTTTGAAATAAACAGTGCGGGCGATACAATTGAAACAGACCTGCGAAATTTTAATTCATTATCGTAGAACATTATTCCCTTTTTTTTTTAACAGTAATATCTGGGATTTCGCTGTACTCGTGACTGACCATTAGCAGCATGCTGGAAGTAATTTGATTCCTGTCGATTCTTTAGCTTTCGCCACTGCTGTCCCTCGCGTTTAAATTCATTTCGGTTTTCATCTCCCTCGAGGTACAGCAAGATTCGAAGTTTTGACAGCGATACGTTGCCTCCTCTCGTTCCCCGCCACCGATGAACGTTTCATTAATTCCATCGTTCCGGATATTCTCCCCCGAAAGCAAAGATCGTCGTCGCAATCGATTCCCGCGGCACAACAGAGCTTTCTGTTCTGCAAGCCCACGTCCGCGGATGTTAACCGAGATAAATGATCCGTTACAATCGGATGGCGTGAAACGCGTCCACGACGTTCCTCGACGAGCTTTCCTTCGCTGTTTATCGAGTAATTGCTATTTTCAATTAACGCCCGCCCGATCGATTATTTTTCGCTTAACCGAAGATTGCCGGTGATTGGTCGAAAAGTGCAGCCCGCTGATTGGTTTCTCGGTAATTAATTTTTCCTCCGCGTATCAAATTATCCGCGTCGCCGGGTCTCGATCGCCGAAACTCGTTCGATCCCCGGCAAGATCCTCCGTGTAGCCAATTACGGGCACTCGCGCGTCATTTTCACCTGGGGATTCGAGCATCGAACAAACAAGCCCACGATCGAAATTAGCGGCGTGCAACGAGCCGCCCCAATTCGCCCCGCATTACGGCTCGCTCGAGATACGACAAAAGATCGCTCGGCGCCCGTCCCTTCGCGCTTCCCCCGTTATTTCCACCGGGTAATGCCAGGAAACCAGCCCGGGCGTTGCGGGGGTGTGGTGATCGGGCCATCAGCGCGAACGAGCAGCCGACGTCGCTCTGAATGCTCGGCCATAAGGACGAAGGAAGTCGCGACAGGCCTTCAGATAGCCCTAATGGCGAAGAAGAGAGGCGTTGGACGGGAACTCGGATGACGGGAGGGCCAGCGACGTAGCAGAAAGCGACGGCGATCAAAGAAAGAGAGGCTCGAAAGATCGGCGGGAGGGAGGGAGGATGGACAGAGAGTGCCAGAAAGTGCCAGAAGGGGGCGGGGAGGGAATCGAGCAAAGAGATTCGTGTAGAATCCCGATGGCTAAGTGGTTATCTTATCTTAACGGTGGCGGTGCAGCATCTCGCTGGTACGGCGCCCTAACGCTTCCTAAACGGAAATTAACACCCCCCCACCTTGCCGTGCCCTTCTAGCAAAGACCGTCTG
This sequence comes from Andrena flavipes, assembly GCA_963971345.1. Lineage (NCBI taxonomy): Eukaryota > Metazoa > Arthropoda > Insecta > Hymenoptera > Andrenidae > Andrena > Andrena flavipes. The sequence goes on along the minus strand of OZ020480.1, from coordinate 26,096,016 downwards.
TGACAGCAGGGCAAAAATCAATGGATATTATGTCGCGACTCTGGTGTCTCGTGCCTCGATATGATCCCCCTTATCGGACAGGGTGGAGGAAGGGGTGAGAAACGGGTGCTTCTGGATGGGGATTGTTTGTTACAGTAAAGAGCCTTAATTTCCTGAGATGCCGCGTCGAATGGAGGATCGACGCGTTCTTTCCGCCGTGCAAGGGCGGCGATTCACGTCCTTCGGGGAGAGTCGTGGTCGATAACAGCCGAGCGAGTTACTCGGTATCTGGGAACCGCTGTCGCAACGGATCGCGTTAACCCAAAACCCGCTGGGACCCTGATTTTAATTAATCTTCACGCAACAGATTATTGTCAGCCTCTCATTACTGTTCTTCAATAATGGAATGTATCGCTATCGATCATTAACGTAAGAGCAACGTATAATATACCCGATATCCAATTTCCTCGAGCGTCAGAGCGGGCAGTAACTGATAATTACTCGGTGATACGCTTTGATTTTATTCGAGGGAATTACATAGTCCGTTCTATGCGTATCGATGCGTTCCATTGATTACGATATCGTACGATATCATTAGCGACGACGTGGCCCTGCAGTTCTATGATTCTCTTTGTGCGAAGAGCAACGATACAGATACCGAAACGCTCTTCGCGACGTTTGAATTTAAGTACCTTGGAGTCACGAACAACAAACTTGGGGAAGAAAAGTAGATTAGTCGAGCCGTTTTAATCAGAAGTTCCACAGTTTGAATTTAAACAATCAGGAAGGATCTACTTAAAACTGTTCACCTGTCCTAGCATTTCCCACTCGTCGTTGCCACGAAATATCTGCCGTGGTAATGGTGCATCCTCAGAAGGACGCGAAAGATAAGTACGCTACGTGATAAGCATTGAATATTTTAAAACATTGGGCTTGGGGCGAAGGTGGTGGCATAAAGTGACGGAAAGTTTCCCCGTAGCGTATCGCATTTTGCCGCGCGCGCAATACACGCGCGCGGCGTGTGTGCATAAATGTCAGGTGCATTAACGGGAACGTTCAATATTCGGCCGCAGGTCTCCGTGCAGGAGGAGGGCGAGGACAAGGGACCAATTTGCCCTCCGCTTCCGGCGCAGTACCACGCGGCCGCCTACACCACGACGACACCGCAGCTACACAAAACTATCACGGATTACAGCGGTTGGTAGCGACGTTAAGTGCGACACTTAAGCCTTTCGAACTCTGCCTCTGCATGCACGTTTAGGCTGATTTAAATTAATTCAAACACAGCTGGCTAGAGTGACTCGCATAACTCGATCACCGTGATTATTTCCAGCGTAAGCCGATTTGGTAAATCGATTCGGACTCGTTCGCCTCGGGCAGTCTGCTCCAATAATGTACATTTTTTATGGGTCGCTTTAGTTTTTCGAGATCTTCCAATCTGTCCTATAACTATGTGACCTCGTTCGATGGTTGGTAACTCCGTTTCTTTAAATAGTGGAAGATCGCGGTGATTCGGATAAACTGGTGAAGGGAAGTCTGAAAATGTTCGGAGAAAGCTCGGGGAATATGTACTATAATTAGCAGGTTGAGCATAATTATTTAAAAGAAGAGAAATTGTAATTAGCTCGCCAACACTGAAAGTAATTAAAGTGACCGAGTCATACGGTGCATTCTGTGCATTGCTGGAAATTATTAAATGCTGTGGAGCTTTGGTCGAGTCCATAAATTACATTCGAAGTTTTTGCTCTATCAGTACAGATTAATTTAATATGAGGCCATTTACTAAACGGAATAAATAGGTTTACATAATTATTACAGCGAGAAGTTTAACCTCGATTTAAAAATAGACTTTCCACGAGAAAATGAATATGAAGTACACGGAGTTTCAATTACGTATATAATTGGAGCAATCATTATTCAAACACTGGTCTGCGAAGTAATAGTCGGTATTATTTAAAACCTACTCTACTACTTAGTCTCGCACCTACTCGTTTCACTGCGCCTTTGATCTCATTTAAATTAATTCAAACGAAGGCAATTGGAGTGCAACGAATATAAACGGCATACGTGCGTTAATATTGTTGCGCTTCAATAATTGTAGAGTTTGAAATGGGCTATTGTAATTGAACTTGAATTTCGAAATTGCTCCCAACAACGTTCGAAGCTTTCGGTATTCGTTCGCAGCGTCGTGTGCTTTAATTAAACAGTGGGAAAACTCGGAATGAGTGGCTTTATGGCGCGGCACATTATCGAGTTTGCGTTCGACTAAAATTACATAAAATCGCGGTAGACTATAGCTATCGGCCGCGACGATAAACGCAACACCTACCGTGATATGCAAGCATGCGGCGCTCGAATTAAATTACTGGCTAATGATCGACGGATTATTACAGAGCCGGTGGTGCTTAAGCCAATACTTACAAGGGCACAGATCGTTATAAAACTCTCCATAATTTATCGAACGTTTTTAATCGACCTTAAATCGCGTAGAACATTCGTCGCGAATCTTATAAATTCAAAGATTTATTCGGCAACAAAACTGCGAAAAATTTGATCCTACTTTCCTGGGGAATATCGATTCCCAAAGGAAAGCTCCGTGTTCCATGATATCGTGGGGAATAACTTTACGAGGCAGAGGAAATTCTAACGAGCAAGTTCTGGTGACAGGGACATGTTTCCCAGTCTCTGTTCTTAGTTTCGCCACGTCGGTATGGCCCTGCCCGAATAGTCGATGAACTATTTCGTTTCCCCGTGCTTGCCGCAGTTTGTCGAGCGAAACGTCGAGCAGAAGACATACCACGAGCATTCAAACAGTTAGAACGAAAACTTACTTTCCATGTTTCATTAAAACTACAAACGCTGGAACAGGCATCTCATATTTACTGTAAAACGAAATAACGCAGCCACAAGTAGTACACACAAGCCCGACCACTAATCAGAACGAAAGAATTCATTATAAAATCCCGCAGTTTCGAATGTAATTTGGACGATCAAAGCTCCGTCCCACATAGATAAGGAAATCACCACGTTCGCAAACGTAAGGCGAATTCGTAGATCGCGGTACCTTTAACAGAAAGGCAAAAGAAAAAATGAGGAAACGAGAAGCAAGCACTTGGTCGAAAGTTTCAAGGAGCATGCAACGGGAGAACGATTAGGTCATGGTAAATTCCTTTCCGTGCACAGTGGCCATCGTGTCTCTAACCTTGTCAAAATTCTTTTTTCCCTTCGCTCCGTTTCGCCGGTATCACTGGACAGGGATCACAGAGGCGCAGCCGGTTATTCCGTTGCTGCTGAACACGGCGATCAATCTTGCCAGGCCAATTCCGCCGGTTCAAGAATATCCGTCTAATCCGCCGCCCATACCGCCGCCGCCGGAAAAGTATTACGCCAGTACGGAGATCCGCAAGGTGAGTGTATCAAAAAATGTACGGCAGACATGCGATCCGTGACGATTAGTCCTTCCCGCGGGACGAGGGAGGGGTATTAATGCGGGCCACTTCGGGCTTGAAATTGTGTCAAACACCGCTTCGTGACTCTCGGATCTTATGACGCGATCGTGGCACGCGGCGCGAGCCACTTGGATCGTTTCCCTTTCAAGGATCGCGAGCTCGTACAACCGTTCCTCTTAATCCCTCCTTGTTTCCTTACCGCCACGTTTTATCATTCCCTGTAATTTCATTTCCAGCTGATTCGACTCTGTTCCTGGAAGCCTTCCCTTCCTTCGTGACCTTCAACGACCTCTGCATTCCTGTGCTTTTTCAAATAAATTTCAGCATCAATTAGCAGTGGTATGTTTCTCCTGTTATTGACCTCTGTCTGGAAATTCCAGTAAGGGCGCATCTTTTTTGTTAGAGTTGTTTCCTCCTCGCGTTCAGAGTTCGCCGCCCGACGGGAATAATGTCGCGCGTTAAAAGACTTGGCGCGAAGGAATAATGAGGCCTAATGGATGAAAAACAAGGCAACAAGGGGCTGCTATCAATCATAGCTAATGCGAGACGTCCAAGGAAAGCGTCTTTCGCGGGCGTACACAGATTACCGGGCGATAATGTAAAGGGTGCGGTTATTGATTACTTAAGTTCCCCCCGCGGCTTTCGCGCGTATTTTCATCTGATTACGCCATCATCCTTGGCTATTGTGGCCCGTTAGGCGAACAATATTCGTCGACGTGTACGCTGGAGAAAGATCGGCCGTGATTCTTGTTCTCCATTTTAATTGCCACGTTAGACCGAGACTAACGTGGGAATAATCACAGGGCTCGCTTTACCCGAGGAAATATTCATAGCGATTATTAGATCATGAATAATACAAACGCGGTTATGAAATAGCGAAGGGAGCCGTTGTGATAACTTAACGAGGCACTCTTTACGATCTTAACGTTCTACAATCAGAGCGAACATAGTGTTGCAATAAATGTTCCGTTTCCAAATCCTTTTTCGCTGGCCAAATACTCCAGCAGTAAATAGTGGCGACGTTCACTTTCATAGCCGCGCCTCGCCGTTCGTTACAGAATTCCCTGCCGCCGTTACCGCCATCCCCCACACCGAGCACACCACCGCCGATGAGCGCTAAAGCCTCCAGTAGCATGACAAGCTATAGTCCCGAGGATATGCTTACGGAGGAGGAGGACGAGGTGGCCGAGTGCATCTTCGACTTCCCTCGGGAGAAGCTCAACATCGTCGAAAACCTCGGCTGCGGATACTTCGGCGACGTTCACGTCTGCGAGGTCGACAGGTTTCCCGGCCACGACGAAGTTTTCCGGAACACCGGCAGCGACCTCGTGATCGTTAAGTCCCTGAGACCGGGATCCTCGGATGCGCTTAGGTAAGGATCTTGTATTATCATCAGATGCCTTCCAGCAGCCGTATTAGCTCGATATTCCCCGCTACTGGGCAAATAATCTCGAAAGTCGAGGACAGAGTAACTTGGCTTCGGGATTTCGCGACGTGGTTCAGGGGTGAAATACTCGGGTTTAATATCGTTCGCATAATTCCGCCGGGACGCTTCAAATGTTGGATGTATTAAAGTGCTTATGAAAACCTTTGCTTATTGTTTTATTGGGTTCAATATTGGGTGTTATAATTAACTGAAACATTTACTGAAACAAACTAAAGATTATTTCCAATATTTTTTTTGACAGAGAAGTATTTCTTCCGGGTATATTTATTCCTCCATTTAACTGTGTATTATAACTTATAATTCTGAAAGACAAATCATTCCTGTGCCCATGTGTACCATGAATTCTCTTGCGTGCCAATGCCCCCGCGCAACGTGTAATCAAAGAATAACGCCAGTAGCGTATAAAATTGGGAATCGATAAAGCGATATCCATAATTAAATTTGCCAATGGAAATGAATTGAACAACACGTTATTGGAGCGTTCGTTTAAGTTCCTAAATACAGAGACCGGAACTATTAAGCGGTCGATATTTCACGGCGAGCGAAAATACGGGAAGTATAGGATAACGGTGGAAAATTATCCCGTCCGAATATAGAGTGCCACTCTGATTCATTTATTATCTAGCGCGGGGGCGGGCGGGCGGAGGGGGGCGAGAGGAAATAATGGAAATATAGGACATGGATAGAAAATTATCCCAATCGATTATATCTAGAACGGGCGCGTTAACGCGATAATTTGATAATGCCGCGCAAAGTGATTTCGAATATAATGACACGCTCTACGTATTAAGTTGGCAGGACGCGATAATGCAAAAGGTGTTTAAACGGTCGGTGACTGGCGTATAATTGAATAAATTATACTGTTAAAACTGTTTTTCCCGATGCACACTTTAACTAACATTCTAGTTACGCGTAACTGCTTAACTGTGTCGAACTGTCACCTTCACCTCGATACCATTTAATATTGAATTGTCTGAACTATGACAAGTTTTGGTGGCTTTCAATTCGGATATTTAGAAGACTGTCACGGCAGGGGACAAAGAAGGAGGAAGAATTATTTTATGAATATTGTTATTAGTTGCTGCACAGTGGTAGATTTACTTTAAATCGCGCAAGGTAGTTAAAAATCGACTAAAATTAGGCTGCCTTCCCTGGGATTCGCGTGCTCGCTTCCGCGAAGTCTGCCCGTTTCCCGATTCGAGGCCAAGGAACCTCGAGTGGAAGTACACGATAAAGCATGTCCCAGCGAGGAACACAGCGATGCGTTATCGCTGGCACAGTGAAAGGATGATCCGGCTAGACAAGATCGGGGATTACAGGTTTCGCCGCTAACGGAACGCTCGCGGAACCGTGTATCGTCGACGTGGAGGAGGCTGCTGAAGGGAACGCGACGTGGAAGTACGGTCTCGCTCGTTTATTCCATTTTTTTTGTTCCGCGACAGACCGCTCTGTGCCGGGCCGAAAAAAAAAATGAGAGAAGTATCGCAGGGAGGACGAGGAGGAGGAGGAGCGGAAAAACGAAAAGGGAGAAAAATGGTGTAGCTCTGTGGTGCCAATAAATCCGACGACGGTGCTATGATTTTTCGACGGCCGTTGCCCGCAGCGAGCCACGCGAGCTTCGCCACGGTGTTCCATTGACTTTGTTATATTTTTCATAGCAGTCGGGGAAATTCTCGTTAACGCGCCACTCGTCCGAAAATCTGATGATAATCTCGCCCGGCGAGCACGCGAGGCATATTTCGCGTACCTGGTGGTCGGAAGCGGTTTCCAGGCGCACGGAAAGCCCGCGCTTTCGAATGGTAACGTTGAAGCTTGTGTGTCCAGTCGTGACACGCTGGCCGCGGTAATTGCGCCCTTCATTAATTGATATCGTGGCGGCTCGCGATAAAACCTGCAACCCGCGAATTTCTCGTTATTCGCGTGGACAAAGTAGCGACGCGACCTGTGTTGCTTTTAAGGTGGACATTCTAAGTTTTTCCTGGACAACCGTGTATATACGCGAGGTCTACAGAGAGCGAATTAAGGTACTGCTTGGTTTCCCTGTATTCCGAGTAAAATCGTGTTCTACACTCCTGCGGAAAATCAATTTTTCTAAAAGGATTTAATGGTATCACACGCTCGTTGCTATTTTTCTTTCTAAATAAGTTTACAGTTCCTTCGACGTCCGACTTTCTTAGTGTCTCGGCTGAAAATTAAAGTAGTCACATTTTGTACAATTTTACAGAAGTATAAATTACTCCACATCGGTTAGAAAGTTTTATTTTACTTCCGTTTTCCCGGAAGTCCCGGGTTGTTCCCCAGAGAGGCACATTTTCTAGTTTGCTCGCTGACCTCCTATGTAACGCCACTCGCCCAACTCCTTTGTGCTTCAAAATTACTCAACCTAATGAAATTCAGTGATTAAAAGCGCAATATGGTCGAGCATTATATTTGAATAAAGCTGCGACAATGCCTGCAGAAATACCATCGTTACATTAATGTTTCAAGTAAAATTGAAAATAAACTAGTCAGAATCTACAATCCCACGTGTCTCTTCGAAGTTAACAAAAGTACCTATTACCCCCGTGATTTTACTATAAAAACGTGAGCACATTCGAAGTATCGCCGAACGTTCTTCTCGACAACATTCCCTGTGGACTTTAAAAACGCGTCGAATACCTATCTTCGCTTATCTTATACCAATTGACTAGCAAACGATATCCCTAAAAAAATCAGCAAGCCGGGGGGGGGGGAGGGGGGGGGGCATTGAAGAGCGCAGAAACATCGACCTGCCCTCTTATCCAGATCATAAATATCAGAGGACCGAGACACAAGCGGAAAGCTCTATTAAACATGAAACTCACAAGCGTTCTTGAAACGATAATCTCTCTAGTAGCCATTATCCCTGGTCCCCGCGTTACCGTAGCTTCTGCCGGCTGCAATCCCTCTTCTATTCTTCCGTTGTTTTCCCAGCAACGTCCCTTTTTCTCCTCCCTTCACCGTCCCGCCGCGCCAGGAACAGAAAAGGAGGGAAACGTCGAGGCCGGGCGAGAGGGGAGAGGAAAGTTTCCCCAGGACAACGACACAATACCCAGAGACAGAACGCTCGCATTATTTCCACTATATATCCGCGTGTCCGTATTCAATACCCGACCGGCCGGTAGGGCATCCGACTATAAAGATATTACTTCCGAGTGTCCCGTGTATTTTCCAGGATAGAATTTCAACAGGAGGCAAAAAGGCTGGCGCGGCTGGCCGATCGGAATGTCGCGCGGCTACTCGGAGCCAGCCTCGAAGACGACCCCATGTGCACCGTATTGGAAAACGGCGAGTACGGGGATTTGAATCAATATTTGCAGAGCCACATCGCTGAAACGTCTACCGTGCACACAGCTAAGACCCTCAGGTACTGCTAATTACGATACTCCAGCGACGGGGATGATTTCCGTTTGTTTTGCCAAGCGGATCATTGGATCCGACGGAGAGGGACGCGAGGCTTGCGTTTGTATAACATACTTCTTCGAGTATTACTGCTTCTGTACGAATTACATCGCGAAGCTTTGAATTTCATTTCAACGATGATTCTAAGGACCTCGCTAGATTATCGGTTGCAGCGACTAATTTTCTTGAGTACCTATGAAATTTCTGGAAATTTGTATAATGGAGGATCGGATTATTTTTATTAATTGGTAGCGCGTTTGTTGAAATGGAAGGCACGGACATTTTATACGCTGCTTGTACGCTGAAACTGTGTTCGATTTTTTAATCAAGGGGCTTGTAACGTGCACGTTGAAGCTCGCATGTTCGATCGAGAGCGGGACAACGATGGTTATTTTTTCACGTCGTCTTGTCGCATCGCGCTGGTGACGAATGATATTTCAGCTAACGATGGCTTTCGTCACGGCGAACAATGAACCCAATTTTTGCGATTTTATCGCTACGGGAACGTCAGTTCCAATCACGTTCGAGGCGCGTGTGGAAATGTGGGATGTCCGCGAATCGGTCGAAAGTGCTCGAAATACGAGAAATCGGCTGAAAATGAGAGGTGAACGACAGAGAAGATCATCGGTGCACGTGACAGCTGTCGGCGAACCGTGTTTTTCCCGCGCGTCCGTTTTCGGCGACCGCTGCAAGAGAAACGACCGATAGGACCCTTCCTCTCTTTATCCGGATCAAGAAGAACGCGCCGCGTAAATCAACGGGGTGGTTGAAATTCACGTATCGAACAACCGTGTTTCCATAATAAATGTTTCCTTTAACAATTCAATTTTCTCACCGGGGATAACCGCAGCGAAATTGTCTAAAAGTTCAAGGCACTTTAGAAATTCATATGTACAAATTCTAAAATCTATTCTTCTCTACAGGTAATATTTAACGAGATTGTTGTTAAGAATTAATTCCGTAATTCCATTAAGCACACTATAAGAAAAGCAGTAGGTAGACAGATTTAGTATTTCGGTATACAATTCTCGGAACACCCTGTAGATGCGCACGGTAGATATTGCAATTTCCGTTCGTTCATCAAGTTCCATCTACAACACTCAATTCTGCCGGAGTCTACGTAGAACGAATCGCTTTGTAACAGACGAAATTACAATTCTATTCGGCCGTCGACTAAAAGTTACTTGGTTCTGTTAATTAAACCTTTAACGCGAACGTAATCATTCCCACCTTTTTCTATGCTGTCCGTAACCGTGTTTGCAAAATATCGTTTCGAATCTATTCTCCGTATGGTCAGTTTTCACGAGGCTGATGGAACACCTTTTCATCGAAGCAACACACAAGCGGTTTTCCATCGATAAATAATAGTTGTATCGCCGACCGCTGATTGAAATTTTTTATCGGTTATAGAATTCGTGTAGCGGGGATCGGTTCGCAAAAGTCAAGTGAAAGGAATCAATGGGAAATTCGCGATGCATTTTTTTTGGTCGCGTAGAAATATACCGTCCCTCCTCGCGAACAAGTGCATTCGACGATATTCACGCTCCGCTGATAGGTCTGTCCCCGTGAACAAATAAATCTGTTCCAACCGCGCAATCGCGTTAACGAAAAAGTTGACCGAAAAAAGGGGCGGTCGACGGCGTTGTTTTAAACGAACGGGGGGTATATCCTTCGAGTCGGGTCATACATTATCCACCATTAAACGGGCGTTCGTCGCGCGACGGCGATAAGGGAGGAATAATGACGTTACTAGCAGCCGTATTCGTAAAAAGGAGCTCAGCTGAACGGCGTCGGGAACGCGGTCTACACGCACGCGTCTCGAATAGAAATGGCAAAAAGGAGGAGAAGTAAAACCGTGAAGTTTATTTCCGCGACGGGCAGTAACGAACAGGGGAACGATCGATCAGCCTGGGCTTTTGTTGTTAATGCAAATGGCCGGCCGACGTTGCGTTCCACTGTACTTTAAAGCGTCGTCATTTGCGGTATTGCCAGCCGATGCAAACGACCAGGCCGTGTATACATTACGCGATACCTGCACGTACAGCCGCGTGCACACAGACACCGAGTTTCGAGGAGCAAACTTCAGGATGGAACTCAGCCTTGGTTCTTCGTGTTGCAGTTTCGGCACATTGGTTTACATGGCCACGCAAATAGCATCCGGCATGAAACACCTCGAGGAAATGGACTTCGTGCATCGGGATCTCGCCACAAGGTAACGACAGGCGGCTTCTCATAGATTACTTTAAGGCAAACTTTGGCGATCAGTCATTCGTCCGACGATACGTACCTTGCTCTCCGCTCTACCCGAGCGCGCTTTCTCGCTGCTGAGAACGATCGCTACTGGGACGGGCACGCTGTCATCAGGAGTCTGTCGATGGCTATGGTTGATTTAAGACTCTGAGTTCCGGAAGTCGTGTTCAGAGATACCCTGGTATTTGTATCCAGCAGCAGACATCGGTGCGCAGTGGCAAGTTAGAGTAGTGTTTGCGAGCAAGGTAAACAAAGCTCGCGAATTTTGGTGAAATTAGTCGATGCGCCTTACAGCTATTATTTACGCAAAGTTACGATACCTGTAACCTTATAAATCCCAATGGAGTTCCTAATCGGTGCACGTCTTACACGCTCGAGCGTCTTCGAAGCTAATGTCAAGGTTTAAGTCGCAGCTCCTACGTTATGGTGCTCCGTTACTTTAAGGGCAGTTCCCAACCCTTCCCGTTACAATTTCACCCAGCCCCAGCTACTCCACCCCGCCGCAGCTTCGACTCGGAAACCCACCGGCACCAAAATCGCTGCCAGCTGAAGGGGACGTTGAACGTGGCAGGGCCATTAAAACAGAACAGGTGGGGCGCAGGATGGCCGGGTCACGTGTTCGAATTATTAACTCTAATCATAAACTTTAATTGTAATGCCCTCTCGGCGCAGGCGCCGCCTCCGCTGGCACATAAACGCGGAACGCGCGCGCCCCCTCCCCTGTTGAAATTAATTGCCTGTTGATTTATAGAAACGGGTGTCGAGCGGAACGGCCCAATGACCGACCAGCCGACGGCAAATAAAACGGTGGATATGAAACGCTCGGCAGCCCTTTGACCTGCCGCGAATTAAACGACGGAACCGCGGACCGTTTGCGCGCATTATCGGCCGCGACACGGCGCGAGGGGCTTTCCTTCTGTCGCCCGACATTCCGGCTCCCCGTCATTACCAATTCACGGTGACGCGGCGCGGCGATCCACCGAAATATAATAGTTCCCTCGTAGTACGTATATACGAGCTCATTAGCGATCCCGATGCGTTACGATTATTCGTAATTAATATCGTCAACAAAATGCATTACGCCGCCGGCACTTTCTGTCATTCCGGTGGCGTGTAATTGAATACGGAAAATGTTTCCGCGTTGTCCACCGACAGCTAGGGGGGCGGGGTGGGGTGGGAGGGGGGAGGGAGATTAATTAAAGCGCGTAATAAAATTTTTAAGCGCTCCGCGCCGCGTCACCGAGCCCTGTGTTTAACCGATGGCGTAAAAAAGTTGCCGGCAAATCCACTGGCGGCCCGAGGGCCGAAGGCACTCCGCTGGGCGCGTAAAATAAAAGCCTGGCGGTAGCTACTAAACCGTTCTGTCCCCTTCCCCTCTGGCCCTCCCTCCTTGTCCACCCCCTCCACGGTGGGACGCGATAAACGCCCGGTTTTACGTGCAAATCAGCGTGCAAAACTTAGAGGGACCATCGCTTTCGACGCGCCACGGAACCTTTCCGCCGCGAGCTGCTTAAAAGCGGCGTCCCCCTTTGCGAGCCTCGAAACGGCCCTTCAGAATGCATCGCCGCCAGACGAAGCTCTAAAACGCGCGGAGAGCGCGAAACAACGCGATGAGGGCGAAGGAATGACTTCTGGGGGGAGAACTGTTTCAACTGTCGTGAAAGGTACTGTCGATTAAAATGCAGAGCTTCGGTGGCAGTCTGAGGTTCCAGGTATTATTTGATATTCCAATGTCCTCTGGTGGTGATGGACGCTAACGAACCTACAGATCCCGTAGAAAGTAATTTCTCCTTTTGTATATCTTCCTGGTTAACATTTACAGGGCTGGGATTTTTTCATTGAAATTGTAAATTTTAATTACTTAAAGTTTAAAAAAACAGACCATGTTTAATGCTGGAAAGTTCATAATATCTTGAAAGTTTTTGATAAGATTATTTTAAACTTTATTGCAGATTATTATTAATAACTATGTACAGCAAAATCATTATTAATTTTTTTAGCGTTGTTTGAAATTCGTCAAGGCGAAACTTCGGTCGATTCCCGATGTGGCGGTCATGTACACCTACTTGAAAAACATTTATATTTTTGTTATTAACAGTAATACGTGTAACGTAGCGTTATTGCTCGATAGAATAAGAGTTGCGTTTTCAGGAAAATAGTAAATCAGTCGTCTACATTTTAGTTTTAATTTTTATTTTTCACCGCAGTATTAGGTGCAATACTTTACACCATGTGCATGCATCACTACGGACCGACGACTGCGCAACCTAACCTTTCTTCCGACCGTTTTCACTTACTATGTAGTACTAATTACTAACATTTCAATTATTACTCATTCCTGCTGATTTTAGTAAATAAAGAAAGTTAAATCATTTTTCTATCTACAAGTGATATTTGTACTAAGGTTATGTTACGCCTGACATCAGATCGCATATATATTAGGTTAGTACCTGGCACGTAGTAATGCATGCATGTCCGCAGTAACTCCTGCAATGGCATTGATCGACAAACCTCTGTGTTTTTAATTAACTGTGCTTATTACCCAGCCATCATATTTCTTATGGAATTATTAAGGTCCCACCTGCCCTTTAAAAAGAGAAGGAGGAACTTTCATTCATTTGAACGCCGTACCGAGGGTTCTAAAGTTAGCCTACCTTAAAAGTTCACAGTAAAACTCACACTTACCCTATCACCAAAATGGCCGGCAAAGTATTCAAACTCTTAGGTGGCCACTGTAGTGGCCAGCCCGACCCTCTAGAGGTTAATGTGTCTTGTATGCAGTGACAGATTTAAGAAAAAAGGCCCAGGTGGGATCATTTTTCCAAAAAATGAAGAGCTACGTGTAGCAGTGCAGGAAAAACGAATATAGGGTGACCTGTCCAGTGAGTGAACACCCCCCAATGATTGAACGTTACCCATATAATACAAAAAAATAACGTCTATCGCGCTCACTTCACGTTGAAACTGACACTGACATTTAGATTGAAGACCTACAGATATCTCGCAAAAGCGTTTTTCTGTTTAATTATAACCGATACGGTATTAATTCCGTTTGTTTAACAGTTGTCCTCGAGGCGTACCACAAGTTCAAGGTAACGCTTGTTACGTGATATCTACAATTTGTACTTTGAGGTGCATTTAATGGACATAGATATATTTGTTGTTGTAATTACATTGTTAAATGTTTCTTTAACGAAAAATACTGTATGAAATAAGGGATTTCTAAGAATTTGTCGAGTTTCGGAGGTGTTCATGGATTGGATGAAAGATACCAGTGAATACCAATGAGTGAACGACCGTTCATTCGTATTTCGCTGATATTTCTAACTTAATCAATGAATGAACAGGTTATCCGGTCTTTTTCTCTCTTGACACTTTCGCCGTCAATGTAGAGGTTAGATTGCCCTACCCCAGAAACCAAATTTCAACTATGCATAATTATGATCTTATAAGGCTAATAAAGTATCAAATCAATATTATTGCAATTAGAGAATGAAAAATTATTTACACCAAAAATCATATAAATATATTGGTAACCTAACCACTGTAATTATCCCGTTCAGTTACTGGGGTACCCCTGCCTATACAACACACTCTCATTACAGCAAAGTTGCAGTATGGTTGCAGTGCAAGATTGCAATGTTTCCACGCAACGTTGCCGCAAGGGTGCAGCAATAATTCTATGTCCGCCTCTTGCAACGATTCGGGCAGTAGAGCCAAAAAAAATATAAATAACGATATATTAATAACAATATACCTATGTATATTGAATGAGTGCGGAGGATCTCAATCATAGATTGTATAAAAGGCACGGTTTTTTCTCAAAGAAAACTATTTTCCCCCAAGGGGATTCGACCGGCGACCTGTAGCGTCGTAGGTGAACACTTTACCACCGCAGCTACAACTACTAATTGATAAAACTGCTAACGTAATCGAACTTATACACTTACTGTGCATAACTTTAAACTCAAATTATTCAAAAACGAAGGCTCATTTTGACAAACTCCATTAGTGTTTTGTAACACTGTAAGTATGTACTACAACTTCCACCTTGTGTCATTCTACACATTCAAATATATAGGGTGAGTCACCTAACATTTAAACTTAAAATATCTCCGTTGTTTTTAATAATACGAGAAAATGTTAATATTATACAGGGTTATACATCATCCTATTAAAAGATCCATCAATGATATTGAAATTACGGGAAATATAACCTTGAGAAAAAAATCGTCTGCGTCAGAATAATTGTCTCTCTGAAACAAGAATTTTTTTCCCTAGACATTTTCCTGTATCATTAAACACAACGTAAATATTTAAGGTTTAAATGGTAGTTGCGGCAACGTTGCGGCAACATTGCAGCAATTCTATGTCCGCCCCGTGCAATGTTGCACGGCAACGTCGCAGTAACGGTACATCGACATTGCGCGGAAATCATGCACACAGCAAGTAACTGCAAGGTTATTGCAACCATCCTGCAATGTTGCCGCCACGAAGTGTGCTGTATGGGTGTTCATTCATTAGAAATTTATGTTCACTCACTGGTCATTGGCCCATTTTTTATTTAATCCTCTACTAGACTTTTAATGAAAGTTGTAACTATCAAACATTGGTAGAATTGTGTTCCGGGATGTCTGACTTTATTAATAAAACAGCTCGCTTACAGCAATAACATTCCGGGGATTAAATAATGACTTTTGAATACTAATTTTAAGAGACATGCAGCTTAAGTGTTCACTCACTGGACAAGTCACCCTAGTGTTTGGATAAAATCATAATTTTCTTTCTTTTTTCTTTTTTAAAATGGGACCGCGGGCCCATGTGGCAACTGCTCATCAGCCACCCGTTAAATCCACCACTGCTTGTCTGAAAAATTAGAAGCGTCGATGTGCAGAGTAACGGAAGTTGTAGCTTTTTTGAAAAGCAGGACCCGAGCATATCGACCTTGTAGGAGTCGTCAGTGTATAGAGGATACTTTTATCAGATTACTCTGATCCTGTCAGAAAAGCTCGACAACGGTCCTTTAAGCACGTCTGCTATCGACAAAGCGGTCCTGCATGCTTAGTGACAGTACAGGGGAGCCAAAATAATCCGCTCGACCTCGAAGACGGATTATCTGCCGAAATCTACTCTACTTTTCTTGTAGCTGCGAAAGCGATGCCGTGAACCCAAGGGTGGCAAGCTACAAGGGAGAGTTGGGGCGATGGCGGGAGCCAAATGGAAAAGGAATTAACTGCCTAGAGATGGAATGAAAGTTCTGCGTGTTATTCGCTCGTACGCGCAGAGTCGTGAATATTGAAAAAGTTAGCGCTGCTTATGCGGGTCAGCTGAAAAACATGAACGGGCGCAGCCGTTAGCGCGCCAGCTGTCGTAATAAAAAAAAAGATGAGAATATACGATGGAGGGGGTGGCTGGCTTGTTGCAGAAACTGCTTGGTGAGCCGTGGTCATACGGTGAAAGTGTCGGATCTGGGCTCCGGAAGAAGCGCTTACGCGGCTGACTACTTCCGGGTCGAGGGTAGACCTCCATTGCCCATTCGGTGGATGGCCTGGGAATCCATGCTTATGGTGAGTTGCTAATTATTGTTATAGTATATCGTAAAAGTCTGGGATATCCTTTTCTGATTTTACATTTCGTCTTCGTAGTACCTACTCCGTAGTATCAAGTTCATTGTTTAAAGTTGTCGTAAGATTTTTGAATTTGGATCAAAATGAACCAATATATCTAGCTTTATTCTTCCTAGAATTCTTAGAGATGGATCTCGTCTGCATACTTATTACAAACACTGATGTTCCTTCTCGCGTAATTTTGAACCCCGATTGACTTTTGCAAGATTAGATTTAGAGGGTAGGAATCTATTATATAAGTAGGGAAAACTGGATTTTATTCTTTAAATAAATCTTTATAATCACTTAATGAATTTTACTGAATTTGCATTAAAAATAGGTTTATCCGTTCAACTCGGCTTCCCCCAAGATTAAGGGGACCCTGCGGTCTAGAACCCCCAAAATAGATGACATTTAGGAATTAATTAAAGGAATGTTACTATATGTATATAATTTAATGGGACTGCTTGCATTGGATTAAGGATATCTTACATTACAGAAATATATTTTTTGTTTTATAATTCATCATTGCAGACGGCACTGGGGTGTTCTTAAAGTCAAGGCGTCAAAATAATTGATCCAAATCTGTGGGACCTGTATATCCAAAAGTTATTATCCGATTCGACTGAAACTTTTTATATTCTGAAGAATATACTTTTGGCTAGGGGGAAACCAGAAAAAAATACAAAAATGAATTTTTTCAGAAAATAACGACACTTGAAGTTTGAAATCATTTTCTCCCTATATTTTTCGTTCTTCCAACGCCTTTGAAAATTGTAAATTTTCAGGTTTTTGTAATTTTTTTATTTCCCCCCTAGCCAGAAGTATATTCTTCAAAATAAAAAAGTTTCAGTCGAATCGGGTGATAACTTTTAAAGATACAGGTCCCACCGTTTTGAGAACACTGTTTCGAAAAAACGCGTGTAAAGTTGCACATGAGTGCTGAGTGGCCGAGTGTTGCATTTGCCGCTACTCAAAAGCCTATAACTTCGAGAATTTTACGAATTTCAAGAAATCCTTTTAAACACATACACCCAAAAGGTTAAACATTCGAATAAAAAAAAAACGACTTTTAGACCAAAAGGTTCTCTTAAGTCTTGAGGGCGCCACTGATCAGAAGAGTTCACTTTACCTAAACTTTGTCAACACTTGAATAAAAAATTTGATAGTTTTTTCACTGTGCAATTGTATAATTTTCAGACTCTATACCTCGGTTAGTGTCACACTGTGAGGAACGAATTAAGTTTCCTAACAGTGGAAGCCGCGAAACAAATTGTAAACGCTTTTTGTCCAGAAGCACAGTAGACTGGGAAAAAGCGAAGCGAACGCGATCGAATGGTTTTATTTCGTACCGCTTCGGTCAGTGATGTTTAAATGGACCGTGGCTGCGCATCCACGCGATGAAACTCGGTTTGGTTTTCGTGAATGCCCGTTGCCCGTTGTTTTCCCCCGCGATCGAAATCAAAGCCTCGGTTTTCGCGCTCGTGCCCACAGTTCGTTCAATCCCCCCAATATTTGCCTTCAAGACTCGTTGATCCCCGTTTTCGGTAACTTAAAACAACAACAATCATCGTTTAATGGATGGCTTTCATACGCGCTTCGACTTTGAACCTAACTCGATAGCTCCCATGATCCATTTTATCCCTTCTCCTCGCTTTCGAACCCATACACGCTGATCCACGTGGATCTCGAGATACCTACTCGAAGCGGATTCAAACAGTTTGGAGTGATATCAGACGAGCGGCAATGGATTAGCGGGAACTAGGCGGCTAATAACGTGAAACGTTCCCTCTCTAATGAAAATTCATACAAACTATCATTTTCACAACAGTTCAGTTTACTTAATTACTCACACACACTCTGCTATTCTTCCGCAAACACCAAAGAGGAGGAAAGTAACGTGCCGAGCTCAATAAAATCGTCTTCCGAATCGCCGTGATCCGTGATTCGCATGTTCGATGAAAGTAAAGCGACTAATAACCATAAATATCTAATATGGCGTGTGGGAATCTTCCGCGACTTCGTTGTAGCTGTAGCAAAAATGATGCCGACGTAACAAGGCCGCCGGAATCTTGCATAATTCACGAAGCTGCAGATCCTAACAATTTTTTTCTCTTCCTTCGCCGTGGTACTCCGGCGAATGGGGGCCGATAGTTATCGCGTCGTTCTCCCAAAGAAATATGAAACGGTTAGTATCCGCGGTCCTGGGGTTTCGCTCGGGAATGAAGTCTCGGAACTATGTATTCCACGTAGCGCCGCGGCCACGGTTGAATTTATTGGCAGCGCACGTTATGCCAGTATATCAGTGTAACGAATGGGGGCGTGTTTCGCGCTGGACGACGTATTTTATACGGCGTATCCTGTTTTTAATTTCTCGTTCCCGCAGCCGTCGATATCGGTCTGTCGATCCGCGAAACCGCGAAGCGTCAGCCCGCCAGAACTGTCTGCGGTCGCGCGGCATTAGCGAGCAGAGAGCTTCTACGTTGTTCTACGTGATCCGCGCCCCGTGTCATCGCTGGAATCGTGAAAGTCCCAGGCGGGGTCGATCCACTCCCCGTCTAGGGATACGCTTTCAGCGTCCAATAAATTTTTCCTGCTCGACAGCTTCGAGCAACTCGAGGAAGTTCGGTAACCCGGGAAATCTGATTTCTCCGAATCAGTGCGGGTTTGTAGGATATTTAATATTTATTCCATTATTCTGAGTTTAAAAAGAAATTTCATTACACCTTATGTCTACCAATTATCCGAACAACGTGGCTCGGTGATTAAAGGTCGGGCAATCATATTTCATTATTTTTAGATTGAATTTCTTTCCCAGAGGGGATAGAGTGCAATTTGTTCGGAACAAGCGTGCGCGAGGGCGTTCGCCTTCTCGTACCTACCTCCTAGCCGTGCCGCTCCGAGGGCCGAAATGTCGATCGACTTATCAGCAGGGGCCATTACCATCGGAAATCGCGTATGAATGAAATCCGTGCAGCGGCAAATTGATAGCTAAATGGTAATTCGACTAAATGGGAAACGAGCGGGCGATATAGTATTTTGCCCGGTCGTTCCCGTAGTCATTCCAAATTGACTGCCCCGTTAATGTTTCATTATTGCCATCGTTTATCCGACCTACGCCATTGTGCCGCGTTAATGAAACGGGCACGGCTCGAGCCGTGGGCCCGCGCGGGCGCGAAATGACGCTTCAAGAATTATACGGAATTAGCGTCGATTTAATGATTTAACGGTAGACTTTATTAAGTTGAACGCCGGGGCGCGAACTAATGTCGCGCGATTGGCTGTCGTAAAGTTTACGGCAGCGACCGGGCGGAATCGACTTTGCACACCGCCACCATATTCAAGTCAATACTCGGTCAACTAGTGAGTAATGAAGAAAAGCACTCGGCCGGCAACCGAATTTCCCCCTGCAATTATCGAGTAATAAAAGGAGAATGTAGAATGATAGAAGCTGGCTCGATCGAACTAAAGTAATTGCAATTAAACCGGGGTAGGTATTTGAATATAGCGCGGAGCGAGTGGAATACAAAGGAGCAAATTAATGATGAACTTGCTCATTGATATTTAAATATGTTAATGAAAATGTATTTACCACGAGGTGGGGTAATAAAACATTTAACGAAGATTCTTCTGGCACGTGCTTTGTTCGTTGTCGAAGTAATTAAGTTTCGTTTAAGAGTATCTTGATTCAATGTGACGTTGAACCTTTAATTATGACGCCACGGCTCCGAGATAATTAGGAATCGAAGGTAACGCGCCCGTACCCGCTCCACTTTACAAGGGAGTACGTTTATAAGGTCCCCGGGACACGCGTGATCCGTACACTCGCTGGCAGCCCGCGTAGCCTTCGCCGGGACGTACATAGTAGTTCGCGGAAATTACGTAACTAAAGCACTTAAGTTGGAGTAATTTCTCGTCAAGCAACGATACCACCTGCCGCGCTCCTCGGTTCCCGTAAATCGGTTCTAACTTCGAATGCCACCTGTGCGGCAACGTGTCGAGAAAATCGTCTTCCATCCGTTGCCATCTCTTTTCCCTCTTACCTACTTCTCTCCCTTCGTCGATGATAACGAAAAAAAAAAAAAAATAAAGATTAACGAACAGTCAAATTCTCGCCACTTTATTACCGACTTGAAAATGCAAATTAATCGGCAACGAATCGAACGCCTCTTTCTTCTGGTAATTTTGATGGGGGAACTTAAGAATCACTCGGGAATGTTACATTTTCGAAACGGTTTCCACGTCAGTCGGTTTTTCCAGGGAGAGTTACGCGAGTGCCAGCTGAGGGAACCGCAAGACGCGTCACTGTCAATGCGGAGGAAAGGGTAAAGACGTGTAACCGTTTCACGGTGGTGCTTTCGCGCCTGAACTTCTCGTCGAACTCGACGGGGCGCGCAAGGTTTCCATAAATTACTTCGCTACACTCGAGTCTTAAGTTCCGCGTCGCGCCTGGTTCCTCCTGCTGCATTCCGCCGAAGTTTTTTCTCGCCGCGACAGCCGAGAATCGATCGTTATTCCACGTTTCACGGGTTGTTGTCTTGTTAGCCGGCTCATCTGTGCCGCGGCGACGCGTCGGAGGGAATTCAATCTTTTCCGCAAGGTGGAAAATGTGCGATTATGAGAACATAGGTCCCCTTTGGATTTCCAGCTGTGTTCCATTTTGCGTGTCATTACTGATTCGCTATGACGCTACATTGCGGCGTTATAGAATTATGCAGTTGAAATTGTATGTGTAATCGCGGTAGTATTGCTTTATTAATTGCTGGAGATGAGTTTAGTAGGTACGTTGATGTGCGTTGTTCTCTTCCTATCCTGCTTCAGTTTACAATCAGTATTCATATTTTATAGGTCATTGTGTAAGTTAGGGTGGCTCTTATTTTCGACTTTTGAATTTTCTTCGCGGCACCCCTCAGAATAGTTTCAAGTAATAAAAAAAAATCTGTGTAAAGTGTGAGTCCGATCGGAAAACGGGAAAAGGTGCCCCTATTTAGGGTCTATATCTTCGACATTTTTGCGAATTTCGGTCCCTATTTTTCAGAAAACATTTATGACATATCAAACGCTGAAAATACGAAAACAAAATTTATCTTTTTGTAGGGATGTTAGGTGAGAAAGGCAGAAGTGAATTACACACTTGTAGAAGAGTAAAAGAAACTATTTATTTAAAGGAATATGGTCAGGCAACGATGCCTCTCGTTTGACGGACTCTGCAGGACTGCCTTCATTCATTCTTATCTTGCGCTCCCCGGGATTCACACTTACACACACACTCTCGACACGCGCTCCGGTCACCAAACTCTCCATGTGCATTCGACGAAACCATTCAAACCTCACACCCCTGACGCATTCCACACTCTACCATAAACATCCGCTCTCGATCCCAATCGCTCTGGTCCAAACATACTTTATTAAACGAAGTCTTTGCACTCCCACATTTTTGGCATATTTCAGTATATGCCCCTCCTTAAATGTTTAAATAATAGTGCTTGAAAGTAAAAATTACAATTTTTTTTCGTCTTCATAAATAAAAAGTGTTCGAGAAGGATTTAAACTTTCAAAATTTGATAAATAAATTGATCTTTTAGTGCCTCGGATTATTTTCGAAAATCGTTTGTCGCACGAGAATAAGTAATAGAACATAAATGATGCTCCTTGTTTGGATCTATAAGTTTTGTTTGACATATTTTTTTATGTAATTAATAACTTGGACGATATCATTATGAAATCGGTTTTCTGAGCTGTTAAATAATTATTTAAATGTTTAAGGGCCCAGGGGCACCTTTTACCGTTATCCAATCGGGATCAAACTTTACACAGACTTTTTTGGTATTATTTGGAACTCTTTTGGGGGGGAGGGGAGAGGGGGCTCGATGAAAATCTTTAAAAAAAATTTCACCAGGAGTAAATAATAGCGATCCTACAGTAAGTAGATGTGTATTGCTTCGTTTCGGTGTCTCGTCTTGTGTTATTTTTAACCGACTTCAAAAAAGAGGAGGACCGATTTTGATGACCTTTTTTTATTCGAAAGAGGATGGTGCCCCGTTGGTCCCATCCTACGCGGAATCAATATTGGCCCAATATTTTACCAGTTATAGTTAATAATAATTTATATGTTTGTCCCCTCATAACTCCTCAGTATATGGGGTGATTGTGCCACCTTACACTAAATTAACATTGTCCCAATATTCTGACAGTTATGGTTAATAATAAAGATTATTGTCACCTAATTATTAGTATTTTATCTACGTACGCACATATCTCATCCGCATGTTGTGTCAATATATATAACACTACAAAGTTAAAAATAAAAAAATTTAAAAGAAAATTAAAACTGACTTCAAAAAAAATATAAAATTGCACTAAAAAGTAAATAATAAATTTTTCCCTTATTTAATCTACGATTCTCATATTTTTTAAATCGGTGTCTTATCATTTGCACAGTGTAATTCTGGCGCCGACTTAAAAAATATGAGAATCGTAGATTAAATAAGGGAAAAATTTATTTTTTACTTTTTAGTGCAATTTTATTTTTCTGAAGTCGATTTTAATTTTTTTTTTAATTTTTATATATGCAAAACTTTTACAACACTTTATTTACAACTCTATTGGTATAACGAGGAGATTGAGTAATACCAAATATCTACATGCCCTGTTGCACTTCATCATTCTTCGATAATGATTTATCACACTATTCTTTTGCAAACATACACTCATTTTAGTTGAATTATCAGCCGACGTTAGTCGTCGTTGTTTATTTAACAAACCATTTCGTGATATTTCACGGCGATCAGGGAAGACACACGTTGAAGAGCGACGTCTGGTCTTTCGCGGTGATGCTGTGGGAGATCCTGACTTTCGCGAGGGAACAACCATTCGAGGAGCTTCCTGACCATCGCATCGTCGAGAATGCGACTTACTTTTACCAGGAGGACGAGAGAAGGGTGAGTATTCGTTGGATATCCTTCTTTCATTATCCTCGCATACTTAGCTTAATGCACGCGGCGAGTTGCTCGCATTAAATGCCGGTATTACTCTAAACCTTTCACCACGATGAATGCCGCCATTTGCACCGTCTTTCAAGCCTACGACTACTCTTCTCACATTTTGACGACTTACCTCCCTCCAACGGATTCTCATTAGAAACGACGGATTATTCCATCACTTTCAACCAAAAATGATCTCACTTAACGACTTGCTCCCTTATTATCGACGCGATCGTCCAATAACCGAGGCATTGATAGAGAAAACTGACTAACGCACATTGAAAAAAAGTAATGTAGATAATACATTATTGCTACCAACTGAATTTCACAAAAATTTGTGGGTTAGTCCGTTTTTCCTCTCAATGCCTCAATTCATCCTCGCATCGAAAATTCGAAACCCAACTAATTCCAGTAGTACAACATTTAACTTATATCGTTAGAATTTTCGTATAATATATTAAAGTCCACGCAAGTTTCATCCGCTCAGAGAATAACTCGCGGCGGATGCTGTTATCGTTCGCAGATCATTCTTCCATTGCCGAAGAACTGCCCGAAGGACATCTACGACCTGATGCGCGAGTGCTGGCAGAGGAACGACGTGGACCGGCCGTGTTTCCGCGAGATTCATCTATTTCTCCAACGAAAGAATCTCGGCTACAAGCACGGGGACTCGAACGACACCTGATACAGAGAACTAGAAGGCTGGAACCTGATCCGGCTTTCTATGATCGGCGAGCTAAACGGGAATTGGTGGCACAGCCCCTTGACGACCAAGCTGCACCAAGTCAGACCAAGTTAGTACATACGGTGACCGATCGTTCCGGACGGCGATCCGTGAATCGTCGTGGATGAAAGGTAAATCGGTGGTTATCCCGTGACTGTCGAGCTGACTCCCGCTGGGAGGCTGACCAATTCGTTCCCCATTTTTCGTTGGCAATTAGGCGACAAATCTGAGATCGGCTCCGAGAGAACTTGACACTGAATTCTCGATCGTTGATTCGCTGCTACAACCTGCTACTCCCTCGCGAAGATTCTCGGTAAACTAATTCAATATCGATCGAATAAGAGAAGTTTCACAGGCACTTGGCCGTTAGAATCGAGGCCAATTGGATTTAAGAAGTTCGAGAGCTCGAGTGTTTCCATCGAATGTTTACTTCGAGATCGGTCGCTGTTCGATTGTTTCCCGGGGAAGAGGTAGAGGCTATAATTAGTCTGTTAAGCACCTTTCTATCGGCGAGTGGCAGCAAGGGTCGCGGCAATAATCGGGGGTAGAACGGGATTTGCACGGCGATTTGATACGAAATGGAACGTTCCTAGCGCGGGCCAAATAGACAATGAGCACGTTCGATGACTCGCACGTACCTACGCGGTTCTGAAATTGATACTGTCGGCAAACACGTTCACCGCGGCACTTGTATCACGTTCGAAATACACGTGGCCTGGGACCTCGAAAATCGCGGGAGGCACGTTTTTCTAGGATGACGAATGATCTACAGCAGCCCTTCTTGGCGGAGAACTCTTGTCTGCAATGATTTGGGGTGTTAGGAAGCTGAGGGGAGAGATGTAACAACGGCTTAAAATTGAAATATATGAGAGAACCTCCGGTTCCCTGAATCAGTAACAGTGATAGCTGCCTGATCATTCAATACTTGCAGAGATTTAGACATTCGTATCATACCAGTTTCAGTTTAACGCGATTGAGAAGCAATGTAAGCGGCCCTAAAGGCCGTGGCGGCTAGTTGAAACTACCTATTCGTTACGTTCGAAGGACAGGGCCGAAATTGCCACGCGCGATCCTCCTTTTTGTAAAATTTTAATTAACCGCCGCTGACGAAGGGGAAATTCAGCGGGTACGCGCGGGCTTTTGTATCGGGGAAGTTCTGGGGGCGCCGTCAGAACTTAGGGTTGTCGATTAAGTTCGATGGGGCCGTATCCTGCGACGGGGCAGGTTTATCGAGTAAGGAAAAAGAGAAGAATGGGAAAGAGGGGAGGAAGGAATTCCTTAAGCCGCGGGCTTGCGTTAAGTTCCCTGAAACTACTAATAAGCTTAAGGATGCGCTTTAGCCGAAGTGCATAAATGTTTGACAATACCACTAGAGGTTGCAGTATAAAATTCGTATATACATAATAGCGTGTAAAGAATGTTAAAGGATTAACCGATAGACATGAATTATATATTAGCGACGTCGTTTTAAGGCTTCGAATTCCTCTCGGCGGTGGGGCGGCCGTTTTGCACTCGTTACACCTATCGATTCGCGGAACTTGGTCGCCGTACCGAGAATCGAATCCGACAAAACCGCTAGTCGAATGCAACGTGATTCGACCTGGGCCCGGGTGAAAGGGGATGGGACGTAGCAGGAGAAGCTCGTGTGACCTGAAGTTAAGTTTATAGGAAGGAATAGACACGGTCCATTTACCCGCTGGATGTTCTCGTTTGCTTCTACCTCGGACGAATTTTTGCCCCCGGAAGATCGACGGCTGCCCCGAAGATTGCTTTCGCGGATAATCGAACATCGATTCTCGTTATCATTGCGATCAACGTGGCTGTGCGTTCGGTCACGCCAATGGAGAAGCTTGTCCATTACTTGATCCTAAATTGAACAGCAGTCCCTTTCTCGTGGAAACTAATTAAAATTCCAGGCAAATTAACGTAGTTGACTCGTTTCATTGCGATCGAGGTGGCATATCGTTTATCGTGTCGAATACATATCATGAAAATCTGTAACAGTCGACTATCCTTTGAGCTTCCAAAACAGTTTCTCGCGTTTTAGAAGAAATAGATAGCAGACGTACGCGGCGTGAGATACGTGTACGTGACGAATGAATATTCATCGGGTACGGGACCGTGGTCCGCGTGGAACAATGAGAAACTTATAATTGTTAGAGTGAATCGGGTCGTCTAGAGGGCGACGGTAAAACAATGCGTTGTTCTGGAATTTATAGCGTTACTCAACCAAACAGTCACACCCATGATCTGTGAAATATAAATTGCCGTAGGAAGCGTGAGTGATAAACGTGCGCGCGACTGGAAGTAGTCCGGCGAGAGGGCAATCGACTCGTCGATAATTTGCCCATCGTTTCGTATAAACGATAAAGAATTGGAAGTTGATTCGATTTAACGAGTAATCGAATGTCGGATTTAATTGAACATAGCGGCAGATGTCGTATAATATCTCGTCCTTTTGCAGGGCTACGTCCGTCGTTGCCGAAATTAATTGTGAGGTTTCAATTTTGAATATGAAAAGTCTACGATATTGTCTATGACACGACGTTGGTAACTTAATATAACATTAAACTAAGATCGATAACGGTAAGGAATACTGCCACTCTATTAGGGAATCTACAATGTCGAGTGAGAATTTCATTTGGATCCCGTCTCTCGAACAGAGTGACGAGGGATCATTCGCGTTAATTCGTGACGAGCGTTATACTATCACGGGAAACAATAAGGAAAACAATAAGGGGCGAGAGAGAGAGAGGAAGAGAAATCACGGTCGATCGTGCAGAACTCGACGGGTCGCGTTGGATCGGTGTACATACATATCCACATTGATGAGCTTAATGAAATATTATTGGTGGCAATTTTGGCCGACTTTACGGACGTCTTCTGCGCGATCGAACGGAGTGGAAGTATGCACACAGTCCTTCCTACAAATGGAAATTAAAGGAAGTGCGTTCTCCGGCGCTACATATCGCATTCTAATAAGAAAGAGCAAATAGAATTTCACATATTTTCATTTCAATTACGAATGGGATCACAAGCTTTGGTATTTTCGATGAAATATTTTTCTTTCTAGAAATTAATTTCCTTCCTCGCGAATTCGGACGGATTTATGACAATCACTGTCAAATTCACGTTCGATCAATGGGGTAGGGATAAAGCGATCTCCTTTCACGTAGTTAATTAACGAAATTGATATTGTTAATTAAGTAGGAGCAACGAATGTGATTATTTAAGGGTCGAATATCGTATCATTGACATATCATTCGTTCGACGAGTATAATTTAATTCTATTCGAGGGGAACGTGAAAAATACGAGGAGATCGATACGAGCTACATATCCTCATACTACGATTTGAAGGATATAATATACGAGGAATTTTATTATGTTGTAAATATCACGAAATCGAACATGCCGCGCATATTTCGTTCTCGCAAAATGTTTCTCTTTGTAGGAAGAATTCCTACAGTGTGAGCCGAATGTTTGAGAGTGAGCGAGAGAGTGAAGAGAAAGACAGCGAGAAAGAGAAGAAAACAGACAGAGAAATAAATATATATAAAAAAATATATATATATATATCATAAATCGTTGAACGTCAAGCGGCGAGGAGAATTCATTGGACTAAACTATTCCATCGTTGCGATAATTCTTACGAGTCGTGAGAAACACTTTGTACAGTTTGTAATAACGGAAACCGCGAGTGTACGTGGTGTAATTCATTCATTCACCGAAAAAATGGTTGATTAACTGTTATTAGGGCGCCTTTTGGTTTTCAAAGTCGACGAGGTCGGTTATAAAACAGGGTTTAACGTTTCACGATACCGTTCGATCAATGAAACGGAGTTCCACTTCATCGTTCTTATTTTGAATTTTATTTTAACTGTAACACACGAGGCACAATAAGATTTATGAAGATCTTTAACCCTTTAGCGCTGGCGCTCAGATCCCGTTGAAGGAAAAATATCCCGTTTTCTTTTTACTATTAAAAATGGTTTGAATTTTTATATTTTTATGTAGGTAACAAAATTCATTTTCTTTTTATTTTTTCAGTGGTTTAAATGGTTAAAACAAATGAATAAAAGTAGCTCCAGCTTTCGTCATTGAATAGAATTATTCCAATCGTGTTCTTAATCTGGTGCAAACAGCGTTAAAGGGTTAATAACATTCTTCGATTTGTAATAACAGGGCTACTTCCTTCCTAAATTAATTCATCTTCTCGCTCAATTAGGATTGCCATCTTTCTGACTTTCAACAGAAAATTCAATTCTTGACCATTCATTTCTGTTCTCCCATTAGAGCCACCACTCTTTACTCTTCGTAGCATGATTTTGAGTTTTAAATATGATTAACGGTTCTGCATACATTCCTCCAGCGTTAGGACCTTCTATATTACAACGAATATCCAGTTTTTGTACCATAAAAAGATGGCAGTCCTAGGCTCGACGCGAAACAGGAAGCTGCAAGTTGCAACACATAGGATTTGTAGTTCTGGGTTCTCAAAGGGACCTCGTTTTCTCGTTTCTTTTCCAGAAGAATTCGAGGGGTCCCCCGGTATCGAGCATAACGTTTTTTGCTTTCACTACCTGCAAAACCGATCCCCGTCGTTCCTTTGGTAAACGAAGCTTCCTTTTTCGCGCGTATTTACGCAACGGGAATGTTCGGGTTTCGTCGGACCGTCGGTCGCAAACAAAAGTCGTGAACACGGAAGTGTCGCGTACACGAGGGAATTCCGCCGTTTGCCGATGGAATTTAATATCCGCTGCCTTCGTTATGAAACACGACCGCGGTTTTTCTCCACCCTTTTCCCAGCGGCCGTGCACGCGCGCGCCGCCAACCGAGCTTTCGCTTTTTGCAGCCCGTGAGAGGACCGCAGAAGCGAAACATCGGAATCGATATCTACACCGGTGAGTTGCCTGACGAATTTTCACCAACAGCAATAAACCATGTATCAAACCTCTGCCATTGAAGTCTCTTTTCCGTGGAATCTATACCATGCTGATTAAGAAGCTCCCTGCACTGTGAATTTCATATCAAAGGAGTTAATAAACACGAGGCACGCGGAATTATCACCCCGCGTACCATCTAATCAAGGAAATGTAATCAACGAAGATCGAAGGAAGCTAAAATAACAAAGTCCAACGACTCCTCGCTAGGCATAGTTCCGTGGCAAGGAAAAGGCACACTTTCTATCTGCACGCTTCTAGCCATCTGAAAATTTCGAACGATATAGGATCCACCTTGAAGGACGTTGATTCGCAAAGCTCTAGTTGTACCTAGACCCTTCTTCGAAAGATGAAGAACATAGCTTCCTTCTCCGTTTATCGCTGTTCGTGAAAATTTGCTGGTGAAGGCGGAGGAACGCGGCCGAACCTCGTTTAGGCAAATACACGTCGCGGATTCGTGGTCCCGCGGATAACACGACGCAACTGCCAATCTCCGCGTTCAAATATAAACACGATGAAATGGGTTGCAAATAAGCTGGCCGCGCACGGCCGCAGGTACGGGGCCGGTTATCTATTGTTATCGGCGAGCGTATTGACTATGGTGCGTGGTTGGCACTCGGAACACCTTCGACCTATCCCTGTATAAATGTCACACAGAGGCACACGTGTATTTAATACGTTTGTACATAGCGATTCGTTTTCAATAAATACTCAGCGCTTCGACTTTTATACCTGTTGTCCTCCCTTGCGACCTTAAACCTGCTGGGGGGCGTCCGGCGACATCCTACGCGCTCCCTGGAAAGAAGAAGACAACGTGGCCCGCGACTACCGTCTTCTCGCACTAATTCTATATCATTTGGGCGATCGTGCTTCTTTCGTTTAGTTTGCTTTTACTTGGACTGTGCGCCATTTCGGAGGTTTAGATGGGGAAGCTTCCAGCGCTGGAATTTCTGGGAAGAATCTTTCGGAGGGAACGTCGTAATTGTGCGGCTGGGAGGTAAGTCAGCATTAAATAATTATATAACACTTCGTTCTTTGGATTTCAGATGCTTCTTATTTAATTTAGACCACGTAGTTGTGGCTCTCTGATTATTTACTGAGGTGTAAAATTGATCATTTTCGGCTCAGCATAGCGCAGCTATCTTGAATAACTGTTGTCACGTTCGGCTGACAAGTTGAAACGTTCTGGAAATTCTTCTCAATTCTTCTCGATAGCTGATAGTTTTTGTTCCCCGTCAGATTTTAATCAAATATAAATCCCATGAGTTTTATTCGTTATATGTTCCGGATTCCTATGCGAAACAATTTAAATGTCAGGCGTCAACGTTCAATCGCCATCGGGCCAATTAAGAGACGAAATAAAATACCGATTTCTCTCGAAAGAGGGATTGATTTAACACAAAACCCGGATACAGCGCAAATAGGAATCAAGTAATCCAGAATCCGCTTACAGGCGAATCAAATATCTGATACACGAGTTTATAAAACTAAAGCTTTTTTTCGAGGAATTTCGCAGTAATAGTCGCAAAAAAATTTCATTTTCAGCTGGCTTCGTTTTTCAATCAAACTGCGCCGTATCTTTTTCGAGCTAATCGGTAACGCCAGTTGGAAAACGAATTTCCACAAATCGTATCCGTGAAAAAATTGTTCTCCGTTTTGATGGGATATAGAAAGTTTAAAGAATCAGCCACTGTAGCGGCACCTGCAAGTGTAAAAAAATCTACCAAATTTTTATGAAAATCTTGCTTTCAAATTTTTTATATTTCAAGCTACTCCTATACTGTAGCTAAGCTGTAAATATATTATTAGTGTTTTATTACATACAGATGAATAACATTTCAACTACTCGTCAATCTTCGCATACAGTCAGGAGCTCGGCAAATGCAACATACTCGGTGAGTATTCTCTCAGTGGCTCTGAGCTACAATTGATTATCTTCCATCAACAATAATGAATGCTACGTTAAAAATGCACCTCCCCGACTGGGTTAAACATAAATCTAAATCGTTTGCTGTGTCCAAAGCGACAGCAGGTAGTGTTTCACAAATCGGTTAATGGAAATGAAAACACCGATCGATTCCCAGCAACGACAGTTCCCGCGTCGTTTCGCGTTACTTTGCCATAGTAGACGTGTCTCTCGATGCGTGTGCGACACGAACACCGTAGCTACTCCTTCGAACGGTCGTTATCGACGCGCTATCTCGATGGATATGTACGATGTGACCGAGCATCGGATAAAGCTAAAGGCAGAGAGAGGTAAGGAAACGTGTAGTGAGCTACGCTAAAAGGGGAAGAGAGGAAAGACGGAGGAAGAGGGTGCTGTACTGCGTGCCCTTCGTGACCCTGCTGCAAGGGAAAGCCGAAGGGCGAGGTACAGGAGGGGTGGGGCCACGACTGCGACGTTAATCCGATGTGAAACACTCTCTTGACCCTGCTGCTACTCGAATTTTCCGCGAGATTACCTGCGCCAGTGGCTGGTCCCCTTTATTTTAGAGTATTTTCGTTCATTAGCGAGGTGCTTCTGCAATTTATCATCGTTTGAACACTGTAGAATAAAAATACGAAGATAAAGGGGATATCTGTTCGGAAAGGACCATCTTCAACGGACGATTTACATTTCGCGCAAAGTCTGTGTCAACGCGTCCACGAATTCGGCGGGAAGAAAGTCAGGGGGTTGAATGTGACGAGGGTTGGATTCGGGTATAACACGTTAATCCTTCGGGACACGTTTCACGGTATCCTACCTAATCCTTCTATCGAGAGGAATTAGCATTCTAGGGTAGGCATTCGTTTCAAGGTGAAATACGACGTGGCATTTTTTTCACATCGCTTTGAAGTAATAATTCCAAGTGTAGAACGAGATCCCGAGAAAATCTTGGGGATGAAAGAAATCTTACTTCTCTGTAACTGTATCATTCTTGGAATGGAACACTTGAATCCAATATTGAAGGGCGATTGAAAGGAAACGTGATCGAAGATGATTAAAAAAATTGTAAGTGTTGTAAGAAAATTATTCGTTATGTTACTATTTCAGTCGGGAGAGAACTGGTAATAATTTATACAATTATCGATTAGCTACGTGACGATATTAATTGCCTGAAATTAAATTCGTTGTTAATGCAATAGAATCTTTGCTAAATTACATAGAGCTCGAGCGGTGAGGCTAATTAATTTTGATTAATTCCAAATATTATTCTCCTATTACTGCAGCCACATGGAAGATGATAGTTCGCCGTAGTTAGAAATATTTAACAGAGTTTACCGAATTCTCGGTAAGCGTGCACGAAGCACGAGAAAATAAAGCAACTGCATATCGCGTCGATTGTATTTTTGTCGGTGCATTAATTTTAGCGAAGAGAGAAATGAAAATTTCATTCGACCAATAATCGATTGTTCTCCCGAATGTTGAAAAAATAAAACAGGCTGTAATATGATAAAAAGGTACGTGCCCACGACTGTGATGAAAGTATGGGTAACGTGAAACGAACACGCGAGCGAAAACTACAGCTGTAGGTATTCCAAATTTTTTCGTTAAGTTTCCCGTTCGCGTGGAATGTCGCGTTAATTCAGCTTGTAACGCGTGGGAAACATTTTTATCCGGCTACACAAACTGGGGGTACAAATAATATTGTTTTCCTGTGAAATACCTTGCTCGTGACCCAATCAGTATTTCCATTAACGTTATGCAGCATTTTTACGCGTGTTTATTACTCTGATTAGAATAATTTGTAGGGCAGGCTTCTGGATAAGAGAAGGGAGTAAAATAAATATTAAGAAGGAAGGAAATATTGTGCAAGCAATACAATTGTATATTTATATTCTTACAGTAATACATTGAATGGCCAGCTTACATAACATGTTGAAGTTTCTAAATTATATCCGAGCCGAGCGAAGGAAATTTGAGACTGCTTCGATTCATTTTTGGATTTCAATTTCTAGGAGAAGCGGAAGGTTTATGACTGTCCAAAAATATAGGAGGTAAACCGAAATTATTGTCGGATCTCACGTGTCAGTCGCGGTGTCAATCTGAAAATGATATTTTTATTACTTCACCGTCCAACTACCGCAAATATTGAATTTCACGATGCCCCCTCCAAATCGTGACAGAGATTGAGCCCAATATACGTCAAAAATTTCATCCTTGGTTGATTGAACATTATTTATCGCCCAAGTGCCCCATGATGAAACCATTACTGCAGAGGCAGATCGTCGAACCCCATCTTTACCAGACAAAATCGATAATCAGTGCACCTGCTTTTGTCACGAAAAGCGTACTAACACACCTACAACTTGCTGGCTTTCCTAATTGATTTGCATTTAATGTCAGGTGACACACTTCTTACATTTCTTTTCATTCTGGCTGCCTCTGCAAGCTTCCTTCAGCCTTCTGAACTCTTCAAATCTTTAAATCCTCCAGCATAGACTTCATTGAAAGGCTATAACAAGGATATTGATGAGAAATGAGGGAATTTTGTGGAGATTTGACTTTGGAATCTTTCATTTGATAAAAACTTCTATTGATGCACATTGAGGAACAAGTTTTCTCTTGCATGAAAAATTTATATCAAACTTACATATTGCAACCGCGACTTGAATTCTAAATAAATAGGATGCACCCTTCTGGCACACATATTTGCAGAAGCAGAGTTGGGCAAAATGGAATCTAATTACAACTTACAAATTACCATTAAACTGTAATTGTGTAGTTGATCACATATTATTTCCTGTAATCGTTAATGTAGGTGGCTGACCACAATTTTATCAACTACCTAAATTAACGATTACAGAAAATAATGTGTCCATTCAAATTACAGTTTAATCGTAATTTGTAAGTTGTAATTAGATTACATTTTGCCTAACTCTGAGCAGAAGGAAGTATAACTACGCGTAACACGCTGAATGATAACTCTAAAAAATTCCCATACTTCTCAATGAAGTTCTGAATGTTCACGCGCGTATGATGGATTCAGTCCTGGAATTTAATTGCTAGACTGTGTACAATCGGGGGTAGGGGCTACCGTAAATTGGCGTGTCCCGTCCCAGCATCGTAATTTCGCGTTCGGTGAATATACGAGAGGCATATTTCGACGGGAACCGGTAGATCCCTAACTGCATTAATCCTTTTAATATGAAAGTAACAACGCCCTGTTCTGCCGCTCACACCTGGTGCTTTGCACGAACGTTGGGAGAGCAGTGAGGAGGACGGAACAAAAGCGAAGGGAAGAAATTATTTATTGCGCGTGGCTTACGGTACCTTTAAAATAGTCCCAGTTAATACCCCCGAGGAAATCGTGTAATAATTAAAATCGCGATGCAGAGCGAAGGGGATGGCGTTATTTTATGAAATTTCGAAGCCGCTTCGTTCGAAGCTCGCACGCAGGCCGTGCACTGGGAGGGGGTACAAAAAAAAGAGACCGCGAAAATGCGAGCTGTGTATTGAAGAAAAATTGTTATCGATCCGGCGCGGCGAACGCGCACAGGTCTAAATAATAATCGAGTGCGCGCCGTAATGGCTCTCGCTGTTGTTCGTCAAACAGAAGAAACTAATCAATCAATAGTCAATTTACAGATAGAACGGGGCACTCACGTGATTAACCGGCGCGCATTGTTACGTTTCCGTGCCATACGCAAATTGTTTATAGCCGGGGTTCGAGATTAATGGACGGTGTGGCTTGTTCCGCCCGACGAGCAGTACAACACTTTTGTTTCAAATAAATCTAAATGATTGTTTTTCATAGCCGAAGGGAACGGGAGTTTTTCCATCATCGCGGGAAATACGCGTTAGTCGGAACAATTTTCCGTACAAACAGATCGACGACCATCAACACACAACAGGAAATACGCAGGACTAGAATGGAATTTAAATCAAGGTTATTGAAATGAAATACATGTTTTTGAAATACAACTTTCTGGCGTTTACTTTTTGAAATACTGGTAACAGGTTCTCGAAGCAGCTTGACATGAATAGATTTGAGAAAGAACGCGATGCCTTATGGCCACACAAATCTTCACTCCTGTATAGACACGCGAATTTAACGTTTAAACAAGTTTCAGGCGAAGTTCGAAATAGTTCGGAGTTCAAAATAGTTGCCCATGAAGTGAAAATGTTTTGGAGTCTTCGAGGGCTACCAAAACTGTTCTCGTTCGAGTGTGCTTGAGGTTTGAAGTGAATTTACTGCTTCTCTCCTCGAGACGTTTTTAGAAGCTTCCGAAGGTTGGAAGATCACAGTAAGAAGCCGATAGAGATTTTTCGAATGGTTTCCTGAATCCCTCAGACACATCGTAAAATGACGACGTGCAACTGCGTGGAAGTCTGAAAGCACGGCGCTATTCACAAATCTTGAAAATGTGACGTAAATCTGACGAAACATCGGGTGTATTCGAGCCAAATAAATAGATACTTATTAAAATCCAGAATTCTAGTTCTTCGCGAATCTTATTAATCAGAAAAATCTTTGAAGTTCTTGCGTCAGACACATAAACTTCCCAAGCAATCGAGCAATCATAATCAGGAATTATATTAATTTACTGTGTACGAAAGAAGGGTTTCAAATTCATTCAAAAATTGATTGCAACGTCTCGGAATGTCCGGGTGACATTTTGCTTCCCCCAAGTAAAGCTGACAGAGGACAGGCTGAAGAATTTCTTTCTCTTCTGATCCAGGAAGATAATCATCCGGGGCATTCTTCAACGTCCCTATTAGAAAGTGGCAAGGGCCGCTTCGTCGAGAGTAATTGAGTCCTTACGAATCCACCTTAACTGTAACGCCTCGCCCCACGGAAAGAAGCACGAACAGAATTATTGGATGTTTGCTCGTCGAGGAAGTAGCTTAACGGATGAGGACGTGAACAGACTTCCGACGGCCGGGAAATAAGCGAAAGACGGCGGAATGCTCTTGTTCGGTGTCGTCCAGCTTGCTATATTTTCCGAACTTTTAAAGGACCGCGGGAATTGTCCTGGGAACGATCGCTGGCTCCAGTCGAATAACGTCCTCTCGTGGTATGAAATTTCTGGCCCCCCGTTGGCCACGTTTTCCAGCGCAAAGCGCATGAATCGGGGATGAAGGTACGCGTGTGATTTAATTATGGAAACAGAACGAAACTGTGGAGACTATTTCGCGTCTGACACGGGGTATTATACTTTGTGATCCATGAAAGATTTGAAAGACGGCGTTGATTACTAAGGCAGTAGTACAAGTCGACGAATGGCGCTACAAAGAGAAACTAGGCTAGTGAGCAGTAGGGATCATGAATCGAAGGCATGTATTTGAATAGTAACTTTCGAGTATTATTAGTGTAAACATATAGGATAAGAATTTAGAATTTCGACCGTATTTTTACAGAATATAAAAATTCGGTTGACCGAACCTACGCGCTGATATCACTCTATGGTTTTTATATTCATGTAGGATAAGGTAACTATGGTAATCGCCTTAATTTTCTACCCGAATCTGTCTTGAAACACTTCTTCAATGGGACGATATTTTACGATCGCAGCAACTCTGTTGTAGATGCAACTATCGTAACGAATCGAGTCGATCGATTGGAAGCTCCCAGGTCGACAGCCACATTGTTGCTATCGAAAGAGTTCCCGATAACCGTCGGGATGATGCTGACGTTGACGAGAACTCTCTATTAACGGGTGGAAAAAGTGCAGGTCCAGAGGAAAACACACGTACCCTCTTGCCTATGTGTCAAAAATACATTGACAAAAAGAACGGAAGAGTTTTCGAAGTGGACTAAAGACCGTACGACAGCCACGCCAATTTACACATGTACCATGGCGTCCCATCAAACGTAACGATTTCATCGGAACAGCTCCGGGTTTCTCTTGCACGCGCAAATTCCAATTAAAACCGGATAAACATTATACGATCCTTTCATCCCTTCAGAGGGACGGGTGGCTTTTCACCGGGGTTTCGCGATATTTTTCACCGATCCACCATTATATCCATGGCTATTCAATTAAACTAATCGATCCGCGGCATAGATTTTTCCCGGGCGAAAATAAAAATAAAAAGCCCACGGTCCGACGTCCATTTCCATTTCGCCGATACTTCCGTCCCAGGCCGCTTCGATGGGAGCATCATGCATTATTGATCGAGTCCGATATAAATGCCGGAAGTTGGCTGAACCGACAGCAAGAAATTCATGCGCCCGAACCCCTTCGAGATGCTTCTCGTTTGGATCGTCGCGCGTCACCTATCCTTCCCATTCAAATTCCGTTTTCCTGCTGGCTATAGGCGAAGCAAAGGGTCATATTGGCTGCTCGAGATTGCTCCTTCAACCCTGAATTAGTTTTACGATCTCCACAGCATCCTATGCCGCGATATAAAGTAACACAGCAATGTGTACATCGCATAGTTCTGAAAGCAGCGATTACTTTTTGGTTGAAGAAGAAGGATGCCTATAGTAATAATATAAAATTCTTTAAGAAGCTCGGATAACTCCGTCGAAGCAATATAGTGTAAACAATCTCGGCAAACGAAAGATACGAGTTCGCAACATCTTTTTCTGGAACGATGGATTCGTCTGCAGTGAATAGGGATTGTCAATTTTGCGAGACTACAGCAAACCGAAGACCAACAGTCGTAAATGGAAAACTCGGAAACTTGAAAACTCGTCTGTTATCCCCGGGAGAATTGGAAGAAATATTCTTCGCTGAAGCTTGCATCGAGGTTACTATACGCGCATGATGGATGCGTCGGAGATTACGCTGTAAGGGCGCAGCGTTCTTTGCGCTGCTAGTAACGGTGGGAATAATTGAAAGCAGGGAAGCTGGGGTTGTTGGGGTTGATCAAACTCGATGCTCATTGATCAAACCTGATAGGAATATTCAGATACTCTGAATGCATTCCGCTGAAATAAATGTTATTTACTTTGATAAATTGATCCCGAAGGTAATATCGTTTGTATGATGTGGTTAACTGGCATTTGTTTAGCAATGAAGTTAAAATTTTCTAGAACAGAGGTTTTCATCATTTATATTGCCCCAAAGTGCAATAATGGCTGTTATATTGGTATTTATTAGCATGTTGCATCGCTTTACTCGTGGAGAAAATACACGCGAGGATATAAATAGGATTTAGCGAAGAACGTAAGTGCTCTCCTGTCCCAAATTTTTATGTAGATTCTCTATAAATATTCAATGAAGTGTCCTGCGGGCCGTTTTACGTTTAACCTCTCGTATATTACGCGAACTCAGCTAATTCCTTTTCTTCCTCCATCGGTTCGAAAGGGGCAGGGCAAAGAAGAAATGTAGGAAAAAGATTCCTAAACGTTTTGTATAATTTGTTCCTCCCTCTGACGAAGTACTTCGCCAGTTTTCCCTCGCGAAAAGAAATCATGAACGTACCGCAGAAAACCACAAAGCATCGTAGAGCAGGACAACTGCCACAATAACAGGAAACATTAAGCGACTGGAGCCAAAGCATCGTTGTATAGTATTTCCTTCGGCTAACGGCAATTGTGGAGCACAAAAGGCGCCAGGTTTTCGTTCGATTAACAGGAATTCTCTCCTGCTGAACGTGTCAACGGGAACCCCGAAGCAAGTCAAACAAACATTCGAAGACGCAAGTTCGCCAACTGCAAAATAACTTAACGCGCGACGGAAGTTCTGCCAGCACGATACCGTGTGTTTTATCGCGCCGCTTTGGTAATTTATTCCTACAGGCTCGTCGTAAATTTAAAGTCGCTGGAGATGAGTGCGCGGAACATATCGAATTTACGATAGCGCATTTACGAGCTCGCTGGAATGCGTCCGTTTCAGCCTCCCTTTATTACGGGGGCGGGCGAATTAAAATCGCTAAAGATCCGTCCAATCACTTTGCGCGTGCAGCGCGTAATAATCCGCGTTCGTTGGCGTGGCGCGTGTCAAAATTTCATTAACCCTCGACATAATCAAATCGAGAGGAAAGAAATGTGCGAGCCCCGTAACGAGCCACGATATCGAAAAAAACACTCGCGGCCCGTTGATTTTCAATTTACGATGCGACAGCGGCGTGTAACGGCATCGCGTGAATTC
Source organism: Andrena flavipes (assembly GCA_963971345.1). Classification (NCBI taxonomy): domain Eukaryota; kingdom Metazoa; phylum Arthropoda; class Insecta; order Hymenoptera; family Andrenidae; genus Andrena; species Andrena flavipes. The sequence continues at coordinate 26,057,194 of OZ020480.1, read as the reverse complement.
GACGAATCCCTTCCACGCAAATTGCAGAGAAATAAACGGGAATCGGTGAAATAAAAGGGAACACAGAAACGTGTTGTGAAACGAGTCAATTTCCGTTCGAAGCAATTTGAAATTTAAGCTACAAGAATTCTGGTTTGCCGTTTGACGGAGGACCACGCGATTTCCGCAATGTAAATTTGTTCAAACGGTAACTACTTGCCGCGTGCGTCGCCTTAGTTGGTTGATTTATAACCGTAGAGAATGTAAACTGCAGCCGTATACAAGTGTAACCGTGTCGTTTACAGCGAACAAGCTAACCATTGTGTTCTCTGTTTCGCTTTTGCCGCTGCGACGACCCGAGCGTTTCCCTCGAACCCGTTCCAGGACCTGTTTCATTAAGAAATTACCCTAATAGTGGTCATTGAATTTAAATGAAACTTCCGCTGCAAGTCGGGGCGAATGCTGTGAATTTTTAAAACCCCTTTTCGCTTGGCGCGGCGCGAACGAAAAAGATACTTTAAATTGACCTTTCATTTTTTGGAAGATCCACCTGCGAGCTCCCGCTAAATTTCATTCCTTCCCTTGCTAACCGAATTCTCGCGGGCGCGGACGCTGTTCTCCACAAAGGGGCGACCTGCGAACTTTACCAGGTGTTCGCGAGAAAATTCTGTAAATTTTAAAGAGGCCAGAATTCGCCGGATGTGGAGCGATACTATCAAGACTGGCACAGTTTCTTTCGCAACGGCTTTATTAGCTCCCCTAATGAACAGCGCGATGCTGAATAACCAATTTCCCGAGTCACGTCTAATTTATTCCACGCATTCTTAATGCAACTGTACCGCGAGTCGGCGAGCGTATTCGCCGCAATAAGGGCGGTCTGTATTCGTTTATATACGGCCGACCTCCAGGGAAATTATTTCAAGTACTCCTTTCTTGCCCTTGCTTAAGAAGCTGTCGGTCAGGAGAGCGCGCGGCAAGGTAGCGGGTCCGACGACGACCGCCGCTTCGAAGTTTAAACTTTAATCGCAAAAGTGGCCCGTCGCGCGGCGAACTGAGACAAGAGCAACGAAAACGAACCGCTGGAGGGTCGGGAAGGCCGGGGTGGGTGGACGAAATTTCGCTTGGCGCGCGCCTTTCTCTTTGCTAGGGAACGATTTCTTTTGTAGCGAGACGGCGCCAAACACAGGAGCAAGAGCTTAAAGGGTAGGCAGTACACAAGCTCCTAGAAAATATGGAAGTGTTGCATTTATAAATAGTGCATCTGTCACAGAGGATCGGAGTTCGAGGGCATTTGATCTTGGGGTTTGCATTACACCTTGCTTTGACTTTAGGCCTCACTACGTGCGCTGTACTGGTATGGCGTTCAGAACTTTAGGCTTTATCTCCAGGTTTGCCAGACACTTCGGAGACCGAGAGTCTCTGAAGTTGTTACACGTGGCCCTTTTAGGCCTCGTGTCGAATATGCCTCAATCATTTGGAGTCCTAGGTATGCGAAATTTATTAAATCGATGCAACATAAATTTTTGAGGTTTGCCACTTGTATCCTAGGTATATCCTATGGATAGAGCCGACCACGATTATAGTCCGGCACTTGCATCCCTTAAGGGAGTAGGTACATACTCCACTGTGACCGGTCGAAAATTCAAGCTATTTTTAAAGATTTTTTTCTCAGTAAATACAACATATAATAAAATAAATCTTTTTCATATTTATTAAGCTACTCTTATATTATACAAAAAAAAAAAATAAAAAGAATATTCTTAATTTCTGTTACTTGTTTCTTTTTACAGCGTCAATATGGCACTTAAACAAAAAACGGTATGTTCGTGGTGCAGGTGATTTCCCGGCTTAGGTTTACCCGAAACAAAAATTCGAAGAGATTCTTAATCTATATAAGTGTCTCTATCGTCCATACCTCAATTAACAATTTTTGCCGAAAAATAACCGAGATTTTTCTCGGGGAACATTCGAGAAATACCATTTTGGGGAATTTTTTCCTTCAAATAGGCGCCATTTTGTTATTTTTCAACAAATATTGTTAATTGAGTTACGGGTGATAGCGACACTCGTACAGATTAAGAATCTTTTTGGATTTTTTGTTTCAGATAAGTCTAAACCGGGAAATCACCTGCACTATATTTTTGTTTAGGTGCCATATTGACGCTTTGTAAAAAAAACAAGTAAAACAAATTAAAATATTTTTTAATTTTTTTGGTATAATATAATAGTAGCTTTATAAAAACCAAAAAGATTTATTTTATTATATGTTGTATTTACTGAGAAAAAATCTTTAAATGTAGCTTGATTTTCCGATCGTTCACAGGGAAGTACCCTCTTAAGGGGTAGGTACCCTCTTACTCAACAACTATAACACATTTCTCAAAGAAACTTGTTTCCTTTTAAGGATTGCATCTAGTACCGTGCATCGTAATTTTTTTATTTAAAAATATTTATCTATAACTAAGTTATTGTCCATCACACGAAGGTTCTCTCGAAAAAGGCTTCTGCGGTGACCACTGCCGCTCGAAAATCGATCATCTAAAATAAAAAAAAATCAAAAGAATTTACTTATTATATTATATTATCTAACTTTGGAGGAACGTAGGCACATTGCGGATATGAATTTCTATACAAAATTATCAATGATCACATAAGTTGTTCGAACTTGCTTGCCTTAGTCTCGTTCAGTGCTCCGATGAAGAACATGCGGTCTAAAGCTTCTCTTTGTTTCGAGGATTTCGAAGTATCGGCATTACGCGATTGACCCTATTAACTAAGCGATGATTATTGCGAATCAAGACTTCAGTGGCATAGATCCCTTTCTGGGGTCTCTGACTTCGGTAAGGACGTTATTATATAGGATTGTAATTAACTTACACGGAAGTACTTAGGGTAAACCCGGGAGACGTGGTTGGGCTGGAGAGTTGGTCTAGTGGCTATATTCAGACGCTACATCTGTGTATATGTAAAAGTGTGTTAGTACATAGTTTATCGTCTAATTTTAGTTAGCTTAGTTATCTAATTATTATTGTCTAATTTATTTATTGTTTAGACCCTGTAATTTGTATCTGCCTTATTTTTGTAAACCATGGGGATTCCCCGTAAAATTATTAATAAATAAATACATAAATAAATGCGTGGTGATGAACTAATTCGTTGTTCATAAGACTCAAAAAACTCACTTTCTTTTCATGTGCCAATGAAAACTTAACGCGCGACGGTATCGTCGATACTCTGACCTGAATATACATGTTGTTTTATTTCTCCGCTGCTATAATTCGGTATATTATATCGATAATAATTTTGACAACGGAGGACCCGCGAACTTATGTCCATTGACCGGTCACTTCCATTCATTTACGCTACCACCACGTGCCCCTAAATTCTTCGACACCTTTAGGGGAGAGTCGTACAATACCGACCGCTTTCAGTTTTTGTACTGTAACTTGGGCTACTGTTGGTAAAAATCAAGTTTCAAAGAAGTAATTTGTACTGCAAACAGTGCTTAATAAGAGGAGACGAATCGGTTTTCACAAGTTTTAGCGTAAAGATTAATAATTCGCAGGAATAACAAAGTTGTAATTCGCAACCACCGCAAAATTGTCATCCAGTACCGGTCACTCTAAGTTTTTGTACTTATAACTTGGGCTGTTGTTGGTAAAAATCAAATTTCAAAAAAGTAATATGCAGTACAAATTGTGCTTAATAAAAGAAGATAATTGTTTTTATTGAATTTTATCATAAAGATTAATAATTCGCTGGATTAAAAAAGTTGTAATTCGCAGCGAACAAAACTAACTTCTGTCGTCCGAAACACTAGCGTAAACGATAAATGCTTAGAACTCTGGTAATACTGAAAGAAAAAGAACGTCACCAGAATATGTTGCTACGGACTCTAGTGTTAATTTATTTCTCCATCGATAGTACAGGTAACTAACATTAAAAGCGAGATCTAGCTTTGGCCGGTACTGTATGCTGCCCGGGACTGTATGACTCTCCCCTACATCATCCTGCATGGCGAGACGGTGCCTTTCGTAACGCCGGTTAACGATTCATGAACAGTTTCGTCGTCGTAAGTCTCCGCGCTGGAGGCGTAAGGAAGTTTACGTGAATCGTGGTTTCGATGCCTCATGACCGCCGAGCCGATCGATGCTCGAGCGAACGTGACTAAACCTTTTTTTTCTTCCGACCGAGGGGGTGAGAAACGAGAGACGCCGGCATTAGCGTCCCTTCGCCGCCTGCCCCGTGGTGTGGGTTGCAGGTGCGAAAATTCCATTTCCTTCCGCCTGTCACACGACCAGGCCACAATTTTCGTTTTTCGCGTACGTGCGCAGACCCGGCCTTTAAATGTTCCAACGCAAGGAGGAGGGGCGGCGACGGGAGGGGGATGGGGCTCCCATGGTCCCAGGGGAGCAAAGCGTCCTCCTGAAGCCTTTCACCCCATCCACCCTCGGCGGGGGAGAGACGCGATCGGAAAGCCTTACTGGCAACGTGCTCGAGATCAATGACGAATTTAGTCGAGACGCGTGTCAGCCGACACGCCGCCAGCTATTTCCTCGTGACGCGCGAGATATCGCTGCAAAATGTTGCCATTTCGATGAAATTCAAAGGAGACGAGCGTTACGTCGTCGACGCATCACGGAATTCTAATGCCGCTTAAGACGATTCGCGGTTGAAGTGCCCGTGCTGGCGACGTTGCTGATCCCGTTTCTGGGCATGTCGGACGGAAGAGTGTCTTATGATAGGAGTAATAAATGGGATATATTAGCGAGTCGTGGCGTAGATCGTGGGAATCGTCGAATAGAGTTAGTAGGGTAAACTTGGGTAAATCCGTGATACTTTTTCATTTATCTGTAATTGTCAGGCTCAATTTAGATGGAACAAAAGCGAACAGACAGCGTTGATCTTCTAGTTTATGTTTTGGTACAATAATTAGTCAATTAAAGTTAGTGTGATAGAGTGAGAGAGCACTTTGTTCCAGCAGCGGATTATTCGTGAAATTTTTCGCGCTAGTTGTGGACGATCGCTTGTTTATGTATTATATGTGCTTTAGAAGATAAATGGAAAGTTCAAACTGCAGGTAAGTGATGGTAAAATGACACTTTAAGAAGTCTTACTCTTGAAATTATCATACGATAAGGCATCAGTGTTATTTTTGACTACGAATAACGACTAAATTCTTATTTTTCGTGTGCCTGAGACTACGATTCTGATTGCGCTGTTTGAGAAATTCTGATGGTCAATACCAGAAATAATGTTTGCTTGCGGCTCAGACATCTAACGATCATGAAACGATTGATTATACACAAAATAACAATAATATAAAATAATATAAAATAATGTAAAATAATGTAAAATAATGTAAAATAATGTAAAATAATGTAAAATAATGTAAAATAATGTAAAATAATGTAAACTAATATAAAATAATATAAAAAAGTAACTGATGGCCATATCACGGGCTAGTGAGATGAGAATCTTAATTTTGTATATTTTCAATTAAATATACATACTTAGTAAATTTCTGTTCACCTATTATTTGTTTCTCTGATGTCTGACCTATCATTATATCCTAGACTCATTTTCAGAATATATAAATATTAGCAGTTATTAGACAAATCCTAAAACTATCACAGATTTACCCGAGTTTATCCAATTCCTGATTCATGCTTCTTCACATAAACGTACTCTCTTGCCATTAACTTACATTAAATCCACTTTAATCTATCATCCAAATCCCCTTCACCAAAACATTACTAATTGTAAGAACTAAGAATACCTTTCACGCTACTGTACGAGCGTCAGCCCAGTCATACGGTCTCACCACTTATCAGGCGCCCGACTAATCCTCCTGCTATACTACTCGCCCTTCCCTTCAGTGCCGACCATAATCCTCGCCACCCAATCACCGCTTCCGTCCGCTCTTCTCCCTCTCAGCCCGAGCTCGTACTGCTTTCACTGCTTTCGCATTAGTCACGTTACGCGTGACGCGTCGCGACGCACACGCGACTCGCGTGACGCGCCGCGCGACGCTCGCGTCCGTGCACGTACGCCTTAAATCACTGAATCGTCGCTCGCCCGAACCGCCCTGCAACGTCTCGCGGCAAACAGGAGACGTACCCGCGATAATGCACCGGGCATGAAGGTACGATCGCGCGGAGCCGTGAATTTATGGACGCGACGCTCGCTTACCGGCGCCGCCTTAATTTCCAAATTGCACGGCACGCACGGCGCCGCACGCGCCACGCTCTCCTACGAACACCTAGCGTATCGCAATTCGAAGCGGCCAGTGATGCGACGCAGCATGCAATAATACGGGGGGAAGGAGGGGCGCAACGTTATCGGGCGAGATAAATTGCTCCCCCGCCGCCGCGGAAAAAGTCGTTTAAACAGCGTGTTTGGGAGTGGGGGTTATTAAACGAGAGGGGCACGAATTGTATCCGGCTTTGTAATTAATTTCGCGTTAATCTCGTGCCCGGGACCGCTGTAATGGCAGTGTTCATGATGAATATCCGGTCTTGATGGTCTTTGTGATAATTTTATTTTGGGGATGATGGTAGGTACCTTCGATTCCTTTATCCGTGGCCAGTGCAACGGCGTGGCTGCGAGGTGAAATATGGAATATGTGAAAACGATGCGAATGGACGATTTCCAACCCTTCCAACGAATTCTTCTAAAGCAGACTGACTCTACCTTGAAATCGAGGTAAAACAGGACATTCGCTTACATGAGACTTTCTACTGTATTCTGAGGCCATTCCTAAACTGAGCTCCGCTGTTGCGCACGTTACGCTGAGCGCTGAGATTTCCACAGACACAGATTTTTACCTCGGTAGCACAATTAGTAAGAAATCCACTCGCGGTTAGCGTAACGTTATCTTGATGTTACGGTAAAGTGATTACAATACTCTTTCCTGGTTCTCAACGCTTCGCAGCCGCGCACTCGGGTATCCTGCTCACGGTAATACTCCACTAAGTGTGTACTTACACTAGGCTGTTAAATTCCTGAGTGCACGCCGACCGCGATACCACTGCCTTAATTTTAAACTCGCTGGCCATCTTGTCGTTGCCGGAGACTTTAAATTCTGCGCGAATCCGCGACAGTGTAACGTAACGACCGACGATGGGTACGCGTCGCTGACTCTCCACAAAAAGCAGGAAAGCTGGTATAGGGTGCCTCGTGCGAAAGCTGGCTACATATTTCGGCTCTCAAGGCCCATTCGACACCAGTCTACGATCGAAGGGTATAGTCAATGGATACGCTTTCTATTTCGATAAAAATTACTGTCACGACATTCGTCAAAACTCTCGCTTTCAGGTGGAACCCAGACGACGAAGGAACCCCTCGAAAATCGAGAAGTCCCATTTAGTGGCCTTTGTGGGACGATGACTCTTGAACTTGAGAACTCGAGAACGTATATCTGTTCACGTATTTTCTCGGATTCGGATGAAAGAGACGCAAGAGGCAATTTAAATTCTTAAACGTGTGTTAAATGTAGATCCGTGGATAAATAGTTAGGATGGATTTTATTTGGGTGGGCGCGAAATATTTACTAAAGAATTAATTCTAGGTAATTATTTGTAAGAAGCTTCACAAATGTCTTGGGAATGTTGGGATATCTTCCGGTTATAATTGAACGAGATTTCTGTATTACCAAAGATGTGTGTTCAATAATGTCTAACAAGTTCACACCACCAACAGTACCTAGTTTCCCTTTTCATTTTACGGCCATGCACTTTCCCCACTAGCTTTGTCTGCTTGTTCATTTTCTTCGGCACGTACCAAACACTTCTTCGACCCTTTGAATGGCTCCACCTAAAGGACATTCGACGCCCTTTCGCCGAGTGGCGTGGTAAATGATTAAACGAATGGTGGTTTAAGGGCTGGAGGGCTGGAGTCGAAATTCGACGACGTGCAACGTCGTAAACATCTTTGCAAGGATAGCCAATGCAACACGAGCGTCTATTCGGATAACATGTCACTATAGGTACGTAGCTTTTTACGACTTGTGCTCGATTAAAATGTAGTGAAGCGCGGGTCAGAGAATTTTATCGTCTGCCGAAAGTGAAAGCGGGGAAATAAAAATGTTAGTGTAGGAAAATTCCTGATACGAGTGCTATTTCCTCTTATTTTCACTTCTTATCGCAAACAACGAACTGTGCTACTACTACGAACAATGTTCTTCACTTCAAAAACAAACCAAATAGCGTACTACGAAATAGATAATTAAATTTACTTAATGAACAACTTAGGAAGACTATCTACGGAACGCTCTTCTTTGTTTGGAGCTTCGTTCTACTTTCCAGTCGAACATACTCTACGCCTTTGTTTGCTGCTCCAAGATGAGGGGCAATAAATAAATACACCAAGGTAGAATACTTCAGAGAAACTTCAGAAACGATGCAATCCGAGCATCCTTCTATAATCCATCTTACAGACATTATCGAAAACTAGAATGGTTGTTCTACTACTTAATTATCCAGGATTCTAAACACTCCAATCCCTTTACACGATACTAAGCAAATATACCCGCGCTTCGCGTCGGGCCTCAGAGATATTAAGGATTCCACGAAAACACATTTCACCCCTTTTCACCACCCCCTTAGGAGTTGATTATGGCGAAATCCTGAAATTGGTTTTGGAGGCATTTATGTGAGTAACCTTTCCAAGTAAAAAACCATGTTGATATCTAATTGGGCCTAAAAGATTTTTCCTTTTTCCCCAGCCCAGAACTGTCCTGAAGCGAGCGTCTTACAACCCTGTCTAAAGTCGTTTCTAACACATTTTTTTGGTGAAGGATATTGAGTTTTTAAAAAGGTTTCTAAGCGAGTACCCAGAGGCCGAGAGCAACCTACCTACCAATTTCATAATCATTGGATCAGTGGTTTCTGAGAAACCGTGATTATCAATCGTATTTGATTAGAATTTTATATACCTATATAGGTTAAACACAATACTGATTTAATAATTTGAAGAAATTCTTTCCCAGTTATCCCACTGCTAAGTGCTATAAAGCCAAAAGGCTGCAGCCCATGTTCACGGGAATTCTCCGTGCAACACAAGAGCCTCCAATTCTGGTCAATTATTCAAGCGCGAAAGGTCAAATGCCGGCTGGTGTGTGTTAGTCATTAGCGGATACGCGAAAATTTCGCGCGTGCAAGCGATGCAGCCACCGAGGCTGGCGAGTAGCGTTACATAAACGCCGGGCCCTCGAGTGCTGCAGCTGAAACAGCGTTATACGTAACGACGATGCCCGGCCACGTCGCGCTAAATTCAATTCTGAGTATCTTTTCATCAGGATTCCTTCCATGCATACGTTATCCCCGGCGAAACGAAGCCGCCCCGTTGCCGCAGCAAAACCCCCCAGGTTCGCGTGTCGCGATCGCTTGACACCGGAATCGAGATACACGCGCGAGCCTGGCCCGTCCAATCAGAATCTAGTATCACGCGTGGACAGACACGTATTCCGCTCGTGATCCTACACCGTGCACTTCCGAAGGGAATATTCAAGAAACCCCGTATTTGCCTGGAGCTTGTGAGGAGTGACCTTATCGAATTGCAGATATGCTAATTCGGTAGGTTTTTAGTCTCAACGCGCAATTGAATATGTGCGAGGTGACCGTAGACGTGTATTCGAAGCTCGAAGCACCGTGTTTAAGCGTTGATTTAATATTTGCGGTGCAGAGAGGCACTGCTTAGGTGGTATGTCACCTCTGTTCCTGAAATAGAAGGCACTCGATGAAGGCGAGTTTCATAACAGAGCCACCTAGGCACAGAAGCGCGAGAAATTAAAAGCACACGGACTCACGATCCAAACCAAACATTTGCCCAATGATCCCGCGTGGCTGGAGAAAAAAATTCATTTTCATGTGCCGTTTCTTTCGAACCGTGTCGCCTGTACGTCGACTGGGAAACTTACGCGGCAGCGGTGCTGCTCGATGACGATTACCCATTACAAATCCAGCTCGTTCGCTTGTTCAACTGCTCTGTATTTACTCGGAATAGATGGAATCGATGCTCATCCAGCGGCGCTGCTCCGGCCGGGGCACGTTTCTCTGCGTTTTCGACTTCACGGTACACGTAGTATCGTTAACAGGGATCGCGATATACGCGGTGACCCATTTTCATCTATGAGCGCGCATATAGTTCGGACATCGCGTTAAACCGACAGAACTGAATCGGTGAAAATTCATTGGAAGTTGATGGTAACGTTGAATTTCGAAGAGCACAAGACTGCAAGTACGAAGAACGGGGCTTCAGCCTATTTTTCTTAAGTTCTTCTTCCTGTGCTGTTAATTAATATACTTCAATCTCATTTACGTTCAACTGAGCCATCCCTCTTCGACTTTATATACATACATTCCGAGATGTACAAATGTCGCAGCCTGTTGATTTTTCAGAGTAATGCAACCGTAGAAATGTGAATGTAGCGGAATTGGAAGTTTCGAATAGGGGTGGAAGTTTTATTTGAGTTGTGGAGGGCCTTGGGGAGGTAATATTAATATTAAGAGGCACTTTAGGGTACCAAACAGTTCTTTGGGTCGAAAATGAAGCATTTCTTTTTCAATTAATTACACAGAAATAAATTGAAGCTGAGAAAAAACATGTTTGTTTCGCCAAAAATATACATTATAGATGACGCTACAAGTGGATCATTAAAGAGGGTTTTTAAAAAAGTTCTTTCGTTTTGGGGCGATTTTGGGAAAACGAAAAGAAAGTTCAGCGACCTGCTTGTAAATTCTACTTCAGAATACCTCTGGTTCTGCACCGAACCTATAATAGAAGCAAAATTGAAGGGTTGGATGCAATAAGGGGACTAGCGCTCGAAAATGTATAAAAGTATTGTCCGATCGCTAAAAAAAATTGGAAAATTAAATGTTAAAATGTATTTTACAATATATAGTGTTGTAAAGCTCGCCACGGCACATATTTTTTCTATTTACAGATTTTTTTATCGAATTATTAGTATTTGAGATAAAATTATAAAAAAAAAAAATTTCGTCGACCAAAGTCAATATCTTTTTAAACATAAATTGCGATAACTTGAGTAAATATTAACAGATCGTTATGGTACTTGATACATAAAACTCAGAAAACTTTAGCGAAGCCGTAAAATGTATGCACAGAACTCTTATGTTAAAAAATGTAATAATTTTTTATTAAAAAGTAACACTGGACATAACCCATGTTTATCAACGTTCGGCGTTAAAAAGTATCGAGGCAATTTTGAGGTACATATAACTTGCAGCGAAAAAGTTTTTCCTTAATATACAAGGAAGCTTTTTACGAATTTTCATACTGATTAATAAATAATTGTAGAAGATATGACGATGTATATAAATCTAGCGCGCCTCCATCAGTCAACCGCCACGTATAATGCACTATTTAGCAGTTTTAGGCACTCGCGTTGATAGTTTGCGCCGTGCATACATTTTACGGCTTCGCAAGAGATTACTGTTTGAAGTCTCATAACGATCCGTTAATATTTACTCAAGTTATCGCAATTTATGTTTAAACAAATAATGATTTCGGTCGACGAAATTTTTTTTGTTTATATTTTATCTCGAATACTAATAATTCGATAAAAAAACTGTAAATAGAAAAAATATATGCCGTGGCTAGCTTTACAACACTATATTTTTTGAAATACAGTTTAACAACTTTTAATTTTCCAATTTTTCTTAGCGATTGGGCAAGACGTTTCCACATTTTCCAGCGCTAGTCCCCTTGTTGCATCCAACCCTTCAATTATGAAAATGGGATCTACGAAATGGCGAATTTTCAGAAAAGTGCGTTTTTCGTTAGACAAAGGTGAGGCTTTAGTTTCTTTTACAGTTTTTATTAAATTCTATATAGGTTCAGGCCGAATCTACACAGTTTGTGAACATGCTCGCATTTTATTTGAATCGATTGGAACCTCCGTTTTTGAGGTAGGGGAAACCTGTCCAAAACCGTATACCGGGGCAAAACCGTAAACCTATTTATTTCTGAAAATAAATTAACCAAGCCCACACGCATTTGGGAAGTGTTTTCCGCCATATTGAACTGTTAGTCAACAAATCCTCTTGGCAAAATACATACGCTCCACCTAATTATTAAATTTATTATATTTCTACGTGCTGTGGTCTTATTTTCGACTGTACTTCCAGTGGACTATATAGTGTTGTGATAATTAGAAGGTAAGTTACATGAAGATATATATTAACAGTATCTATTTCTTTTATATTTTGATGATCGTGGTCGATTGTTGTCATTTTCATATTTAGCTGTATCCAAAAGTGTAGGTTCTTACGTCTTGGGGCAAAACCGTACGGGGTAAAACCGTACACCAAACAACGATTCGTAAACTAAGTAATGTTCCATTTTTGTTTAAAGGTGTCAGCATCAGCAAGATGCTACCTACGTAATTATAAACGAAACACTACCACACAAGTTTGGAACTCGGAAAATATGAAAAAAGCTATAATGAGTATAATCAATCGAAACATGAGTTCAAAATTGGATCCAATGTACAAGGTGTGATGGATGGGCACACGAAGGTTGCACTGGCTGGGGATCTGAAGAATTCGACGATTTTCAATACTGCCGTTGTTAATTGAGACCGTATACATAGTATATACGGTTTTGCCCCATAGAGTGGGCAAAACTGGAAAAAGAAGAGGTTTTGTTTTATTGTTCAATTAAGTATCCTGTTTCAACTTTTTAATTATATTTTTATTATTTTCTGTTGTTTATGAAATCCTTTAATAAATACCGTTTGCATTACCCAATTTGCTTTATTATTTAAAAAGTTATGGACCTAGAATCTTAACCATACGGTTTTGGACAGGTTTCCCCTATCACTGCAAAACAGAAGAAACTTTTTTAAAAAGCCTCTATAATGATTCATCTGTAGCATTATCTACATATAATACATATTTTTGGCGAAACAAACATGTTTTTTTAAAGCTTATGATGTTACTATATATTGAGGCAAAAAGTAAAACTCAGCTTCAATTTATTTCTTTGTATTTAATTCAAAAAGAAATGCTTGATTCTCGACAAAAAATACTGCTTAGTACCCTTAACTCGGTTTGGCGACATTCTAAAGTGTGCGTACTTATTTTGTAAGAGTGAGAATTTTACTGTTTATACACTTTCGTCAAGGTATAATTATTTGTCGTTGTGTAAAAGAGATCTATACAGTCGTGCTATGCAGGTGGTTGGAGACTAGGAGCCTTCGGTCATTTGAAACGGTTGTTTGAAGAACTGTGGTCCTCTTGTTCCCGTTTCTCCAATAAATCGAGCTAATTGCATACTCTTATGCCGCAAAGATAACTTAATTCAACGGAAGATTGCAAAAGAACCCTTCGTTGGCCTCGTAAAAACACCCTTAAATATAATAAAGAGAAACAAATGCTCTCGATTGGTTAAGAATGAATGGAAATCCAATACGTCCCCCTTCCTCTCTTGCAAACACACTTCTGTGCCCTCGATCAATTATTAGAACGATAACGCGAAATTCAGTGTGCAGTGGGATCTTAATACCTACTCGTTTATACGAGACATTTTACAAATGACGTGGGAGTATGCGTGACACATGTGTCGGGGGTGTAACGGCGGAACGTATTGTAATGTTTCTTGGATGCTGGCCAGAATGCAAGTATTCATAGCGGCGTCGGTTGCCAAGAGCACAGAAACGTCTAAACGTTTCCCCTGTAATCTATACTTTTTCTTACATACAGTGGAGTCGTTTGAATATTCAATTGAACCCAGCATCGTTACCGAGACGATCGAAATGTCGTGAGAAGGTAGAAGAGCATTTATGGGTTTGTGGAACCCAGGTAGTTTATATTTGAGTGGCTTGCTTAAATAAATCAGAAAACTTCCCAGCAACAAATTCCTCTCACTGCGAAATGATTTGCAAATTCGAATACAATCTTTGAACTCGTGACTTTGAAATTATTACGCACGATAATCCTCGCGGCTCCCCACTGTTCCTTTTTCCCCTTAAACACTGTAACACAGTTTCGTGTACTTTTTATTCTCTCACTATAAAGTTACTTTGCCCGCGCACGTTATTCAAATTGCCATTCAGGCTCGCGCGGGCACACAGGCGGGCCCGTGCGTTCCGCTCTCGAAATCGCGGCCACCTCCAAATGGACGCCTATTCGATTTTCCCCCTTTCTGCTCGTAAAATCTTTTTCTCGCTTGTGCCGCACAAACTGAGTCACAACTATGACGCTTTCGTTCCCATCCGCAACGCTCATTGGTATGCGTGCACACGCTTCCGGTGAGCATATCTCTACTGGCGGCCGCGAAACGGCGTGTACACGCTCGCGCGAGCTGACGACTCGGCTGCTTCGCTACTGTTTGGCCGAGTATGTGCCAGACACGCTATTATATTGTGCCGCTAGTAGCTCACGTTCCCTGATAACGTATCTCCACCGTACCGCCTTTTAAGTCTCTCGAATTTCTCGTGCCCCATTTACCAGCCGGTAATAGCAGCAATCGTCGATTATTGAAATATCTTGGCCTACCATGCTGCATTTACGCAGTTTTTAATTCAGTCGGGGTCGGAGAGAAATTAAAAAAGCGGACGAGTCGTCCAAGACGAGTAGAATACGCGAGCACATGGAGCGGCAAGTAGAACGGGTCCGCGGTTGGTCAGCCAGGCGTAGATTGTCTGGCTACGTGCTCGAACAAGCAGAATGCGACCGCACGTAGTCAAGCGAGTAGAAAAGATTAGGAACAATCACGGGAGGAGTTACCTCTTGGGGAGAAAATCTATAGAATCCTACAGAATTGTTAGTTTTTAAATTAGTGACTTATTCGATGTATCCGAATGAGTTTAGCGGTGTCTGCTTGTCACAGAAGTGTGTATTAAAACGAAGCAAATTGTGTTAACAATTCATTCAAAGATCTTTTTATTCGTCTAGTTATCAAGAAGCATATGTTCTGTCAATAAACACAGTTGTTATAGATATAGAAACCAAATTGTATAAGAATTCTATTGTCTCGATATCTCTCGTAAACATTGCAAGAAGATTTTGTAGACCACAGGTATGGGGAATCGCTTCGTACGGTATAAAACAATTTTCAATAATTATTTTCACATCGATTTTTTTTCCTTCAGCCGCCTCCGCCTCTCCCTCCCTGTGTGCATTTTTATCGAAATTCCATGTCATCGGAAGGCTCTTTTGTGTCTCGCCGATACATCCTCCACAACGAAACGGTGTCTCTCACCTACGGCGGGGGGAGGGTGGAGGGGGAGGGGGCGGGCTGTATCTACGGGGATGCGTTTTAATTCCGATTTATCAAAGCAGTGACAGGAACGTGAAAGGATCGGATACGTCGCACATGTGCGGAATGTGCGGTCCATCGTGTCACCCCTTAATCCTTCTGCAAACCCCTTGGGTAACGGCAGTTCGTGACAAAACTAGTGGACACCGACAGCTTTGTCCCACGGAAAGCCCTTGATACGACCTATCAAACGTAACTGATGTGATTTCACGCACTCGACAACATAATAATTTACAGCTGCGCCTCTGATAATATCTTTTAAATCCGACCTTTCCGCCCCTTCCCCAATTACACTCTCTTTCCCTTCTGTTTTCCAGGAAAAATGTTTTTAACCCGTGCTAAGTTATAAGAACGGTGGGTAAGTATAGATCGTAGGAGAGAAAGGTGCGGTCTCCGATAGTTTACGAATATTGTCTGACTATCCGTGTAGAACTATCTAATAGCAGCATTCTCAAACGCACATCATTGATCGATCAAGACGTTTATAAGTACCGCAGCGTCCACAGTTTTTCGTCTCGTTCGGGTTCTCGTTAATACTGGGCATTAATTAAAACGTTTCGATTCCAAGTGGTCGCATTAACTCAGCACTACGTGCGAAGCACCACGGACTACACAGTTCGGGACAATAATTACGGTAGACTAGACACCGGCGGCCTCGTCTCATGAAAGGCACTTGACGCGTCCCTTCGGACGCGCAGCCTTGTTGCGGTCGATGTAATTCAATTAAAACGTTATTATTGTCGGCGCGCAAGATTCGCGCGCCCAGACGATTGTTTCGCTTCAGGTCGGGATTGTATAACGAAACGTTCGAGCCCGTTACGAATTTGGAAAGTGGGGAGAGGATTCGCCGCGTGACGTTTCAACGGGATCGATCATTTCCTACTTTCGATGGGCGAAGCTCGTTACGATGCAAGAAGCAGTCTGGGTGGAGTTCTTCACCGATTGCCCTGCAACTAATTATTCGAATAAACACGCTGGAAATGGAACAGATTGCTATTGGAAACGCATTAACGCGGGCCAACACAAATGGGGAGTTTGCATCCCTCACGGAGACATATGTGCTCGATAACAGCGCATTCTCTCCGCCCCCCCCCTCTCCTCCCTGTTTGGCATCTGTCGTTCCCTTAGTCTTCCACCTCGTTTACGCGATAATCGTAAGTCTGACGTGCTCGCGGCTGAGCGAAGCGTAATGTCGTCTCTGTTGACGCTAGCTGCCGCGGATGGTACTGAATCCCGCCGCGCAGAGATTTATGGAAGAAAAGTCAATGACCACTGTAATTTTCCCACCCAATTATTTGAAATCCAATGAGCATTAATCGGATTTACTTTACGAATTATTTACCGCCGAAGGGTTTACACGCGTTATTATTTGAGCGCGAACAAACGCAGCCGCGTACACGATGTGATTACGCGTTGGACGTGGAATCATTACGTTCCCCCATAGAACGTCATTCCATTCCATAATTCCTCGAGTAAACCGACGTGCATTAGCCGTGCCGAATTGCGAATGGCAATCATTGTGCATTTATAAAATTAAACAATGAAGCATCCCATTATTGAAAATCGAGACGCGGTGTAATTAAATGCTTCGATCAACAGCCAGCGCATCATCGTCCGCGTAGACGAGAATTCACGATACCACCCCTCGCTATAATATCTCGAAATGCAACCGTTAATTAGGAGCTAATACTCTGCGCGAACATCGTAAAAGCTACGAAATCTTCGCTCGGAGTGCCGCTTCCCGATGAGGAAAATATTCATCATCCGAAGGATACGTTTCCAGCAGGCTCCCATTGAATCCGCCCCCCATCTCTCGGAAGGGATGGATTCTTATTGGAAACGTATCGACACGGCCCAGCAAAAAAAGAACGACCAACGTTCCAACGGTTAGATACACGTATCGAATCCTACCCCTTCCCACTCTGTGACGTCCCAGTTCAATTGTTTGCCAGGGATACAGAAGCTACGAGACAGGGCTGCTCCCATGAAAAGCACTCGATGCGTTCCATCGAAGGGGGTGTCCCACATCGGACGTGCCCGTTCCCGGTCCCCACGTTTATTTCCATATATGTTGCGCGTGCCAACATGCTGCTTACTTCGCCGCGGGACAATAAAGTACTCCGGTGACCCACCTTCCGCCCACCTCTCCAACCATCTCTCCCCCACCCCCTCCCTCTGTCGTAGCCGAAACTCCGGGATCCCCGTGCCACGGTGTCAGCAGCCGAGACATTTCCATTTTATTGGAAGCCTGGAAACGAGTATCGCGACGAGGAACGACTCGTTTCGGTGGAATCCGAATTGGGTGACGTGCGGGCACTCGGGGCGCTTCTTCTATGGCCCAAGGGACATCATCTGCATGCGCGGCCTAACCGGCTGCCCTGGCATCAGGAACATCCCTCGTTGGCCATGCAGCGACTACGTATGCGCGCCGCGTCTTTCCTCGTGGCTGCAGGACGCGCGCGAAATTTCTGCCCAACTGTCTGTTAGCTCTGATGCACGTCTATTTGGAAATTAATGTATTGAGAAGAACGATGACGAGGTGGAGTGTTTGTATACAGGGGATTGCGAAAGTGTAGAATAGAATACACAGAGAAATGTGTAAAGTATAAAGTCTAATATTGACGGTGCATAGAGTCTGCAAAGTTGCACTGCGAAGAGACCACAAGGAGTTTGAAGTTCGACGTTGTGGTGAAGATCGAAAGGGTCGAAGGTCAAAGAAGTTCCGTGCAGGGTCCAAGAGGTGCAGGACTTATATTCTTGGGATGTGGCTTGGTGACTCTTGAACGTTGGTCATTTGCTCTTTTGGTATGCTACTTTTAGACCAGCATTCTGATTTGAGAACATTTTTATTTGATCCTCCACAAATTATTGAGCCTGGGACGAGCTTTTGGAAAGCGTTGAAATGTATAGAATAAGAGGGAACGAGGGTAGTATTGGTATTTTACTTTCGCAGCCGAAGTGCGATCATAAATCATTCCCGTCCAATCGTCATCGCGAGAAATATCGCTCGGCCAGCATTCAGAATTCATAACGCGCGTGGCAATTCGCAGAAGACGGTTTACGATGAAATTTTACCAACGCCGATCGACACGGGGCAATTCCCGAAAAACCAATGTCACAGCCCGTACACGGCATTCAGAAAGTTTCTGCCGGCTATTCGCGCGAGGGTTATGAATATACGACTGTGTAAACGCAGCTGCCACTCTGCCAAAACGCGCAGGTAATATGTAACCCTCTGGGAACAAAAACTAAACTAAATTATTTAGACTCTCATGATATTTCATTTCCACGTTCTCGTTTCGAGTTCAAAATTTATTTATCGCCCGCGCCGAACTTCAGAGGCAATCGTAATTTACGCTTGTTACCATTCCGAAATTATTGAAAGCGGAAGGCAAGAGGAAAAAAAAGCGTTTATTGCCCAGCTCGCGATACTGGATTTCAGATGCGCGTGTTAGCCTCAGCCTCGAATTTGATTATCAGGAACTCTCCCTTACCGGTTACCTTCTAAGTTCCTTCCGCGACTTCACTGGCGTTTAATTAAAATTTTAATTAATACTTTGTGCCCCGCGTTATTCAGTGTGTGACAGGGGACTCATTGTTCATCGCGAAAGAGCGCGAGTAGGAATAACCGAGCTTTGAGAAGACACGATTGCAAAGTTACAACAGCGCGCGGAATACCAAGTAAAATTTTCAACCACGCCCGAATACAGATAGGGGAGAGCTGGCTGGGAAGTTTAAGAATTGTTTGCAGTTCTTCCCCGAGAAATCTTGCTCACCTTGTTTTCAAGCGTTGCTGAACAAATACTTTTACCGCCCCCTCCCCCGTGTTACACATTCTCCGAAATTCCCCCTCCCCCTCCTCTTCTATTCTCTCTTACGGAAACTCATCTTTTCGAGCCTGAACAGACATTCGCAAAGAAGCTAACGGCGTACGGAACCTTATATTCGTAGACTGAAACACTTCAAAGCCTTCTTTCCTAAACCCTGTGCCCCACATTGCGGAAGAATGGAATTCAGGACACTACTACTAATTGTCATCGATATCAACTTCCATTTCATCCGTTTCATATGGATGAGAGGATCTGCTTACCAAAGGAATCCGCTTCTCGATTTTCCACCCCGACCTGGAAAACCACCGCTCCCATCCACTATCTCAGGCATTATTCCCCACAAATGCGTTCGATTTGATACCCCGAGACGCGGAAGCGGTTCTGCGATGATCGTTGCGAAACGACTGCAAAATACGCGGTTGTTGACCGGCGGCCAGCTAGCCAGCGCGCTTTTCCGTATTCCAGCTCTGAGTACTTTCTCCTAATACGACGCAATCATGTTGCAATGGACTCGCGCGGGGATCTGCTTTTACGTGATTAACGTTTCATTACAATTACGAGTCATTGATGCCGATAAACCGCGCTGTGCCGTGAATGGTGATTGCGCGCGACGTGCTCTGTGGCGTTCGCATTGAAAATCCTCCTGAGATTAAAAAATATATATATACACGCATTCGCGTGCAATTCCTGTTGGAACGATGTTACATGAAACAAACAAATTTCGATTGGCTATACAAGCGCAAGTAGCCAATGGCGCCACCTTTTTCCTTCAAATTGAAAATGATCGTTTAGCGAATTCGTATTTCGGGCATTTGAATTTTACGCGGAACGAAGGTGATTTAAATTCGATACGTTCCTGCTGTGGCGGCATTAAGATGAAAATTTATTCAACGATCGTGTTTAATTATTTCCACCCCTTCGAAATATGAAATCTGTTACGCGTTGGAGGGTAGTTGACTTGGAAAAGTAATATGCTTTTATTATTTTTTAGTATAAGGCGTAGGTATGTAGAGTGATAAATTTAGAGGTGTCTTCTAAATATTGAAACCAAGGAAAAGGTCTTCATATATGAAGGGAAAAGAGTAAAACTGGGAATATCACGAAACAGCGTTATCCAGAAAATTAAGTTTTAATACTTTAGCCCATCAGTAAAGGAAGAAGCTTCAATGAATTTAATTTTCTTATATAATTTCCTTCTTTAATAATTAAACTCAAAGACTGGAGCTACTCCGTATTTTGTTCCAGTGCAGAGTGAACATTTCCTATTTTTAACTTATACCAAATCTTTAATGTTATCTTACGGGTGAATTTGAAGTTTATAACCCTTTGTGATTCGACAGATCTGTAGTCCCAGCTGCCACCAACAAAATATGCTATAAATCCCAAAATTTCGAAAAATGGGCATTCCCAGTTTTTCCCCTCATCCTTCATATACCTTCAAGGACCCAGTTTCGGATGACTTAAAATGCAAAGGGAGCAGTTTCTGACCAGCCTAAAACATTTTTACTATGAGCTATCAAATGTTTGCGTATAAATTTAAAAACTTAGTAATTTTTTGGAATAAATTTGTATCGTGATAAACTTATTATTTGGTATTTATATACTAAACTGATCAGGAATTGTGTTCTGAGCAGGAACTGGGTCCTTAACGGTATAGATCCGTAAAATAATTTGCTACGAGGTAGAATCAATTTGGATTATGATGGGAAGTAAAATGCGAAGGAAAGTTACGAGTAACTTTTAGGGATTTCTATTTGTCGTGTGCATTTGCATGAACGTGCGAGGTGAAGCGGTCTAGGGTTCGAAGATACAGGAAGCGAGGGGAAAGTGGAGCAGAAGCTGGAGAGGAACGGAGTGGAGTAGTGGCGTAGGACGGGAAGCCTCGTAAATCTTAAGCGAAATCTACGATCGGTGATCCCTGCTTATGGGTTTACACCTGTAGACGTGGCAAAGTCTGCCGGGAACTTTGCGAGCGTCCTCTGGAAGAAAATTCGACGCCGTGTGCCCATCGAAGAGACACAAAGGGCGTCATTCCACGAAGCCTTGGTATTTGATGGATCAGCCGCCGCTGGCGAAACCAGAAGAGAAGATACCATCCCGTACGCGAACACTCGCACGGGACAAAGCATTTAGTGTGTCGAACTTATAAATATACGATGCTTCCTTTTCATGCAACAGGACATTAAAGCTACATCAATATTAATTCAGATATGAGAAACAAAAAGAGACAACAAAGCTAATGGTAAAATATTGGCTGAAATATTCACGTACCATCACTGACGCGTAACTAGAGGCGACCGGGGTAAATTGTAACATAAGTAAAATCTTTTGAACGACAAATTTGGTTACCCACAACATGCGAGAGCTACTTGACGATATTACCACCGTCGGTTTTAGTGACAGAAACGAGCGTTATGTATTCATTTTGTGGTTATAATCCAGAATTTTAGTATTTAGAGCACGTAAGTAAATATTGTCTTAGCACTTTTATTTTAATTAACCGTCATTAGAAACTTTTTGAATTTTTGCTTCTTTGTCGCAAACGAATCAGTACACATTGTATTTTGTATACATTAGTAATTTGATGTTTAGTTTCTCGTTTGCTAAGATAAAACGCAAAAATTCAAGCTCGGGGTAAATTGTAACATGTTACTATACTTACTCCGCTCTAATTTGTGATAAAGCCAGCTATATGCTGACACACCGCAAAAAGATGCTCTAGACGAACAACAAATCAATCGAGAATCCAAAAAGTAGAAAGAAAGAAGTAAAAAAAAGCGAACAAGAAGATTTTGATAGAATCAGATGAATAAGCAATGATTGTGTATCAATTGTTTAATAATGATCTGTGTTTTCATTTATATTTTCTAGAAATATTTATTTGTGTTCATACTTGTATTTAAATAAGTAAAACAGATGTGTTACGATTTACCCCAGACTGGGGCACATTGTAATAAAGGTTCAGATTTGTTTAAGATGAAGCTAGATATCTAAATATCTAAGATTTTGCCACCTACTTTTATGCGATCGGTTCGTCACATATATAAGTCTTAAATCACGCAAATTATTTTCCGATTAAGGAAAACACTTTCGAGAAAAAGCTCCAAGAGCTTTTATTTGTTACAATCTGTCCCGGTTTCCCCTACCTGTACATCCTTCCCAGCGTTGCCTTATTATTCAAAAAGAGATCCTCCCCGTAAAATAGAACAATTCTGCTTAAAATTGGCATTGTTCCTGGGTGCCCAGATTACGAGCGTGCTGTGCAGAATTTATACATTAAACGTTGCTCGAATAGCGACGAATCCGCTACTACGAAATGCTCTCCGTTAATTTCTAAATGAAGCTAATTGCTCCCTCGTCGAATCCAAAACAGTGACCGTCTCGCCAAACATCAGCCGACAAATATACAGCGGACGCGTCTAAATTCGGCAACAAGATATCCATGCCTGTCCCACTCCGCATCCCGTTCCTCCGCGTAATATCCAGCAGAGATTTGAAATAATTACACGTCTCGGTATCCCCGCCGTCGGTAAAAAGAGCCCACAGATCCGGGACGGTACCGTTTCGCGTGCCATTATCATAATGAATCGTATTAATTAACCGGTCCGGCGTATGCGGGACAAATCGTCGCCCCGTCGGCGGATAATAATTGAAATCACCGACAACGACGCGTCAGCGAACCTCCTCCAATTAGAACGGCGGAACTGATAAGCAGAATTAATCGATTTCTGGCTGGTGGAAAATGCGCCATTACGAAATCACCGAGCGAGGGGGGCGAGGAGGAGGACCACTCCGGAGCCTGTTACCATCGCGCTAGCGCGCCCGCGCGCCGCCGCTATGACTGACGAATTTTTCACGATATTAATTCTCCCCGTTCCCGACGGTACATTCTGGCCAGCTGGATGAAACTTCAGCTCGCTCCGGCCTCAGAATGGAAGGATCATTAATACGAATCCCGACTTGCCCCGAGACCGGGCCCCGGCCATTGTGTTCGAGCCGCGAGGAACGAGGAAACGGATTTATAGAAATGAAGATTTAAGGAGACGACCGACATAGCGCGGCGGAGCTACACGCTTTCTTCTGGTGACGAAGGTGGAAAGCCTGTGGCCAGAAATCACGGCGTCATTTCTGTAGAAACATCGGTGTGATACGAAGCTCCTCGTCCTGGAAGACTCGTGCGTCAACTCACACTAACTAGCACCGCGAACTACTAGTCCACGGAGTCAGGTTTCAGTGTGTAGGTACTAGTGAGTATGAAAGAACTCGATATGCACTGTTCGTTTCGCGAGAGTCGAATCTACTTACGAAACTTGAAGCACAGAATTTCTGCTACACCTCGGAGGAAAATGATCCCACGTATGAAAACAATTCAGATACTGCGGAATGAACTTTCGTTCGTAGTGTACTGCCGTGTGTAACGCGCGGGAAGGAGAGGCGGATAATCCCAGGCGATGGTTGACCGAACGAACGATTGTTAGGAGAAAAAAAAGTTACGGAGTGAAAAGAGAAAGGAGAGAGGAAAATACCACGGCTGCTCTTATTAGCTTCGGTGGCAACAGCGACACTGGAACAGTGAAGTTCCTCTCGCAGCTATTCCATGGAAATTCCGCAATATCGAGTCTCTCCCTCCCCCTCCCCTCTTCGCCCTTCTTCGAGCCGCTATTTTACAAAATTCCGGAAATCTTATTCCGAGCAAACACGCTCATTCTAGCCGTGGTTCCCATCGTTCCGCGGCGCACGATCGGTCTTATTCATCGGGTAATAACGTTATCACGATCCGCGCTCTGAATATCCGCGTCTGACCCAAATAACTGTCGTTTTACCGCGGCATGCATTTTCCATTTAACCGTTAATATCATCGATCGGGCGGACGCAGAACAACGTACTCGCTATGACCACCGACATGAGGGAAATATCGCCACCGAGCGAAGCAGCGACGTTTATTTTTTATTCAAACGACGTTTTTAGTGTTTAACCACTGGAGAGCGAGGGTTCTCGAAGTATAGGTGTGAGGGAAACGTTCGACGTTAGGGAGTGTAGTACCTATATATTAAAAGTGTGTATGTATTTGTTTGCTGGTGCAGCTGGCAACTCTCAGATATATGATCAAAGAATCGAATTAATATAGATAATATTATTTATATAAATTCTATTGCACACAATTGCGTTAAAATTTCTAGTTGGAGGAGCTAAAGTTTTTGTAAATTTTATTGAAATTCACTTCTTTTTTAATTGATTACGTTAAACTTTCTAGATGGAGGAGCTAAATTTATCCTAAATTTGATTGAAATTCACTTCTATTTAAATGATTACGTTAAAATTTCTAGATGGAGGAGCTAAATTTGTCCTAAATTTTATTGAAATTAACTTCTATTTTAATTGATTACATTAAAATTTCTGGTTGGAGAAGCTAAATTTTTCGTAAATTTTGTAGAAACCAACTTCTATTTTAATCAATCGCGTTAAAATTTCTAGTTGGTGAAGATAATTTTTTCGTAAATTTTGTAGAAATAAAATTCTGCTTTAATTCATTCCTTTAAAATTTCTAGATGGAGGAACTTTTTTCGTAAATTTAGTTGAAATTGACATTATTTTATAATAATTTATATATAATACGATTCATTATGATTTGAGATTTATTATGAGTTTTTGAGAAAATGTATTGGGATTAGAGAATATTACAGTGGAATGTATGTTATAATTAAAAAAAATCAATCTTCCAGTGTCCTGCTTCCAAACTGAGCTTCACACAGATTCATAAGAAGATAGTTGCCGTGCGGTTATTTTCGATGGGTCCTAACCTGTTTGCAACAAGTCTTTTTTAGAACGATTAAATGCGTAATTTCATGATACTTGAATTAGCAATGGAGGAAATAACAAATGTACAGTTTCCAGTTACAGAACTAAATTTATTTACATAGTTCATGTTCCCGTTTCGATTTTCTGTGATGTGTCTATATATGGGATATTTTACGCTTCTTAAACGAAATGTTATTTCTATTATTTATATATCAAACGTACCTCTCAGATATTTTATGTTAAATACTCATACATGAAATATCCGATCTATATAGGGAAACGCGTACCTACTTTCCTTTTTGTATATGTTCGCGAATACATACTCACCTTTGATTATAAAAATATACAAATTTATTCGTGAAACTAGAATATATCCAGCAGAGAGGATTCACAGTTTCTCCGTATTCCTGCGATTCCCCCGTTCGAAGGTCCACCGCAACGCACTTGTCCATTAATGTTCAGTGGTATCGAGATCAGTTTTCACCCCTACCATATCACGATTCAATATCGAGTTCCACGAGTGCTATCTCAGTTGTTTCCAAATAAACCCCAAAGACCATGCTGGTAACCTCCCCTCGCAGTGTATCTAAACAGCATCGGAAGCAAAACGCAAGTAAACGAGGGCGTAATTCACTCGCTCCGATGCGCAATCCGAGTAAACTCATCCACTTGCTTTCACCAACTTCGACATTAACGACTTAAGTCTTTGAATCTACCACGTCCATATATGAACATTGTAATCCTTATTATCATTCGATTACACAGACTGTTCAGAGACTTCAAGAGCTTTAGCACGATTTAATGTTAGAATATTAATGAAAGTACCTACTGTTACATGGAATACACAATAGTTCCACCATTTCTAAAATTACTAGGTACATGAAGCGCAGAACGCTTCGGTCGAAGCTAATAGAAACTTTGCTTACCACAAACTTCCTCTGCAAATTTTTCTGTTAAAAGCATCAAACACCTTTCGGATACACACTCTACGTCGGTTAAATGAAACGTCCTGTATATTACTTTGCACACCTCCCCTGTATGCTTGTTTCACACATATATGTTTATTTTATATACGAAGGAATAACTCGATCGATCGATCGCCGTGGACAGCGTGTGTCAAACGTGCTCCCAGCGCATCGCCGATGCAGCGCACGGTTAGCGTGGCCGCAAATTCTTCGCATGCAACCACCGCGAGGCATGCAATCGTCCATTTTACGTGGAAACACCCCCATGACAGCTCTCCGCGCCGCCTCGCCCCTCCGCCGGCTATATTCTTGCTTCATTATGACGTTCTAGGGACTCTAAACTCGCAGAACTTATTTCCCGTTTCTACCTTCGATTCCATCCCTGCGTACAACTTTTACTTCTGCGTGACAACGAGCGAATGAAACGAGGGCGTGAGTATCGAACTCGGCCCCTTAAATAGTGAAATAAATGCGTCTCCGTAACGTGACACACTTTGATGACAACTTTGTCAAGGATAAATATAGGGACGGCGAAGCATGTGGGAGGAAGTATCGACTCGTACTACTGAATTTTCGAGTAGGGGCTCCTGTAGATCATTCACGAGCTCGATACCTTCTCCCGAGACTTCTGGAAAACAAAGTAAGGAAACTGGTGAATATACGTTACGTTTATAAATATCATAAACAACTGTTTCGGATGAGAAGCCTGCAGGGGGTCGTATAAATAATCACATACATACATACATACTCGTATCGAACAGAAACTGCTACGTTACGCGTGAAGTTCCTTCGTTTTGCCGTTCAGAAGCAATAATTATTTAAAATCAGCCGTGCAAGTAGAAAATCCCCTGGCAAATCGGTCTACCGTCAGACGGCTGACGCAGAATGGTTGTGTCACTTTGTTAAAAGACGGCGAATGAAAGATCCGTGTCCGAATACAGCTGCAGTAATCCCGCCAGTCGATGCTCGCTTCCCCCATAATCGGTTTATGTTAAGAGATAAGGCCGAAAAATCGATAGCTTGGCGCGAATGTAGTCTTCAACGGGGTTCATCCCCGAACTCAGCCGAACAGAGCACGCATGCGAGTTGTCCTCGTCCCCAGCTCCCTCTGAAACTTCTATAATTTCATTCGAGCCGTGCCGCGACAAATCCACTCCGGATATAAGAAGCATAGTCACCACCGAAACGGTTAATTCGCGCGAGGACGCGAAGCGAGGAAACTTTCGATCTCCCGATAAGAGCCTGCGCAACGACGAGCTCCGTCGGCGATGGCTGTATTTATAGAGCGTCGAAATTACTGATGCATACGCGCCGTCTCGAAGTAGGCGCTCGTTCGATGGAAAAAGGGGAGGGTTCGGAACAGAGAAAAACGAGAATCGCGCACGCCTGCGAGTAAGACGTATTTACGCCCGCAGGCGAAGGAACAAGCGCCCGTTTCCCGCTTCCCTCTACACGCCCGCGTTCGGTAAATTGCGTGTACGCGTACTTATTTAACCACTGGCAAGATTATTAATCTACTTAATTGTGTTTTGCCGCACTCGTTCCCGCTTTGCCCGTAGATCGAACGTTCATTCACCAGATATTTATTCAACCGCGGCTAAACTCTGATGCGTTCACCACTCGCCGCGAATAAATATTGCCGTAATTGAGTATAATTAATACGCGATCGAACGGGATTGAATTAACACGGTTGCTTTCGATTATATTGCCCCGTTATTCGATTAATCGCAACCAACGAGCGTCAAATTTTTTTAACTGCTCTATTGCAGAGTTTGTAACGGAGCTTCAAACCCGGTTCGCAATTGTTCTCCAAACGTAGATATAGGTATTATTCGCGTTATCACTGAAACTGAATTGTTAGTATAACACCGGGTCGAGTATTCGCGAATGATAGAAACTTGAACTCCCAGTTTGGAATCATTCGAAAACCAATGGTCGCGTTATTAGTTACTTCTGAAAAAAAGTTACTTCTGGGTTTGAAGGAATAAAATAAACGAAACACGAGCGGACTGGAAGCTCGCGGAAGGGACAGAGAAGAAATGTCTCGCGGTTACATGCAATTCCGTAGTCGGTCGTGCGTGCGTACCGTGTCACGAGCGGCCTGTAGAGGAGAGGATGTAAAATGCGGAGGAATCGCTGGTCGGGAAAGGGAGATCGACGAGAAACGAGGTCGAGGAAAAAAATTGAACCCGCGGGATTTCATTGGCGCGCCCTGCCCACCGCTGCCACGGTCAGTTTCCGTCGGGTTACTGGCAACCGTGGCCGCGGATGGAAATCGTGGAGAGGCTGAGAATTGTGGGAAAAGGCTTTTTCACGGCGAGAGTGAAAGTAAAGGACGGCCGATGCCGAATCGGAATTAACGATCCTCGATGGAACACTGTGTTGAATTTAGGATATCGCGCTTGCAATCTGCGTTCAACCACTTAAACTTTCTGCGAGAGACTCGCTGGAACTGTTCGTAATCCTTGATGGAAACATGGTTGGCTGTATCGTAGAATGACTTTCGTTGATGTTACTGTCGTTGGTATGCAGAGTGGTCCCAGGCCGTTTCAGGATTTATCGAAATTCCGAACAAGGGGAGAAATTTTGAAAACAGAGGCACCGCCGGTGAATACGCGACAAATTCGAACGAAAAATTGTTTCCCTGCGTGCTCAAAGTTTGGAAAGCGTCAGCGGGCGCGTTGTTTGGAAACCAGCGCGCAAATTGTCGCGCAACGTTTGACACGTTGCCGTGATCGATGGTCTTTTAAACTATGGTGCCATTTAAGACACAATTTTTCCGTATTTTTTTCGAAACGTCCAGAAGGCTTCTCATAAAGAAAATACATCACAAAGCTAAGCCCGTGCTGAACTTGTGAATATTTCTCTACCCTTCAGCCATTTCGTCGTTAAGTACACTTTTTACCGTGTTATTTCGCGAAACAACGATTTCAAGTATCGACTGGCATCGGGGCGGTGGAAATGGGGTTGACAGCGTGATTTCAAGGCAAACGTGTGTCCCCATCGTCCGATCGTGACGTCGCGATAGGAAGTTGGGCAAGTCCCGGCGAGGAAGGGAAAGAATTGGGGACACGGAAGCGGCTGACTCGTGGCGAGGTCGTTTAAAGTCGCGAACAGCGTATGTTGTAAAAAGTCGCGGGCTAGGCGAGAGTCGAGTTGCCAATATCTTCGTACGGATTTGTGGGTGCGGTGGGCCCCTTCTTCTTCGCCATTCGTACCACTTCGCCGAGATATCACCGGTAAGTTTTCAGCGGGCGTACCTGCCGGCGATAAATAAACGCGGGGCCGCGTTATACGCAGTCGCCTTGAGCCATCTGAATCGGGGATGGATCGAATGGAATTCGCGAAAAATCCCCGCTAAGAATGGAATTCTCGGCTGTGGATTTACGCTTTATCGGAACGATTCTCAAAATCCATCGCACACTCTGCAATCATATTCTGTTTACCATAAGTTTGCTGGCGTTTAAAACTTTCAGTCGTTGCAAGGACAGGTTTAATTGGGCCTAAGTAGTTATGCGGAAAGCTACCAAACCTCAATGATCTGAAACTGAGTAAATTTAGTTTGCGGATTTTAATTGTTAAAGAAAAGTAGCTTTATTTCTATTGGGTATATTTTATTTTATGTTATTGTTGTACGAGATTTTTTAATGGGTTATTTAATAGTGAGTAGTATAATTAATAATTTATTAAATTTTCTGTAACTTTGGTTTTTAAAACCAAACTTGAAAGTATGGCTTGGTAGTTTTAATAATTTTATAATGTAAGAGTTATTCTATGGGTTGGAAATTTTTTTCAAAATTAAGATCACAAAATTATGAGATCCGTACTGCGTTTATCTATTTTTTTTTTTTCATTTTAAGGGTTTCTGATTTTCTGCATAACTAGGCCCAATTGCTGCGAAGCAATTTCTGCCGACAAATTTCAAATTGAAACCACCGAGTACCGCTGAATACCACTGAAAGATTGGTAACATCAATTCCCTCTTCCTGCTACACCCACTCATTGGTTCCCTACAATCGTATACACCTAACGTACATCGAACACATTTGGGGAGTGAAAGATAGCAGGTTTCCTGTGGAATCCAGTAGTAAACCGTTTCCCGTGGCAATTGCTGTTAAGTAGACTTCCTGATCGCGGAAAAGACGGGACACGCGAAGGGTACAGGTTAACCCTAAGAGTTAATAGAGATACGGTGTTAACTAAGCGCCGTAATCCCGAGGGCCACAAATGGTTTAAGAGCCGCAGAATACCCCTTCGGTCATATAACATGGGCATTTATTACGAAAGATTTTGGAAATCCATCGAGCGCTCAGGGGCGTCGCAGGCGCAGCATGGGGGTGGCACAGTGGTTACCCGTGAACCGTACGAGGGGCATCCATTAACTAAGCTCGTAATCCCTTCAGTTAAGTTAGCACATGGTGCGGCCGACGGTCCATCGTTCGTGCACCAACACCTAAGCGTAACCCTTAGCCGCCGGTTGATCTTCCTCTCCCTCCACCTTTATCATTCTGCCCCGATCTCTCCGTCCTGTATCCGTCTTCCCATACACAAGGAACTAATTACACAACCCTTTTTCGCCCCGATCTGTTCAACCCCTACTTTGCATTCCACGCTAGCCGAGCATTAGCCCCAACGCGGCCCTGCTAAATTTCGCCAGCCTGCGAAACCACGGCAGAAGTCGAATACAGAGCGGGGAAAATAAAATCGAAACAAAGTTTGAATAAAAAGTATACTCGAAGGGAGGATTACTTTTTTAAGTAAAGAATCCCCTTCTTTGTGTCCACTTCTGCTCCTCGAGTTCGAGAGAAATCTTCCCTTCTCCACTGAGCTGGTTTCGTAAGTGGTACAGTTCCGTGGCAACGCCTTCGTTTCCCGTTGAACAGGAACGATCAGCTCCGTCTCGATCTGTTCGTGCGTCCCAGCCTCTCCGTCTTCCAGATTAAACAGTAAAAGAAGCATTGTCGGACCTCGAGCGGCTCCGTGAGCCGGTAGACACCATGACCAATGACCGCGTTCAGCTTTGAATAATGAAGAGACGCTCGTCTGCCCTCCACGGATCCCGTCTCACGAGCGGCGGTACGTCAGTTTCTCCACCTGCTCCTTTGCACGGCTGGGGAACGGAATCCGGGATAAAGGAGCAGTTGTTTGGCCTTCAGAAACTGCCACGGGATACGGGGAACAAATTTGGTTCGTGAACAGTGCCGCGAGAACAAAGAAGCTGTATCGAAAGGAAAAGAAAGGAACACGAAGCTATTCAATAAACTTATGAATGGAAAACGCTTCGTAATGCAACAGTGAGGTAATTAATATGCATTTTAATTCTGACCTTCGTTTTAGAAGAACAATACAGCACCTCGGCAAACATCCGCGGTCTCGATAGTGTGCGTGTAACGTTGAATGATTTTGTAGCAAAGAACAATGGCAAACATTCGTTATGGGTTTATCGTCAAATTGGCCGGTCGAATTTTCTCCTACGCTGCGCTGCCAATGGGAAACATTCGTATCGTCGTTTCTCCGCCGTCACGTAGAATTATACCGGCGTTATTAATATCGTATGTGCATTTCATCCGATACCCTGCTTGATACCGGAGTATGACTTAATGACGCGTGGTCTCCTTAATGACCCAGTGTTGTGTTCCCTGCTAATGTAGCGACGATAGGGAAGACCAGCAGCATTGTATCAGCGGAGAAATTGATCGTAGAGCCATGCTGCTACGAGACACGTGCGATCACAGAGATTCCGTGGCTTGATCAATACGCGTGGTCGATCAAAGGCGTTCGTTTCATCAATTCTTTGCGAATAATTCCCTGAGTTGAATTTAAATTTTAATATTCAGCATTACTCTATAGCTCTCTGAAGTAATTTTTGGGAAATTTTTTACACCATTTCTAGCTTCAGCAGCTTCACGTTCATTTCTGAAATCTGTTCATTAAAAACGGATTTCACCGTATAAAACCTGCCGCGGATATACGAAATTATTTCGCGTTATCCTCGTCCACGTATAGATCCCTTAAAAAATGTTTCGCCCCGAACATCTCCCCTGGAACCTGCTATTTCCAATTGGAGAGCAGCAGTGTATTTCGGGAACGGTTCATTTAGCAATGAACTTTAATCCCACCCTCGAAAAAGTGTTTCTGATGTTTTTAGGCGAGCATCATTAATGCCACTGATCACCATGCGTGGGACATCGCGTGTTGTTGTCAGGGGATTATTTCGTCGGGTATAAATATTTTACAGAACATTTCGAATTCCCCGCTGTCGGCTGGGTGCGGCCAATGTTCCCCCGCACCGTTGAGGTAATTTTTAATTTTCCTATCCACGCTATTCGAATCACGGCGCAATCGTGCAATCGTTGCTCGACGGGGTCAGAATAGATAACAGATATTGTCTTTCATTAGCATCTCGCTGAGAAATCGAATGAAATGGTAAGAATTAATACAACCGCGTATCGTCGAATAAATATTTGCCTCCCGCTGTATTTTCCAATCGTTCTGCATGGAGCATTAACAATCACTCTTGGTCGCGGCTCTTGCTAATGCATTCATTAATCGATACTTTCATGGAAACGTTGCTCTCGCGCTCCCTTGGCATTATTTAACGCCGCTCTGTTCGAAAATCATTTACATGAAATATCGTGGCACACGCGAACCTGCACCTGAACCAGTGAACGCGTAACGTGCTTCTGATGAAGGTACGAATAGTTCGCAATTGTAACATTATAATTTTCCATTATCCTTGGTAATTTTTATGCAACCTTTATGCACACTTTTCCGGCAAGGAAACGTTCCCCACCCGAAAATTCTGATTTCAATTAAACTTCGCGCGAGGGGAGCATATTATACACAGACTTTGTAAATATTAGTGTATACAAGGAGCAATCAATATTTGTTTGCAATGGAAATTCACTTTGAAAGGATGAAAGCAGGCCTTAAAGCTATCGCTTTTTGTGTTGTTTTAATTGTTCAGTTCTTTATGCTCTATTATACCACCAAGAGAAAAGTAAAGTTATATTAAGGAAAAACTTTAAGGGCTAAGTCCTCCTTTTGAGAGTAAATTTCCGCAGAAAAGAATTGCTCCTTGTATTCTCCAATATGTTCTACATTCACACGAAGTTTCATTAAAATCGGAATTATCAGGTTTCCTTGTAAGCTTGAACGCGCCCGCGACTCAACTAAATCGTGACGTAAAGCGATGGCCCCGATCGCGCCGGCGAAGCATTTATCTCCGTGTTTCGAACGGGCCGTCGACATTACATACAATTTTCTTCGCATTACGTCTAATTGACCGTCTGATGTCAGCGCCGGCCCATCTCTTCCCACCGCGTATCGATCCTCGAATTATGCGCTGATTACACGGTGCGCCCATATTGTGCATGATTTATTCGTGCGCCTCGTCCTCCCGTCGTTTTACGGGGAATCGTAATTACGGGTCTAATGGAAATCATTCCGTCAATTCGAGTCGATGCGTGGGGAGGTCGATTTCTCCTTGCATCGCGAGCCGATTGACCTCGCGAGGCGCATAAACAAGAACTGTCTACGAATTATTTAAGTTTACAGGTAGAATTTTAAACGACGACTCTTGGAGCTTTCAAGAAAATTTATTGATTCTTTCTTTTGGAAGAAATGAGTGGGTAAGAGATTGGAAAAGTGGGAAAAATAACTTCACGAGCAAAGTTTGTCTTGTTATCGTACGCTATGATTGAACGAGCATTTAGCAATGTTAATTTATAAGGAAAGAGAAGCAATTATTACGGCCTATTAAGTTATTTACGTTCGAGGAACACAAATTTCACGTTCTCGGATTTTCAAACTCGTCTTCATTCCCGCGGGCATCGCGTGTTCATTGACGATTCACCGTGTCTGACTTTCGACCAGGGGGCGGCAAACGTACTAATTCGGAATTTGCAAAAATAATTAAGGCGTAGTCGTGGTCGTGGTTAACGAAGACAACGCGACAATGTTGAGACGTTAAGAAGTTGGTATTCCTTCGATCAGGAAGTTTACTCGGTGTCCTTTGTGATCAGAGGCTGTCATTGCAAGCAGTTCGAACAAAAGCGCGAAGAAACGTTACAGGGAGGAAGAACGAAGAGAGACACTTACTCGAAATAATGGAGGGTGTTCGGCTTTTAATCCACGAACGCTTGGCCCAAGAAGACGATCCTTGAATTGATAATCAATCTCGCAGCATCTCTCATCCGCGATCTTCCTTTGTGCCTCGCTGTCTAATTGCATTACGAATTACAGGGCTTTGTGTAGTATTCCGTCTTTGCCCTTGGACAGATGATTGCAGAGATAACTAGCCAAGTTTCTTTAAATCTTAATTTGTTTACAATCAACAAGATGCATCACGATTCGTAAGACTACATATCTGATACGGAAACTTGAGCTTGATACAGATTCCCATGCTTCCCGAGCTTGAGATTCGAAAACTAAACATTTCTTCAACCGCTCCCGTAACTTTCAGACATCCCCCAGAAGCGTTTCATCTTCTCCGCCAGATCATTTGCAAAATTTCGTTTAAACGGACAACGCTGCAGTCCCATATGTTTCCAATAGGACACGCGAACGTCATTGAAGCGTTTCTTGGCGGGCGAAGGAGAATGCAGGCAGCGTCGTTGTCAGGTCGATCCAACCCTTTCAGCCCGCCTAACGAGGTATATATCACCGGCGTTATATCACGAATATTTAATACAGCGTGCTGTCGGTGGTGTGGGAAGGGCGTCGGGACGCTCGGACAGCGCCTCGTATTTGTCTAGAAGCGGGCAAGCCTGTAAGCTTAATTGGAACCGGCCGACTGTGCCAGTCCTTTTTACGAATATCCCAACGTTCCGTCGCGATATCGTATTCCTGCGGGTCCCCTTAACGAATTTATGCACACTCTCGTGATAACACCGCTACACACACGCGAAGACAGTGTGTCTGGTCCGCACCCGAAGAAACTACGTGGCAAGGCGCAAGGGTTTGCCAATTTTCGACTCCCCCCTCAATAACACCACCAATTTATGCACCACTGGGATCCCGATGTTTAAAGGACTTAATGAAAGCTCTTTCGGGATTCGTTACATCATTCCCCGGTGTTGCCTCTTATTTACTGTTATTCGCACCTGCTGGACGAACGTGGGCCGGCGTGGAAATGCGTGGAAAGGGAATTGGGATTACACGGGGAGGAAACGATATGCCGCTGTTAGGAAAATCATGAAGGGCGAAATTTAACTCGTAATTGAGAAGATAAAGTCGAGCAAGGTGGAATCTTTTTTTTTCTCAGAATAATGTTACTTGGTTGTGACACTTGTTTGTTTGATATCTTGTGCACTTCTCTTACAAGGGACATCTTTAGGCACACGGTGGCAATCCTTTTTCTCCTTTAGATATGTTGGTAAATACGAAAATTTAGAAGCCATTTTTTTATTTTTGCCCAATCTCAATTTTATGGGGGTAAATAGCTGCTTAAAGTTCGAGAATCGACAATTAACAGATGCAAAATGACAACTTTGAGGGGCTGTTTCACCCTTTAAAATTGAGCTTGAACAAATTAATAAGATGCGCGCCTCTTAGATTTTTCTGCCCAAAACACATTTCAAGGAGAAAAATAATGTCGAAGCTTGAATTTGTTGGTAATCCGTTCGCAGTATGACAGCGATAGGTGACAAGTTTACCCATTGTTGCAGCAAGGTCGAGAAACGGTGAGCCCGACAATCGATCGTGGGGTCATGAAGAAAGGAGAAAGGGCCGCCGCGAAACCGCGAAAGGAAATTCGTTTGGCGGTCGCCGTGATTTTAGGGGTCGCGCCGTAACGTTGGCAAACGGATTGACGAACCACGGACGACCGCTGTTTGCCTTTGTCGACCACGCGTAACGTTGAATCCGTCGTTGATCGACGATTATCGTCGGCGACGTGCGTCGATCCACAATCGCGGCCGACGAACCCTAGCATTAGCGAACCATTCAGCGCCACGCGTGCTCTTGCTCCGAACAATAAACGATCCCCCGCCCAACGGTCGCAATGAATATAAATAAAAAACAAAATATCATCTTCGGTAAAATCCCGCCGAAAATCCATCATTTTCGCAATTTTCAGGAGCCTATGAATCTCCTCTTCGTGAGATTTATAGAAACAAAATCAACACCGACCTCTGATACGTAGATTGCTACTTTAATGACTCGTTCGCGACGACGCACAGTGGTCCCAAATCCCGAAAACGTGGCCAAAACTCATAACTTCGTTCGATTTGCATGAAAACTGGTATTTTTATGTTTTTGGGTTCGCTGACTACGATTCTGAACTTAAAAGTAAAAAATATGGCGAATCCAATATGGCGGACAAGTATACAAGAAGAGTTGTTAGTTGTAGTCGCAAAATGTTTTTTTTTTTGGGGGTAGCAATGATAATGAAATTTGACGAATAAATACAATCGAAATTTTATCATCATTATAATAAAAATATAACTTAATTGTTTCCTTCTGGCAGATTTCTACAACGTTGAATAAAAAGTTGCACAGAATCCGCATCCGCAGCTATCCGCAGCCAATTTTGACGTAGTTTTATAGTAAAATGTTCATATAATAACGTTTAATAGGTCTCGTGACAGAACGATGAAGAACAACAAACTGTTTCTCTGGTTGAATGTAATTCTCCTTTTCGCGACTTCAATAATTTTCAAAGAATTTCTTGCTAATTTGTTACTAAGTACGTTACTATTTTAAACTTTGGTTTATATATTTTAATTGTACATACCTTCAATAGATAAATCCATTTTACCAAATTAAAATTGATATACTACACGACTCACAGTGCACTGCGAAATACAAGATTATTTTTCGCCTTTTCCGAACGCTCGATGGGACGCATGCGAGAGATACATTCGACATTAATTTTAAAATAAAATAATAACGCTCGTTACATAGCAACTCCCAAAATAAATTCCCAAAGCGATTTACTAGCGAACCCAATAGTGAAAGTTCCTTATATAGAAACTTAATTTTTGGACTTTTTGACACGTTTTCGGGATTTGGGACCACTATGCGGCGTGCAATATTTTACAACGGATCTCGGTCTTCAAAGCTACTCGGCAAGCTAATGAGTCGAATTCGCGTTAAGAGGGAATTATAGTTATGGCAAAGTGTATTCAGTTCGTAGATGTTATAGAATTAATAGCGGTTTATGTTTTTCTGGGAATGAAATACGCCCCTGTCGCGATCGTGTTTCATGGTGGGAACAGAATATGGAGCGTCCGTAAAATGGAGACGAGAAGAGATAGAATTTGAGCGCCCGTAAGAGTTGTGTCGCCCCGTTAGTACCCCTTTAATTAAATGCATATTGTAGCCAGTAAGCTGAAAAGCTGAGAGAAATCGCAGAATCGTTTCTACGCTTCCCTGGCCTCGTTCGCTGCGTACCTTACGGTCTAGACTTTCCGGTCTAGCACGCACCGCTATGGCTCCTGGGATTTCAGCCCCCTCCTACGATTCGGGAATCGTCAATAAAGCAGGGTTGGACGGTAGCATGTATAATGGAGAGAGTAGGGTTTGTTTTCGGTAATTGCTACAATTAGAAAGCAAGAGTGATGGAGGATTATTTCGTTCAATTTTTCTAACGCTGGAGATGGAATGGATAAGGCACGTGTTTGTCCTAATGATATTTAGCTCGACGGTCTCTGTACAGAATTCATTTGTTAACGAATTACAGTCGACACAAGCATTCTAACAGAACTGTGCTCTGAATGTGTTTTGAATTGGTAATGACTGGTGTCTAACTATGTTCTTTGATGATTGAACGTGATGTTGCTGCTGATTCACTGTATTCTGTCTGTGGTATATGAATGCACCCTTAACGATAACACTGGCTGCATCCACCTGATAATCCTCTGTGCGACAGGGGTAGTATATTTCAGAGGACAGTGCATACTATACAGACGAAATTTCAAAGTTCGAAATTACCAACGTGAATTTACAAAAATCGACATGGTAATCCGAAAGAAAACGATCACCCACAAAACAACCCCTCCACTCCCACTCGCCCTCGTAATTCGAGCATACCCATTGCCACGGCAGAAAGGAAAAACGGTGAACTAACGCGAACACCCTCGGCAGGACTCGTGAAATAATCGTCGGATGAATCGAGCAGGTGCGAAGCGAGCCTTGGATCCCCGCTATCGTCGCGAGAACACCATCGACCATCCACCGAACGAGGTTCGTCGAAAATCCCCAGCTAGCGATAATGCAATCACGGGGAAGCCAATATTGGCGGGAAAAGGAGCATCGGGAAGGACGGGGGCGTCGGGGGTGGACGGGGACACGCGGACGGATTAAGGTCGAACAAGGCAAAAGGACAAGTCTGCTCGGCGAGAGCAGGCGGCCCGTCGCCGACGCTCGAATCGGCGTGCACCACTGCGCACCCGAGCGTGGAGCTGGCCAGGCCGTCTACATCCGGCGGCAGTCGGTGCTCGGGAGTTTACTCTCGCGCCTACCAGTCGGGTCTCTCGCGGGGCAGAGTAGCTCTCTCACGCGAGCAAAATAAGCTCTCGTCCAGCGCGGCCGTTAGACACGCGTGTGTAGGCCGACTGCTCCTCTCGTCGCGCCTCATCCGCTCCTCGTCCCTTCCGCCCTCGTTGCCTCGCCCTCCCACCGCGCCCTCGGCACTCACCCCTCCACACCTGCCACACGGCCCGTAGTCCCTTCCCCCTCCATCGAAATCGATGCTACTCGCGGATCGCGAGTTCAGTCTGCGACTGGCCACCGCGTGTGCAACATCGCTCCCCTTCTGTCGTTTTTTTGTTTTGCCAACCGATCGCTACCGACCCCACTCGGCCCTCGCCGCGCATCGTCTCGCTGTTCAACCAACGGGCGATTCGTGAACCTTCGGCGTGATCCAGAGAACGCCTGCGGGTGTCCGCGGATCGAGATCCGAGATCACGTGTGACGTCGCGCGACGCGAAAGTAACCGAAGGGGAAGATTGGTAAACCGAGGGAGGATAAGTCTGGAGGAAGATTCACGGAATGAGGACTGTCCTCGGGACGAAGGGGGTGTTACGTACGATGGTACTTGGATGCAAGTTCGGGGAACGATCCTGAGGCGATCGGATGTGTAACGAGGCGCTACCGTCGAGGATAACAACCAGCCAGCCCCTGCTGTACCCGTGCGGGGGCAGGATTTTTCGATTGGGTGAGTGAAGAGCTTTTGAAAATTTGTTGGCTGAATTTGGCGAGTTTGTTGGGCCGAGGAAGTGTCCTCCGTTGGGAGGGGGTGATATCGAGATTCTCGCGACACGGGGGTGTGTAGTTTATAATAGATCTTCTCGGTGAACTTCTTAGAACTGAACAGTATTAACTACGAAAGTAATTAATTTTTCAATGTCAGTTTCGCGTTACCCGCGCCACGCAGGTATGGCAACACACGCGTATAGTATATGATAATATGCCTGACGTGCTCGCAATTAAACCGTAACGAACGAAACAAAATGTTTGCCCGGATTTACGCGGTAATTAAATGATATCTGGTTTACTCGGACCTGGTTATCGTGAAATATTTCGAAGGGTGAGCCATTGATGTAAAACCGTAACACGACCTGACAGCTCATACATACGCTCGGAACGAGTGGAGGAGTTTACCGTTGGTCAGCCCGGGCAACTTTATCATGGACGACACTCGCTCTTGTATTTATCCACCTGCATCGCGAAATTCGTACCCTCGTACGTTCTCGCAAGACATTAAAATTCTCGAGCAGCCTATT
Organism: Andrena flavipes; assembly: GCA_963971345.1. Taxonomy (NCBI): domain Eukaryota; kingdom Metazoa; phylum Arthropoda; class Insecta; order Hymenoptera; family Andrenidae; genus Andrena; species Andrena flavipes. Next base: position 26,017,612 of record OZ020480.1, on the reverse strand, counting down.
TCTGTACTGGCTGGAGTAACTGAAGAACTACCATCTAGCGCGGATCATTATCGCTAATTTCTGACATTGATGTATCACTGGACCCTCTATTAGAAGGATAATTATCTGAATTTTACCCTAGCGAGGAGTTCAACTTGTGACTTAGCCGTTGTTAGTGTTGGTGTGAGTATATGCAGTAGTTTCTAGAGTGCTTGACTAAACTTTACCTGCATATTCTATTAAGCATATTGATAACAATAGATCCACAAGTGCTTTCTTTCTGAAATATAATCTTTCAAAGTTGTACATTACAATTACAGAGTGGTTGAAATAAATTCATCGAGTAAGAAAAACAGCTTTATGTGATTATTAAAATTATTGTTTTCGTGGTTCGGTGTTTAATTATGATTGTTTACGTTTTATTATTATATCCACTTACTTCCTCGGATTCATTAAATTCAAATCTCTCCACGAACGTGCAACTTTCAATGCTAATAGCTCGACCAGAGGAAGCCTGTTATCTTTCTATCAATATAATCAGCAAAATATACCAGTAAAGTTTTGGCATGCAATGTAGAAGCACCTCATATAAAGCAATTAAATTAGAAACAAGCCCGCATAGCATCAACGAAGAACAAAACCTGAAAACTATCAGTCGGAATAAACTTGCCGCGGTACCAGTTCCGCGCCACTACTTGTTACGTAAACGTTACATGTAAATTACATAAACATTGCATGCAAATTCCCCTAATTCACGCCGCGAGTCTGAACTATATAGTAACTTCGTTGCTTCCGCCCCGGGAAGCTTAGCGAGGCGACGTTAACGACACAGAAACGCGGGAAAGCTTGACGCGTCTACTACCCCCACGCATTTTAATTCATCCTCAGACAAAGCAGTTTCTATTCATTCTCCTCGAAAGACCAGGATCAACGTTCCCAACTTTCTGCGCGCGGAAATAGATAATGAATACCGCGAAATGGAGTCGGAAAGTTCGCCTCGATTTATGCGTGGACAGTTAGATACTCATTGGAAGTAGTGAGACGCGCGATTGGTCGGCCAGGTCGACTTTATCGCGGACATTTTCGGCGACAGTTTCCATTAAGGTGCGCCTCGATGTCTCCGCGACGTCCACAGTTGCGGCTTCCGCCGCAAGAAATTTCATTTTCCCTTTCTGCCGCCATCCTCCCGCATCCTACCGATCTCTAACCACCGCACGAAGCTGCCAACCCCCCCTCGATACCGTGACACGGTTCGCGACAGTCATACGTGACCCCGCGAAAACTTTGTTAATTAATCGCTTTGGAAATATAATCCGCGCGGAGCGTAACTAATCAGGTAGAAACTCGGTCGGACGTTGACGGGCATGTTTGCTGCACCTATCACGTAGGGGGATGGAAATGTAATTTGCTCGGATAGAGTTAGCCCCGTTGAATGCCGTGGCCAAGCTTCGCCGTCTGTTCTGCCCATCAGCCCCGATCTACTCGGCCAGGCCCATTGATCGCCGCCACCGATTTCGCGTGTAAGGATCCTCTGCACGAGGGTGGCCGCCTCGGAGGCCTCGCGTGGGTAGCCGTTTAGAATCATGGAAGCTCGCGGCGTCGCGACGTTTCGGTCTTCGCGGCTAGGACTGGTAGACGGTTCGCGTTGTTGCGTTTGATATTCATGATTATGATTTGGCATCGTAGAAGGAACCAGCCGCCATTTTGGTGTTTCAAGCATCCCTCCTAGATAATTCTGGGAAGCTTCCGTTAGGCGAACGAAGTAGGTCACTGCAAATTCATGAATTTCGTTAGTAAGTTCAGTGTTGCCTTGGAAGTTGGTTAGGAGAACAGTGTTTGTTTGTTTACTGGAAGCTTTTATTATCAATGACAGTATACAATATTATCATAGGCTATTAAGAATTCCTTGTAAAATATAAGAGATCTAAGGCTCGCAAAAGTACTCTGGAAGAATGTACCTTCAACTCTTCGTACACATTGTTCCGACCTAACAATAACTTCTCCTTCCGTTTGAATAAAATATCGCCCTGCAACAAGAAGTTCGCCGATATCCTTCTCGACATTCCGCGATACGTTTACTTCGCCAAACTTTCTGTACAAACATTTACACCAGGCAAGCTAGTCTGGGCGCGCAATATTCCGAATCGTTGAATTCGAATCGAGTTAAAATCGAGTTAAAAAATGGGTAAATGCACCGGGCGCGTTGACGCGAGCGTTTGAAACTCTCTGCAATTTTCAATGAACCAGGTCGCACAAATACGCAGTAAAAAAAAAAGGGAAAACGAAGCATGTGACACGGCCAAAGTCTGAGCTTTGGTCCAGAATGTCGAGTACAATAATTTTAATTAAACCCGAAAATCTATCCCGCGAGTCCCGTCATCGAATTAAAGCGATTGAACAATTGGGGCGGAGCTTTCAATTCGACGAGAATTCCCACTCGGGATCTCTCGTTTGAAAGAAAGGTGAAAAACGAGCGGCGAAAGAAGAATATGAGAGAGGGAAGGGAGGGAAGGAGCGGTCGCGTTACGAATCGTAAATGGTCGCGAACGCGCGAACAGGATCAGAACGCGAGGACGACGATTTTCCAGCATTACATGGAAACGGTTTCAATGTCGGATGCGCCGACGAATTCGCCGGTTGGTTAAGCTGGCAGTTACGATTAAAAGCTCGAAGCTTCGGACGTTGGGCCGTCCATTTGCATATAGGAAGCTCCGTATAAATTCTGTGGTTACACTGCGTCAGAAGCAATAACGCAGGACGGCGCAGTGCACGTTAACATGCGTGCGATTGCAAAATGGTTACGGTGCGATTGGACATGCAGCGTGAACGATCGATCATCCGCGAGGATACTTCAGGCCGCGTCGATATCGCAGAGGATTTTCTAGCAATGCTTTCCAATATCTATGCATCGGAATAACGCTCGATTCTTTTCACCGTTCAAAGTACACTTGACTTCGATGCTCCGAAGGATTTCCGGCGAAATCTAGTTGAAGCGAGTCCCTCCAAAATGTCGCTACTGCTACAGGCATTCAAAGCGGCTGCCACGTGAAATTTCAATTTTCGAACGATTCTTTATTTGCTATACAAATCGCTGGTTATTAATGCACACAGTGATATTGACACTGCAATCGCAAAATTTCCAGAAGGACCAACGACACAAATTCGCCATGCACTCGCACACCTGGCATTTCCAAATAAATTCGACCTCTACGCACACCACTGTCCTCGTTCCTCCTATATTTCAGGCAGTCAGAGCAATAACGAACTAACCCACAGTTTTTTTTTTTAAATTCAATTAGCAGCAATAACGTATTCCAATAGGCTCTATTAACCATATAAAATAGGGAAAAAACATTTTTTTAATGTAGGTTCGTCCGTTGCTGCTCTGACTGTCTCATTTATGAACATGACTGAGGTCATAGAACACAAGTGGCTCCATATGATCGAGTATGCCTGCATTAAAAAAAAACAATTGCCATTGAGAACCACGCAGCAAGAGGAATACAGCTCTATCTTTACCAACTTTGAGTAAATTAAAAAAAAACTGTTTATAAAATTACAGAGAACACTACCTAATTGTAAAATATATATATTTAGTAGTTATTGAAGTGATAAGTTTATATTTCTATTTTTGGCAAAATTGTTTAAATCTGAAGCATTCGTACCGCACAAAACAGTAATCAGTGCAAATTCTAAATTTGCACTAAAACGCTCATTTGTTATCCGATTTGCACCAACCGTCCACCAAACGATGTAGAATTTCTTTTACGCACATTACACGTCATAACTCAAAAACTGGCAAACATGGAGATGCACTACCCCTGCTGCAAGGTTCCCAATTGCACTTTGCGAGTGCGTTGCCGCGTTCGCGACAGAAGTTTTTCTCCATCGGTTTCAATCGGCCCCGCCCACCCGCGGATATATCACTGATCGGGGCTTTCGAAATTCCCCTGCCAAATGGTTTTGAAAGGTTGAAAATACAGCGAAGGCCGTGACGAGCTCCATTGAAAAATGGGAACCACGGACCGCGGTGCTGGCCGCGCCAATAAAATCACGGCGAGGAGCCCGCGTAGGCCTAACATTAGCGTGCGGTATGCGCTATCGTTGCGGTGCGGCAATACAAATAGGGGCTGCTTCCGGTGGCGACGCTCGCACGGCGCCGGTTCACGCATCGCTTACTCATTGCCGAGCATCCGGTCGGAGTTGGTGCCGCTTTTGAAAGCCGCGAAATTTACTTTAGCCCCACGGTCGCGACTTTAAAGTGGCGTTTCGGGGAGCACCGGTGGCAAACAACGTTTGATTTCGTGCGGGATGGCAAGTAACGCGCCCCCTCCGCCAACCTCCTGTGTCGGTACACGCGTACAAATTCGTCGTAATGACATTGTCGCGTGATGGAATGCGCGGGGTTTCGGCAACGACTCGCGTGGAGCGTGTTGCGCTTTGTGCGCCCGAGCAGCCTGTGAATACGGAGGTAGCCCGCGTCAAAAGTCTAATCAAGTTTCGGGATCGTGAGTAGTTGATGAAACGGGTTGACTTTATTCTCTGATTTTGGGGAACTCCGTCACTGGCATACTGCTCCGTTACCGGGGTTTCCTAATGCTGCTCCAGCATCGCCTCAGCTGTTTGTAATAGGTATACTAGATACAATGAAACATCATTCCTCTAGTACGCTTTGTACGCAACCCCTCTTAGTTACCTCTAGTAATAGGACTCGAAGATTTCAGAGAACTCTGTCGCTGAAGCGCGGAGACAGAGAAGACTACTTAGTGATTCTTCAAGAAATGTGCACGTAAATGTTTAAAATTTCTCCGAATACAGATAACAATAAATCTGGGTAATTGTTTCGACTTCACCCAGCCAAGTGTCCCGTCTCAGAGAAATGCTTAAGCGTTTCTTCGGCTTTGAATCCCAGTTCCCATTGAAAACACGGGCTAATCTGACGCGATCTTTCGCAGCTTGCGCGCGACGCCGGCGAAACGGTCTGCAAATTATCGGCAACAACGTGACGACGTTGGTGAAATCGCAGGATTTTCGCCGCGTCCCACCTTCCGTCGGCGTAGCTCCCTCGCGAATGATACTCGCGTTTTCAATAGAGAGCGCAGAACAATCGATACATAAATCAGCGCGGTCACGGGGATGATTTATCGAGGCGTGCTGTTTCGCGAGGCCAAAACGACCCGGCACCGTCGAAAAAGTCCCTCGCGATGTTACAATTAATCATATTTATTTACGCGCGACTATCCGAGGTCAATATTACGCGGCGGGACGCAAAAGTTACCCAGGCAATTTCCAACGGAATATGTCACGGCGAAGAACACCGTAAAAACGAAATGTGAAATAATTTCTCCCCTCCCCCTCGTTTCCTTCCTTTTTCTATTTATTTCCCCGCCTCCCCGAATCACATAGGTATATACACGATTAATCACAGTTCTTTCGCCGGTATGCAACGCGCGTTCACAATGAACCACGCGAAAACTTTTCCGACACTGTTCGACGGGAATACGTGTTTTCGTTCCCGGTTACTTGCACGAGCGCGCCGGGAAATGGCGTAGTAATTAATACCTCGTCCGTAATTAGTCATTGAAACGCAACGTTCAAGGGGACAATGACAACGAGACGGTCTCCTCCGTTGCCCGTAATCTGGTTTAATTAAAATTTATTATTTAGCGCGCATTAAAAGGCCACGCGGTTAAATAACGCCGCGTATTCCCGCGACAATGGCATCCTTTATTAAAGAGTATTTGAAGAATCTTTTAGAGCGCCCGTTACCCTTTCCACGATCGAATCGCTGGCAAAAGAGACACGAATTAAGGGAGCAATTGGAAGAACGCGTGATTAAACTTGTAACGATGTACACATGCAGAATGTACTCCCGTGTGCTCGTAACGAGCTACACGAGGAGCATGAATAAAGCATCGCAAAATTTATATGAAACAATGCTGGCGTAAATGAATCGGTCATCGAACAACGCGGTGTTGAATTCTCACAATTGTGTAAACGCCTCGTTACGTTTCGCTATAATAAAAAATCGCCACAGTTCTGAATCTATTGTGCTACATATTATTTCTGCCGAATATATGATTATGTATGCATTAATTGAAACACAAATGCTCGAAACAGGCATATACAGTCTTCTTAAAAATCATGTACTAATAAAGAAGTAAATAAGACAGAGAAAATAAGAAATCTTAGAAAGCTTTAGGAAACTTATAACGTGGGCTAATTTATTGCGACACATTTTTTCGACGAATAGTCACGTGTTTACTGTTTCTTAAATTTGAAACTATGCATCATCTTCTTCTAACTAATAATTGCTAATTTAAAACAATGCCATTTAGAGTAAAGGACCCAACTACTGCTACCGTAAGCTAAAATAACGTAAAATAACGAATAAATCTTATAAAATGATGCATAAAAAAATTTAGTTTGCAATTCAAATTGTTATATATACGATACAAAAAACAGTACTTAATTTTTTCTTCGTTAATTTGAATAAAACGATACAAAAAATTTAAGCGAATATTAGGAGAATGGAAACAATGACTTCCGTACTAGCGAAAGAGAAAACAAGGCGTTATATCAATTGCTGTAATTGTAATATTTAAGCTATTAACATAACAAAATATAATGTTTTAAATAATATAAGCATCATAGAAAGTAATAAAGATCCGAATTCAACGATTCATTAAATCTTTTTACTTATTAATTGAGTGACAGTGATTGGAACAAGCGTTTCAAGTATTACTGTCATAGCAGTAGTTGCTCATGTACATAACACAGGGTAACCTTAAAATGACATAAACAGTATTAGGTTAACTGGCAGTAATTGGGGTGTCAGTAATTCAATCAAAGATCCCCAAATATATTTTTGAATTTGATAAATTTATACAAAAAAATCGAAGTTTTAAGATCCACCACTTTTTTTCATCAAGTACACATATTACACAATAATAAATAACAAGAACAACATATACTTTTAGTCTATAAATACCTACATAACTATAAGATAATGTCATGTGTGAGTAATTAAGTCCTTTACCCTATATATCAGATGATACATTAGGGTAGATGTCCCTATTACTGTGAGTGTCCCTGTTACTGCCACTTTATTTATTTTGCTTAATAAAAATGTAACGTATAAAGAATAGTGTACAACAATAATTATAATAATAATAAGAACAGTCCCAATTTAATAATATTATTATTGTTCTACACTATTCTTTATACGTTACATTTTTATTAAGCAAAATAAATAAGCTGGCAATATTTCCAATCCTATATTCCCTGTCGAAGTATCGCAAAGGCGGACGCCATCCGTGTTGCTTTTACGTGCCAATTACGGTCCGTCGCTCGCCTTTCGACTAATTAAACCACTCTTCGCGAATGCCCGTGAAGGAGCGTTGCACCGGAAAGCGGGGAAACAACGCGAGTAAACAATAGCGCGGGATTACAGTTTTGCCCATTGGATGTGTGGAAACACACTCGAAACACGTCGAAAGGAAATGAATGGTTAAAGTGTCACGGTACAGGCCCGTTCAACCCTCGGAGCTATCCGAACGGAAGCGTAAACCAAGAGAGCAGCCCGTTACGCGTCGTACGTTCTATCTCCATCGCAGCAAGCGATACCGCTAAGTAATTTGGGTCTATTGAACGTACGGTTTACGAGGCTAGGCGATAGTTTATCGTCGAATCGTTATTCGATTACTTCGCTCACAGGCCTACGTGGGTGCGTGTAGTGCGTAACCTCTGGCGCGTGGTACACTCGGCTGTTACGCGTGCATGCGTACGTAGACGCGTTCCCGGCGGAGACGCGGCATCTGTTGCGCCCATCGGTTCGCAACGGGCCCGCGATCGTTATTGACGGCGAATTTATCGCCCATCCCCGCTCTGCAAATAAAATCCACCGTCGGCAAGACGCGCGGAATGGCCCTCCTGTGCGTCAGCTGCGATCGATACGGTGGAAACAATGCTCGACGAATTTGCGGTATCCGTCAATCCGACGTGGCTCCTTCGACTTCGCCGTTTGCTTCTCGTTGAAGGAAAGGAAGAACCGGGAAGCCGGCCGTGCAAGATGCATATGCGCGAACGAATTACAAGGGTCTGAGAATCCTCTTGGGCTTCTTATTCCTGGGAGTATTATACTTAGCTATCCCTCATATGCACTTTGAATTTGTTTCCTGGATCATTCTGTGTACGATCACTTTGCCCAACAAAGAGAAAAATAAAGAAGGAGTTTATAAAAATATCCTTTCACAATTCGCTTCGCATGGGGGCTCTATTTCTGTAATACCGTTGCGCATCGCAAGGTACATTTCTCCTTTGTCTGATCATGGCTAGACTTAACTCCTGCGTCTCTCCTCGCGCACTGCAGCGCCGCGAATAATGTATTATTCTACATTCCCCTGTTATCGTCAGCAATATAAACGTCACGGGGGAAGAAACTGTCTTAATATTATTCATTCGTTATCGCTGAACCGTCTAGTACCTACGTTTCCCTCCGACGTTTTTAAACGTCCCGTCACGATCCACCGCGGAATGGGGGAAGCCTCTGGCCCGTGACGCAGGTCGAAGAAATACGGCGACCAGGGGGGGCGTGGGCGATGGAGGGGTGGCGCTAATTAGCCACGTTCGTTCTAAATTTGTTTCCCCGGCCCTTCGCGAACGGACCATCGATCAATGAGGCGGCGATGATTAGTTCGACGCCCTGGGTCATTAGAACGCCCCGAGGCAATAAGTCCGGCCGAGTTTTTCCTTTTTTTTTTCCCCCGTTATTCGCGACACGTAGCGAGGTGGTCGCTCGAGTTTTCATTTGCCGCGTTGGAGTCCTCCTCTGTCTCTTGAGGGAGACTACGAGTGACAATTAAGCGGATGGAAGTTGACTGGTTGCATTTATTATCGTTCCCTCGCTATCACGGTATTCTTGATACGGATGTTAACCTTTTCGTACGTAATAAAGGTTGCAATTAAACCAGACGGTGTGTTCTAGAATTACTAATAACTTTGACATTAATTGCACGGCAGTATGAGCTTGCAGACATTTAGATTTCGAATTAATCATATTTCCTCGGTCGTACTACTCCACGCGCAGAAATGAATTCATGCGAACGTTTTGTGTGAGCGTAACGCGAGATATTATAAAAGCCGGTCTCACCTTCGAATGCAATAACCAGAGGGAGTAAAACACAGGGCGAGTCACGTACCATTTAAAGCTAAAATGTGTCTGTTGTTTTTAATGATACGGGAACACGTCTAAGGAGGAAGGTTTTTTCCATAGAGGGGCAATTATTGTGATGGAGAAGATTTTCGGAAATTTCAAGATCATCGACGTTTTTTCAAATGGAATCACGTGATTTTCATTATTATAACGATAGCTGATAAAAAGACAAATTCAACCCTGTGCGATATGGTAACTTACCTTTTCGTATAAATAAATTGTTACATAGATCTATATTTTCTTCAATTTTCTTACACTCTGCTATTACTTTTATCCGCCACCCTTCACACTCCCCTTTGCCCATCGCTTGTCCCTCATAGAATCGAAAACCCCACCACCTAATCACATTGGAATTACCCTGAAATCACCGAATCCGTTCACACTGATTCGTCGAGTATCTCGTTAAATTCCCCGTCCCGCGGTGCTGTGGAACCCACGACAAACACTCGACCGCAGGCATCAGATGATTTTTCCCGGTGAGGGAAATAGCCAGTCTATCTCATTAAGGGAATTTAACCTGATCCAGAACGGTGTTATAGGTGGCACCATTGGGGTAGCTGGAAATAGAGCACCGATACACTGAGAACGCTTGTGGTATTACTGATATTCGTCAGACCCGGAGTTTCACGCACGGGGTACAGAGAATAATCCCGCGTCTTGTCCGCAGTTCGGCGACCCGATTTCCCAGCGACGTTGATGCCGCTATTCGGCGGGTTACACGGAATTGATTATGAAAGGATTATCGGACTGTAGAGGAACACTTGGCCCCCCCCCCCCCCCCCCCCGATTACTTCTGCCTGGTTCAATTACACTCTGCCTGGAAGCGGCGTCTGCCTAGCAAGCGCGCCGAGCGCCGCGAGAAACTCCTGGGCCACTTTAATGGCGCGAACTTTATTCGAAATCCGGCACAGTTTCCGCGAAGACGCCACGGGTGTGTAGGCGGCGGAGCGTCTCCTTCAGCCTGCTCGGATTCTACGGCGACGTGCTTGATGGAATTTCAGAAAATTCAATTGCACGCGGAGGCTGCGTCGGGCCGTATTAATGCGTTAGTTTAGTGCTGGGCTTTGAATGGGGAGGTAGGCTAAGTGATTAATGCTTTAGTTTGGAAATTCTGATGCCTGATGAATCTGGACTTCCGATTGGGTAATGTATGGATGTATTGAACTGCCTTCGTTGCTCGAGCTTATCCTCCAGTTGACGTGCCTCTGCGAACAATGAGGAGCGAGTAGGATGCAACAAGAATATTTTTAAATTTTAAAGTAAATCTATTGAATTTTAATTATTACGGAGTTCGGATTCAAATTTCAAATGTAATCGCGAGGGTCTTGTGAAATTATTTCTAAGAGAGGGATGAAGGAATTATTCTATTCAATATTGACACATCTTTTTATTGTTTGAAAAGCTCCCACGTCTTTCACTTGTCAATTCATTTACATAGAATACAAGAGATCTTCGATCCAATGGTCGATTACTCTTGCACAGTACAGTACATACTCGTCCAGCAGAATTGCACGCACACAAGTAATATCTGAATAGTTGAATGGTAGCTATATATATATATACATATCTATATATTAGCAGAGAGTAAAGCAGGATATTACACGATGCTTACGCGCGAGGCAAAGGCCCAGGAACCAATATCCTTAATAATGCGCTAGTGCGCCGCGGAAGGGCGGTAAATTAAAGTCGGATATCGCGAGGGTCGTCGAAATGAATTTTCGAAATCGGTCGTATTTCACGCGTTACGATTCCGACTGCGGGATAACCTGTAAAGAGGGGAACGCTTTGTTCGAGTGCCATCGCGAGATCAAGGATTTTGGAAACCCAACTTCCAAGACTAGCCCTGAGGTAATAAGGCTTTCAGGATCCCCTTTGGGCTCGACCGAGAATGCTAAACTTCCTGCTAACTGATGCCGCTTGATTGGCTCGTTAAAGCTGCTCCGTGAGCCTCCATTCGAAATCATAAGTCTCAACGAAATGTTGAAGGAATATTTCGCGGTGGAAGCTTACAGAAGGTCGTGCAGCCGCGCCGACACCTTAAACACTTACAATTAGCTTTGGCTACCTGCGACCATTTTCTCTCAATCTGTTCATTTCCCGTTTCTTTTAATTGTCTTTTTCAATTATTGATACAATTTACCTGAATAAAGGGCGACAAAAAGCATCAGCCTCGAAGCTGAAATTCAAAGACCACAGAAGAAAGTGCCAAAGCCAGACTATCAAAGAACGAGAAACAGAAAGGCAAAGTCATAACAGCCGACGCACAGTGTCAAACGGTTAGACAGACAGTCAAAGATTAAGAGGATTAAAGAATGAAGGGGTTACAAAGAACACAAAGAATCTCGACAAAGTATAAGTAGCGTGTCACAAAAGAAGCCCAGTTAAAGCTTCGAGTAAGACATCCTCTCTTACTTCAGTTTATCTATACTCGTGCCAACTTCCCCGTAAAATATTCTACAACACCAAGCACCGACGACGTTGTTTTCTCGAAAAATGCTCGTCGTCGTTGATCGTGTAAGCGACAGCGCGCGCTAGACGAGCCATGATTGCTCGCTAATTATTATTAGCCATAGTTGGGACGCGTATAGACGTCATTCAAAGGATCAGACCCCTCTGAAGCACGTATCATTACACGGCGCATCCGTTAATGAGTGCTTAAGATGGACTTCGAGTGCACTCGAGGATACCGAAGTTTCCTCCCTGCAGAGCAGCAACCGCTCGTCTGCCTCGTTAAGATCGTTCAATGATACGTTCAAAGATCCACTTACGCCCAGTCTAGTTAGAACATTATAACTACAATACGAGTCGCGATTGCTCCTGCATGCCGTCGCAATTGTTCGATGGAGCGTAATTAATACTAGCTATGTACACGAGGACGGGTAATAGCGCAGTGCTACATAGAATTACTCGAGGACGAAGCTCGAAAGAGATTCGCCGTGGAATCAGGCCGTTCGTAATAATAATTTGTGTAAAGAATTCACGGAGACAAAAATTCATCTGCTAAATGAACCTAATTTATCTCTGTCCATTTATTACAGAGAAGAAATGTATCGATCCTGAATTTTGTGAAACTTAAAAGCATGGTGAACGGTTTGCGCAGAATATTTATAATATTCTTTATATATCCCGCCGTCGTTTGGTATAAAAGCAATTTGATGTCGACGTGTAAAATCGGTCCGTAACAAACCTCATCTTCGGGTCAGCGGAGAATATTAAATGTTCGGGGACATTAATAGCAGCTTAAAAAGCTTTAAAAATAGGAACGGTCTCCATGTAGGTATCGAGTTCTCGCGGAATGATATATCTCCAGCTCAATACTTATTCAAAACGCGAATTGTCGCAGATAGGAGCAGGCACGTTCAATCAAAGCCGACGAGACCGAGCATAAATCCGTCAAGCAGTACACTCAATCAACATTATCGTGTTGTAATCGAACGTTCGGAGGAGCAGACGTTCCAATTGTCTCGCGTAGGAGAACTACCATCAGTTTACAAATCATCCGTGGAGAATAGACAGACCTATAGAGAATTGACAGGGAATTCATCGCGATAATAAGACAAATGCCTCCATTAACGATTCGCGTAGCCTGTACAAACCGCCTGCCCCCTATTTTCCCATAAAATGTTATAACTAATTAGATCGATGTACTAATTATAAATATCAAATCGATTATTCTCCTCGTGATTTAACGACGAGATCATTAGCAGCGCAAAATGGAACAGCTTTTAATACCTTAATACATTAACATCAAGAAATCTGTCAGGCTGAGAAGAAGCTGATTAAGATTAACACGTTTCAATTACCGAATTAGCTAATGGAGTGTAATGTGATCGATAACAGGTCGTTAAAGGGGGCAGAACGCTGAACGCCGTCACCGCAAATTCCATCAGAAGATTCACATCGCGCTAACAAATAACTATAATTTGAAAGCCACAAGAGCTGCCATTCAATAACTCATTCAGCCAACTTCTATCTGCCGTAACCACTAATGCAGCCATTTACATTCATTACTTGATCAGAACAAAAGGCACGTTCGGCAACGTCTGAAAGCCGTACTGAAAACTCGCCACCGCGAAAGATCCTCGCCAGGGCAAGCAAGGGTGGGGGTGGTAGAGGGAGGGAGAGGTTTGGGTGGCCCTCGAGTGGTCAAGCTCTCGAAGTCCAGCCGCGGCCAGTTGATACGCATCCGTTAATAACGGCTTAAAACCGACTTTCGAGTCCACTCGAGAATGTCGAAAGTTCTCTCCTCGCTGGCTCGTCTGCCTCGTTAGAGCCGCGGCGGGCTCCGCTCCGCGATAGCCAGCCAGCGGAGCAGGCTCTCTCGGCCCAGTCGCCGCTACTTTGGATGGTAGCGGGCCGGGGAGGCAGATTGAACGGCGCTGCAGCCAAATTGCTTTCGGGATTATTCGCATCCACCTGACTGTTTCCAGCCGCGACGCCGCTGAGAGGACATAAAGGATTGCTCCGGCGGAGACGTGCACGCGCGATATGCACAGCGACGTAGGCCGCTCGTCAGCTGAATCTGGCCGACGGCCAATGGCCCCCGCGGCACTTCTCACTCGTACGCCGTCTCCCCGCTGGCGATTCCGTGCCGGGGACCGACGCGACGAGCTCGCGTCGATACGGGTACCGGCCATTGTGATTAAACGTGGCCCCGGGAAAAGGACTTTCGTCATTTCCGGGCGCCGAGCCGACAACCGGGTGTCGTTTCGGTCTGGGATAGAGACGCGGGGTACAATCAGGTGCTTTTCGCTTGGGTGTTTGAGTAATTCTGTCTACTGCTGGCACGGATTGAGGTAGTTTTGCGGCTTGAGTAGGTTAATGCTGTTGCAACGGGGCAGTGGTATGTTCAAGGGTTGATTTAGGGGATGTTGAAGCGGTTCGTGTTGTTGAAGAGAGATTATAGAACTGAGGGAGACACTTGTACTTAATATTGTTTACAACACCCACTCACTTTTTTGAAATTGAAAAGCAGAGACATAAATGGATACCCTCCGTCTGACCATATTGGGTGGGTTCTACTTGTGAGAGTAAATTCGCGCACTGACTAGGAACACTATTCGGTTGATGATGGAATCGCGCAGATTTGTTTGTATAGATCGAAAGTATGTGTCACCACGGTCACGAAAATGTAAATTAAAGATGGTATCAAAAGCTGGTCTCACTTCAGAAAATCAACAAATGTGGAAGAGGGGAAAGAGGAAAATTGAGGGAAAGAGAATGACAACACCGTCTGTTGAAATTTAATTATCTCTATTATATGAAAATACATTATATTAAATGAATGATAATAGATTAATGATAGATAACAATTTGAAAAGAATTAATGATAATGAATAAAATTAAAGATAATACTACTGAAATCATAACAGTGGGTAATTAATCATTATATTTATGATAATCTTGTCGATAAGAAGGTTTAAAAAACTGATTGAAGCAATAATAATTTTCACAATGACTGCAACACTGTTTCTTGCTTACCTTGACCAACGAGAGAGTCTAAACATGTCACTGCGAAGAATGATCCACAGGTCACACATGTACTACGCGACACAATTTTTTGCGGAATATATGAGTATGTATACATTAATTGAAAAATGAATGTCCAGAAAAGGCATATACAATTTTCTTAAAAATCATGTAGGAAGTAAATAAGACAAAGAAAACAAGTTGAATATACGAAATTTACATACAACTTCAGAAAATTTATAACGAGGGCTGATTTATTGCGATACATTTTTTTGACGAGAAAGATTGTTGCTTTGAATAGTCACTTGTTTACTAATTCTTAACCCTTCGTTGACACTCTGGATGTGAACCACCCATAAGCTGATTTTGACGCTCTGAACCTTTTATATGCAAAACAAATGCCTTTTTTCAAAGCCGATTTACAAACTATTTTTTCTCTCAAAATATTACATATATCCGAACATCAACTCTGTAGATTTTTAGATTTTAATGTTGAAAATTGTAAAAGTTACAATTTTTACGATTTTCTTCGTTTCTTCTCGACATGTGGTAATCTAGAATTATTTTACAAAATCTGTGATAAAATTTCAATAAAAGGAGTATTGGAATACATTCTAGAGACCTTGAAATTGACCCATGATTTTTTTCATAATAATTGGATTCTTTGGATGAGAATGGCACTCGTTGAAAACTTGCTCTGGGTTTGAGCCACCCAGGTGTGTCAACGAAGAGTTAAATTTGAAAAAATACGCCATCTTCTTCTTGCTATCTAGAATCTTTATCTTGAACCTATTATTACTTCAATCGCTTTTTTAAACTTTCTTGTCGACAAGATTATCATAAATATAACGGTTAATTATCCACTGTTGTGATTTTAGTAGTATTATCATTAACTTTATTCATTATCATTAATTCTTTTTTAATTGTTATCTATCATTAATCTATTATCATTCATTTAATATAATGTATTTTCATATAATAGAGATAATTAAATTCCAACAGACGGTGTTGTCATTCTCTTTCCCTCACTTTTCCTCTTTCCCCTCTTCCACCTTTGTTGATTTTCTAAAGTCAGACCAGCTTTTGATAGCATCTTTAATTTACATTTTCGTGACCGTGGTGACATATACTTCCAATTTATATAAACAAATCTGCGCGATTCCGTCATCAATCGAATAGTGTTCCTATCAAGTGCGCTCAGACAGTGATTTTACTGATTTCAAATAACTAATCAGTTACGAATTCTTCCCCGAAGAAGTATTTACACTAATCTGAATGAAGGTATATGAGTAACTTAGAAATTTTCTTATGAACTTCGTCAGCCCCAACGCGTGCCAGCGGAGGAAACTTTCGTTGCAAGACAGTCATACGCTTGGAAGCTGGTAATTTTGTAAAGCGGTGGTAATTTGAAACATTCCGATCCTCGGTACACGATAGCGCGCGAGAATTCTCAAGACGGGGTTGGTTAAGTGGACATAGCGACGCTGAAATTGCGACGGGTGTCCCCAGTTTTATTGGAAATAATGGAAAATACGCAACGGCGGCTGGAGGGGAGGAGGAAGAAAGGAGGAAGGGGGGAAGTGGTTATTACTACCTTACAACGGTGAACCGTGCGAGGACGAGGATTGTTGAGGACGTGTCGCGTGAAATTCAACGAAAGCACCGGGACGATATCAACCGCCGAGATTCTCGCGAGCAGGAAGTCTTCTAAAACGGAAGATGGAAGCCCGCGGGTAGAAGGGGAAGCTGTATTCAACTAGGGGACCATACGTCGCTGAATAAAAAGTAATTGTATTATCCAATTGCGTTGGAACGATCGCGACGATAATGGAGGACCAAGGCGAGCAATCTTCCAAAAATTCGCCCGCCGAGGGTGGAACGTGGAAGACAGCAGAGGGGACGAGAAATATTATTCCCTGCGCCGCTCTAAGGAGGGATGGCCCTGATTTCACGTATTCGCGTTTCTTATTCTCGTACATCGATAGACGTGGGCGGTGGCGAGGTCAGAATTTATGAAGAAGGATGCATCCTCGAGAAGCATGGCTCCTTCTTACGATCGAATAACGATACATCCAGCCAGGCTGCATAAAACCCTGGAATGATATCGTTCTATCGCCTCTGTTCTTGCCTGGGAATGCGTCTACATCGGAGGCTACCAGTGAATAAACAAAACGGAGGCCCGTAACGAATGCGCGAAAAGACGCGATACAATTCCAATCCCGATTGAGGCCTCGATTTATTCGAGCGGTATCGGTATTCGATTAATAACTATCGGGCGCGAAATAATGCGATAACTGAGCCGCCCGTAGGAAACGGAAGCGGGACAGAAGATAAAAGCCCTTCCATAAGTCTAATGGGCAATGACGCGCGATAAGATTATCGGAATAATGTAACGTGAAATTGCATTAAATTTCACTCGATATCCATCGAGCGTTGAAAAATGCTGAAATCGTATCGGTAGAATCGCGCCCGGCGCTAATGCCTCGCCTTTTTCGTTTCTTTTTTTTTTTTTTTTTTTGTTCATTCCATCCTCTCGACTGGTACTCTCGAGAGCAAAGAAATATATTTCACGGCTGACGGGAACTTAATTTCGTTAGCGATCTGAAATTCGTTGTGGCAGCAAGAAGCGAATGGCGAGCGACATGGAAATCGTCCAGTGCTGGTAACCGCGTGTTTGTGTTAACCAGGCGCGCGTATTATTAACGTTTAAGCGGATAGTGGGAGTGCAGGAATTTTTAATTAATAATCATTCGGTACTGATAATTAAATAACCTTCCATTCTTGAAGCCATCCAAACACACAACGCACTGGCTACGTTACAAACATGTAGAGGAGTGTTGAAGTAAGTCTCGTTGAAATAAGCCGGATCAATCAAAAGTTGTAGTGGATTCAAATTTTTCCCTCGAAAGCTACTTTGTCTCCCGGATAGCTTTTAAACAAAGGTGAACTGTAACTGAATACCAACCGTGGCGTCCTGTCATATCAAGAACTCGGAAACAGAGACTTGGAAATTCGCTATTCCTCTCTGAAGGGATTGAATTGAATCGAAAGCAGTATTTAGAAGGCCGATTCGTAGATTGGTCCAACTGGCCGCCCTCTTTGAATTTTCCATCGAAAAGAGGGGCTGCTGCGAAGGAAAAGTGTCTTGCGAGTTAGCGTATTTAATAGAGTACGTCCCGGGCTGTACGTGGCGGTCTGTGGCTCTTGAAACGGTATCAGCCGTTAGTGGATTACTCCGCTCCGTGAAAAGAGCTTTCCGTCCTTTTTGACCGGGCCGCTTTGAAGGGACTGTTTGAAGAATTCAGATTTCTATGTATTTCCCGCGCTTCTATCGAGCGCCGCGTTTATCCACTCTCGGATGAACCATTTAAATGCAAATTTTAAAGGGTTGACGACGAGGTAAACGCATTAGGAATCATTTCCCATTAATCGCGACTAGTAACTGAGCCGCGACGAGGCGAAAGACGAATGGGCATCTCGTTCATAAACTCAATAAAAAATTGAATTATAATCATCGTGAATTGGGGGGAGGGGCAGAGCAAAGACGTAGTTCCATTTCTAAGAACAGAAATTTTACCTTCTACGCATGCCTGTTAAGTGAAACGAGCTTCTTGGCAACTCCTCTCTCATCGTGATATTTCCCACGAAGTTATTTGAACAAACTGTTCCACTTCTCCGAGAATTCTACTCTTTTAATAGACTGAATGATCTCTCTGTGCGGAATGTTAAAAGGCCGTGGAGTTTGAAAGTTCAAAAGCATATAACACTCTCTGTAGGAATTTACAAATGCCCCGTGAACGTGAATCTGAATTTCAACCCTTGCGTAGTCAAGGTACCAGTTCGGTGCTCGCAGTAGCCCACGTAATCCAATTTATCACACTTCTTAAATCCTCAGGCACCTGGACCCACTGTCTTCCTTTTAAAAAGGCGATAACAGCTTCTTCAAAAATTTTCCATTCACTCCCCGGGACACTGGCGCGCTCTCCTTTGCAGCATCGCTCGTAAGAGGTTGCGTTAACCGTCGCGCCGCCGCGTAAACGAAAGCTCGGACAAATAACACCGAAATGAACCGCGGACAGAGAGACACCGGAGGTGGAACGTCTTCATCGTCGAGAGCAAGGTGCTTGCTCTTTCCTGTTTCCCACGTTCCAGGGAAGCGGAGGATAGATCCGATATCTTCGCGGTGCAATCACGCCGCGGCACGAAGTCGCCAGCTGTTTTATCGGCGCTGATATCTAACTCGAGACCCCGAAAGAATCACAATCGTCCGGTCGGGATCGATTCGCACGCCACTGCTATCGGAAATAAACCGATAAGGGCGAGGTAAAAGCCGAGACCAAGGCGTACTGGGATCGACGCTGGACTTTGAATGGGCGTCGAGTGCTCGCGGGATATATATTTCGATGACCACGTCCATAAAGGAATCCTCCGTGCCTTTTCCCACCAACGTTCCATACAATGCACGACATCATTGATTCCCTCTTTCTATTTTTTTGATTAACAGTTCTTGCTCGTCGCACCGAGGGTCATTATTACTTCGTTGCCATTGTCACGATTCGCTCTTCTTACGCTCCAAATGACGCTTCGAGCCCCTATCGAGTGGTGTCCTAACCTAGTGGTCGACGAACAAAGACCCGCGATTCAAACTATTACACGCTTTGCCCCGTTGCTTTGAGGTAAGAGGACAGAGGAGTTTGCGAGGTCGAAGGTACTGGATTTTTAGAGAAATGTTTCAATGAGGGAAATAGATTCGGGGCAAGGATATTCTGAATGCAGAGAGTGAATTAAAGGTTTTTTTAAATACCTGATGGTATTCCTGAGTATTCTTCGTTTACCAAATTCATACGAAGTCTAATTTATTTAATAGTTTACATACAAATTTATGTAGCGAATAACTTGGTTATCTGTCACGAGTCTTGCAAACTCAGAAGACACCGAGTAACCGGAGAAGATTGCATCGACAGCGAAACCAAATGGTGATCGAAGGGACCCGGTTCAAATACGTCGCAGTTAATCGGTTTTACGTTGTACATTTAAACGATTACTCGTAAAATCAAGCTCCCCGTCCGAACGACTGGCGTTTATTTCGACTGTTTTGCGAATCGTAGTCTGTTAGCTTCATCGGATTAAAGAGCAGCTATCAGGGCGAAATGAATCGGGTGAAAAAAGGTTGACGGGAACGGGGTTAGTACGCGATGACAGGGAAAATATGTGGTTTCGTTCGGTGATCCAGGGATTTGGAAGACAAACAATCGCACCGGACGAGTCAGGTAAGATGGATCCTTTTCAATATACCTACGCGTTGTTCGCGAACGAAGAACGAAGAGCGACGTATATACGTAATCCTTTCGAAAGCATCTCTCTTCTAAATTAAAATTGAGAAGCATAAACCTAGAAACACTTATCATCTGCGAAAAGTCACGGTGAACCTGTGGAAACCAAAATAATCCACAAAACGCAAAAGAATTCAAAGTGATGAGCAACCACTACACGAAATGGCCGACGTTTACAATGTCAAAAAGAAATTCGTAAACTTTATATTCCAACATTTCCAACATACCAAATATCGTGAACAGTGTAGAAGCGTTGAAAAACATTTGCTGTGACAAAAGTGTAGCAGGTTTCGCTTACAACGTCGACACGTGTGCGCCGAAAGAATCCTAAAAAATTCACCCCGGATTCCCAATGTAACGTGAAATCGAAGCCGCGAGGTGATTTCAATTCTTTTTTTCCACCGCGGCGGGGCCGAGATTCGTTCAATTTCCGGGTGCGGACTTTTTCGAGCGTGTCAAACTATCCAGCATTGCGCGGCGAAACATGTTTTTCGATCAAACAAATTTCTCGTATGCGTGTATAAACAAAACGTTCGATCAAACACGTCGTAATAGCAATTTTCTAGAACAACGACGAACCATTTCACGGCACGCGGCTTACGAGAAAACATTTAGAGAAAAACATCAGGTGGGGAAACAACGGGGGAATAATGGGAAGCGGTACGGAACGAGCGTTAGCAATTTCCCTAGCGAAAGATGCGAGGACTTAATTGACTGTGAACTGTCGGCACGATGACACGTTACGCGATCATGACACCTGGTCGGGCAGTTCCTCTGATCCTGGCGTAGTGTTTGCGTGTGCTTGCGAGCACCGTCTGAACGTATATTTGCGTCTCCGAGCGATCGACTAATGCGGAAAATGACGTGGAGCTAATTCGATGTTTCACGGGGTCTCCGGTCTGGCTTTAAACAGAGATCGAGGGGATGTCGCGTGCTTCTCGCAGGGAGCTCAAAGGCACCAAAGGAATTCCTCGTTCCAAGAGCAGAAAGGAGTTCCTCCTTAATCCCAAACCTATCTTAATTGTACATCTGAAGCAGTTCGGCGTGAAATAATTAGTACGCGCGTCGCTCGGCACCTGGAAGCCTTCCAAGGTGTCGAATCGTAAAAGAGTCCTGCGAAAATCGTACGATGCCTCGTTTCGCGAATGTACCAATTTTATTCCACGGAGCCTTTGGCGAAGTTTATTGGCACAAGAAAAAAATGTTTAGGGAGAGAACATTTTTCTGAAGATTGCACGATGTTCCACTTCGTCGATGTAAATTGAATTTAGAAGCCCCGTGACGAGTTTAGCTACGGGAAATGTACCTTAAAGAAAAAGCGAGTCTTCAAAGAAACCGGGTCACTGCATAAAGTCGATACAGGTTTGTTGTCTTAGAAAATGTCTCCAGTGTCTTGGAAAGTGTCGTCGTTGAATTGCTTTTGCGGGAATCTCGCTTCGTTAATGAAATATCCCCGGTTTTCTATTTAACAGTTCTCTACTAAATTATTCCCTTTCCCTGGTAGCTCTGTTCTTAAGTTTGAATCGCGAAGTAGGTATGTAAGTAACTAAGAGAAAGAGTTCCCCCCCGATAAAATTCAGAACGAGGAAGTAATTATTATTTTAAGAGACCGAAATAAAAGTCGATAATTGGAGTTGATCCAATGCTCCGCGGGGCTGGAAAGCTGACTGTGCGACGATAGGCGCCGAGGCTACGAAACGACGTGAAATTAAGCGCTGTCTAGGGAAACTTAGAGTTCCCCGTAGAGTGGAAGGCGATCCGTCCAAACTTTCGACTCGATATTCGCAAATAGTGCTTCGCCTCGTTAAAAATCCTCCCGATGCTTCGCGGTGTCCAGAAGTTGGAGCAATTTTTTCGAGCATTTAATTTCAAATATCACGACTCCTCGAAACGTTCGCTCAATATTTGCTCGCCCGAAGTAACATCCTCCACGCGCAAAGTTTTCAAATTACCAAGAAAATGAGAATAATGAATAGCAAACACCAGATTTCCACACACCTAATTTAAGTCGCTGGGTTAGTGCTTTCAATTACTCAGCCTCTTCCTTCGTAACACTCTAGAATCACACTGCTCGCCGGCTAAAACGATAAGCCAGTGAAGCTCAGACAATTATTCGAAAATGGTGCTGGTGTCAAAGGTGCCGGCTCGTTCCGCAAGACGGCTACTTTCAATTACTCGATAACTAACACCCCTCGTTTCGTTAAATTGCACAGTCCCGCTATCCAGGAGCGAGAAACTACTGTAACTCGACGCCCAAGGCGACTGGCGTGCGTAACAAGGGGAGTAAGTAGACGGGCGGGAGTTTACAGCGCTGTAACCAGAACTTTCAGGCGGCGTCGGCTCAATTAAAAGGCAGCCGACTCGTACATCATGAAATTTGTCGTCGCCGGCGGTAACTCGCGACAACGGGCCGCGGTCGGGGGATTATTTATCAGGGCCGCGGAACACGTGACGCGGAAACTGACGGGGCGCTAATTCGATGTTTCGCGGCGGCTCTAATCTGACGGAAGGAAGAGCCATCGCGCCTTCCGGGAGTTAAACGCCAGTTAGACGCACTTAACATCCGTGGGAGGACTCGTCGAAACTTTAAACTCGATTCGTCTCCCTGGTAGTCGTCGCGGAATTCGTCCCTGCTTCGCCCCGGTTACTTAGCCACGCTTTTGCGTACGAATATCCGCGCCCCCGGTGCGGCTCGCCTTTAAAACAGCCGGTGCACCGCGCGTCGGCTAAATTAACTTACGAAATGGAATACCAGAGTAGCCATCGCGAACTAGACACCATCGTTTCAGAATTTCTCTTTGTCGAAATAAACGCCGTTCGAACGCTCGCCCTTTTTCTTTCTCCCCCAAGGGAGGGTGTGTCATGGAACTATAGGAAACACTTGCGTGTTCCTCTGACGCTGACGGACGAAACTTGCGGTTCCGCGTTCGCTGGGGTTCCGTGAAATATTAATCGTTCCTGGGAATAACATGGAAACGTGCGTAACTGCGAGGGAAGTAAAGAGTCATAGTCGAATACTTTTTATAAGTTCCTCGAGCTCTGACTCGAACTAATGACTCTGGTAACCATCGAGCCGTGAGAAACTATTACGGCAGACTTTACACGCTTAAAATACAATTAATAAGTTTCTAATATTCTCCTCCTAGCGCCACGATCGCGGACGTTCGAGCAACCGTGACAGTATAAAAGACTGTGAGACGTTAATCGTTGCCTCCGCTATTAAATGTGGAAACCCGGGGCAAGTAAGACCCCATGTAGCTCAGAAGTCGGTACGAAACTTTCATCCCGGAACAAATATTTTCCTTGATTGCGCCCGTGCAGCTGACACACGCGATTGCAGTTTATACCGTCGGATTAGACGACGTAATTCCCGAAATTAATTATACGAGGAAGCTAGGGACGCGGTTCTGGGGCCGGGGGGGTTGATGCGGCAGGGTAGGAAGGAAAAATTAATGAGCTCGTAACGGTATAATCGGTGGCGTTCGCCGTTTAAACTTATAGGTCAGTTGAGCAAGCAGGGCGAGGGTAGTAGAAGCGATTTGGCAAATCGTGCGTTAAAAATCCCAAGAAATACATTTCCGAGAGGGGAAGGGCACCGCTGCGGAGGTTTTTAATGGCAAGCACAATTTTCCGCGGTAACGACGGGGCAGGAAGATGGAAAGGGGTTGGAGGGATAGGCGGAGAAGACAGCTAGCGCGGTAATTCCGAAAAACGTGGAAAAACGCGAAAATAATATTTGAAAATTTATTCCCCGACCTCTGGCCACGGCTGACCCTCCCGCTGTTTGTTTATCCCGTGGCCGTGCAAACACATATTCGTGTCACGCTCGCTGGGGTCCTCGTTGCAGAAGAAACTCGCCGTTCCGTCCGGACCCGCATGGATTTTCGCTGATGACGTTTGCGTAAGCCGCGCAAACAAACCCCGGCTCATACTTACCGATATTGCTCTCCTAATTAATTGCGCGAGAAAAAGGCAGGGAGAAACGAGGGGCGGCGAGAAAGGCGGCGGGTGGAAAAAGCGCGGTTAAACGCGCGGACGGAAAAACAAACGAGCCCGCGAGAGCGTAATCGGAGAGTAACTTCAGCTGGTCGGGTTCATGGTTTGTTGGCCATACGTTCCGTCCACCGAGAGGCAGTTTTTAAATTTAGAAATCGTCCCCTTCTATTGTTCTTTCATTTCTATGCTATTGATGGTCCGGAGAGCATTCTATTATCCAATGCTTCCCTTGTGTAAGCAAAAGTGACATCGCGCCATCTCTTCGAAACGAAACAACTTCTGGCTAAACAACAAGTGGTCCGTTTCACGTGTCCCACCACGTATGTGACGGAAAACGTCGCGGCAGCGGCAAACGTGCTAGCGTTTTCAATATACCCTCGACTTCTGGCATCCTGGCCAACGGAAACGCGCTCGATCGCCTGGCCCGCAGAGGCTTAATGGCAGAGCAGGGTCCTCTTGGCTTTGGTATTACGCCACGAAATACCATGTCCACGGTGGGAGATAAACCGTGGCCGATCCGCGTACGTGCCCCACGACCAGAAATTGTATTTACGCTCGCTCAGGGTCTCGGCGCCGCGCAAAACTGCTATAAATCCGCGGGCAAGAAACCGCGGGAAATCCAATAATGGCGGGCCGCCTGTTTAAATGCGAAACAAGTTATCCCCCAACCTTCCCCCTCCGCGAGTGGGGCTCGCTGGCGTGTAAGTGGCCGGCATAAATCGCCCGTGCGCGCGTATCATACGCACGCGTGTAACCCGCCGCGAGCTAGTACAGGTGTACGCGCGGTATCTCCTGTGTCGTGCATGCAGATTTCGCGCTGCCGGAATTAATCACGTCCCCTTGCTGAAATACGTCTATCCGTATCCGAAATTTCGGGGCTAATTAGAAACGGGGTCGAAGGAGAATTCCAGCGCGCGGCGCCCGTTAATTAACAATGTCGCAGGTGGGAGACAATGGGGATTAGTTGCTGTGGAATAGTACGTAGCCTTGGGAAAAACAGGAAATTATTCTGCAGTTATTTGAACGGGGTCTATATTCAGGAGTCGTGGTGCGAGGTAAGATCACATTAAATTAGAGGGGAAAAACGGAGAATGTCGCAAAGCAGCTGTATCGAGGAAATCAAGTTTTGATACTTTATTCCACCAGTAAAGAAACAAGCTTCGATGAATTCAAGTTTCTCGTGTAATTTTCTTTTTAAATAATTTATTGTTTTAACGCGGCGACAGAAGCTTGTGCTTAGGCAAAGAGTGGGGATATTTTGATTCTTGCTTCAGTGCAGTGTGCACATTTTTTGTTCTTAACCAGTATAGCAAATCTTTAAAAAGGGAAATAAACATTTTCTGTTTTTCCCCTTTCCTTTAATTCGTTCTTCGAAAAGCAATTGCTTTTTTTTAATATTTTACTAGGAATTGCTTAAATTCGTGTGAAGAAAAAACACAAGCCAAAATAAACTGCCAAGGAATTGCTTAAAGGAAACGCTTTCCCTTCATTTTTTAAGGAATTGCTTACAAGCGAATGAATAAAAGAAGCAATTGCTTTTGCTAAATAAGCAATCCCTTAAGAATTTTTAACACTGCTGTACCCCATGCTAACAATTGATCAAGGGACCAATTACTTCATCAGTATGTATTAGAGAGAAAGCGTACGAATAAATGGTACATGAAGTTCTTGATAAGATAATTAATTGCACCCGTTTTAAATTCATATATGTATTATATAGGGTGTGACAAAAATGTTTCCGTTCCTTAAAAGGGGTGATTTGTGGAGTGATTGAAAACGATTGCGAGCCGCGGTTCCACACCGGATTTTTTTCGACGTTTAAAATGTCCATCAACATCTTTTCCCAGGGTTTATATGTAATTTTCTTGTTGTCAGTTTGTGTCACATCAAATTTTTTTTCACTTCTGCTTTCATGTTACTATTTTTTTTTTGGCAACTTGTTTTTTGTTACGGAAATACTAAAAAAAAAAATCCATAACGCTCTGTAACGGTTTGTAAAGCAATTTCTTTTTCATTTTTTATTTGAGGTATTTGGATTTATTAAACTGTCCTTTATGTTCTTTCAACTTTTGAATAAAAATCAACTGCTTATCAGGAGCACTGATGAACGCGAGCGTTACCGGCAGTCTCGGTTACCATTTACTTATACGGTGTAGCAAAGCCAGCAATTCCTTATGATTTTTCATTCATATGAAAATAAGAAATTCCTTTTTTGTTTAAGTAATTGCTTTTTAAGCAATTGATTTGGCTAATAAGGAATTGCTTTGTTTTTATTCATCACGCCCAATAATGTTGCCTATAAAGTTACAGCGTCGCGTAACTGTGCAGCATATTTTATATAACACTACACGGGAGATGGAAATTTCTCCTTTTGTTTCTCATTGAGCCCGAAATCGGGGACCATTTTCGCACCGAGGTCCTCGATAAATTCCCGCGAATACATTATTAACCGCGAACGTTCACCCGACATTTTGTAGTCGCGCGAGTTTCGAATATTTCCGAGCGAATCGCGCATTATTCCAGGCAGCATGGCCCGCGTCGGTTTTATCTGCTCATACCGATCAAATTGGGGGGAAGGGAACACGAATTCCTGGTGTTCGGGCGCGAATTTCAGCCGCGATCGTAATCGCGCGCTGTTCACGCACGCGAAACTCTGGCTCGCGCGTGCACCCGCCTCTGGGACCAAGAAAAACCATAGCTGCGCGGACTAAAGCCACCGCTGTGCACAGAAATGATGCGTATAATTATCGGAGACATCATTTGTTAGATGCTACGCGTCCCTGACCCAGGAGCGTTCCAAGAGCTCGGTTCGTTCTTCGTTTTTCAGCGGAGCGCGGGGCCTATGGCGCATAAATATGTAATATCTTTATTGCACGTTGATCCTTTGAGATCAACGCGGAGGTGCTTTAAATATTCAAGCAGGAATTGTATTCCCGACGATGCACAGCGGCTCTTCGCGAGAGGTCGAATGATATTCTTCGAGGAATTCAACTCAGCTCGGTAGCTGCGGGAAAGTTTCTTCGCGGCGAAGCTACCGGGGCAACAGGCATTTTATTCCACGAGACGTTCCGCGGCTCTCGGGGCTATCGATTTCGTTTTATAATTTCATGGGAGTGGCGTTACGCTGTACCGATAAAATGAGACAACAGTATCTCTATTCATGGAAAACTGTACGAATTCGAGGAAACGTAGCTTCCACATTTCTGGCGCTAGGAGTTTCAGTTTACTCGAACCTCTTGCAGTTTTAATAACTTTTTGAGTGACGTTATAATACATGCTTGTAGACTAAGGATAAATATTTCTACTAAGCTTCAATGTGGTAGTGCGACGATATATCCCCTGAGACAGTGTTTCCAAACCTTTTTTGAGACGCGACCCCCTTTTATGATATTCAAATAAGGTATGGTAAATTTAACAAGGTAAAGAAAATAAGCAGAATATAATTGCAAGTTAATAATATTTTATTATCTTAATACATATATGAAATATACTTAAAGATATTTAATATATTTAATGTCTTATTTAGTGTGATTTTATGTGCCTGCATCTGGCTAACCAGCTTTTTTCCATTTATGAAAAATCTCTGTAACATCATTATTAAAATATGGCAATGTAATCATATTTAGATATAGCAGAATATAATTGCAACTTAATAATATTTTATTATCTTAATACATGTATGAAATATACTTAAAGATATTTAATATATTTAATTTTCTTATTTAGTGTGATTTTATGTGCTTGCATCTGGCTAACCAGCTTTTTCTTTTTTCATTTATGAAAAATCTCTGTTACATCATTAATAAAATATGGCAATGTAATCATATTGAAATAAATGAGTACCTACTAGGAATCGTCAACTAAAAATCCACTGCCTTAAGAGCACAAATGTCTGCAAATTCTGTAGATCCCAAAAGCAACGCATACCCACTTGCTCGCCCGTTCTCCTCGCGCCCCCGATGCGCTTAGGGTCGCCACCAGCGTCAAATTACAAAGCTTAAAAGCGCGTTCACCCTGGTCACCTGGAAATCAATGGAACGTAAAAAGTCGATAGAACAAGAGAAGTTTGTCGAAACGAAAGTTCGTGACTCGTGCCGTTGAAGTCCTCGATGAGAAGCTCTTCAAATTACTTACGAAACAAGGAGGCCTTTCTTCCTGAACTTCGAAGGATCCGCGGGACTGGAAACATTAAAGGATCTCAGATCCGATTACTTAGCAAAGGTCGGGTCTCCTAGTGCACGATTCCATGCGAAGCATAACACGAAGACATAAATCACGCGGAAGGCCACGAAGGAAAAATAACAGGCATCCTTCGCCGCGAAATTAACCTTAAATAGAGCGGGGCAATCGATATCGCGGGGGTTCGTGCACCCTTCCGCCGCGAGGAAAGAAAAGGAGGAATTAATCGCTCGGAGGGGGTGGCGGCAGCATGACGAGGGATGAGAAGTCGAGCGGAAAAATGCGTGGATAAAAGTAAACAGGCTCTCGTATTAGCGGGTTCGCATGGACTACTAAAGCAGCTCTTTGGAGGCAAGGCGAAGGTCTTGACGTTGACGAATGAACCAGGAAAAGGTACTCCTGTCGCCCCTTTGTAACTCTCTCGCTTTCTTTCTGCTCACCCCCTATTATCCCTCCCTCCGCGACGCTGCAAAATTAACTAGTAGCGTGGAGACGGCACCGGATGATATTTATTGACTTTCACGCTCGAAAGGAACCCGCGCGCTTTGCTGTCCTATCATCGTGATCGATTTATACGTATTTCGCGAAGTGTAACCGAAGGAATCGTCTGGCGTGATCTATAAATCATATCGAAGTTCGCCTGTAGCGGAAAGTTGAGAGGCAGAAAGTGGAGAATCGATGATGTGGGGATTACTAGGAACTGAGAGTGCCTGGGTAGAATTCTCCTACCGTAGTTATGACTGTTCTCTGATGCATCGTGTTTAGTAATTCCATTTTCTTGTCTCCGAGCGTAGATAAGAAGATTACTCTGTACCTGGCGTCGATTTCAAGTAATATTCTAAAAGAACGATATCTCGAAGTTACGATTAGATACGTTGAAATTCACGTTACTAATGAATAAAGGAAACGAAATTTTTCCCATGCAAAGCTAAGTTCTCGGGAAAATCAGGCTCGTGTAATACGAAAAATTCACGTTGAAACTTACACCGAAATTTAGAGTGGATACCCACCGATGTCTCGCAAAACCCTTTTTCTTTTTACTTATATCCAATACGGTATTAATTCCGTTTATTCACAAGTTGTCCTCGTGGCACCCACAAGTTGAAGGTAAGGCTTATTACGTGATATCTACAATTTCTATTTTGAGGTGCATTTAATGGTCCTATGATAAATTTGTTGTTATAATTACATTCTTTAGATGTTCCTTTAACGAAAAATACTGTATGAAATAACGGATTTATGAGAATTTGTCGAGTTTGTTAGGTGTTCGTGCATTGAATAGGAGATACCAGTGAATACCAATGAATGAACGGCCGTTCAATCACTGGACATTTCTTATTTTCTTATTCGCTGGCAGTGTAAATTAACCCACCCCAGAAACCAAATTTCAACTATGCATAAGTATGATCTTATAAGACTAGTAAAGTAACAAATCAATAATAATCTTACAATTGGAGAATGAAAAATTATTTACACAAAAAATCGTCTAAATACATTGGAAACCTAACCACTATTATTACCCCGTTCATTCACTGGGCTAACGCTATTCATTCATTAGAAAGTTATGTTCACTCACTGGTCATTGGCCCATTTCTTATTTAATCCTCTGCCAGAATTTTAATGAAAGTTATAACTATCAAACATTCCCTAGAATTGTGTTCTGGGTTGTCTGAATTTTGTAATAAAACAGCTCCCTTACAGCAATAGCACTCAGGGGATTAAATAACGACTTTTGAATACTAATTTTAACAGACATGCAGCTTAACTGTTCATTCACTAGACAGGTGACCTTACGCGTGCATTCGACTATATCTCGGTTAACTTTCTAACTCGATTCCTTCCAAAACCACGTCCTCTACGAACGCACTGTGCTCGATACATTCGACGGAAGACTTTCCATCTACGCGTACCATCAATTATACCACCACCTTCCATTTATCTCGTGAAATATCCGCAGAGTACCATCCTGGTACCTACCATTACAAAACTCAGACAAGCATCGCTCCCTCGGCGGAGGTGTCCGTCGCGAGCGCCGCAATGACTTTGCACGAGTACTCCCTTCCTCGCTTCACAATAGAACGCCTCGGTTTCCCATCCTCTGCTATCGCAGCCTCGCGACGAGGCGAATCAGAGCCGGCAGCGTTGGTGTGCGCGCAGCCCGATCGCGGCGACCGGGCTACATTTTAATTCACGGTACATTAGCCGGAACAAAAGTCGCGGAAAAATAAATAGAAGCAAATTAGTGAGCTCGATTAAACTACCAAGGCGGTGCTTCGGGAAGGAAGGCCAGATAGATCGCGACATTGACGAATGAACCCGAGGAAGGTATACCTTGCCCCCTCTCAGCTTCCTCCGCGACCACTCAGCCACCCCTCGCCGCTCCAACCCCCTGGCCCTGTCCCACTTTATCGTCGGTTCTTTCGCTCCGTTTGAATACGTCCCTCTCGCTCCCGCCATTATGCTACATAATTTACTGGGCGGGCGATGTGGTGGTGGTTATGCCACTGTCGGCAGCGGCGAACCACCGCCACCCCTCCGCCGTCGCAGTTAACCGCCGAGTCCCGCGGTCGCAGGGGGGACGAGGGTGCCGAAGGACCCTTTGATCCTGCGATCCCCACGAACTCCGACCTCCGCGCGTGTTTGTATTGCCGTAAAAAGTGGGCCACCGGAAAAGGGCCCCATCCCTTCGATCGCCACCCAACCCGACACCCTAAAATCCTCCGTCGAACGCTTCTAATCGCCCCTCGAGTACACCCCCGCCGCGTCGTTTCTGACCGACCTCGCGCTTTCTCTTCTCCTCGTGCTTTTCGTGAAAGCCCTTCGCGCGCGGCGCGCCGCTTGTGAAGAGCGATACCGGAGGATCGTTTTTCTTCCCTTACGCTTGCGGAGCGCACACTTGCTTGGAACGAATGAAATTATATAGGGACCAATTGGAAAGAGGAATGACGCTCTTGGCGCGCCACTTATGAAAATGTACTCTATCTATGGATTATACTGCATGCTATTCATTTAGTTAATTGGACAGGTGGCCTTGTTTTTGTAATATAAATAATGGGGCATGGAATTCACAAATGTGTTCTCTCAGTTTTCTGTGAAGCTTCCACTACAAATGTTTTAAATCAATTAAATATACTACTCCATTTGTACTTCATTTAGAAGGGAACCAAAAATATAATACATATAGCGAGAACTCTGCGAGATGTATAATGGTTTCTCATTTTCGTTATTATCCAGTAGGAAACGAAATTAATTATAAATTCCCGGCCCCTCGAATTTATCGTTCGATAGTTAGGGGGTTGGACAGGTCGGTTCCGAGCCCGCGCGGCTGAAAATGTATATCTTTCGCGAGGGCCACACCACGACGATAAGACTAATCGTCAGAAACACCACAATATTACGCCATAAAAAAAGTGGCGAATATCATTAAAGTTCGAGCCCCTATCGCCCTGGTACACATCGATCTCGACGTTTATCGCGCGTAAATGAATTGCCAGGCGTAATTCGCGTTAAAGGGTTTCCTTGATCTGTACTCCGCGCGGCCGTCCAAGATAACTGCCACGGGATCGACTCGCACGTAAAAGGAATTACACAGCATTTCCATGAAATTGAAAACTTCCACTTTGTAATTTGCAAAAGTCGCGAGCACGAGCTGCAACTTTGCAGTTCGTATTGCAGCAGTGGGTGGCACGAACAACGGTAACCGAGAGAGAAATAATTGCGTTTGCTTGCCTCGCCCGACAATATACGTGGCCGCTTATGGCGGAAATATTGGTGCTCGCTATTTTTAACTGAAAACGAAACGAGGCTTGATACTCTTTCGATCTTCCTAACTCTTCGATATTCTCCTCTGGAAGCGAAACTATTAATTCCGTTCTATTGCAACGTATGAATACACTTTAAAAATTACTAAGAAGACTTCCATACCTTTCTTATAACTATTTATTTACTACGAATTTCTCGAGCTACGCCCTTCCCGAAATACTCGAACATTCCAAGGGTTGCGGAGTAATCCCACCCTTTCCACATCTTCTTTCACTCGCATACGAGTTGATCGTTTCATCCCCCGTCCAACCGTGGAAAGAAACCTTAATGGGCCGTCTAAGCGCCTAATAGCTGGGAACACTCTGTGGATATCGAAGCGTGAATGCTCGGGGTCCTGGGAGCAGCCGCTTAGCGAAGTTTCCTCGGCGGTCGAACGTGGCCTGATACTTTATCGCGTAACAAATGGTAGTTCGATCGTACGTAAACATTTCAGCTTGCCTGTTGCCACGGAATGGATGGCGTTATGGACTAGCGGAGCCACAGCTGCATTGCTACTCGCTCCCCGAGATATGGAATTAATAGAGAGCGTAGTAGCTCGTTCGTTCGGCTTCCAGCGGTTTCGCCGCCGACGTATAAATGCAAGTAAACGCATTATGAGATACCTCGCGACTAATTATCGTGGCCGTGATGAATTGTATTAGCAGCGGGGTGGAAGGTCTCGCAGAAGCATCGACGGTCTACTAGTAACGATTATCGCGGCACCGTGGATCTACGTTGCAATAACTTTTCATATCGGTACGTTCCTCGTTTATGGCGTAATTGGACCGAATGGAAGCTAAGGACGGGTTTAGAGGACATATCTGGGTCGAGATATAGGTACAGTACCGTCGGTAAAGTCGTCGAGGATATTCGTGCCACAAATTTATATGTAATGAAATACAGTTCGCCTTTGGAGGGTGAGCTGCATGTGGATTGCATTTAGTGAAACACTGCTTTGGTATACCTGCTTAGGCAAATTGTGAGTAGTGGATGACTCCGTGTGAGGGTAATTTTTGTAGAAACTGCTAATAGGAAGAGTGAAACGCTGTCATTTCTGTGGAAACTTTCCCTTATCACTCTACGATGGTTAAATTTCGGGCTTTCGTGTTAAATTGAGTAATTTATGAATTATCTTGGATACAGTGCCACACTATAAAACAGTTACAGTAGTTCTGTACCATCTTTAGGATTAGAACCTCCATTATTCCATTACTTCCAATGCGACTAAACACTTAATAAGACACCATATAATTTCATTCCTTCGAACCTGGGCCGGACTAAGACCTTTATACGCCCTAAGCACTGAAAAGGTTTTGAGGCTTTCTTATACAGAGCGATCACTTCGATGCAATGTACGATTTCTTAGACATTTCTGATTATTTGACCAAAAAATGTTTCTAATAAAAGTTAGATTTTAAAATTGAGAAAATTTCTATGGTGCCCCTCTTTCTTCTGATACCCTGTAGGGGAAAGGTGGGATAGTTGATCGTCGGGGATACATGATCACATCAGTTTCTTAAGTAATATATTGGCAATTTGTGCCTGCTGCCACGTTATCGTGGTAATGTTTGCATTATCGCAACAGTTCATGTTGCAGTTTTCTTTCGGGAGCATAGAATAATGTAGTTAGAAGCTTCGATCTTCTTTGCAGCCAGAAAGTGGATATTTCGCTCAGCTTGTTCTTCCTCGTTTCGACTAAATGTTGCATTTTCAACGATGTAAAATATATTAAGTAAAAACAGCCATTTCTGGTCTATTAATGTTATTTATTGATTGATCTATATATTTAACGTAAGTTTAATTTTTCACCTTTTTCAAATCGAGTGCAATGAGGAATACTTGATCAGTATGTGAGGTGGGATACTTGAACAGGTGAAAAAGCCCTCCAAAAAGACATAGAACGGCTAATGAAACAGAAAAATACGGCAAAGAAAGTGAGAAGGAAAACCTTTTCTTCTTCATCATCTGAATCAGATGATATCTACTGAAATGTCTTAGGAATGCATTTATATTGTTTTATGTCATTCTTCAGTTTTATTTTTTCAGTAATTCCATCAAGTTATAGTTTACTTTCCATTTATGATATTCCCTTTATTTCATGTTATTCACTAAGATAATAAATATTTTTTTAGAAAATTAATATGTTAATTACTCTTAAATTTCACTGATCATGTCTCCCCTTTAGTCGGGTATACTTGTGCATAACGTCACTGCCAGAAAATCTTTAAATTCAGTCATTAAAATTAGTTTTCAACTAGGTATCAAATTTGTACAAGTATATTGAGAATACTCTAAAAATCACAACTTAAGTAATTATATAAAAACGAAGCAAACCATTATTATTATTTTAGTAAAATAGCAAAACTGTGATCAACTAACCCACCTTTCCCCCAAAATCTGCTTATTTTGCTTATTGATTAATCGAGGACGGCTTTGAACTCTCAAATAAAATATCACCATAGAAATTTCGATATCTTTCCAAATCTTTTAAGCAGACATTTTATCGCTCGCGTAATTAATATTTGCGCGAAGCTGTACGGACAACAGGTAATCGATTATCAAATTTGTGACTCGGAAGAGAGGCTTATTAGATCGTTGGCAAAGGCGGGTGGCGGCTCTAATGTATTTTTACAGCGCGTTTAAGAACGTTGACCGAGCCGGCGACCTTTCTTCCCTTCTTTTATTCATATTCTTCAACAGAGGCGGATAATGCAACGGCGTGCTGAGCACGTGCATTTACGCGCCTCCACGGTGTGCGTGCAGGCGAGAAACGAGAGACAACACCGTAGCGGTATGCTCAATCGAATGTAAATAATGCCTGATCGGCATGGTAACGCTGCTCATTGTCGTGTGCTCTTGCTCTTCCCCGGACTTGTTGCCGCCGTTGACGGGATACGTGTCGGGGAACGCGCCGCTTCTTCCTCTGTTCCCTGCAATTCGCGCGTAAACAAGCAAGAAAATCAGCAGGATAATCGTTTGGCAAACAACATTCAGTTACATTATCGATGAAAAACATACCTTTTTAGAAACTACTTATTGTTAGGAAGGAAAGCAAAACAGAAAAATATCGCCAGACTGTTGTACATCAGCAAAGAACGAAATACAGTAGCAGAATTTTAAAATTTGCCTTTTACAATGGTATTTAAACTGACAAAATCTGAATCTGATTAAAAAAAATTTCGAGGTGCCGTAAGCCACGCAAAAATCATTATTTTTATTAATTATGTTCTTTTTGCATTAATTTAGAATAATTTACTTTTCATTCTCACCAGGGTAATTTTTAAAAGGCAAATGTTTAAAACTAAGCGTTCTGCTGCTTTGGTAGACGTATGAGTGGCAAGTACCCTAGATTTTCTGGACAGTGAACGTGTTAAGACTACTAAAAAATGAACGCGTACAGAAGTTTAAAAATATGTTTATAAAATGCAAAAAATTATATCTACAAGGCCCTTGCGGCACCTTAGTTTTTTCACGGCAACTAGCTTTTGCAGGCTTATTAGTCTGGAAGACTAAAAACAAGTTTTTGTCGCTATTAGAAAACAGTCACACAATTTTGATTTTTTCCTTCCACCCTATTGCACATCCCTCGCGAAACACTTAAGAAGAATTCTCAAGCTTCCCTATAAAACTAAAAACTCCAAGCAACACACTGGCGATCTTATTAAATATTCAGTTACATGACAGTCCACTTCCTGCTTCTTTATACGTCCTTCATTCTAAGCGAGCAGTTATCGTTCATCGAGGATATGCGCTGGCAACATTCAACAACGTATTCGAGCGAGAAATTGTAACCGAGAAAGATACCTGATCCATTAAATCGCGAAGTCAGGGATTTATTAGAGACTTGAAAAGTTTCGTCGACAGAGACTTCACAGATTTCAGAGCCTCCAACAGCACTCCCACTTCCGCCAGCTGTTCTCAAGGCTTCCCTTATTTCCACGCAGACATCGCGCCACTTTCGGCCGTTCCGTAAAAGCCGCGACCGCTTGGGCTGGAAAGGCGTTCAGAACTATCGGCTTTGGGACAAAGTATCGCGCGGAAAGCGCACTGTGAGTACGTGCATGGAGCTTTCCGCCCCGGCGAAGGGAAGGGCGGCGGTTCTGTTGCGCGGCCGACGAAGGAGAAAGAGAACGGGTGCAGGCACCGAGAGAAAGGGAAGCGATGGACTTTTTTGCGGCGAGTGGTCCTTAAAAAAGAGGCACGACTATGCGCGCGAGCGATGGCCACTTGCCGCGATGAAACGTCAGAAGCCCGAAACTCACCGGGGGAAAGCGTGCACGATGCACACTCGTAACTGCACCGACGATAATGCCACTCGGCGAATGCATCCAAAGGGAACTGACGAAGCGTTAGAATTTCAAAAGCCGCTCCCGAGTGAAAACGCATCGCGGGAAACCGTGTTCCCGTTTCTTTATCCCTCCTCCCCTCTATTTTTCCCACAACATTCCTCTATTCCTGCAACGTCCCCGCAGCCTAAATCGACGCCGCTCCTCTTTCTGTCCTTGTCTAAGTCGGAACGAACCAAGCGCCCACCGTTTTAATATGTCGAAGCGGGGCAGCGTGCACCATAATGGCCACGGAGGAATCGTCGATAGAGAAAAATCAGAGCTGTGTTATCTACGTTTATATTGCAGTCTTGTTTTAAAGTGGGAGGAATGTAGAGGTTTAATAGGAGTCCAATGGCGATTGTTGTTTGTCGAACGCGCGGATATTCTGTTTGAAAAATTTCGAGAAAGAAAGGGAATGCTAATTGACAAGACCGGAGGAGATTAAGGGAAATGGTGTAGCGTTTTAAAGAAACGCTTTGTCGCCTAACATTCCGCCGAGTTTATTCACTTTGATGTAAGCGCACTCCAAGCGTCCCTTGGGATCTGATACTTCTCGCCCTTTCCTTGCTTTTCTCTTTCTCGCCTGAAGAAAAAGGACACAGACGACGGCTGCGAGACGCTTTAAGATCTTGGAGACCACTTCACGCGACGATTTCGCTGAAGTCAAAAAAACTTCTGACGGCTGACGAGCAAAATTGTATTAAATCTTGTGGACAACTGTTGAACATGAACTGATTCGATAGATTGCCATTAAATGAGGAGTCCTTGCAGAAAACCCTATAAGTGCCAGAATTAAAAAAACTTTATCCTTAAATCTTCTATGTGCCATTGGTAATACTATGGTATAGTATTTTAATACAATTTCCCTTTGTAAATAAGTTAACAATAGTGCTAAAATATGGGACAGCTGGTACGTCCAACGCCACTTTTGAGGAAAACAGTGTAAGAGTCAATTAGCTAGGGAGAAACAGAAATGACACTTACAGTGCTTGCAAATTTAAATGAATGGCACAGTTCAGAATTGTTCGGTTTTCTCTACAATTACGAGGTAGCGCGTACAGAGTTTTCTACAAATACAATTCTTTTTTTCATGAATCTGGACTATTTTAATGCAAAAAGTAAAAAATTTTATGATATATTTGTGTTACTATATACTTAAGCGTATTTAACAATCAAAAAGTAATCAAATTTCGTACATAATTTAAAGTCAGAGAAGTTTCGTCACCTCTGAAAAAATTTGATTTCTGGCACTTACAGTTTTTTTTACAAGAACTCTTCAAATCTATAGATGTACGCTACATTAAAAGAAGCTTGAAACGAATTTATCATTTATGCATGTCAATTAAAAGACTTACTTCCACGAATAGTATCGTGTACCAAAGACGAAATACATGGCGTGGAATTTCTACGAGAACCAGAAATTTCCCGATCCATATACCCTTTATATCACGTTAATTGTACATTCGTTTCCATCCCCACGGCTGTATCATTAGACGAACATAATCAAGTTAAAAGGGGAGCATCCTAACGTGGAATGGAATATTATGAAGATTTGCCGAGTTATTCCCAAACGCGCAGTCCATTATTCGCCTAATTCCCCGGCACATTAACGTGTACACGGGAATACAGTAATCTATATCGCAATTGCCCGGGCGCGTCGAACGGCGCGCGATTTTAAATCGAATC
Organism: Andrena flavipes; assembly: GCA_963971345.1. Lineage (NCBI taxonomy): Eukaryota > Metazoa > Arthropoda > Insecta > Hymenoptera > Andrenidae > Andrena > Andrena flavipes. The sequence continues at coordinate 25,979,627 of OZ020480.1, read as the reverse complement.
ACGGTTAAACAAGGTCGCGACGCATCGTATCGCGCCCCATTTGCATCCTAAATGGATCCCCAGGCGGCCGAAGCATTTTCTCATTTACAATTTTCGCGCACGACTCGCGGCTATCGTGCCCGCGACTCCGCGATATCCATTCCCACCCGGTGTTAAACCTGAGAAAACCTACGACCACTTAGCCACCTCGGTCGAGCTCTGGAAATTAAGTGATCGAGGGTGGCGCGTGCAAGCGCGGCAATGTCCCCATTCCCTAATCCTGATAGGCAAGAGGAACAAGTGTCTGCTCCTGGGGAATCCATTTTCCCGTCTCCTGAACGCGCAAACTGAATTCTTGAGGCTCGAGCCGCGAGAGTGGCGCCTCGAAATTAGTAACATCCAGCGTCATCAGCGGTGCCACGGAAGGCTGGTGCACGCTTCATCTGCAGGAGAGCTCGGGTATCAAACGTTCCGCTTAGGCAACCCTCCTCCTCTTCCCCATCCACCGTAACATCCTCCTATGCTTCAATTAATATCGCCCGGCCCTCTGCATCCACCTTAACGGTAATCTTCTTCCTTACCCCCAGCTGTCTAGGTCCTATATCCAATCAGCGAGCGCTCGCCTCGGCGATCTTATCGCGATGCACCGTCTAGTTTGCCAGCCATAACGTTCCCCGTTAAACGAGCTGACGACAGTCGAATTAAGAGGGCGAATTGCGAGAGGCGTATTAAATAAAATTAAGAACCACCCACCCCGCTCTCCTTCGCCACGACCTGCTGGCTGACGGTGTGTAACGGAGCCGATATTGCCGCGGAGATTTTATGAAAGTTTCGGGACGCTTTATGGCGCGGCGAGGGATGTTTAGGGAGCGGTGCGTGACGCGAGATTTCGAGCGTGCCCGGGAGGGATATTGGTGGCATTGGAAGTGGCTGGTTAGGGGAAAGCAGAGGCCTGTCACGCGGCAAAGCATCTTTTAAGGAAAGTTCAGCAAATACTTGCGCGACGTTAGTGTTAAATACTCTAGGGATACGCGATGTAAGTTTAAAGACTTTCTCATACAGAAAGTGTCATTGTTGACCTGTTTAAAAAATACGAGATATCGAGAGCCCTGAGATACTAAGATTTTATGAACAAGAAAAATGTGTAGCAGTAGGGTGTACGAAATGGTACCTATCTTTGCGCGTCGTATGGAGAAAGGATCGTTTAAGTGTATAGGTATAGCGAAAAAGGGTGGAGATGGTGTACAACAATGGTAAGAAAATGTGCCAAGCATATTTCTCGCATCTTATCGCAATGGCCGTTGCTGGCGAGGGGAAATTCTCCTCTCGGAGATGACGGGGCGGCCGCCGCAACCGCGTTGCTTCCACTGCTTCGGCTGAATTGTAACTTATGCATACTACTTGCGCCGTGGGACAACGATAATGACACGGTGGCTGTGTCGATACGGTGGCGTTTCACTACCATCCGGCCGTAGCGGGGGAAAAATGCGTCGCAGCGTCGGCCAACAAATTGGATCCCGTTTCCCTCCCGTTCGACGAATCGAACAATGCTGCTCGTAACGCTCGTGCCATTAAGCCCCATTGAAAATTAACGGAATTCATAAGCGGTATCGTTAAAACCGTTGGTCGCAAGTGCAGGAAGAGATTTCCAGCGACAGCGCTCGCCAGATAGGGAAATAATGAATCCGCCGATAAAAAATTATTCATCGGTCATTACCAGCGGCGTGCTATCGGCCGCGTACATCTTGAACGCGGACACGGCATTAATGATTAAATGTAATTCCAGTAAATTACAACGCTGCTTCCGGCAAGCGGGCCTCTCTAACAGCTGGGCGACACGAAACGTAACGCACGAACCACGTTCTCCCGACACACGTCGCAAAATCCCCGTTGACGGTCCACGGTATTTTCGTTCAAGCAACCCCCGCCTCACCCAACCCTCGTATAATCGCATTGGCGCTTGATTATCCTTCTTAAAACTATTAACGGCAGGGAATCACTTTGACCGCTAATTACCGATAATGATCTCGATACGTGCTCATTATCGCGTTCGTCAATAGGTACAGCATGGATACTTCACCTGGAATTGTTATTCACGAATAAGTTCCGTAAGAGGTGGTTCGATTTGGTATCCCTTTATTCGTTTTATGATACCTAAGTTTGCAGTAGGTTGGTAGGTACTTACCAACGTATTTACCTGTATTATTTCTCTTTACGTAAATATGTACACAAATTATTTCCCCTTCAGACAGGCTCTGCTTTTGAAAGAACGATTAGAAAACTGATAGAGATTTATGTGTTTTTTATGGTGGATTATTAACCCTTCGTTGACACACTGAGTTTTAAGCCACCCATAAGATGATTTTGACGATCTGTACCTTTTCCAATACGTAGATTCTACGTAGACTACCGAGGATATTCGTGGAATATTTCTATTTTTTCAATTACCGAAATAGCCTACCTTGTATATGCAGTAAATAAATACCTTTTTCCAGAGCCGACATACAAACTATTTTTTCTCTCGAAATATTATATCTGAACAACAACTCTGTAGATTTTTAGATTTAAATATTGACATTTGTAAATGTTACAATTTTTTGAAGATTTTCTTCGTTTTTTCTCGTCATATGGAAATCTAGAATTATTTTACAAAAACTGTGACAAAATTTCAATCAAAAAACTATTTAAATACATTCTAGAGACCTTGAAATTGATCCGCGATTTTTTTCATAACGATTGGATTCTTCAGCTGAGAATAGCAGTCATTCAAAAATTGCTTTAGGTGTGAGCCACCGTGTATGTCAAAATTGATCGAAGAAACAGGTGTGTCAACGAAGGGTTAAAGTGGATACACTGAAACCTCGTCATTTACTTTAATGCATTATACGTCAATTGCTTGCAATATAATATTAGCAATGCTCCTGTAGACTAATATTTCCTACAGACTAATAAAGACAATTAATAATAATAATAATTCGTGTATAAAAGAAACCACTTCCAGACACTCGAACCTATTGTCTTATTTCGCCCTTAATACCAGTATCTTAAGATCATCGCAAAGCCCAGCCACAAAAACACCCTGTAGGTACACTAAAATAATTGTGACGAATAACAATCCCGTACAGAATGCGCGTCGCACGCCCGAGGAAAAGAATGCAGAAGCATTTTCACAGGAAGTCGCCAGGATTTACAAGCGAAATTTACAGACGGTGTCCATTAACGATCGAGCGTAAAACGGGGCGCCGTGGGTCAGCGACGGCGTCGCGGCCGGCAACGATAAAACACGCGGTCGACGTGCGAGGGGGTGGCGGCAGGGTGGTGGAAGGGGGGTTGAAAGGCGAACAAAACGCGACGGTGAAACATGTCGCACGCGTTTCTCACGCGTTATCATAACTTCAGATCTGGCGGTCGGAGGCGTCGCGGCGCACGGTCGAACGGTAACGTATGCACGCCGCTTCCGACTATCGTGCGCGCTGCACGGGGACACGAGCCGCACGGACGTATCGGCGTCGCTGATAAGAGCTCGCGGCCGAACGCGTTCGACGCTGCGGGGACCGCTCGTGGACGGGCCGGATTTCTTCGTTGTTGAACCGCGCACGGTGTCATTGAAATGGAAACGGCACGATAAAATCAGGCGTTTCACGAGAATATGCACGGGGGCCGTTCGTGTCGCCTGTTCCACCGCGCGGCGTTCTGTCGCAGGCGAGCCAGGGAAAAAAATGTTCCAAGTAGTATTACACGCTACAAGAGCGCGAGTTTTATTAACATTATAACGTTTTATTCGTGGGTAAAGTGATAGAATAGTTAAGGGAAGAGAGTAGTATTCGATTATTATAAGCTTAATCTCTAACACGATCAAGAGACAAGATTGTGTTTGAATAAAGAACGCCTTTGTGAGATTGGCCTTTGGCGGTGAAGCTGTGGAACCTCGGAAGGTGTTCCCTTCAAAGAGCAGGAATTCATCGCCGCTACGACCAAAGGGCGAGACTCCACAGGACTTGGAAAAATAATTTTATGCTGCCTTGTTGGCGGGGCAAAGCTCTCCACGGCAATTCCGCGCGGATCCACGAAAGAAGCTTTAACGTCTAACGAGGGGCTCCCGTCCCCGACGTGGATTTATTAGACACCTTCCGGCAGAGAGAATTCGTCGACGTTTCTGCCGTCGACGGAGGGAAACGGGATCCCGGGGACGCTGGAGCAGGCTTCACGGAACGTAAATGGGATCCCGTATGGTCGCTGCTGGGAAGAACAACGCGTAGACGTGTGCAGGCTCGGGCGAACGGAACGCATTTACACGCCGTTATCGCGATGATATAGCTCGCGGAGGCGGCAGGGGGCGAGGAAAATTGTACACGTACATGCAAAACGCCGCCAGGTTAACCGAACAATGTAACGAGTCTCTGTTTCTATTCCCCTGCACGCGGCCGACAATACCGAGAGCGTGAAACGCGTGCTGCTGGTAGCGGGGACTTCATTAGCCGTTAGCGGCGCGACCATGCTCTGCTACGTATCGCGTGCCAACGACGCGTTGAACGCGTAACGAGCATGAACCGACCATGTATTGTTCGGCGACGATGCTTCGATCTTTAATTCGGCTGTTCGCTAGAAACTACCGGCGATGACACTGTATCGCGTTGCAACTGCGTCCTATAACTCGTGGATCGCTAAGGGTTGCTTAATTGGAGATGGTGTTGAAAGAGGGGAACTTGATGCGAGGATTTTACAAAGACAGATTTCTCCTGCGCTGGATTCTACACAGTGACCAAAGTACAGATAAAAATTTAGCAATCCTTCTGTATATACATTTTCGTTTACTTTTGGGGAAGCAGGTATTCTTCAAGTAAGGTAGAAACTGTAGATAATGAAGAAGGGCACGCGAGCGAAGGGAAAGTAGTATTGACAAAATGCTTTCACTCAAAGGGAACAAATTTATACGCGTGTCGAACGTTATCGACAAGCCTGGCAAACGAGGGAGTTCGGGGCCGTGTACCAAACCGTTTCCCCGACACCTTATCTGAGATAATGACTGACACAGGTGAAAATCCCGCCCCGCCGTGTGACGGGCAGCTGACTAAATGTTAACGCGCGCACGCTACATCCTGCGAACACTGGAATAGAAACGTTGTGACACATTCAGGCTATCGTTTTACGAACCCGTCGCTACCGTTCTCCCGTCGATACGCGGCTAAAACGAAGCTGGAGGCACGCGGCCGCGCGTCGATCATGCCGTCGTTCCTGGCGTAGCGCGAAATATTTAATGACATTTATGAAGCTTGTGAAAATTTCAACGGGAATACTCGAGACCGCGTGCCCGTCGCAGAACGCTCCGCGCTTACAGGATCTGTCGCGTTATTCATCTCCGGATGCGCCTGCCTCTTTGGCTGGACGAGGGAAACGCTGTTATGATAATAGCCAATGGAAAACACGGACACGTAGCTTCCTGGTGCGCATTACGTGCGCAACGTGACTGATGCTTGCGTTATGGGGCAGGATAAGAGGCACTGAAACGACAGATATCAAGAAACTCCTCTTCGTGGAACGTGGAAATAGAAATAGTATTGAAACTGTTAGGGATAGAAATAGAAATAGTATTGAAACTGTTAGGGATAGAAATAGAAATAGTATTGAAACTGTTAGGGATAGAAATAGAAATAGTATTGAAACTGTTAGGGATAGAAATAGAAATAGTATACGAAACCGTTCAATTCCACCTATTTTCACGTACGGCGGAAAGCTTGACGATCCACATTTATAATTAGGTCCATTTTGATCCATTTGGGGGGTTTTATTGGGAGAACTCTCGGAATAAGCTTTTACAGTAGACTTAGAACTTGTTCCAATATAAAATCTGTATTTTCTTAAAATAGTGGCGTTAAGGGTGCCGTCTCACTGGGCCTTGAATGTGTGCGCACGCTCACACAAGCTAGGAAAAGCGTGTACGTATACGCGATGTAGTAAACAATCCATTTCAACCAACTTACGTCGTGGAATCGGCAAAAAGGAAGCTATTGCGGGTATAGTTGCCTTCAGCGGACATCTATACAGGGTGGTCTGGTGCGTTTGAACGCTAATAAGCACCGTACGTTGAAATAATAATGAATTTATGACTCGAAAACTGACAGAATGAAGCTTCAAGGCTTTTCCGTTGGTGGCGCTAATGTACTCGAACCTCAATTCTGTCACTTTTGGAGTCATAAATTCATTATTATTTCAACGTACGGTGCTTATTAGCGTTCAAACGCACCAGACCACCCTGTATAGATGTCCGCTGAAGGCAACTATATCCGCAAAAGCTTCCTTCTTGCCGATTCCACGACGTAAGTTGGTTGAAACGGATTGTTTACTACATCGCGTATACGTACACGCTTTTCCTAGCTTGTGTGAGCGTGCGCACACATTCAAGTCCCAGTGAGACGGCAGCCTTAACTCTCTATAGGTTTTTTATTCAGTTGGAATAATTAGATTAGTCTAGTTTGGGGATGAAAATACCGAACCCGGTGTCTGTTTTCAATTTGGAGATCGTCTGGGAGGTCATTTCCAGGGCAGCCTTCTGGGTCACCGCCTTAAGGAGGGAGGCTGGTGTAACTCGGTAAAAATCGAGGAATCTTTCGGGAATTTTTTTAAAGAAAGTATTTAATCGATCTTTCTGAAACTTTCAGGATATTGTATTATCAGGTTAAGGTAGATAAGAAAAAATTGTATTAAAATAGAGCGGCAAATAACAAAGTTATACCTAAGGACTTATGCCCAGTCCGTTGGCGACGCGGGCAACGTAGCGTCTTTTGGTTTCACCTGAAACCAAAAATCGAACAATTTTTATTTAGTTTATGAGTGTACGCGCAAATCGTATAAATTAATAACTTAACAGATGCAAAATTGAACGAATGGCGGCCTCTTGAAAAAAAATTCACTTTTTCCAATGAAATTTTGCCTTAAATGTGTAAAAAAAAGTGATTTGTTTAAACAATATCATTATGCCAATAGCCAAACTCTGTGAAGAAAATGTTCCCAAATATCCGTGCGCAAGGCCAAGTCGATTGGTTGAATACTTTTGGAGTTACATTGCCCCCAAATTGTAAAACTATCGTTTCAAGTTTTCTGGTAACCTGATGCTCCGTAATAAAACCGACAATATCCGCGTTAATTTTTCGAATTTCGTTTTGCGGCTTTGTGAGCATATGATCGCGATATTCAACTATTGACTTACGAAGAAAAAAATCAATTTCTTCGACCCGCTACACCAGGCTCCCCCCTTAAGGCAGGCGTATCCACGAAAGGGTTCATAAGTGACGACTGATATAAATAATGATGCGTGGCTCAAAATGGACCCAGCACCCGCCGAACAAGGGTTAAACGACATAAGTAGACTTTTTAAGCTCCCTCAGGAACCGAGTGGAACGTGTTAATTATCGTTGGACGAGCAACGATTCATCGTCAGATGCTTCTCAACCGAGTTCCGGGCGGAAGTAAAACTCGGCTCCTTTTCTCCTTCGCGAAGAAAGAGCCGAACGTTTAGATGCGCCGCTGGGCCGGATAATAACCAGGGCGCACGTTGCGGCACGGCCGTTCAAGGGATGCAGCCAGGACTTATCGGGAATATCGCTTATCGATACTTCTCTTTTTTTAATGCCACGAACGCGACGGTGCAACGGGGACGAGATAATACTTAAACATCGGCGAGCGATCCTGCCGCGGTAAAAGAACGAACGCTTCGCTCCAGCTGCTCTTAATCGCCGGAGAATAACGCTGGCGCGGTGAATGCGAACGTCGCGGGGCGCTACGGCATCGCGAGACGCTGCAGAAAACAGAAAAGAGGAAAAAGACGGCACGGCGTTTTTTGCGCCAGTTGTCGGAGTTTTTCGTGCGAGGATTCATATTTAAAAGCAGCTATGCCGCGGAACCATTTGATTATTAGCATTTTTCTTATCCGGTCGCACACTTTTACGACACACTTCCCGCCGATGTTCATACCTCTACATTAACTGAGCTCCCAAGCGGCTTTCAAAAACGTTGCGCCGAGCACAGTGCAGGTTATTGGGAAACCAAGAATTTCAATACGCCAACTAGTGACAGAAAATTGAACTACTTAGAGTAGGTCGAAATCCGTCGAAGTTCATATGATTATCAGTGTTTTTAAATTTTTTTGAACACTAAATTTTTACTTATTCGAAATGTTTGATGGGATCCGGACCTACTTTCAATAGTTTGCCAACTTACCACCACAGCGCTGAATTCTAAGCCACGCCGCCACTAAGTTTCGCAATATATTTCTCGAGAATTTTTCTACTCCTGTTACTCAAAGTTACGTGTAAAAGTAGCGCTTGTTGTTACCCAACCTTGCCTTCTGCACCATCCTTATCTCGTTCGCTCTTTGTCCATAGTTTTCCTGCGTGTATACTCACGTGGTGCGCGCGTGTGTGCAATAAAGTCGTTATTATTAGCATCGCTGTTATTATTACCAGCGATCGCACCGTCGGGGCTAAACGCCGCGAACTCGACGATTTAATCGCGAGATCGCGCTCGCCCGGTTTCTCCTACGCCGACAAACATGAAAGAGGGAAGCGATCGAATAAAAAGAGAGATTTGTTCGCGGACCGTTCCGCGTATCCCGGACGGTGTGGCTTTGTGTACTGTCGCGGGCGAACACACGGAACACGCGCGGAGCGGAGCGCGCGCGAGTATCGGAGATATCGTTTAACGATACCGGGAGCGATACGATCGCGAATCGATACCGGGGCGAGCATCGGAGCACCGTGACAGGGGGCGAGGCCCGCTTGGAAGCCGTCCATCCATGGTCGGCTATGCAAATCTTCAAAAGCGCGCCCGGGGAATCACAGAAATGCACCGACGCTGACAGATCTGTAACGCAACGGTGAAAAACACACACGCGCGCGTCACGGGCGCGTTGATGGGGAAAAAAAAACGGGCGCGACCGCGCCGATGAGGACGGATGAAACGGAAGACATGGCTTCCCGGTGTTCTATTAATCTTCGCCGAACGAGTGTACCGGGGATGAAAAGCGTCGCGAAGAAAGTAATTTTTAAGGTTCTAAAGCCTCCACTTCCCACATTTGTGGCAGTAATCCAGTGGAACATTCTGGGGCTCCGCCTAACCTTCTATTTTAATGAAATATTCCACGCACATATAGGTTTATATTTCAGCAATGTCCTTCATGTTCCACTCGGTTGATAGAGGAAGGGAGTATGATGGGGAAGCTAAGCAAACATGTAAAAAAATTGATAATTATACCCTTTATTTAAGTTTAATGAATCAATATATACATAATTATAAGTTGATACTTTAACCTTTGGTTCACAGTTTGAACAACATTTAAATAAAAATTTGAAGTTATTAAACATTTAAAAAAAGTAATGAAAAATGAATTTCTTCTAAATTATTTTCTCCCTACCCTCGTATAAGAGGTGTGTGACAATATCTTTTAAATATTCGACAGGTTCTTCCTCATCTGTTTGCGAAAATACACTCTTAACTGGACCCAATTGTAAACTCACGATCACTTCATTTCCCTGTTTCAATTTTTGGGCATAACGTTTCAATGTTGTTTGTGGAAGGCAATATTCTCGAGCAGCTTCCTTGTACCCTATTTTGTTACCTAAAACTTCATTTACAGATTTATTCATAACTTCTTTTAACCATTTTCCTCGTTTAGTTTCTTCTTATATGTTCTTACCATTTTCAAATCCGAATTAAAAGTAACGAAAATTCGACTTACATTATAATAAAAAACGATGGCGTTGTCTCACATCACATGTACAACCATAATCCAGGGTATGATGGGGTAACTCATCATTCCCCGTATCAAAGACCCCATCTTGCCTCAAATCATCGTTTTCCAGAGACTGATGTTATTTGTACAACAAATATAAAAAAAGCAATTTTTAATATCGTACATTAAAGTAAATACAATGGGGATTATAATGTAACAAAAATAATTGATTTGCCGTTTTCAAATATATATTTATTATAAGTCTTTTCAGTATACACAAAAGAAGATAAGAAAGACGCATGCTCCCCGCTCATTTTTATCAACGACCTAACTGTTACAATACACTGGCTTCCTTTTGGTACTTTCATCAAATGTCTAGCATCTTCCGATGTTTTTTTTACGATACCCCATCTCACCTCGCTACCGCCTCATACCCCTTTTCTCCTACCTTAAAGATATTGGAATTAGGAGTCGGTATACCTCGGCAGGGCATCAAAACTTGGAATATTTCACAGAGATATTAGAGCGGATGGAGCTTCATAATTGGACACCTCCTGTCGAGAGCTTTCCAATGGTGTATATGAATCGTTCCACACTTTGCGATCCGAAATGCCCCTATGGACTTATCACAGATCCTTTAACATTGTACTAGAACGTATTCAGGGAAAAGTGGTAGAGCCTAACGCCTTATACAAGCCACCGTTATCTCAGGGGAAGCTGGTAGACGCTCCAGAGCCGCGGGACATGCGGCTCGTAGGGGAGAAGGCTGTGGATACGCGTGAAACGGCAGGGGAAGATCGTCGGGGAGGGTGAAAGTTCTCTTGGCACTCTTGTGTGCCGCGATAGCTTAAAACCGCAGGGTACGCGATAATAGCCAGCGATAGGTCCATCGGGATAGGCGGTGTTCTGCCAGCTATTCAGGACGAAAACTCCTTTGGGAGCACGTCTTATATGCGGACGACCAACCAGCCGAGGGCGTGCAGATATTCCCACGCCGAGATCCCGATTTCACAATTGTCGGGAACAATATTCGTACGAGGAACGTATTGGCCATTACCCGAGGGCAGTTTGCTCGGAGGGAGGCCTTGGAGTGTCTGAAATTTAAAACATCACAACGCGGAATACTTATGAATAGTTATTCGTTTTGTGTAAAATAATTATATGCAAATGTTGATGCAAGTGATTCTACATCTCCGGATCGGTGAGGATCTGTTAAAAAAAATGTACCGCATGATTGACCTTGACCTTGAAATTTAAGGTCAATTTTTTTAACGTGACCTGTTTCACTCACTAAAACGAGGAAAATTGTCAAAGGAACTATGTTCCTAGCAATGAACGACAAAAATGGTTCCCTTGACACTTTATTCCTCCCAGTGAGTGGGACAAATTAAAATAAGAAAAATTGAATCTTAAATTTCAAGGTGAAGATTAATTTTGCGGCACAGCTATTTTAACCGATCTCCACCGATCGAGAGATGTAGAATCCCATGTGCGAACCACGACATATAGTTTTCCTACACCCAACACGAGGAGTGAAGTATTATTATGTTACGAAGTATGTGCTTCAGACTCCAGTACGATAGCATATGGTAGCTTCTGCACGTTCCAGCCGCCACAATACAATGCATCATAGAGTACTACCAACGCAGAAATGAAGACGCAGCGGTATAATGAAATTGGCTTCGAAATTACAAAGAGGGGTTGGTCCAGCCAGAATCAGCGAACGATGCGTTTTACTGAAGCCAATTTCGTGGGAGTCACAAGCAGGCGCAGTGTATCGCCATTTTTCAGGTGACCCCGATCCGCCTGCGTTGATTTTCATTAACAGATCCCGGCGCCGGGGAATTTCGATGGGAATGGCCAGCAAGTAGGTACCGAGAGTGCACGGTCGAGGGCTGTTGCTCCTGTAAAAGGACGACACGGTGCGCGCGATCTACTGTATTAGAATAAACGAGCACTGAAAGTGTAAATGAGGTTCTTATGGGAATTAACAGCGTCCTTTCGTTAACAGCGACCGACTAAAGATTAAGTAACGTATCCCTGCAACAGTGTCCTGCCGAGTGAATTCCTATTAGCTCGGAGACAAGCGGTTCTACGCATTGTTCCGCGATGAATTAACGCGATCTTTCGCCATGTTTCCTTCTCCTCGGTGACCTCCCCCGCGTGAGAGTATTCGTCATTAGCCAAAGTGACGTTCGTAAAACGCACGGTTGTGAAATATTTAAGCCCAGTGGCGTCGCATTTCGGCGCTTTGGCAAAGTTTTGGAACACGCCTCGGTTATCTGGCCGCGTATAACCCCAGGCCCGAAACAGGTCTCGTTTGGGTTCCGTTCCTTCGGGATCTCGAGCATTCGGCTGCTACAATCCGCGAGTTTCACCGACTCCGGCCCCGGTGTCCATAAAATCTCAAATGTATTTTGCCACGACAGCAGAAAGGAATTGCCCCGCAGTCCTCGTCATTACGGGTGGAAGTCCTCGGAAAGTACATCCGGGGTCTGGAAAAATTTCACGGGAACCGTTCTTGACTTCCCTTAACGGTGAAACTTGCTTGCGATACGAAGCTCGTCTGCCCCCTCTGCTTACTTCTCTCTTCTCTGCCCTTCTGTTCGCATTCTTTTCTGGTACTAATAAAGCAACTGTTCCAAGATTTAGGATTATCTGGCAATCAGGATACCGGATTGAGTATATTATGCGTATTTAGAAGTGGGCAGAGGTGAAGGAATAAAAAGTTGCTTTAATGTTTAGAGGGATCTTGTTCTAAACCAAACAACAGATTTCAGAATTGAGGACCTTGTAGCAAGAGGGTGTAGCTCCATCTCGGTTAACTTCGAAAAAATTATAAAAAATTGTTTATATAGTTACTGCTTTGACTTAACTCTTCGTTGACTCTCTGGGTGTGAACCACCCATAAGCTGATTTTAACACTCTGAACGTTTTATATGCAAAATAAATATCTTTATTTCAATGCCTAATTGCAAACAATTTTTTCTCTCAAAATATTGTATCCGAAGATCAACTCTGTAGATTTTCAGCTTCTAATATAGAAATTTGTAAAAGTTACAATTTTTTTCAGATTTTCTTCGACATTTCTCGACATTTGGTAATCTAGAATTATTTTACAAAAACTGTGATAAAATTGCTATCAAAAAATTATTGGAATACATTCTACAGACCTTGAAATTGACCCATAACTTTTTTCATAATAATTGGATTCTTTGGATGAGAATGGCACTCCCAGGTATGCCAAAGTTGGTCGAAAAAAGAGGTGTGTCAACGAAGGGTTAACATTGAAAAGAGAACACGAATTGGGAAATATATATTTTGACACAATAAATAGTAGTTATCGATAAGTTTTTATTTCTATTCTTGACGAATTTTTCAAATCTGGAGCATTTGTATCGCGCAAAATAGTAATAGGTGCAATTTCAAAATTTGCAATACATCGCTCATTTGTTATCGGATTTGCATGAAACGTGCACCAAACGTTGTAGAATTTTTTTACATATATTACACGCCGTAACTCAAAAACTGTAAATAATGGAGCTGCACCCCTGTTGCTGCAAGGTCGTCAATTAAATCATCCACTTCCCACTTTCTCCTAAAACCGAATCCGCACTGGAAGATAAAGTACCTACTTCGAAGGTGCAGGAGATATTAATTCTCTTTTGGAAAGTATCGGAGTCTTGGTGTTTAATTATTGCCGTGCAATTTAGCCAACGAAGGTACCAAACACGCGTAAATTGTATCTAAAGGGGATATTGGCATGGAGCAGTACAGTAATGACGCCAAATATCTCCAATGAATGGCCTTACGTTCTAGAGACCTATCACACACCAGATAACGAGGTGTTGCCGTCACATCGAACGATCGATATCGCAGAGCGGTGTAAACACCTTTAAACGTGCCCGTGTAAACGAGATGTTGACGACCTATCGGCGAGCTCCATGAAAGGGGAATCGACAACCATCATACGCGTTCAACTAATCACACCAAAGTAAATAGCAACCATTTAGCGTTTATCTAGCCTAGCATAACATGTTTACTATAATTGAAATGTCGTAACATACCACAGATATCTGCGTAATTACTAAATTAATTAATTAACTCCCAGTTAATTAGCGGGAGTAATCGATGCCCCGTGAAGACCGAATTTCATGTGTAATATTAATTAAACGATATTTAATCATCGCCACCCGAAGCATCCGCCACACAAAAATTTTTATACCTCGCACTGTAACAACTGACAATTAGTGCATTTGTATCTTCGGTACGGAATAATATAACTTCATTCAATTGAACAACCCCCGTATTAAAAGCATCATTCAACTCGCAAATAAGAATGACTGTAACGTAGAATCGTTCTACAGTGATTAATATTAGGGGAAAGGTGGGATAGTTGATCATCGAGGATACGTGATCACATCAGTTTTTTAATTAATATATTGGCAATTTCTGCATGGTACCACGTTTCATCGTGGTAATGTTTGCATTATCGCAACACTTCATATTGCAGTTTTCTTTCGGTAGCATAGAATAATATAGTTAGAAGCTTGGATCTTATTTGCAGCCAAAAAGTAAATATTTCGGTCACATTGTTCTTCTTCCTTTGCGGCTGAATGTTGCAATTTCAACGATTTAAGGTATATTAAGTAAAAACAGCCATTTCCGGTCTATTAATGCTATTTATTGACTGATCTAAATGTTTAAGGTAATATAATTCATCAGTATGTAGGGTGGGATACTTGAACAGGTGAAAAAGCCCCAAAAGAAACCATAGAACCGCTAATGAAACAGAAAAATACGGCAAAGACAGTGAGAAGGGAAATCTTTTCTTCATCGTCATCTAAATCAGATGATATCTAATGAAATATCTTTTAAGAATGCATTTATATTGTTTAATGTCATTCTTCGGTTTTATTTTTTCAGTAATTCCATCAAGTCAGTTATAGTCTACTTTCCATTTATGATATTCCCTTTATTCCATGTTATTGACTAAAGTAATAAGTATTTTTTTAGAAAATTAATGTGTTATTTACTTTTAAATTTCACTGATCAAGTCGCCCCTTTAACGGGAAATACTTGCGCATAACGTCACTGCCGGAAAATCTTTAAATTCAGTCATTAAAATTAGATTTCAACTCTGAAATTAGTACAAGTATCTGAAATGGTATCGGCGCACTGGTTCGGTCACTTTAATATTTTAAGTGACAGAACCAGTGCGCCGATACTATTTCAGTTAAGATCTACGGTCGAAATCTAATCTATAAAATTTATTAGTACAAGTATATTGAGAATACTCTAAGAATCACAACTTAAGTAATTAAATAAAAACAAAGCAACCCATTATTATTATTTTAGTAAAATAGTAAAACTGTGATCAACTATCCCACCTTTCTCCTATACTGCCTTACTTTCTCATCATTTGAAATCCTCTACAAATGCGGCTGTAGCCGCACACCGCAAGCACGGGGGCAGAAAAATCTAGACACCCCCGATGACAATGGTCCCCGACGCTCGTCCGGCAATCAATTACACCTCGTGCCATTAATTAAGCTTTGTCTAGTTTCCGCGGGAACGATTCGAGCGAAATTCCTTTCTTTATTTCGCCGATAGACGAGAAGAGTGGCCCGTCGAATGGTACTTGCGTGACCCGTAAGAGCCGTTTCCGGCTGCAGTGAAAATGGAGCAAAGCCAATGGGAGAATGCCCCCAGTCTTTCCTGCTGTCGTCTCTCCCTTAGTTCGCGGTGCCGACAGAGGGACGAAAAAGTGCAAGGTTCGGTTAATTGAGCGGGGACTCGATTACGAGTCAGTCTGTGTCTGTGTTTCTCCGGGCGACACACGTACCGCAGAGGAACGGCCAGGGGCTGACTGGTTGTCCAGGGCCGCGCCAAAGCAAAAGGAGCACCGGAGCCAACCGCGGCTTCACCCTTAAGTCGATTAAGCTCTTTTTACTTCGACTCTTACCCTCGTCCGAGCGGCACCCAGGCCTGGGAAATATGTCGATGGTGGTGGGGGGGTTGAAAATTCTCTTCCGCTTCTCCTGTACGTGACCCAGTAACGATCGATGGCTTTATCCGGGGCCCAAGGACAACAGGCGAAACCAGAAGGGCACGATAGCGATCGGATCGCAGCGAAACGGTTGCCTGCCGCTTGGAATAAAAAGAGGAGAGGGTGATGAGATATCTCGAGAGATTGATGAATGGGTACGATCGACGGTCGCGAGATGAATGTAGGTATTTTGTATTGTAACGCATAATATATTGAGTTAGTCGGGGTTATTTATATCTGAATAATCGAGCTACCTTGGTTCCGTTGTGGAATGATTAATGATGGCTCGGAAAGGGTTCATTTATCGGTAGCAAATAATTCGCGTAATTTCATCTTACTTTGGTTTTAATAATAAGTTGACTTCGGTCAAAAGCTTCGAGGAAGTCTGCTACACCTTGAGCTACTATGGAAATTGAGGATTGATAATCCTAGATTGCCGTTACAGTTAACAGCGACACACGTCATACATTTCTTTCACTCGTCACGGAGCCTGTTCGAGGAACTAGTTCGGAACTAGGGAAAAGCAATTTTCTCGAGCCAGCGGTTAACAATAAACGGGCATCAAGTTACAGGTTTTGTCGTAATGCGTTTTCAGACGATTGCCGCACGCTTCCATGAAGACACCGCACCTCGGCGACCATGAAGACTGATTGCCTGCCAATAATTGCCAAGTTCTGGGCACTGCTGACGCTGATCGGGCCGCCACGCGATGTTCGAGCGCTCGATATACGTGAGTAATCTTTTTCTTTCTCCTATAAATTATTGCGAGCACTTCCGAAGCGATATTCAGCGGACGATTTGGCGATTATTAATTACACGCGATACAGGCAGGGGCGCGCCCGCCCAGGGCCCTGTGTTTTATTCAAATTTCAATCATTTCGGGCGCTCTATCGCGTGGGTAGTAGACGAATTTTAATACAGCATGAATATGAAAGCGACCACCGCGCGGATACAAATTTCGTATTAAACATCCTCCGCGCGTGCCGGGGTGTCGCCAAACGTATTACCTGCGACAATATCTATTAAGTGAGGCGATATTTGACACCGACGATACAATTATCACGGCAGATTTGCGTGGCCGTATCGGCCGTTAAACGTTACCAGAGTGAATTTCATTAATCGCGGCACGCTCGATGAAATTTACGGGTGATTGACAGGCGCGTTGACGAAACGATCTGGGCCACTGCTGATTGATCGAATATTCCCACTGTTTTTAAAGATATTCTGCAACTTCATTTCCAGCAGGTATTTAATAATAACGATTATGCCCACTGTACTGTACCGACAGGGGATATTCTGAATGCTGAGGGGGAATGCTGAATAGCATTGCTTGCTGTAGTAGCTGAACAGAAATAGAAAAAATCAAAATGAGCTGCAAGTACAAAAATGTGCTTTCGCGCAGCGCGCAAAGGCGACACTGTGTAACACAATAAAAGGCAAAAAAAGATGTCCGCGGCCTGGAAGTCAAATACTTGGCGTAGCGAGGCAAGGTATTCTCGGTTCATGAATACCTACCTTCACTTTCCCAGGCTTTCAGATAATTTGTCAATTTAATTAATAAGTTATCAATATGAAACTCTTGACAATATGAGTACATTTTCATTTTATTGCATTTTAAAATAATTCTAAGATCATTCATCGACACAGATAACTTTCCTCTCACAAGCTTTCAAATAATTTATCAATTCAAAGCTCTGACAATATGAGTACATTTTCATTATATTGCGTTTTAAAATAATTGTAAGATCATTCATCGACACCGACACCTTTCCTCTCACAAGCTTTCAAATAATTTATCAATTTAAAACTCTGACAATATGAATACACTTTCATTATTTTGCGTTTTTAAATAGTTCTTGTTCAGCGACACTTTGACCTTGCCTGGCCACGCCAAGTATTTGACTTCCAGGCCGCGGACATCTTTTTTTGTCTTTTATTGTGTTACACAGTGTCGCCTTTGCACGCTGCGGAGAAGCACCTTTATGTACTTGCAGCTCATTTTAATTTCACATCTTTTTTACTTTGTAGTTATTATTATTTTCTATTTTTCGTATTTTTTTATTTCATGTACTTGGCGTAATTTTTTTACTTTTTAAGTTTTATAAAGATTTTATATTTTCTTCCATTTTTTTTTTTGTGATTTACTCGTTTCCATCCTCGACTTTTTCGTGTACTTGGCGTAATTTTTTTACTTTTTAAAATACTGCAAGTAAATATTGAATTACCTGCTTCTACGACAGCATTCTGCAAGCTTAGCCCTTGACTTTTATGAATAGGGAATGATTTCGGATAATTTTTAATATTATATTTACAAATTATCACGTGATAGAATTCAGGATAAATTCAATCCCAGTATCATTTTACGCTTCGATTATCTATATATACATAAATAAAATCCTGAGTTTATATAGTTACAAATAAAACAAAGTTTGATGATATGTAAACATGTCGCAATTCAAATTTCGGTAACACACCTTGTGTTTGAGACTGCATTTTAATTGCAATTCAATGGTACAACGATACATATTTGTAAAACACGTGGCATCTGAAATTTTGAAAACTTACCTTATTTAACACTCGCCAGGTTATAACCTGACTGTAAGCTGTAAAAATTTTGAGTAGATTGCATAGTGAAGGTAGCATTTGACAAACGAAACATGTGTTAGTTTCTGTTGATGAAAATTTTGCCTGGAGAATCAGAAGAAGAAGAAGGAGAAGAAGAAAAAAAAATCTTACCGTTTTCGACAGATCCATGAGACGATATTACGATATCTCTGTCATGCATGGACCGATTTTATTCAAATTGGCCTTATTCTAAAGCTTATATGCGGTTTACATAAGAAAAATGCCTTTAAATTCAGAAAATATTGCAGGCGTGATGAGATAATTAATGAAATAAGTTTCAGGTTAGGTTGGAATAGCCCGGGGACTCTAGATATTCGAAGCTTGAATCTAATGAGAAAGAAATTAAAGAATCTGAGAAAATAATATAGGAATATAATCGAAATTCAATAGAGCCTTACGTGATCCCAGCTAATGTAGAGACGTGACTGTTTCTGCGTCAACATCTGCTCCCACGACGAATCAATTAACCCCGGAAAACGCGGCGTTCGAATCCACCGAGCTACGCGTCGCTAGCACGATTACACGTTTCCATCGTCTACACTCCATTCGACTCGAGCCCGGCTACACCCTCGTGGGATAAAAAAATAAGTGTTCGAAGCTAACCAGGTCAAGAAGGAGATGGACGAGCACACTGTTCCGGTCGGCGAATTTCAGCTGCCGGGTGTTGCAGCTGCGGAAAACTCATTCTCCGGTGGCTGGAACACAACCCGTTCGCAGCCTCCCCTTTCTGTCTTCTTTTCTTCCCTCCGCGCGGCCACCCCCAATCTTCCCTCCGCCCCGGGGCCGTCAAATTTTTCATCGGGAGCAGGTGATCTCGGAGTTTTTATTTTCCTACGGCCAAGCTCGGCCGATGGGGGTGCCATCAGTCTGAAGTAATGACTCGCTATTCTGCACCCGCCCGGGGGATCAATTATTTTGAATCTAATGCGACAGGATAAATTGCATCCCGCGGAAGGCTTCTCACGCCACCCTCTGACACACCCCTGCCTCCTCCACCCCCCCCCCCTCCCACACACCCCTCGTCGTTCTCACCCTCTCCGTCTCGCCTCGATGCAGTCGATGGCCACGCCGGCTAGGGACAGGGACGATTTTACGCCGGGAGGCAGTCTCGTCTTCGGAAAACAACCTCCTCGTTACTAGGATTCTACATCCCATCCCGTGACTCGACAAATTGCCAATAAGCAAGTACCATCGATTGCTCTGCCGGCGTTCTATGTATATTAAGTGTCCTGGGCTGCCGACGGTGCCGTAACGCCGTCGTGGATTTCGTTCTTCAGGGCCACTAAGGGGGTTTGTTGATTTACTCGCGGCATTTTCAGCGAAATTCGAAGCTACCGTTTTCCCTTCTGTCGGTTGTGTATAATAGCTTAAGGGGGGATTCTCGTTTAACAGCCTCAAAAGTAACTGATATTTATAACACTTTTGGGATATATGGAGGCATCTTTAAACCTGCGGAAAATATTTTTTTATGTCGAGTCTTCTTATTATTTATTAATTATTGTGGAATCTTTTCCACCTCTTCAACGATGTAACTCCTGTTGGCGGGATGTGTAGCACCTATCACAATCATCTGATTGCAAGAAAATAGAAGTTTCTTAAAGTTATATAGTTTACGCTGAGATTGGTCCAGTTTAAAGAACAAAAATGAAAAATTGAAGGAGTTATAACGTTTGATAGAAAAAGTAAGTTTTTTCCCTCGACAAATTTGACATATTATTCCTTATATCGACGAGAAAAGTATTAAAAATGCAGAATAAAATTAAAATTTTAGGTCTGGTTCCAGCATAAATTATTTAACTTTAAGGAAATTTTCTTCTTTTTGCTATCAGATAACTGTGACACGTGCTATTTCTGACGCCAACGTCTTCGAAGAGGTTAACACGAATAATTAATAAATAATAGAAAGGACCGATATAAAAAAAATTCTACAAGTTTAAAGACGCCACCTTATATTAGTGAAGAGTTTTCTGCGATATTAAAAATCATAAATTTCGGGGGCTGTTACACGAAAATCCCCCCTTAAATCTGTAGGATTTTAATGTTCACTAGCTGTGCTCTGTTGAGACATTGGGATTCTAGGATATAAGCTCCAGTTGTTGTCGACCTGAATGTTAAACTTTTAGCACCAAACGTATCATATATATATATATATATATATATAATACGTACATTCCCTTTCTCTGCGGTTCCGCAGTTTGCACCAGATTAAGTAGTATAGGTAAATGTTTAGAGTAGTTTTATTCATTGAAGAAAGCTGGAGCCACCTGAGCCCTGTATTCATTTCTTTTATGCATGCTAACCTCTGAAGAAATAAAACAGAAAAAAGAAACAAATTTTATATAAAAATTCAGGTGATAAACGGGATATTTTTCCTTCAACAGGATCTAAGTCCGTCACTAAAGTGTTGAAAGGGTATCCATATTTAAGGCAAACTCCAAACATCAGTATCTTTAATAAAATCAGTTTATTGTGCCATTTGTAATAGAGAAGCAGTGGCATACGATTCCCTGTAACAAACACAATGACTAACGAATTATAAGGGGTAGACTTGCTGGCTACCGTTTGCGGCATTATACCTCACGGAACTCCGCCATTCTTTTCGTAAGAAATCTCCCCAGATTACCCGCAAGGAGTGGTTTTTTCCCGCAGCCGGTGATTAGAAAGCGCGGCTCCCCATGAATCCTCCCAAAGTACTTACGAACTTTTCAAGATTATCGATATTCCCGCTACGCCGGAGTACCGAAGCGAGTTCTTCCTGTATCTCGTCACATACCTGGAATACCGTTTCCCTGTCGCAAATACCGCTGAAATTCCCTGTACCTCAGCCCTCGAATACTTGCACCCGTTCTTTATCCGCCACGCATAAAATGCACTCCACGTATGTGTACGCTTGAAACTCTTGATGCTTCCTACGCGACTATACGCTATCTTGACTCTCGACCTGCGAAAGTAAGCCTCGTGGTAGAAAAAACATTTGCACCTCCCTGGGAAAGCTCCCCGTTGTTCCGTCTACATCGGATCGACTCGATTACTCGGGCGTCGAAACGGGGCTGGGCTGAAAAGGAAAGAATTAGCGGTGGACGAGAAGAACGAGGGGGTGGTGGATCGACCGAATAAAAACGGGAAACGAGGAATACGCCGTGGAATGGTTAGTTGAAAATTTTACAACCTTCCTCCCGTAGACTCTGGCTGCCGCATCCCACCCCCGTGTGTATTTTTTATTTTTAAAAAAAAGGTACAAAAAAGAGCGCCAAGTATATAATCCCATCGAAAAGAATCCCATTTAAAAACATTGTCGTAAATTAGTAGTTTTACAAAACTAATGATATACACAAATTGCGCCAATTATACCAATGGCTATTTATACAAACAGGACCGTTCCTGGGTTGTTGGTCGCCCAGGTGCGAAAACAATATTGCCGCCCTTATTAATTTAATATTCTTTAATTAAGAATTTGATATGCAGTGCTTACTTTTACATCTATATATACAAAAAAAATGTATTAACCAATATTAAGCAGATATATTTTTATTTTATTTTATACAAATAAATATTTCAATACCAATAAATATTTTATTCAAAATACTTGGCGCTGCGAAACCGAATTGGTGTTGATAAACTGAATAAATATGTATAAATTGCATTAATCTTTTTCTTTCTTTCTTGTCCGTGCGATCGTGAATGTGTGTATGTGTGCGTGTGCATATGCTGCGTATGATATTAGAATTAATTATATGTAGAATAAATGTGACTGCGTTTCTAATATAATATGTATATGTATATGTTTATCTATTTTAGCCTGTAAGAGAATTATTGCAAATTATTAATACTAAGACAATTATTTTAACATTTCTTCGGTTTCGCAGCGCCAAGTATTTTGAATAAAATATTTATTGGTATTGAAATATTTATTTGTATAAAATAAAATAAAAATATATCTGCTTAATATTGGTTAATACATTTTTTTTGTATATATAGATGTAAAAGTAAGCACTGCATATCAAATTCTTAATTAAAGAATATTAAATTAATAAGGGCGGCAATATTGTTTTCGCACCTGGGCGACCAACAACCCAGGAACGGTCCTGTTTGTATAAATAGCCATTGGTATAATTGGCGCAATTTGTGTATATCATTAGTTTTGTAAAACTACTAATTTACGACAATGTTTTTAAATGGGATTCTTTTCGATGGGATTATATACTTGGCGCTCTTTTTTGTACCTTTTTTTTAAAAAAGGTAATTTTGTGGAGATTTCACACATTTTGTAGTACTAATTACAGGAGAATATGTAGCCCGCCACAGAAGAATGTTGTAATTAATAAAATAATAAAATAAAGTTTGTATTTTTATAATGTATGGTGAATTGACCAATGAATGAACAGCTAAGCGTTTTTTCAGTTTCAAATAACGATAAAAATTAAATAATGTCCTAATTTATTCATGAAACAAGAATTTGTAACAGAATAGGCTTTAAAAATGTCTAAAAAAATTGTTTGTGATTTTTTACTTGACCGGCGTCAGAAATAAATCATAAAAATGTAATCAATGCTCAATATACTAGTGAATGAACAAAATACCCAATAAATGAATACCTTCACCCAGTGATTGAACACAAAGAATAATACTTCATTTTCCGACGAGAAAACGCTACAAAAGAAGAAAGGAATTTTAGGCGAGGGACCTAACATAAGAATATAAAGATATAATCTATATATTATAATAATAGGAATTTGACAAATTTAGTTATATCAGAACACAGTTTACACAATATAATGGTTAACTGTCATCGTACGTGTTTTCTTACTAGGTTTCTCGCTGAGAATGGCAGTACCCGAAACCACAAAACAAAAAAATTAATAAGCGATCAAGACGTTCATAAATTCAAAAAATATTAGTATCGCCGTTATCTCAATAAATTTTCCTTCATTCCAAATATAAGATCATTGTTTTCAATGAAATAGTATTCTTGTTATACACGAAAAAAGTCAATTTGTTCATTCACTGCTCACTGTTCATTCACTGGTCAATTCACCCTATATGCATGCTTTTCCTTAATAAACCCTTAATATGTCAATGACGGTTTTTAGTTTTTATATCAATTTTTGAATCATTAGATATTGATTTATTAATAAAATGAATTTAACTTAAGTGTGAAATATAATATTCTTTCTTATTTCTTCTTTTATATTGCTATTCTCTGCATTAGCAACAAGACGCATAGGTTCCAAATTCCTAACACATCTTCTAAAGGTATCTCGATAGCTGCATCAACGAGTCTCAGCAGCTAAAATTATTCTCTGACCACCAAGAGCTAATACCTGGGATTATAGAGCTGGAGACTTAAACTCTTTTAATAAATTGTTCACTTTAGCAGTAAAATCCTTATCTAATAATGATTTGCATAATAAACCCTTACAAGTGCCAAATGGCATCATTCTTCTTTCAGCTGTTCCATAGCGTGGTAATTTTTGTTGGCTTATTTATTTATTATCATTTTTTGTAAGAACAAAATATAAAGATCTTTAGCGCCTTTGAGCCATTGCCTTTTTTTAATTTGCACGTCATCAGCTTCAATCCAACTACTAGTCTTTCCTTCTTCTTTACATATACTGGTGTAATGGCCATCCTCAATACATGAACCACTATGAAATATAGCATTCATAACTTTATATGATTGTCCAGCTATTAATACTTTGGTTGTGGTAAATTGAACCCGAATTATAAAATTCCAACTAGAAAGAAGTTGTCAAATAATTTACTGAATGCAAAATTTCAAGATTATAAAAAATCAATAACCAGTGTGGAATCTAAACATTCAGTTCTACTTTTAGATGGTTGGAAAAATTCATCATCCAACAATAAATATGTAGTTGCAATTCTGAATTGAAGTGATTACAGGTACATTTATCTTGATGCCTGGAATTTCAGTTGTATCAGAGAAACTGGTGAAGCATTAAGAGAAGTTGTTAATCAATGTATGACAATGGCACAAGAACAATTTAATTTAAATATTATATGCAGTAATAACAGACAAATGTCCATGGGAAAAACAATCAATGTATGGCACATGACTTGTAGTAGCCACAGTGCGAATTTATTATGCAAATCATTATTAGATAAGGATTTTACTGCTAAAGTGAACAATTTATTAAAAGAGTTTAAGTCTCCAGCTCTGGAATCCCAGGTATTAGCTCTTGGTGGTCAGAGAATAATTTTAGCTGTTGAGACTCGTTGATGCAGCTATCGAGATACCTTTAGAAGATGTGTTAGGAATTTGGAACCTATGCGTCTTGTTGCTAATGCAGAGAATAGCAATATAAAAGAAGAAATAAGAAAGAATATTATATTTCACACTTAAGTTAAATTCATTTCATTAATAAATCAATATCTAATGATTTAAAAATTGATATAAAAACTAAAAACCGTCATTGAAATATTAAGGGTTTATTAAGGAAAAGTATGCGTATAGGGTGAATTGACCAGTGAATGAACAAATTGACTTTTTTCGTGTATAACAAGAATACTATTTCATTGAAAACAATGATCTTATATTTGGAATGAAGGAAAATTTATTGAGATAACGGCGATACTAATATTTTTTGAATTTATGAACGTCTTGATCGCTTATTAATTTTTTTGTTTTGTGGTTTCGGGTACTGCCATTCTCAGCGAGAAACCTAGTAAGAAAACACGTACGATGACAGTTAACCATTATATTGTGTAAACTGTGTTCTGATATAACTAAATTTGTCAAATTCCTATTATTATAATATATAGATTATATCTTTATATTCTTATGTTAGGTCCCTCGCCTAAAATTCCTTTCTTCTTTTGTAGCGTTTTCTCGTCGGAAAATGAAGTATTATTCTTTGTGTTCAATCACTGGGTGAAGGTATTCATTTATTGGGTATTTTGTTCATTCACTAGTATATTGAGCATTGATTACATTTTTATGATTTATTTCTGACGCCGGTCAAGTAAAAAATCACAAACAATTTTTTTAGACATTTTTAAAGCCTATTCTGTTACAAATTCTTGTTTCATGAATAAATTAGGACATTATTTAATTTTTATCGTTATTTGAAACTGAAAAAGCGCTTAGCTGTTCATTCACTGGTCAATTCACCCTAGACAGAACAGCTAAGTAGTATCACAGTGGTTATGAGTAAAGTGACTGACACTAGCTAGGTTACGTTGACTAGCAACCTGAACATAGATGCTTTTTGATTTTTTCGTACTGCGTGAATTGGCGGTACATTTCCTCACCCTTTCATGCTCCCCTCTTGCCCACACTTGACGATGGAGAAAAATCTCTTAACGTAAAATTCGCCAAATTGGAACTTTGCATTGAAATATCTCAGCTCATAAGGCACGTAGGAACAAAACGAAAACATTTTTCTTATGTAAATCAAACCCAAGCTATCCATTAAGACCATTAAAAAGCTAATCGGATCAGCCGTTATTGAGATTCGGTAATCTCAGGGTTCTCGATAGCGCGTCGCGGCGTAATAGATACACTCCGTGTTCGCGCTGCGCATATATATATATATATTATATACTTGGCGCGAGACACTACCGTGTCTCTTGATTAACGGAACGACAAATACGTTGCTGAAGGGAATGACGTAATTTGGAAGATTGACGCTTGGCCAAACAGAGATCCTTCGAGAGTCTGGGGAGAAGTAGGTACATTTTCTCGGGGAATGTCTTGTGTTAGAGTTTTTAATCTTAATTTCTAAGTTCGAGTGCACTGCTGCGAGGATAAAAGCGAGAATTAGAAGAAGAATAAGGCGGGACTAGTTTAGAGGGGAAATTTTCTTTTTAATTGCTGGGTTCCTGATGGAGAGTGACTAGAAACTAACATTTGCAGAAAGTAGATGGCAATATGTACCAAACACTTAGAACTTCCAACATGTTAATATCAAATTATAATCTTGTATTAAATTTTATTTGTTAATAAAATTGGTACGTGTGCCCGTCGTGTGCGGTTGCCAGAAAGTTTAAAGAGAACAACACGAAGAGGGTTTCAAATAACATTTAAAAATTTCCTTGTCCACTCGACGTACGTCCACGGTACATAATGCAATCGTTTAGAAACGATAGCCTTTTCCAATATCCCTCACCTTTGACGTAAGAATGCACTTTTCCTTTCATCCAGTGCCAACGTGCCTTCTGCTTCAGCCCGCCCTAATTGTGAGTAATTAATAAAATGACGATTAAAGACAGTTGTAGAAGAAAAAAAGGAATTAATGTGACTTTTAACCAAACGGAGAGCCAAACATTTCGCTAATTTCTCATGTATCGCTCTGACATCATTCGCATGAAAGTTAGAGAAATCATTTTCCATTACACTTATCGATTCTTGCAACAATCTCGCGCTAAAATCCACGGAGCTTGCGGGGAACAGCACCGACCCGTTTTCATTCCATTGTTTTCCGAGCACCGCGCTGCCTGAAGACACTGATTACTCTTCAGAAACCAATAGACTCAATTCTCCAGCTTGCACAAGACTCGAATCTCTGACGTCAGCGCACAGGTCGTTCCATCAGGCTGCCGCCGATGAATAGAACATAGAAATGTGCAATAAGATTCAAACAGGAGTATACATTACTCAATGCAAATGCCACTACCCTGAGCGGGATGCTCGAGGAGGCGAGGAACAATCTCGGCTGGAGAAACCAGTTTACCTGAACAGTAATTCACGACACCCTGTTCACCGAGGACAATCAGTAGAACAAAGATTTACCCGAGGAGAAAATTATTCCCCGGGTTCCCGGCACAAAGCGGCCGGTTGTACGTCCGATTTCTAAGCACACCGATTATCCGTTCACTAAACACAGCCCGGTCCCAGACAGGGTAAGGGAGACCGTTCGCTCGGCCTGGAAGACGCGCGGGAACCCGGGGCATCGACTAAGCGCCACGGTTACGCCGGCAACGATTACTCCCTCGCAAGCTTTCCAGGTTGCAACAGCTTAGCCCGGGTGACGAGCTAACCGGGAAGCAAGAAGGGGTCGCGAAAAACAGCGGGGAAACTGGAAAGGGGGAGGGGAGGACAGGCCGCGTGACGAGAGGGATGGAAAGAAAGGGGAAAAGGTCGGCAGCGGAGGTGGGCGAGTTCACGGCGGACAGCCATTGTGCTGCGAGCTTTTGCCGGGCGCCAAGGAGTTCTGCTCGAAGCTTCCGTTTCCCTCGTTATGGTAAATGGTCTGTCTTGGTGGTTGGGCAAACAGTTGCACAAAGATAAGTGCAAGCACGGGACGCACTCGGGCCGGCATCTCGAGACGCTTTCGAGGACTTCTGGTCTTTCTCTTTGTCTGACCCGCGCCGGCGTTTCCGCGGGCCCCCGCGAACGCCGATCTCCCCGAAAGGTGTCCGGCCGTAGCCCCGGTGGCTGCTGAAACATGCATAAGGGCGGGCCACCATTGTTCCAGGGAAAATGATTACTTCGCGCAACACCGGGGCGAACGTACGAGGGACGTCGCCTAGACGGATCCCGACGAGATACCCCGCGAGTTAACTGATTTGAATGACAAAGGGCGGTGGAGATAGGTGGTTAATGTATCATATTTGAGGCCGCGCGCCCGCACAGATGAGAAACGGGGGCACCGGTGTTCCGGCTTTAACGCGCGGATCCAACGTTTGCGCGTTAATCCTTAAACTTGCTGGCTGCTACGCGCTGCCGGATGCTTCACCCGGGGCCGTTGTCTTCGGAACAAGGGCAGGATTGTGATCACGCGAGTTTTGCGTGGGGAAGGCGGATTCGCTTGATTTTTTACTTTCTGGAATCGATCGAACGCGTTTCTGGTTAAGAATTGGTCTAGTTAACAGGTGGGGACTAAGTAGGCAGTCAAATCGCTCGAGAATCAAGTATTGTTTGCGAAGTAAGGGGTCATTCTGGTAATCGCGCCGCAAAATTCGGCAACATTCAGATTTTTTTTCTGAGCGAATAGGGATAAACAGTGTAGTTATTGGCCACCCGGCAGGCCTTTCTTTTTAAAAAGATGAATATTCAGGAATAACGTACACTATGCCATTTGTAATGAACATATTCAGATACCTTGTACTTTTATGCGTCGAATGCAATCAGTATTTCGGTACTCATTGTTATACTACGTGTAAAAAACAGACAACTTGAAATCGATGCTTGAAAACTATATGATTGAATTGAACAGCCATACGGTCGCATCAGGCAATTCTTAGATAATTTAATGTATTTACGATATACATATAACTCTCATATTCGGTATATAGACAAATACAGGTTTAAACTTTATAAAAAATGATTATTTATTCATTAATATTATATATTATTGCAAAAATTATAGGTGACCAAGAACTGTAATGCAAATAATGTCTCAGGACAATCATTGGCCACGAGGCCAATGGGTAGCTAGCAGTCATAGCCACAGTGAAACAGTTGTTGGCCACCATTCGCCATGCCTTGGCCGTTTCTGTGTTGATATGTCAAACGGTTATGTTTTAGAAAAAAAATTCTAGTATTAATACACTGTGAAAGAAGATGCAATACTACAATACTAGCTAATATAGAAATATTTAAATAGAAAAGGTATTATTGGTCATATATTTTAAATTTAATAATATTACCTACATTACTGATTACAACATATAAGTTATGAAATAGTGGCCAATAACTGCCAAACGATCGGCCAATCATTGCCTTCGTCTGGCCAATAACTATGTTTCTTCATAGGAAACGTATTTTCTGTAAAAATTTTGTGGATCCTTCTACTCTTTCTTTAAACAAATTCTATTTCTACACTATTAGAGTTAAACCTAGCAAAATAAGACTTATAATTCAAAGCTTATATGAACCTCTGGCTTAGGTGGCCAATAACTACACTGTTTATCCCTACAGTGAATAACAATATCAAACTTTTTTTTCATTTATTAAGCTCCTTATAATGAATACGGAACAATTTTTTAAATACATTTTTAATTGTGTGTTTTTCAATGTTATCTGGAGTTAAAAATCGCGACTTTGAAAAGACGGCGGGAGTGATTTCAGCTCACTGACTCATCTGAAAAAAAAAATACCAAAGTGATTCTTAATCATTATGACTACCGCTATCGCAGGTGCCAGAATTAGCCACGTAAGTCAAAATTTAACAAAATTACATGCATTCAAACTTCGAGTAAAAATGGAAAATTTCGTAACTTGAAGTTTGAGTGCGCACAATTTTGTTCAATTTTGACTTACGTGGCTAATTCTGGCACCCGCGATAGCGGTACTCATAATGATTATGAATCAGTTTGGATTTGTTGTTTCAGAGGAGTCTGTGAGCTTAAATCACTCCCACCAGGGTGGTATTTCTGTTCAAAGTCGCGATTTCTAACTCCAAGTAACATTGAAAAAACACAATTAAAAGTGTATTTAAAAAATTGTTCCGTATACGTTATAAGTAGCTTAATAAATGAAAAGAAAGTTTGACATTGTTGTTTGTTGAATTCACTGAGAAAAAAACTTGAATGTTGCTGAATTTTACGACATGATTACCAGAATGACCCCTTAATTACGAGGCGATGGAAGCAACCACATAGTTTTCCTTTTATACAATATTTATAACCATCGCGTAGAGTAAAAGAATATTTTTCTTTTATACATTTCTTTTTTACAAATGGCGCCACGCGAGATTGATTATACAGTGTTTTAGAAAAAGTGTCTTTGGTTTTACACTGATATTAAGCATACAAAATAAAGATACAACGGCTTGCTTGGAATATGTTGCTCCTGGAACCTGTAATTTACGTCTGAACTTCGGAAAAAAGAATTTAATCAAAAATATTTAAATGCCGACTAGGAGAAGCCGATTTTGACGATAAATGGCTGTTTTTTATATCTTGGAAACTAGAGTTTTTACATTTCAATGTTGAGGTTCAGTGCAGGAAGGAATATATGCTGAACATGCTGTAAAAATTTAAAATCCACCCGAACCTCCCTTTTTTTGCAATCGCTGCAAAATTAAAGAAAAACACTTACATATATATGTGTATATGTATTATCAAAAAAAAAAAAATACAGTTTGTAGTATTAATAAACATTACCCAAAAGTACTGGTCACCATTTGTATTCATCTTCTTGCAATTAACTTGATTTCTCGAGCGATTTGACTGCCTTGTCCCTTAATGTTAAAGTAACCCCGAATACCTTAGTACCTACCGTAATACCCCAAACAACCAAAATTATTCAAAATCCCAAATACCCAATTATCTCGCATTATTCTAATACATCGAATCACTAAGATTCCCAAATTTGTGACTTTTAAAGCCGATTTCCTTGACAGCGAAGAATAGACCATAAAAGCTTCGTTCCTGAGTTGCAAGTTATTTGATCCCAAAGTATCGTGATCCTTTCCATCGTATCGCGCATTACGCTACACCCCATATAAACCCGAGCGCATATACCCCATGAAAATTCTTTATAACGCGATCTCCCCCTGATTTAATATTCGACCGAGATACCGGCCGTGGGGTGGGGGAGCGCATAAACCTTCTTCTAAGGAACTCGACAAGAAGCCTTTTATTATTCTCATCGTCCATTTCCATACACGGGGGTCCGTTCGAAGGTGATCTATACGTTTTGTTCGAAGCGAAGAGTCCCCATAAGTCGCCCGGAGACGTTTAACTATGTTAGAAGTTCGGTAACTGGGGCGAATTGGTCAAGTAGCAAGTCTCCTACTAGTCGACCCGTTTCCCGGCTGATTATAAATTACCCAAGATCGATATTTCATTCTGCAATGATTTCGGGTCCGCTTACAAGACCCTCGTCCAGCGTACAGTGGCGGACAAAAGTATTGGGACAACTTTTAGAATAGAATAACTTTTTTAAAATGGCTCCAAACGATTTGAGAATTTTTGAGAAACCCGAAGAATTAGTTTACTAGATATTTTGATTTCGATGTAATTTTCAGCATGTATAAAACTTGCTTAAATCTACAAAAGGGGTTTTTAAATTTTCATTACCGGCCCAGATAAAAAAGTTGAAAAAACGACCTTCACTATTTTCTTCGCTATTCCCACCCATGTTAGTGTTTTTTTCAAAACGACGGAACACGTCACCTAGTAAACTAATTATTCTAGCTTCTCAAAATAATTCAAGTCGTTCCGACCAATCTTAAAAAAGTTATTCTACTTCAAAGGGTGTTCCAATACTTTTGCCCAGCATGTGTCACTTTCTGTTTGCTTTTTTCTGATTTTGATACTTAAATACCTCTCTCTTTATTGTCACCACGGTCATTAGTCACTCTTGATGCTCCACAGGACTGATCGAATAATAATAAAGGTATGCGCTTAAGGGAGGAATAAATAGGACATTTATTAATAGGCAAGTAGGTCGACGGAAACTCGAGCGTGTTTATTCGACTCGAAACGCGTATTAATTATCATCGTACGTGCCAAAAAATTCTGCTACCGTGATTACAACGAGCGGGGAATAAGTTCAATTTTAAATGACGTTACCGCTGCGCACCGAGAATATAATCGGCGGATAGTTGAGTCGAACGCGGGAGAATAAATTGTGCATGCACTGGAGCAAACGTTGCGGCAATTATAGAGGCATTGTGCTCGCGATAGCGCGAAACAATGGAGGATAATGTTGAAATTTATTTTTCCCGCTATCTGCTGTTCTCATTCGATTAAGCTTGAATTTCTCTCCGGCTGATAGAACGCGACCATCGATGGCTAGTATCTAACCAGTCCTACAGCCAGCACTTTGACGACTTAAATTCGTCTTTGGACTTTCCCTTCGTTCCCTGTCACTCCCGACCTTTCCCCCATTTTCCACCGGGCAACTCCCACGTCTAACTTCTCGATTTCGTATGCGGAAGAGTTTCGCCGCAGTCGAGTTCCAATCTGAGTTCGCATTTTTACTCCAGACGTTCTGCGTTACTTTTGTATTGCCCGTTACGTTAACAATAATACAAATATAGAACACCGAGCTGCTTTGAAATTATATGACGATTACCGTGACAAAGTGAAAGTAAATGAACTCATCTTGGTATAAATAATTCGACAACCCTCGGCATTTATATGCAAGAGTCGTTTAATTCCGAAGTATATAGTTGCGCGATTTACATCTGAAAAATTAGGTTGCACGTTGTTGTATAGCGTAGCGGAGGCCTGGAAAGGGTAGATTCCACGGCTGTCCAAGCAAACCCATTCCCCTTCCTCCAGCCGTTTCTTCTCAGCCGACCGGATCGACCGTCCGTGACGAAAAGCTTCCTGGCTTTTCGCGGATTTGAAATGCAGAGCAGTTCTCCTCGGCACGGAAACCCGGGCCAGAGCTGGAATCGTCGTCTTGTCCGATCCGAAGTCGTGTCGCCGGTTAATCTTCGATTCTCATCTTCTTCCGGGATGAAAGGAACTTCTAGCACTCAGCGACGCCCGATCTCATTCTACCGTGATGATTTTTTTCTTTCGCCTATTAAACTTCCCCGTGGTATGACATCTTGAGCAAACGGTTGATTTGGAATGAAGATCAGGCACGAAGTACGGTCCCAGATGTCAGCGAATTCGTGGAGGATGCAAGG
Organism: Andrena flavipes; assembly: GCA_963971345.1. NCBI lineage: Eukaryota > Metazoa > Arthropoda > Insecta > Hymenoptera > Andrenidae > Andrena > Andrena flavipes. The sequence continues at coordinate 25,946,698 of OZ020480.1, read as the reverse complement.
GTAACTTGATTCACCATTTTTCTGACAAACCTTCCTCTCGAAGAAAAGAGAATTCGACATTCTAAATCTAACTTAAATCTAACGACAAGCAGCTCCAACCTTGCCCTCTCTCCCCTAAGCTCAAAGATGTTCCTGTCAGATCAGCTCGTACTCCTCGGGCGTTCTTCTTCATACATCTCTATCATCTCGAGCAAAAAAAAAACACTTTAAGAATTTCAAATGATTTCTCCGGATGCTTCGTCCGATCCAAAGTAGTCCAACGAACTCCAATAAACTATAGCTTCGGCGTGCAATTTATCAGTCTCATCTCTGCTTCGTTGAGCCCGTAGTCTCTCCCACTAACAAGGCCTCTTTTAAGTCGCAAGCCAAACCCTGCACCCGTGCTGTCAAGTGGCGTCTCCACCCAGGTCAGCGCGTGAACTCAGTCCGCGTTCATCCACGACTATAGCGCTCCGGTGTCCCAATGCCCCACAGGATTCTATCGCGCTCAGAAGCCAACAAACAACCCTCAAAGGATCTGCCCTCCCTCGCTCCCGGAGGAAAGGGGCGATCAGCTCCGCTCGAACCGCGCTGCACGGAAACCGCGTCGGTTAACCGCCGAGTTATCCAACATCCTCCGTTGCTCGAGGGAGCCGGCCAGGTCGCCCCATCCTCCGCCGCTCGTATCGCGGGTTAATCTTCGATTCTTATCACTGCGCTAGCCGTAGGAGTCAAGCTTAGCCGAGCTCTCGCGATAGTCCATTGTCTTCTCAGTCAGCATCTTTCTTTCGGTTCTCCACCTCCTGTCCCGCTTCGCCCCAGCCCCGTCTGTCGGTTACTCGAGCCAGGTACGCGCACCAGCTCGGGGTAAACTCTTAACGTGACCGAGGAAAAAGGGTTTATACCGCGCCAGCCACTGTGGGAGGAAGGGCGAGGGGTGGGCTGGGGGGGTGACGGGATGGAAGAGGAGAGAGCGTAAAAGGGCGCCGTGCTGGATGGCGGATAGAGGCGGGCGGTGGAACGAAGAGGAGGCCGCTGAAAACCATCTTCCGGATAACCGTATTACCCGCTGGCATTGTCTACGGGCAGCCAATTCGAAGTAATGAGACACAGTCGGTTGCAGAGAACAATCGGGCTTCCACGGCGTGCAGGAGCCACGACGTGCCTTCCTACCTTCTCACTGCTATCTCTCGGCTGCTCGTCAACCTTCCCTCTACCCTGGCCTTCTGCTACCCTGCCACTCCCTCTCTTCGCCAGCGCGCACCGTCCTCCCTCGGTCTGCCTCGCCCTTCAGCTTTATAAGGAGCACGTCAATTCTACCACGCGTACTGCACACTAACTCTCATCTTATTGCATTCTACTCCGTCCTCCTTCCACTCACCCCTCCGTACCCGGTCTCTTCCTTCGTCTTCGCGCGTTTTGCCTTCGCCCTCGCTGGCCGGCGCCGCAGCCGGGCCGCTTTCTTTCACTTTCACACTCGGGCCACCGTAATATTATACGCACGCGAACAATCGCGGCGTAAACAATAGCGTCTTTGGCGGTTGAAAGAGGATCAGCGTTGACTAATGAGCGTAAGCGCGACCAGAAGTCCCGAGGGACGCCGCGGTTGGGTATTGTTCTTTAAGGTCTTCGACGACAGAGTGATTATGTGCGTGTTCGGGGTGGATTCTTCATTAGCTCTGGCTGTGACGTTAATTTAAGGTGTTAGCTTATTGTGGCGGATAAAAATTAAAGGCTTTTATCGGACACAGATCGTGAGAACAGTAAAAATTCAATCAATTTGCGGCTTGGCAATTTATTTCAGTATATTATAGAGTAATAAAATCCAATGTAAAAATATTAAAAAGTTGAATATAATTAACCGTGAAACGACTACGCGTGAGGTATTGATTTTAGCGAACAGCCAATCGGTGTACACCATTGTGCTTGGTAGGAGTATCTGAAATAAAAAAACCAATATTTTTCATTAATTATAATGCATTTACTAGGTGATAACCTTTCGTTTTTGTTAATTTATCAAACATGATATAAATGGCAAGTGAGTTAACATTTTTTGCGATTTTCTGCAGAAAAAAATTTATTAAATTTGTTTGGGATTTACAATAAAAAAACTGATATCGCAAAAAGCAACGGTCAACACCTAGTAACTGCTATGATGAATATGTGTGTAAATTTGTATTGCAATCGAACCATGAGAACCCGCGAAATTGTGTACACCGTTTGGCTATTCGCGAAAAGTTATAACTTACACGCAGTCGTCCCACGATTAATATATTCAAATTTTCATGTTTACGCAATGAATTTTATTACTTAATAATTTGCCCAAATAAAGTGCCAAACCGCAAATTCATTCAATTTTTACGTTTCTTACAGTCTGTGTCCGAAAAAAGCCTTTTATTTTTATCTGTCACAGTAACCCCTTAAGGGGCTCGTTCCGTTTAGAGCCCATAAAAATAGGTGGTCTTGAGGAATTAATTAAAGGAAAACTACTACGTATAATTTAATGGAACTTTTTGGATTGTATTAAGAATATCTTAACTTATAGAAATATATTTTTGTTTTATAATTAATCATTGCAGTCATCACTGGGGCAGTCGTTAAAGTCGAGGCGTCGAAAAGTTCATCCAAATCGGTGGGACCTGTATCTCCAAAAGTTACTATCCGATTCGACTGAAATTTTTTGTTTGTAGAATACTCTTTTGGCTAGAAGTAAAACCAGAAAAAATACAAAACTGACACTTTGTCCCTATATTCTTCGTCCTTTCAACGCCTTTGAAAATTATAAATTTTCCACTTTTTTTTAATTTCATTGGTTTACCCTCTAGCCAGAAGTATATTCTTCAAAATAAAAAAGTTTCAGTCGAATCGAATAATAACTTTTGGAGATACAGGTCCTACCGTTTTGAGACCACTGTTTCGAGAAAACGCGTTTTAAGTTTCACATGAGCGCCGAGTAATGCCTATAACTTCGGGAATTTTACAAATTTCAACAAATCCTTTGAAACACGTATTCCTAAAAGGTTGAACACTAAAATGAAATAAAAAAAAAAACAATTTTTAGACCGGAACCTCCATTTAAGGATTAAAATAGGTATCTATATGAAAGCTTCACAGGTGGATAATAATTCGAAGCTTCTCAGCTGGTAAGAATATTCTCAAAGCTTATTGTTTTGCTGCAGAAATGCTTGCCAATTTTTCCTCGATCATATTACTAACCGATCTTCGTGTTCGTCGAAATATTCGATTCGAAATTGAGACAGCAATTGAATTCATAATGGTAACGTGTATCCTTCCATCTCGCGCTCTTCCCCGTCTTATTGGCTCGTGAAGGACGAGTGAAATTCGCCTCTCGTCGCCCGCATCAAGCCTCGTCATATCACGTTCTCTTCTTTCCACCTCGTACGCCCAGGGAATATTCATCTTCAGCAGGCGTATACGTACACCGAGCCGCCCTGCATACGATGTGATGTATACGTGCTGTCGTCTAGGTACACCCCGCCTGTCATAGTGTAAACAATAAAGCAACGAGGAGATACGCGCCGCGGTGGAATCCTCCACGAAAATGAGGATTCAATAGTCTCTCGGGGAGATGCTTGGCGAAATCATGCGTCGTTCGCGCGAAACGGATAACGCTAATCACCGTGTACGCGCGCCTTTGTACGAGTTTGGCTAATAAAGAACCAGAAAAAATGCGAGCAGAAATGCGATAAAGAGAGTTCGGCAAGGATGCGAGGAAGGAGACGCAAATATGAAGGATTTACGGGACACGAGTGACCTTCGCCTGCGATGCAAGGCAACCAACATTATTATCCTTCGCGTACCTGTGACAAAAGGTAGTTGCATCTTTCCTAAGAAAGAAACCCTCCTCCGCATTCTCCCTCATCCTTCTTGTTATCACTGGCATCATGACGGAAATTGCTTTAAGTAACGTAATTTCTGCAAAGGCCGACAAGTCGTCGAAAGGTGAACAGGGCGAACCGTGAAGCCCGCCGCGATGAAAGCCCAGTTTCACCCTTTTCAATATTTCAGCACACCCGACCTTTCGTCGAGTGTAATAATTTTGCACCCTTGTACAACTGCTCCGCGTCATTATGCTCCGGGCTGCATCGACCGATCGCCAACTTATTCCGCTGTTCCTGCAGCGCTTTAGCTTTCATCCACCGGAGACGCTGAAACCAGCGGCGTCGCCCGTTTCGACGCGGCTCCCCGGCCTGCCGATCACTGAAAAAATTCGAACCCCGATATTATCGATCGACCCTTTACATTCAGAAGCCATCCGGGAACGGCGTTTCCTGTCACTTTGTTCATCCACTCCTTCCTGCCTCGTAATCAACGCACCGTGATGCCTATTAGTCGTCAGACTGGATGTGTCCTCTCGCCGGCCATTATTATCCTGACTACTGATTTCACCTGCAGGTACGCGGTTCTAATTAAAGTGTCTGAAGTCTGTCACTCCAGCGCGGCAGCGCTTTTCAATGTCACCGGGAGCATTCGACCTGACGGCTCGCGAATATTGAAAACGATACCGGCCCGGAGGGTGGAGAAAATAAAGGAGGAGAGCAGGAAACTGTTTTCATCCCGCCCGGCAGGATTATTAGCGACAGAATATTCAGCTTATCAGGCGATAATGAGGCGCGACATTCTTTACCAGCCACGCTGACGCGTCCCGACGGTGAAAGATACCCTTGGCTCTACTCGTTTCCTTTAACTATTCCGATTCTCGAATACTTGGGAAAATATTACCTTCTTCGGCGACGTGGAATTATCAATTTATTTACGCGCCGCGACACGGCGTATACGTTACTATGGAAGCGTAGTGTTAGATTCTTGAAAAGGGACCGTTCCTATCCCGCCAACCGTAGTTTCGAAACGTGAAATTTGCAAACTGCAACAGCAACGCAGTCGAATATCGTGGGAACAGGTGATAGCAAACAGGAGACAGTGGCCTGGCCGGAAAAACGGAGCGAACAAAAGCGAGCGCGTTTGAAAATAAAACGCAGAACGATTTTTTTACGATCCACCGGCAGAGATAGCGTGCACGGGGGTTGGTTTAGGCCGGCGCTGCTGTGGGTTTATGCGCCACGCCTAATAGGACTGCTGATGCTCAGATTGGAGGGATTTTCTCAAGATTTAGCTGGCGTTCAGGGGGTAAATTTCACGGTGAAAAAAATTCCCGTCGTTCTTTCCGACCGATATATTCGAGAATATTTCAGTGGCTGTCGTAGAAAAGAGGGAGGTGGCAAGCGACGCGTGCGTGCTTAAGCATAATGCACTGGAGAATCACCGGTTATCTGGGAGAATTTGGAAAGATATCGCTTAGAATTAATTTACGGCGCCCTCTGGCACACTGCTTCCACCTCCTGAATAAAAATTTGCCCGGGACAGTGGCTGTTTAAACGCGATAAGCATCGTTTGAAGGCCATAAAAATGATTAATAGCGTCGCGGAAAAACTAAACTAGTTAAACTACTTGAATCTTTGCAGTTAAAAGGATGTCGTATGCATATTCATACTAAAGTTGCGCAAGGAGAACAAAGCGACTTTAAAGCGCTAGAAAATTGTGAAATATTACGAACCCTCCGACCGTGAGATTCTCAAATTCCCAATACCATCGTAGTCGATTATTAAAAGTCTCCGAAACACGTTAACACAAGCTTTACTTGCATAAAACATTACGCCAAGTTATTTTCCACTGGCTAAAATAATTTCGCCGGCAAACAACGGACATAATTCTTTAATCTCCCCGCAAAACATTCGTCGCCAAAAATTCGCGTTCGAAATAAATATCTCTGGCTCGGGGCAGCGCGATTCGTTCGAGCTCGTTTCATACGTACGCCGATGTAGTCCCGGCGTCCCTTTCGACTGCCTTCTGATTCATCCACGACGCTCCGTATCCATTAGTTCGTGAAATCTGGTGAACGTACCTACTCTGAAGAGGAGCCGAGAGATAAAGCAGAAGAGAGATAAAAGACTCGGCACGCAGGGCCTAAAAAAAAACTCCGCCCGTAGTTTCTGGTCGACGCATGCGAGGAATGGTTTAATGGCGGCGCATTCAGACCGATGATCGGCCGAAAGGGGTGGCTTTTATAAAAATCCGTGTCCTCGACAATGACGCGGAACGGTCTGTCCCAGTTTCCCGCGCGGCCCACTGACGCCACCCTTCTCGTCACTCGCGAACCATACGAATTCGAATTTCGACGGACTAGCAGCCCTGTCCGCGCGAGCAAACGAAATCCGCGAGCGAGATTATGGTCGGATCGTTCTATTGGAGCTTCTCGCTGCCATCGATGATCGATCGTGGTTCCAGGCCCGGGTCCAGGGGCCGCGAGGTGGAAGAAAACTCGACTCGCCCCTTGGAACGATTTCTGTTTACCGAGCGAAGCGCGGGGCGCGTCCCAATTCCACCTGGAACCTTGGGAAATTCAATTCTCACTGTTTACTTTATGATTCGTAATCTCCTGTTTACCTCTGACGGGCGTTTCTAACGTCCTCGGTCGCGGAGTTTTTCTACGGAATTAGCGGAAGGCTGCGGGACAAGCGCGGAGACCGTGGAATCTCAAGGGGTTGCTGAAAGGACACTGAACTCGGCCGAGTTTAGAGGGAGATTTATCGCCCCCGGGGCGGAGTTTAGGCGCGCGACCTTTCCGCGGCCTTTTAATATTTCCCGGAATCCTGTGTATTGTTAAAGGGACAAACGTTCCTGGGGCAGAGCTAGAATTCCTAATATGCGATAGCGGGGAGGGTGGAGCGACGCGGCCGCCGTAATTCAGAAGGGGTTTAATTCTATCTGAGCGCCAGCATCGCATCAGGGATTATTAAAAATACCACCGACACGCGTTACGCCACAGTTACCCCGCGTTCGCGCCTTCCAGCCTCCGCCATTATACAACAAAGCTCACGCGACGGATTAAATGCCGCGACCGAGCCGCGATCTTCTTCTTCGCCCGCCGCCCCTTCCTATTTAAAACCGTTCCCGCAGCGTACTCTTATAAATGTTTTGCAACGCGCTGCACGCCGAGGCTCGCTCCTTTGACGCGCACCTCCATCATTTCGCGTGAGGGCAGAGACAGATGCAGAGGGCAAGCCGGCGCACCGTTTACAGCTGAAATATGCGCTAAATATTCATTCGCCGTTATGCTCGGAACAGCTAGGAAGGGTGAGTGGGGGTGGAGGAAGGTGGGCGTTCTCGCCGCGGGATGAAATTCGTTCGTTAACGTAATGACAATAAATTTCAGCCCGATGTTCTTTCGTCCGTGATTTTCCATCAACTGCGGCGGTTACCGCTATGGCGGCGGTTGCGCGCGTATTCATTTTCTATGAAAGAGCGCGGAATTAACCGCGAATAACGTTAATAACCCCCACGTAAAATAGACCCGCGGCCTGTTTAAATTTAACTGCCTCGGCGAAAACTGCTTCGAAATTGCTTCGCCGAGGCTTCCCGCATGGAATTCCATTGTACCGGGCCCTCCCCCGTGTAATAGAGAGTCGTGCGCTCTCTCTCTCTTTCTCTCTTTCCCACCCTACCCTTCAACTTTACGACGTTCTTCCAACTCGCTCGTTACAATAAACACGCCGTCACGACGGACGCTTCAGGAGTGACCAACCGGGGCTGCCGGTTTTAATATTCGGGCAAAGTGGCCAGGAGCAATTACCGCGACCGACGCAGCCAGCTCTTATTAAGAGGCTCCTCCTGTGTATCTGTCAGGCGAGCGTCGGTAATCTGTGGTTCCCTCCTTGAACTAGCGAGTCACCGTCTCGCTATTGGATAAATATTTGGCCCCGTGCACGGGTCCTGCGACGTAAAGCAAAGATAAATTAAGTATCATATTATGCAAGTTGGCCCTTCGGCGGTAGACGCTACGCAAGGAGACAGTTTTGGTTTGTTTGTTCTGGTTTTCCAGAGTTTCATGATTTTTAGCAGACAGGTGGACTTAGGAGGAAGTTGTGGTATTGGGGGATTAGGTGAAACGAATCAGATTGTGTTCGTTGGTACAAGTATAAAATAGTATTTAGGATATAAGAATGGGGGACCAGGCAGTAGAAAAATTGATTTTTTATTGCATTTTCCGAAGGTACTGCCTTTTCTGAATAAAATGCCGCTTGGTTTATAGTAAAATTCGTAAAATTGTAGATTTGGCAGCTAAAAACGTCAAGTGGCAACCTATTGTCCAGAAACTTTAAACGCGTTTTTCTTCAAACTTTTCTTTCTCTTGGTTTTGCTCTAATTGTGAATGAACAGAAGTTCAGATCGACTTGAAAAAATTACAGGATGTGTAAATCATGTGCCATTCCCCGCGAAACCTCTGATATGGTCCGTAAAAATTCGAGATTTTCATCAAAAAATAAAAAATCGCGGATTTTTAGTAGCGCGTGGTTTTTCTTGAAAAATCGACGTTTTTCGGCCGCCAATTTAATAATTCTATTTTGATTTTTGTTTTTATTAGTTTCGCGGAAAACAGCGGATGCAACAAACAATAGTCAGAGCTTGAAATTGAATACATTTTAAGAACAATATTACAGCAAAACGATAGTAGAACGTTCAAATGTTTACCAGTCAGCACCGCCATTTTTAAAGCACATGTATATTCCATACCAACTTTTTCTTAATCTGTATGATAATAATAAACATTGCGTAAAAGGATACATCTGGATAAGCTTTAACTTTTTCACAAATACATTAAAAGGAAAGGCTGTTCCGGTTAGAGCCCATAAAAATAGAGGATCTTCAGGATTTAATTAAAGGAAAACTACTATATATAATTTAATGGGACCTTTTGCATTGAATTAAGGATGTCTTAAACTATAGAAATAATTTTTTGTTTTATAATTAATTACTGCGGACGGCACTGGGGAGAGGTTAACGGTAAGGCGTCGAAAAAATCACTCAAATCGGTGGAACCTGTATCACCTAAATAATTGGTGTGAAATAAAAACCAATACCAAATTATTAAAGGGCATGAAACTCGCTCGTGGACTGACCAGAAAAAATACAAAAATTTACATTTTTCTTAGAAAATAACGACACTTGAAGCTTAAAATTATTTTTCTTTTAAATTTCACTGATTTCTCCACGAATCAGAAGCATATTTTTCGGAATAAAAAAAGTTTTAGTCGAATCGGATAATAATTTTTCGAGATACAGGTTCCACCGATTTTCAGGACACTATTACGACAAAAACGCTTTCAAAGTTTTGCGCAGGTGGCCAGGTGTTACTCACGCATTTGCCGCTACACATATGCCTATAACTTCGGTAGTTATACGAGTTTCAAAAAATCCTTTTAACCGGTTAACTGGCACAGTTTTTTTTTTACTATTCATGCCCAAACTGGCAACATCGAAAAATTAATTGAATTACACCAAATTTGGTATACAGGGGTTTTTTGAGTCGCTGAATCGATTCCGGGGATTATTTTTTCATCTGACCCCTAAAAAATAGGATTTAGGGATGAGTTTTTCAAATCTTTACTAAACCTTTTTTTATTCAAAAATTTTTTATTTGTGAAGTTTTCTTGTCTATAATTCGGTACACTCTGGGGTCTTAAATAAAGAATTTATAATTTCGACCGTATTTTAAGAATATTAAAAACCAAAAAGTGATATCGGCGCGTAGGTTCGGTCATATTATATGACCGAACCTACGCGCCGATATCACTTTTTGGTTTTTAATACTCTGGGGTCGTGAATTTTTCACTACGGGAGCTAACTACGGGAGTAAGAGCTTATTTATGAAATTGAATACAATACGAATAATCTATACAAATCCCATCGATTCGCTAGTCATTTTGGTTTGGCCATATTGAGTCTGCCATATTGAAATTTAAAATTCCAATGCCAAATTCAGATTCAGCGAACCCAAAAACCATTACATTCCAAGTTTCATTCAAATCGTTAGAAAATAAAAAAAGTTATTCTATTTGAATGATACATAAGCAGAATTGGCCAGTTTTTTTATCATACATATATGACACATTGCCAGTTAACCGGTTAAACACGTGTTCCTAAAAGGCTGAACATTCGAAAAATGGAATAAAAAATCTGTTTTTAGACCGGAACCTCCCCTTAACGGCACTTAATATCAGACATTTACAAAAGGGCAGACTTCATCGACATCGATGCCCTTGAAATATGTTGTCAAGCGAACAACTTTTTCCTACATACATGTTTCCGTCGCTCGGCTTTAGATTCCGAAATATTTGCAACAAAAAAAAACTGTGATTAGTAGTTGATTAGATTTAGCGGCCCCCGCACACCTACCATCACGGCGGCGATGGTCAAGACGACGCGAATGCATCACCGCACAGTCTCGTATAAGGTAAATAGGGGAGTTTGTCTCCTAATTTAATTTGTAAAACCATCATGAAATAAAAAAATGTTGAAATGTGGAAGATAACACAATATTATACTATCGGAAACTGAAAAAAAAAGTTTATGTATTATAACAGACGTATTTATTAAAGAAAATACGGAAACATGCAGATGTCCCAGTAACCGGACAACCTAAAACTGCATGTCCCAATGCCTGAATTATATCGTCCCAGTATGCGGACAACCTAAGAATGCATGACTGAATTACATTCACGAAATTCTTGTACCAGTAAATAAACTTAGACTTGTTTAAAAAAATATTAATTTTCTTGCAAATTTAACTATCTTAAACTAAATTTAAATCTATTTACTATTATAATAATGTATTATTACAATATATAAATAAGAAATGCTGTCAATATTTTCTTAGTAAATGACAGAAGTGTCTTGACAGAAACTTAAGAAATTTCTCGAAATCTGCTGTGCGTACGAAGTGTGTTACAAAATAATTATTTCTATCTACCCATTTTTAATTTTCTATAATAATGATTTTAATTAATATTGCTAAATACTTATGCATTAGGGTACTATTTTTGTTTTTAATTATATTAAAAGTTGAGCTTAAAAATAAATAACTCGCATTGCTGTTCAGGTACTGGGACATGGCCGGGCACTGGTACATTTACCTTACCTACGGGGAATCAGAAAACGTGGTTAAAAGATAGAAAATAGAATAACCCTCGCACAGTAGCCTGGTACCATCTCCGTATTGTAATAATCTCTTCACCCAAATCCAATCGACTCTAACTCCTTGACTTCGCGATCATCTGCTCCAGAAGTTAACTCGTACTCATAAACACTGACGAAAGCCGCTGCTCGTTGACTCGACGACGCCTTCGAGGGCGCTGAGGCTCGCCTCGTTCCTGTTGCACGTCGTTGAATCGCTAATTGGGTCTTGGCAGCGCGACCAAAATCGATTCATTTCCGGGCCGGGTGCAGGAGTGTCCTCGGGAACGGCAATTGGGCCGATGGAACGATCTACTGATTAATTTATTGGCACTGGATGAGTTTCCTTCGATTAACTTGACGCGGCCGGGACGATAACGAGACGTTTGGCGTCTCGGTGCATTCAGGGATCCCCAAACGGCGAGTAAATCATTCTCTCCGCTCGTGGAAGTCGCGAGACCCCTTTTAAGCCCGCGGGGGCGTGAAATCGCAGAGAAAGAAGGTAAATCGGGACGGATCGAACGCGGAATCCGCGCAATCCGACGTTTCGTCGTCGGAATCACCGTGGCAGTGCAGCTTCCGAACACACCGGCGCGCAATATTCCCGTGGAAATACGGTGGCTCGTGATGTAGGTACATACGCGGCGCGTAAAGGAACCGTTTAAAGAGCTACGCGTTGGGACGTTCGTGCGGAGATACGAAGGTGGAAATCGACGAACGCGGGCACGTAAGGGGGAGGGGAATAATAAAAATCCATGGAAGCTGCAGATACGAAGACGGTCGGGCCCCTCGCTAGACTGTATATGCACCTATACGACGAGTTCGGTGTCGTATTCATCGATAGCTCGGGCGAGTATCGGCAGTAGACGGCACGTAAGAAATTCTCGTGCGCAGACACACCCATTTACGACGGGAAATTACGGCAAGGTAGCGTGATGGCTCCTCGTGTGGCGATGGTAGGCTTGCGTTGCTACGAACCCAGGCATACATATGCATGCGCGTTATTTCCATATGTATACGCGTTTTCGTCTTCGAAAAGTTCCGCAAGCTGTGCCACCCCGTGCCTGGCGGTGTCTTTCCCGTCGAATTGCCATCGCGGCGTTACGTGGAAGACGGAAACGGCCGTATCGTCATCGCTCGTCGCCGACGTGCTCGCGTTAACGGCTCCGAGCGGGTCGATGCCGCGCCTCAACGGCCCTCGTGGTGGCCGGCCATCGTCACGAGTTCTTTCGTGTATTTTCAAGCGCTATCGCCGGGCATTGTCACGACGCGCGAGGAAAATGGGACACCAGGTGGCACGGGAAACGATCCAACTAGATCCTCGTGTGGAACTGATTCGAAATCTGGGGAGGGTGTCGATGGGGGTGGGCTTTGCTATGCGAAGCTTGATTCTTGTGTATTTTTCGAATTAGGAACATGTTTTGACACTCACTTTGGTATCTGGGAATTAGAGGAACTTGGAGGGCTTGGAATTTCAAGGCTTGGATTGAAAGGCAAATAGTAGAATGTGTGTTATCATCAAAGTTTTCTAAGGTGTATCAATAATTTAAGGAGCCGTGGAAAAGTCCACTAACTACATCCACAGAGCTTGAAAAACACCTTGAGGATGTATATCATTTCGCGTTGGAAGATGTAGGGTAAGTCCGAGTGAGATGGTCATAGTTTCGTTTAGAGTCTGCTACAGCCAACCTAGGGGAAACCTGTCCAAAACCGTATGCTTAAGGTTCTAGGTCCATAACTTTTTAAATAATAAAGCAAATTGGGTAATGCAAACGGTATTTATTAAAGGATTTCATAAACAACAGAAAATAATAAAAATATAATTAAAAAGTTGAAACAAGATACTTAATTGAACAATAAAACAAAACCTCTTCTTTTTTCAGTTTTGTCCACCCTATGGGGCAAAACCGTATATACTATGTATACGGTCTGAATTAACAACGGCAGTATTGAAAATCGCCGAATTCTTCAGATCTCCAGCCAGTGCAACCTTCGTGTGCCCATCCATCACACCTTGTACATTGGATCCAATTTTGAACTCATGTTTCGATTGATTATACTCATTATAGCCTTTTTCATATTTTCCGAGTTCCAAATTTGTGTGGTAGTGTTTCGTTTATAATTACGTAGGTAGCATCTTGCTGATGCTGACACCTTTAAACAAAAATGGAACATTACTTAGTTTACGAATCGTTGTTTGGTGTACGGTTTTGCCCCAAGACGTAAGAATCTACACTTTTGGTTACAGCTAAATATGAAAATGACAACAATCGGCCACGATCATCAAAATATAAAAGAAATAGATACTGTTAATATATGTATATCTTCATGTAACTTACCTTCTAATTATCAGAACACTATATAGTCCACTGGAAGTACAGTCGAAAATAAGACCACAGCACGTAGAAATATAATAAATTTAATAATTAGTTGGAGCGTATGTATTTTACCAAGAGGATCTGTTGACTAACAGTTCAATATAGCGGAAAACACTTCCCAAATGCGTGTGGGTTTGGTTAATTTATTTTCAGAAATAAGTAGGTTTACGGTTTTGCCCCGGTATACTGTTTTGGACAGGTTTCCCCTACTTGAAATAAAGAAACGAAAATGATGTAGAACAAAGCTTCAATCCTTTGTCTATATGTCCGTTAATATCAATAAACGAAAAATTATTATTTAATATACAAATTTTACAAATGAAAAAATGCGTCATTGCCCATATCTCCCTTAATGTCCGGGAAAGACGGTCGTATGTACCTTTCAGGCTAACAAGTTGTGGTCCTTAACTGGTTTTCTCAGATTCTTCCTAGTTTTCGTCCACCTTCGTTTTTACCCGCTCAAAACATTTTTGGGTTCTTGCTGTGAGTCTTCTAATCCGCATGTATGACACACAGTGTCAAACTCTGTGCAATTTTCATGGGCCGAATAACCACATGACTTACATCTTAGCCAATCTTGTTTTTTTTTTGGTTTCGAAATAATTTTCTCAGAATTTCACCAAAACATCCTGGACAACAATTGACTATCTTTTCCTTAAAGCCCTGGTGAGATAGCCATTCCCCCTTCGCTTAGACTAACAAACGTAACCCCGAATACTTTAAGGTTAACAACACTGTAAACAATGCACTATCGAAAATACATCTTGAGAATTAAAAATATTTAGCATAAATAACACAAACAATATGACCAAAATATTGATCAAACATTTTGAAGCACTACGCTTCAATTTCACAGTGGATTTACAAACCTTTAAAAACGTTCTATTCCAACACTTTGAACTAAGAATGTTATTTTTCTATGACACTTTGTACCCACGTCGAGGCAGCGCAATCCGGCGTTTCCTTCTAAAAAATACTGCCGCTGCCCATCTCTCCCGTATGGCCATCTCACCCCGAATTGCCCAAATCAAAACTGAAACTAGAATAATTTAGAATTCCCTAAGTAAGACCTACCTACTAACAATAAAACTCGCAACTCTATAAAAGACCGATCTTCAAACCTAGCGTTGAAGAACGAACATGGATCTTCTGACCTCGCGAAGAAGTGAAACTATCTCCACTGCTGCGACAATCGTGAGGCTTGTTTAAACCTTAAATAACCATAGCGTTAATCTCGCAGAAAATTACAAGTGGATATGAATTTTTTAATTCATTTCTGTCACTGGGTGCTAAAAATTAACGAGCATTCCCTGAATTCTAACGTGTCTCTAGATTCGCTCCACCTTTCAATATTCCCGGCCCTACGAAGGGAATCCGCATTCGCCTATTCCCAACACCTTTCCACCGATTGTCCGGCAAAATTTATTTCAACGACCACTGAATAATTCGGCGATGGGAACGGGCGCCGCGAGGCCAGATGCAACGACGCAACTAAAATCTAGAGAATTTTCTCCGCATTGTCCGTGCCGGCAATCCTGGCGTGGCCGGTTTAGCGAATCGTCGGCCGCCCGACGGATTCGTGAAAATAAAAGAGCGGTCAAGTGCGGTCCGTGGAATCGTTCCTACGCCATTGGCCACGACCCTTGGGCCATCCCCGCAGTCCCGTTCGAGTTCAGCTCGCAGGATTATAGCCGGGACACCTGACGGCGCTCCCATCGCTTCAAAGGAAGGGAAACCGATATAAGCAAACGAAATAAAAAGGCGGCCGCTGGAAAGGTGGAAAAGTGAAACGGGGAAGGAAAATTCACCGTAAAACGGCGAGGGAAACGGGCAGATGTATAGATATAGGCGGGTCGTCCCGCTGGGATAACCGGCCAATACTCCTAGCATGCTTGCCAGGTCATTCTGAATCAAAAGGATCACGTATACTATGGAACTTGTTCCATTACTCTTGGATATAAAGGATGCTCAGTGTCCGGTTGTGGGCCGCGCTAGCTGTCGATGGAGTAGTCGTTCATTGTCCAAAGATTCATTGCCAATTATGACTGGTAATGATGTATCAAAATTCCGACTAAGTCGATGATGTCACTCATGGTAAAGTGAACTTCATTTGTACTGTACAGAGAATGTGTGAGAGCATAAGGTACCATTTTCCCTGGAGATCCTGCAAAGATTGTGAAATGTGTGCACAGAGAGTATTATTATTATTATTATTATTATTATTTTGACTTTATTACTCGTTAAACAGAATAAGGAGGAATTTCAATAAGAAGCAAATTATTGGAAAATTCTAGGCTCAAAGGGAGCTCTTATTATATTAAACTGGAACAACTACACAACCACATCAAAACTAAACACCACTGATCTCCGCAACGGATGCAGATAAGTCCGTAATCTGTACGACACTTTTTAGTCCACAATGACCTGTCAAACACGGTGGAAGAGTTCGTAACTTACCCCTTCGGACACCCTGTAGACACGTTTTGCATGGACGTCTGCTGGTGTCCAGGAAGGCAGACGCTCTTATTTCGAACGGGGACAAGCGGATGGGAAGCGGTGGAAGCAAAAACGAGGACCCCCGTACCTGAGAAACGAACAAAGCCGATTGCTGGAGAGTGGCACGGGTGACAGGGAAGTTTTCAATCCGGCTTTTCATTCATTAGTAACGCTTACCAAAGTGGACCTGAAAAACACGGTGCCCGCTGCTCCGTGAAAGGCTCGGGCGAGTGTTCTTGCAGTGTTGTCGAAGGAAGTAGACACTTGGACTGCAGGGGCTTAACCGAGCTGGCGGAAGTCACATTTCGGCAGCGTGTCTGTCAATTCTGCGGGTTAAATTTTGCATTGGCTTTAAACAACTTAGCTTCGATTCGTATCGACACTCCTGTTCGCCTTCCGATAGGTAGGTATCTACCACTTTAGACTCTCTTCGAGTTATATATACATTGCGCGCCGATTCTCGTCAGTAGAACACGTTGAGATTTTAATTCGTGCAGATATAATTAAGGAGCCCACTGTACAAATAGACCCATGACGCAGGCAATGTTTAAACACTAACGCGATCTAAACATTCGTCAGAAATATTCGAGGGAAGCTCTCCAGTGCGGAACGAGTTTCCCATTTTTCTGATTCCCTCTCCTTCCGGCGCCTATGTGTGTCGTGTGCGCATACGCACCCACGCGGCCGATGCGGCTGTGTACGTACGAAAACTTTTAATGGCGTTCTGGAGGCCAAGTGTTTCGTCAACATGCGAAACGAAAGGGGAACGGAGGGGGCGGGTGTCGCGCCGATGGAAAAATACTTTAACGAGGTGCACGGCGAGGGCCCGACGGAAATATTAGAGAAGTTTTAAGAAAATGCAACGTTGAGCGCGACTCGATGCGCGGGAAATAGTCGCCTCGATAAACTTCTTTTAGAGGTAAAAGTAGGGGGGCGGCGGTGGGGCGAGGAATCGCATTGGATCCGTCAGTGGAACAGAATGAAAGCATTCGTCGAATGCAATCTTCCTGGAGAAGTTGTCGAGAGGACGGGCCGGAATTGTGATTTTAAACATCGTGTCGCAAAAACTCCTTTCCCCCCACCCTCGCAATTTTCAATCTGAACGGCCGCGTAATTTCCTTCGACCATTCTACCTGGCTGTTTTTTCAACAGAATATTTTCTCTATTTTTCTAGGGTGCTTTTTAGAATTCTGGGATATTCTAGGCTGAAGTATTTTACAACTTCTAGCTGCAAATCTTATACAAAGGTCTACAAACAATTGTAGGGTGAAGTCGTCGAATATGACGACTTCTCCTAATGTGAGACCCTAGCTTATCTCTGCTACAGAACTCTTGAATGATGTAGCGACGCTGTTTTGTTTCGTAACTAAGCGTGTAGTTGTTGTTTGGACCGCATAGTGACGTTTGGAATCCATTAAATGTCTCAAGCAGTCACGTTTATGAAATACGTTGCAGAAAGTTTTTCATAATTATTTCCATAAATACTGTTGTATAGTGCATGCAATGGAGTTTGAGGTTTACTAGTTGTATATCATTAAATAATGAAGACTTAACCGTTAAGCCTCTTAATAGTTATCATGTTATTGCTTCCGAACATGGGACCCTGGGAAGTTCCTGTTGTGAGACCCATCTTATATTAAGAACCCAATTTTGACAAAAACAGTGTGACAAAGATTAGATGGTATTGACGGTTAAAGCAGTTAGATAACATACTATGGGTTATGAAATGGTGGCAAAACATTTTGATGTCCCTAAAAAGAAGCCTAAATGCCAAAAATGTCTATTAAAATTCGTAATAACCATGCTGGAGATTCCGGTGTGATAACCACATCACCCTACAAAAAGAAGCTAGAAGAAAGCTTAGACAAAAAAGGTAAAAGCAAGTTAGTGAAAGACAAGAAAATAGAAACAGTTACCGAGGAGTTGAAAGGCAGATAAAAAAGATCCACTAAAAGGAAACCCGTAGAAAGTAACAGTTCAACTGATGAGAGCGAAGAAGAAATTAGTTTTGATGATGAAGACACTTATAATGCAGAATGCTTGTTTTCACAGGCTTCTACTCTTCAGATGTAGGGTAAGTAGGGGTATGACGGGGTAGCGAGGTAAGATGGTTAAGCAGTATCTCCCTAAATCCTAATTAAAAGATGTTAGGCACGTAACAAATACATCATTAGGAAGCCATTGTGTTATAATAGTATGGTTGCTGGCAAAAGTGAGTGGAGGAGCACGCGTTTTTTAGTTATAACTGTGAACCGTTTGGGTGCTGCGTCGATATTATTTCGTGGGATAAAAAGGTTTGAAATAAATATATATTTAAGAACGGTAAGTCTATTATTTTTCTTCTATGATAATTTTCATTTCATCTATTCTAATGTGACATATTAACAATTTCAATATCTCTTTATTTGTTGTACAAATATATTAATCTTTGGAAAACGATGCTTTGAGGCAAGATGGGGTCCTCGATACGGGGAATGAGGGGGTACTGCGAATTAATGGGTTTGTCCATATGAGATTAAGCAACGTCATCGTTCTCTATTCTAATTTAATTCAAATAAATCTCGTTATTTTTTGTTTGAATTTATAAAATGGTCAGAACATATACGAAAAAAATCAGAAGAGACTGATCAATAAAAGTGATGAAAGACGCTCTAAATAAAGTTTTCAGCAAGAAAATGGACTACAAGAAAGCTGCTCAAGCATATTCTATCCCACAGACAACATTGGAACATTACGAACTTAGGCAAATCATTTCGGTCCCCATTTTACCCCATTTTACCCCGCGATAGGGGCAAAACGATTTTTTTTCCATCAGTTTTGTAAAGTTTAATGACTTACACGCCTGACCTCAGATAGCCCGAACTGTGTAACAAATGTTAAATCATTAACTTATAGTTGCATTTGGAGTAATAAAGACTTAATTAATAGGTAGGTACAATTATCGGTGGGCCCACGAAGACTGCGGTAAAGAAACAGATTTCACTGTGGGACTCCCGTAGTTGGTTGTCGACGCTCCACCAGGGGGCCTCTCGGCTTTGAGTGTTTCTCGCTGGTGATGGTTAAGCCCTCAGTTCGTATATATACAAGTACCGTCCTAGTCCCTGATACCCAGCGTGTCTAAGGCAGGGTTCCGCCAGGTAGCCTTACTGATGAGTCCACTGGCGGGCCCGGGACGAAACGCTCTTTCTTTCCTTTCCTTCTCTGAAGGTGGTGACCCCCTTTATCCGGGATAGTCACACCACTGCCAGACGATCCTGTGTCAGATCCGCTACATCACAATGCCCAATTTGTAAAAAAAGAAAGAAAAACTGAATTTCAGCGTAAAAACTAACTGGGTCTCATATTAGGAACCCATTTCTATAACCGGCATATTTGCAGGATTATCTTTTTTATTTTGTTACGAAGAAACCGAATTTTTGTTACAGTTCTTTCCGGTGGGCTCCTAAAGAGTATATATATAACTTTTAAACCGTGTATTAAATTTTAATAAAAGTGTTCTAATCATAAGTTATGATGTATTAAAAAATGTATCCCAAATTCGGCTACTTCACTCTATATAAAAATAAACATTTTCGTAGGGATTGAATTGAAGAGAACATCAACTAATAATTCTATGCTTCAACTCGAAGAGGGACGCCTCGTTTCCTCCTGCAAGTGATTCGAATTTCACGCCATTCAGGAAGAATTCGACGTCCCTCAACGACGGTCCTTCCTGGACGCAGAGTAGAGAGACGTAAAATCGCGTGTGCACGTAGACGCGTGCACACATAGATCCGGCTGTGGCCGTGGCGTCCGGATTTCCGGCTGTCGTATCCTCGGCACCGCCAAATTGCACGCCACCTCGCAAGACGAATAGTTCGACGTGGAATGCGTCGCAATGAATCCACGAAACGTCTCGTACACACCGCGAGCCTCGCGCCGGGATTCTCCTCCACCTCAACAATAGCGGGAGAACTGTTACTTAGAGACGGCGCCGTAGACGTGCGAGACGCGCGGCATTCCGACGCTTGCAAACTGAATTAGAGAAAATGCTGCGGGTACGCGGAGTCATTTAGGATTACCTCCTCGTAGCCAGCAATTGAGAGCCGAGAACTTAATATCTGAAAATTCGAATAATGTTACGCGCGTTCCAAATTTCTTGAACCCATGACACACATAGTAACGGCAAATACTTTGCCCATAAATCTCTAACACGCAAGTGCAAGCAGAGAAGCGTACGTAGTCGAGTTCCTCGTGAGAACATAAGAACGCTATAATCCAAAGAGGGTGGTAAATCATTCGAAGGTGCTTAACGGTGTCCTCATTTTCACGAAGCTTAACCATCGGACAGGAGAAATAGCACTTTAGGTAGGACCTGGTACCTCGAGTTCACCAAGAAGGTGCCTTCGTTCGTGAGATTTCTAGCGATACCGATCGAGCCGCTTCGAACAGATTCTTCCCCCTTCGAGATTCCATTCCGTGGCCAGGCGAGGTTCCCAGACATTCGAGCACTCCTCCCGCGTGGCAGGTAATTCTGACGAATTACATCGCGGACATAATGCGCCGTAAATTAGCGAGGAGCCGTGGCCGCGCGTGGAGCGGCTACGTTTCCGTTGGCTCGCGACCAGAGAACGGCACTTTGAGCGCGCTCTAATTCAGTACGGAAAATAAATCGTCGGAAGGTGCTCAGCCGTGTCCCCTCTTTCAAGAAGCACGATAAAGCGGCAGAGGTTTGGAGGGGCGAGGACGATACAGCAGACAAGGGAGCAGCATGAAAAAGCAACGGGTATGGGGAAACCAGGATGGTTGGAAGGGAGGGCACGCAGGCAGACAGAGGAGAGAGATGAGACGGAAAAAAGGTGCTCCCTTTTGCGCAATTTGCCCGAACGCGGGAGCAAATTTCCCCGGTATACAAAAGCGCTCGACATTTTAAAGCACGGAGGCCACGAGCTCTCGCGATTGTCGCGTGCTCGCGCCATCCACCCATTTCTCTTCTTTCACCTACCTTCCCTCACCCACCAACACACCCTCCCGCCCTCCGCCGCTCATACCCTCCACGGCCGGTGGTTCGCTAGGTTTTCTGGTTGCGGGGGCGGTTCGCGTGGAACCACGTACAGGAGAATCGACGCGAACGAACACGAACGAACCGTCAGGAACGTACCCGCGTCCCCCGAGGCTCGCGTTATTTTATGTCGCTTGTGACTCGAGCATCCCCCATCCTCCGCACCCGCGGGCCTCCACCCTCCGCCCTCCTCTTTTCCGTTTCCATCACCTGGCAGGCATCGAACGAAACACGAAGACAGAAGCAACGGCCAGAGGGTGAAACGGGCCGAGAGGGGGGCAGGGGGCAGAGTGGCGTTCTATGAATACGTTTGGAAGTTCAAACGCCTATGCGATTTGCATGTGTCTCCGGGGCGATGCAGTCTGGAGGTAGGTGTACACACGGCGGTGCGCGACCCGTTTCGCTCTGGCGCGACTGCCGGCGAGCAACCTGTTCCACGCGAGGTAACGATGCGACGCGACGTCGCAGGCTGGGGGACGGTTGAGCTTGTATTTTTCTTCGTTCGAGTGTCGCTCGATTTGCGGAGAAACAGAACACCCTGACAGCGAGACTGGAATTCCTCGGGCGGGAGACTCGCGGAGCTGTGAACAATGGTTTTAGCTGGAAACCGTACCTGGCCGTCTCCGTGGGCGCTCGCCGCGCACAAGTCCTCCATCATCCACGTACCTATAGTATTTTCATCGCCCACGAACATCCATCACGTCACGATTCTCTCGAGTAATTGTTAAGCATTGTTTTTCATACCTTCGCGTGATCGTGATTAAACTTCAGCTTCTTGTTAATTCTGGTAGTTTACCTGTTCCGTTAGTTCCCGTACAGCACACTCCGTTGCAGAAAGGTTGTAGGAAGGTTGCAGTTACGTTGCGGTGCGAGATTGAAACATTGCAGGGAATGCTTCTGAGATGTTGCAGGAATCTTTTTATGTTCGCCCCTGTGCAACATTGCATGAATATTCCTGCGGTGCTTCCGAGATGTTATAGAAATATAGACAATTCTCCCGCAACGTTTTGGAGATTTTACAGCAATTGTCTCGCAACGTTTCGGAGATTTTACAGCAATTGTCTCGCAAAGTTTCGGAGATTTTATGCCAATTATACCGCAACGTTCCAGAAATTTTCTAGCAATGGTCACGGTTAAGGAAATTAAATAAATTACGATAAATACTAACAATTAAATATTCATATATTATTTCTGTGCAAGACAATAACAACAAGAATAATAATAAAAGCAATAAAAATAATAATGGTATTGGCTGGTAGATCTTCTCAAACCCGTGTATGTGGAGTTCCAGGCTCTTCTGCCCTCTTTACTTAAAATGTACTGCATGCAGAATGTAATGAACCTGGAATAATACATGCATTTATTTTACAATTTTACAATTTTAAGTGCTGAAATGAAATAAATAATAAATTTACTTACTCATTGCTAATTTTACTATATGTTTGAATGTACCGAATGATTGTTTTCGCTATTTTCCGTACCAACTATATTCCTCTGCCACAGTATCCTCTATTGATTTATTTAATATCATCAACGCCATTATTGAAATATTGCTTCCGCAGCTCCTCTTCAGTAAATGAATTCATAAAAGGTCATTAATAAATTATTTTAATCATGACAAATGACTTCATTAAAACAGCATTCATGTAACGCCAATCACAGGGCGCATTGAAGCGAAGCAATGAAAAAAATATATAAAAACGAATTTTTATGTTAAACGATTTTATTCAAAATACACAAAAAAAATAAAAAATAATTATTGTCTTGTACTATAATTTCGATGGTGAAGCGAGATAAAATTGAGCTATTTAACGTGTTACAATCGTTCCACTGTTACTATGGCCCCCGGTCCACCCTATACAAAATATATGTATATGGAATTAAACTTGTGGAACCATGGCCCGGAAATTACAATAAATACTGACAATTAAATATTCATATATAGCGCCCCGAACGCAGCGGGTATTTGTCATTTTCGTAAAGAACGAGAGTGGCTGATTTCAAAATTTAAATCGTTTGGATTTGTGGTTATGGGTTACATTTATTGACGACTGAGTTATTTTTTCACCCGCTTGGTGTTAATTTTTTTTTAAATATTGCATTGACATCCAAACTACGCACGCCTGCAAAGTTTCAAGACAATTGGATAGTTGGAAGTGGGTTAAATTTGAGTTGCCAGATTTAAACAATACAAACAAACAAACAAACAAGCAAACAGAAGATCGAAGCTGAATAACATCGTTTAAAAATAAAAATCGCCATTACTTTAAATAATGGAACGGAAAGTGAAATGAAATTTATACAGCATATGCATATTTACAAGGAAACTACGTGGAAAGTAAAAGCTTGTAGCACAGAAAGTAAAAAATATATGTATTTTAAATAATTAAACAATTGCAGTTGATTAATAAGCATAAAATATGTTATATTAATTACTTTAACTTAAAAATAAGCTCCTTAATTTGAATAATTCATATCTATTGCTTGTGAAAAATCTGTTTTTATTCTGTCCTAATATAGCGTGACAGAAAACACAAGAACATTTATACTTACATTCCTTTAAACTTAGTGCTCGTTTTTCCATTCTCTCACGGTTATCTCTGTAGTCATTTCATCGTTATCTCCTTTCTTTTCCTAAC
This sequence comes from Andrena flavipes, assembly GCA_963971345.1. NCBI lineage: Eukaryota > Metazoa > Arthropoda > Insecta > Hymenoptera > Andrenidae > Andrena > Andrena flavipes. Next base: position 25,923,134 of record OZ020480.1, on the reverse strand, counting down.
TCCCAACGGCTCTTTAGATTAGGTTGTAGAGCAGCAGTTAATGCTGAACCTCGCCTACTAGCCATTGTAATTTTAATTTTAATTGTAATGGTACAATAAAGTCATTTAATATTAATAATAATAATAATATTGCCCAAATATAACAAGGATGCTTGCAGGCAGATGACAGCCTTTAGAAGTGTCTTCTTGGAAACAGTCTTTTTCAAAATGTTTATAACACAATAAGGCGTTCTTTGAATGTACGAAATTCTGGCCCAGATCCATGTTCTGTAACCAACGGAAATCTATATGAAACAAACAAAAATATATTTTTTTAAGAAGTTCGACTTCACCTACAATTAGTATATACATAGGTTCTACTTACCTGTGGTATGTAAAATCTTCATCCAATTCAATCGGGTCTCCTGCGCCATAAAACACACACGTTCTAACCATTTTATTACTTAAAAGCAATTAATAAGTAATCACTCTCTAACAATTTACGCTTGTGCTTTCTTACGTGCTTTGGCTTTGCAGCCTGTCGCGTCGCATGTGAATGTGAGTGACGTTAGACAACGGCTAGAGCTTCACCACGCGGGCTTAGGAAGTTCCATCAGAGCCAATACTATTATTATTGTCCTGGTTGTCGAGTTGTATAGAAAAAATATACGATTATTTAATTGTCAGTATTTATTGTAATTTAATTAATTCCCTTACATTTTTATCTTTTCTGTAATATTACACGACTTTTGCCGCGAAACGTTGCGAGACAATTGCTATAAAATCTTTGAAACGTTGCGGGACAATTGCTATAAAATCTCCGAAACGTTGCGAGACAATTGCTGTAAAATCTCCGGAACGTTGCGTGACCATTGCCGAAACGTTGCAGGAGTTATATTGCACCGCAACACTGCTGAAATGTTGCAGGAATCTTCCTATGTCCGCCCCTGTGCAACATTGCACCGCAACGTAACTACAACCTTCCTGCAACCTTTCTACAACGGAGTGCGCTGTATGGGTTAGTTAAATTAAAAAGAAGATTATGGGCTCGTTGTGTGGGAAAGTTACTCCTATAGGAAGAAGTGCATTACATCACCGAAGGGCGATAACATCTAATATTGTATTAGGGATTGCCAGAGGAGCTTAGCGCACCTAATTTAACGAAGAGGGTGAAATGAGAGCTCCAGCAAACACACCAAGTCACATAACATCTCCAACAGCGATCGAAAGTAGGATCGTCAGTAGAATACACCCCGCATATGGCCAGACAGCCTACTCTACCGCTATCCGTGGCTCGTTGCTACTCATGGACCTCGAACAACCGTCCAAGTGCATCTCCAAGTTTCATTTGAAAATTTCAGGCAGAACTACACCGTTCCAGAGAAAGGCTCATCTAATTGCGAGACTGCATTCATCCTATCGTGATCCCGAACCCTGTGCCAACGAATACGTGAGCAAGATTCTACATCAATCGCGAGCCTTTCCAGCATCCGGCGTATCATACTTCTGGGTACACGACGAGCCAGTGGCTGCTTTAAATCGTTGAGCACTGTGAAAGAAGCGCATGGATCATGGAGCGCGCTTCTGACATCGGTACTTATATTCAGCGCGCACAGGTGCACAGCAAACGATGCGCGACGTCGATAGGCCGCTGGGATGCATGAATGCCACTGAAGACTCGGGCCTGAATATTTCATTGAAACCTGTTGTAACTTCCGGCGAGGCGGGCACATTTTCCTTGAATTACCGAGCCACTCGTTTGACAGTACAGGGTGGCATTTAAAGGGCGAAAGAGACCGCGACCCCGGCACAAATTGCATTCGCATTTCTGCGTTTCTCGTGGTCCTCCAAAATTCCTTTAAAGTGCTATTAAGTTTCGTTTCAGGGATATGATTCCCCGCGGTTATCCCGCGGCTTTCACACGCACGAAAAGAACGGAGCTTCGTAATTAGATTTTTCGCCGGGCACGACGTCGACGGTTACAGCTGGATTTTCCTTGAATTCTTTCGCAAAGGCATGGTTCCTGAGACGGCTGTTGCTGTCGAAAGATTCCCAAGCTCGTTGGCCCCTCTCCGGATGACGATGAACGCAATGTTTATTGCCAGGATTCTTTGCTACGTTCCCGTGAAAGGAGGAAGCGCCGGCTCGATTTAACCTGCCAGGACGGCTTACTCGAAAGGATTTCCCTAAGAGGGTTGATGAAAGGGAAAAGAGGGAAAAGGTTTAATCCGGCAGAAGCGGGCTCGCGATCGCACAGCCACTGAAGCCAATAAGAGCGCGTGCAAGCTTGATCCATTCTATTCGATTTCGGGAGAATGTTGGCAAATACAGTGTTCGTTACACAAATGGTCCTTCGTCTGAAGTTTTGGGGTTTTGCAATTAAGGGGGCATTCTACTTTCATCGGCCGAAAAATTAAGCTATTTGTAAAGATTTTTCTCAGTAAATAGAATATATACCTACCTAATGAAATAAATCTTTTATATATTCATTAAACTACTTTTATATTATAGAGAGAAAAAAAATAAAAATAATTCTTTTACTTTGTTTTAATGTTTTTTTACAGCGTCGATATGGCACCTAAAAAAAGAGGTATGTTTATGGCGTAGGTGATTTCCCGGCTCAAGCTTATCCGCAACAAAAATTCCAAAAGATTCTTAATCTGTATGAGTGTTGCTATAGCCCCTAGGTCAATTAACAATTTCTGTCGAGAAATAACCAAGATTTTTCGCATGGAAGACCCGAAAATACATCCTTTTAGGTGTTTTGTACTTTTCAATAAAAATTCTAAATTGAGCTAGGGGCTAAAGCGACATTCGTTCAGATTTAGAATCTTTTGAAATTTTTTGTTTCGGATAATCCTGACCCGAGATATCACTTACACCGTAAACATAACTCTTCTTTTTTTAGGTGCCATATTGACACTGTCGAAACACAACTAAAACGAAGTGCAAAAACTCTTTTAATTTTTGTTTTGTGTAATATAAGAGTAATTTAATAAATACCAAGAAGATTTATTTCCTCATACGTTGCATTTACTCAGAAAACTATCTTTAAAAATAACTTAATTTTTCATCAGTTCAAAATAGAATGTGATATATTAAGAACACAAGCACCCGCACTTATTTACCGAACCATAAAATTCTTCGATGATATAGAATATTTAAATCATAGTTCTGGCACGTGGCCTCGTTCAAATGCAATACGAGTAGGTGAAATTTTCAAACATTGATACGGAAGCGTGTTCGATCAGGCGTTAATATAACAGCTGACGCGTGGACTCGGACATGATTAAAAGATTCCGCGCTTAATCCAAAAGCGATCGGAAAATGCGTCTTCCGCGAGAAGCAGTTGGACCGTTGGCGTCGATCCTCCTCATCGCGATAATGTAAATTTAATCGCGCCGATTAATCTCTCCCCGTGCTCGATCGCGGCCGAGGATCACTTCACGGACTTGCCCGAGAATTTTTATCGCCCCGCGGAAACTTTAATGGAAAGATTACACTCGATCGGTGGCAAACTTAATGCAAATTCAAACGCGAATGGGACGCGAGCTGTCCTGGCTAATAAGCACACCGATTGAATAATACCTGGGAGACCTTCGTGCCGTTCACCATTTATCACAGCTACGCCCTTAGATCATGCAGCAACTTCCGCGCTGTAACATTAATACCTGTTCAAGCATTTCGTAATTAAAGTTCGTTACTGAAAATACCAGAAACGGATCCATTGAAACGCTCCGATAGAGCGTCAAAGATATTTCACAAAGCACTAGACGCTCCATCAGCCTTCAATGCGGTAGAGAGAAATGAAAATTTTCAATTCCCTCGTGCTTTAATTCCGCCTCCATTTCAAATATCGATACTGCCGTGGTATTAATATTCATCTCCATATATTATTATTACAAACGCAAGAGCGCGCGGAATTTTTCGAGATTTTCCAAATCTCGAGTGCTCGATCGTTGAATTTCATTGAACGGAATAACCTCGACCCACAAAGAAGTACGACCATCGAAAGATTAAAGCGCCGTTTTAATCCCGCAGGCCTTATTAACCTTTCAATTTACATTTCTGTGGTCGCTTTCGCGCCGAACATTGTGCTCCAGAATCGTGAAACGTAATCGACGTACACGGTTCGGCGTTGTATTCTCCTGTAATTCTCGATTCTATTCTTTGGCAATGCTCCACATACAATTTACAAATGCACTGGAACGCTAATCAACATTTCCTTGTTAATCCATTGCATATCAAACTCTTATTTATATCAACCTCTCTGAAAATCATTCTCCCTCACCTTCCGATCAGATTTTTTACTATGCTTTAACCACTGTGTATCAAAACTCCTCCCTTTCTTCCCACGTGTTCCACTGTCCAATTAAATTCGCACCTTTCGCTTCAAAGACACCACGCACGCTAATTAGAAATTGTCCCTCGCAATAAAATTGAATGGCATGTTTCAGGATCGTGCAACCAATCCTTGGGGATGGAGTCCGGCAACATACCGGATTCAGCCATTACGGCGTCCTCGTCGTATGTGACGAACGTCGGTCCACGAAATGGCCGGTGAGCACATCACTTTTACAACAGTCTCTCCCTCTATCTTCCCCCTTTGTTCTTCCACCTCTATCGTCGCGTTAAAGGTTAAACGGTATCACGGCCTTTTTAACGCGTCTCGAAGTGGACAGACCAGCTTGCCCGCGACAGACACGCTTTCCGCATTAACGTCTGCCTCGAATGCAGACTCTCCTCTCCTCTCCTCCCATCCACCCTCGATCCCTGACGTTTCCTCCGCTTTCATCCCCCCCCCCCCCCCCCCGCCCCTCTCCGCGCGCCACGATGTCTCTATAATTATAACCAGCCCCATACGTCGCAAGGCTCTTCCGCGGGAACTTCACTTTTAATCGGGCTGAGCAGATCAAGTTGGCCGGCGGGAAATTAATCGAGGCCGGCCTCGGACACCGCTCGCATTTTCTCGCGACGTCTGCGGAAACCGGGCGGCGGAAAAAGTGGCCAGGAACGATGGGAAGTTGCGCGCAGCATCGGCAGTTTCGAGGGGAAAATATTATCCCGCGGTAATTGCGTTGTTATTGGGTAAAGGCAGCGGCCGAAGGCAATTCGCGTGATCGAGTATCGAGCACGACCTTGCTGCTCCTCTGTGTACGTACGCTCTAGTGTTTCCCTCTTGCTGAGCGTGTACTTTTCGCGGGCTGCTCCGCTAATGGAATTCGAGCACATGCGCGCACGCGCCCGCGTTTCCCATTACACGATTACACGGTTTCGGCTGTGATTCTGTTACGCGTTTCCTCGCACCTGTGTACCCAGGTGGGTAATTAAATGCACCGTCGTTACGCGTCGAGAACTTCGGAGGATGCGTCGAGATCCGTCGATAGTAAACATTTCGTTGTATCGGAGAAAGTAATGGAGATCTCCTTTATTGGTTTATCTTTTTTGTAGATAACCTCATTGTATAAGGTGCAAATCTACGACAAGACAAAAATGTTATTGTTATTATTATTATTATTATTATTATTATTATTATTCGTCTTTATTACTTGACACATACAGAGAAAAATAATGCATAAAGACTAACGAAGTAAATAGCGAGGCTGCAGTACAATACTGTTAGAAGCCTATCTATAACAAATAACTAGGATTAAACTAAAACTAAAACTAGTTATGAAAAGGAGAAACAGAAAAATTAGGGAAAAATTAAGAGAGAGAATCTAAACATTGTTCCGACGCATAGTGTAACAATATATATCGTCGAGCTTTACATTTAAAATCAGAAAACGAATTTAGCCCTCGAATATCAGGTGGAAGGGAATTATAATAATGAGCCGAAATATAGGCGAAGGATGATTTAAAAATAGATGTCGAGTGTGCCGGTATGGAAAGGAGACTTTGATGTCGAGTAGGAAGAGAATCTGGCCAAAATATCGTGTCTCACATGAGATTTCAATCTCCCGAGACAATTATTTCATTATTTTATTAGTTTTCAATTATTTTGTCATTAGTTTTATGAAACTAGGCTCTCATAGGACAAGTTTCGTGATATATTTTCAAAAATCTCATCTCTCGCGAAAATTTATATTATTTACATGTAGTTGAGATTTTTGTTTCCTGATAGAAAAGTCTCATGTACAATCTCATCGTGGATTTGCACCTACACAGCCTTATTTTTAGCGCTAGTTCTTAATTGATGGTGCCGAGCGTGTAGAAACGATGAATTTTTAATCAGTTTTGATTCTGTTGTTTGGTTAATTATGTAGTTTGTTGGTTAGAAGGTGTGAGTGTAAAATTGTATTTCAAATATGAAGAATCTTTAAAGATTATAAGTTTAAAAGGATTATTTATTTCATGAAATTAATAACACCATAGCTGTTCTGCTTACGCTACATCTCTAACATGGTTCAGTAGTAAAGACCCGGGAGTAGTCAGACATCAAAGATCCCTTATAAACGAGCGTCGGGCAGATGGTTTTAACACTTCATTTTATCATCTTTGAAAGATGCACGGAACATTTTATACTCAAATGAATCCCCCATACTAAGTTGACAGAAGTATTTCACCGATTCCTACGGAATATGTTTTATAGAATTCTTTTTGAGAACACCGCGACGCATCTAATACCTTTGAGAAATCATCATTAGGAGCTTCTTCAATAGATACTTACGTTCCTACGATACATTTTGCATATCATAAACACATATTCCAATTGCAAATTGTAACTACATAGTATATCATACGAAATATAGAACATCGAAAATAATTTAGCTTTGCTTTGGCACCTTCCATATCTAATCAAGTCTACACTTTCACTAAGCAGTCGTGTAAGTTCCTAATTAAACAAAAATATTTTTTATTGACAATGAATACTATTAAGTACCTTCCACTAGTACCTTTTAGTCGGCTAAAAGCACTCAGGTATTCATTCTCGAAAGGTGTCCAAGTCAGAGTGAGGCATTAACTAAATAAAAAATTATTTAAACAACGGATCGAATCAAAATTACTTTAACTTTAGGTTATTAAGTTAAAGTTAAAGTTACAGTTGAAGTTAAAGTTAAAGTTGATAAATTTACTCGACGCTGAAGTTGAATTACTTGATGAATAATAAAATAAAATTAACCCGGTTTAACTTTATTCGATACATGCCACATAACTTTTTTAACTTTTATTCGTTATTCGAAACTATTATTTAAATAAAAATTTTGCCCATCTGAGGTCGAAGTGTATGTCCTCCAAAGTATAATCACTTTCCGTAAGGCTGAACCACAATGAACACCCCTCGCGCCGTTAAAATCACCGGAATTGTTCGTCGCCACTGTACGCGAGAAAAACGCGACGGATCCTCCATTCATCCTTCGAGTGAACTTCGTTATTAGGTACGAATAATGGGTGGAACGGCGGAACGGGTGAAAGTTGTGCGGGATTCCGTGAAGTCGATTCAGAAGGGCGACGCAGAACCAACGCGCGGGGTGGAATCGAAGGGAAAGGCAAACAGAAAAGAAAGACGCGGAAAGAAGAACCGAATCCTGGATTCGCTGTTTAAGTACACTTCCCTCAGAAACAGAGGAAGTTCTTAAAACCCGTCGAACGGCCCCATGAATGGTTCTTCTTTGTTCGAACGATTTTATAATGCCCGGAGGGCTATAATTGCGCCTGAGGTACTCGCTCCAGGAGTCATTGAAACATTAACTTCGCGCTTAGTTGAATCGTGCCCTTCGACTCGTTGATCTTCCTCGAGTTTTCGGCTCAGTCGATACGCCCTCGAGTGCTATCGATCGAGCCGCCGTCTTCTTCCGGCGTAAATCTGTTTATCGTGTCGCCAGACGACGGGCAAACTTAAGAAAAATAATAATAAAATCAAATGGACTAAAAATAAAAATACCGCGTCGATGGCACTTTTGAATATTGCCTTCCACCGGTCTTCTCGTTGATGCACATTCGTCGTTGCTGGGGCCGTCAATGTGATTTACTTAATTAACCAATTGAAGAGGCCAACTTTAAACACGGGCACTTGAAACCATTCAATCGCTCGGAGTTCTCTCGATACTTACCGCGTGCGTCACCTGCGGTGTTTCCCAACGGAAATGCAATATCAATTATAAATTACATCTGTCCATTTCGAGTAATATATCGCGGTTCTGGTTATTGTAACCAGGCAAATATACGGTGAAACGATCTGTGAATCGAGCACGAACGATTTTGACGAGCCTACATTTTCGGCGGGATTGTTACTCGTTCGATTGCAACCGTTCACTATCTGCCACTGCGAATTCTCGATGGAATAAGGGAAATTGATTTCGCATTCCCTTTCGAACGACGATACCTCTGACATTTGAAGCCTTTCGTATTAATTAAACGAATATTTGCCAATATTTTCTTTTTACGTACTTTATAGATGCTTCGAGCATGGAAGGTTTTCGAAACATATATTCAAGCTTGCAAATAAATTGCAATTGATTTAAACATTCTACATCGTTAAGAGTAGGTATCGCTTTTGTATTCGTAGAGACGGTGATCAGTGGTCGTCATAAGATTTTATGTCTTCGCGATCAAGTTCGAGTACTGATCGTTGTTCGATTCGTAGGTACATGATAGAAATGACTCTGGCAGCCACGGTCCTGTCACCACGTCCTTTCACTTTCTTCCTTTTCTCTCCCTTCGTTCCCTGACTTCACGTTTCTACATTCTCTTACTTGCCCTTTACGATTTCCTGTTCATATTAGTTTACATTAGTCAAGTAAACGGTACAGTAGAGAGGCGAGTGTGAAAAAGAATATCTAACTCGACTAGTGTAGACAGTTGGTCGAGTATTAGCCGAGTCGAGTGGTAGAGCGGACAGCATAGTAGCTCGCCCACTCGTCCTCCCCAACCAAAGTCGTAGGACAGTGACGCGACTGAAACGATAAGAATATGCTCGCTTTCAGCCAAGCACGACAAAAACACGATGTTGACCCGCACTCGCCACTTCTTCTACTGTCATACTAAACCAGCATCCTGTAAATACCTACACAAAAATCGAGAGCGAGTCGAGTATTGAGTCGAGCACTGGGTTCGCAAGGGATGATCCCGAACCCGGAAATTCAAAAAATTCTGAATCTTTGTAAATATGGAGGGGGGTTTCCTCCTGATTACAACGCAATTTTTGTTTGCTACTCAAATTCACTCGAAGGGGCGAAATTCGGAGGTGAAACCCCTGAAAATCAGTTATTTTCCGATTTTGTGTTACAACTCGCGCACTGTAAGAGATAGAAAAAAGAAGTTACTTCTTTTAATTAGATTTATCATTTGGTAAAAGAAATATTTTACAGTTCACGAATTGTAACCCAAAGTCGGAAAATAACCGAATTTTGAAGGGTCGATTACACCCCCTTAGAGTGAATTTGGGCAGCAAACAAAAATTGCGCTGTAATCAGGAGGAAATCCCCTCCATATTCACAAAGTTTCAGAATTTTTTGAATTTCCGGGTTCGGGATCTTCCCTTGTCAGTTCACTAGGCCGAATTACTTACCCGATGTAAACTAAGAAAATACCAAAAATGCGATAACTTTAAGGGCTAATTTCACTCCCTCACAGTGAATTTTCGCAGAAAAGAAAAATGGCTCCTTGCACACCGTAATATTTTTGGCTATCTTCTTGTTGCTTTCGTATTGTCCACTCTATAATAAACAATCTATCTTCTATCTATCTTCTATATCTTCTATCTTCTATCTTCTATCTTCTATATAAATAAAAATGTAAATGTTCGTTTGTTCAAAATCTTATATCTCCGAAAGTCCTACATCGATTGCTTTGAAATTTTGACACAACGTTGCATTCCAATACGTGTGTGTTTTTATATACCTATTAGTATATAGATGTCACACCTGTGACAGGTAAAAACATTTAACATGCTCTTTAACCAGACTGAGCCACAGCATCGCGTGGCCGGGTACAGCTAGTTATTAATTTCTATATAAATAAAAATGTAAATGTTCGTTTGTTCAAAATCTTATATCTCCGAAAGTCCTACATCGATTGCTTTTAAATTTTGACACAACGTTGCATTCCAATACGTGCGCGTTTTTATATACCTATTAGTATATAGATGTCACACCTGTGACAGGTAAAAACATTTAACATGGTCTTTAACCAGACTGAGCCACAGCATCGCGTGGCCGGGTACAGCTAGTTATTAATATTAATACACTGTACGTTCACCCGAAGGTTTCGTTAAAATCAGAATTTCCTTGCAATCAATTTACAATCATTTAAAATTCATCGAGACGGCCAATGAATGACCCGAAAAGAATTCTGTTGGAAACAGGCTGCGGAAGGAGACAGCGGGAGGAGCCTGGTGCCCGAAGAGCCAGATAGAACGAGGAATTCGTGAGTGGCTCCAAGTGGATCTGCCCGGGCCTCACGTGATCACTGGTGTACAGAGCCAGGGTCGTTACGATCACGGCCGTGGCCAGGAATACGTCGAAGAGTATACCCTCGAGTATCGACGTCCCGGGTTCACCGAGTGGCGGCGATATAAGCGCTGGGATAACAAGGAGGTACGTGCTCGACCTGTACGCGCGTAGGTGCTGACAGTGGAGTAGAAGTAAGTTAAGTCAGACGATACTGAATAACGCCACTGCGATCCGGTCCCGTTCGCTTCCCTTCCGCGAATAAGCCGGTGGTTTGCTCGCGGTACACCCAACTGTCTCGTGTAAATCAAGTGTGGCGTAACTCGGGGGGTTGAGAGAATTCCGAAGGGATTTCTGACCACGCAGGGTGCAGCGATTTCTATACCCCATTTCACAGTGGTTGATACATTCTTACTAGTTCCTTTCAAATAGAATCTCGAGGTATTTTGAGGAGCCAATGGTGTTTAGAATTTGATTCTACAATTCGAATTTGACTGTGAATGATTCGAGGCTCAAGGCACTTGGAGTCTGGCTTTCAATAATTGGAGCTGGAAAGGGGGAAACCGAGCAACGATAACTACGCGCGCACCGGAAGTAGTTGCTGCACTCGGCCCGCTCGTAACAGGTTAACCGTCTTCGCGAACGGAGGAACTTTTCCAGCCCGCCCCTCTCGGCTTTTTGTTTACGGTTGAGGAAAATCAAAGCTTACGCGAACGCCTGGCTGGCACGAATGCCCCATTCGCCTTATCGGCGTAATCTCGACAGAGTCGTTCCGAGACTCGCGACGTTCCTTCCTATCTCCGACGTTATCGCGCGGAACAGGCCACCGTTATCAATTTCCTAATGGTATAACTCGAAACACGTTCCCCCCTGTGCGCGCCACGACTTTCGAGACCGCGATTAAATTTTGAGCCGCTCGACCGACCGTCTGAATCGTTGGATAATTGGTAGTCGTTTCGCACGAATTCTCCAATCAAGCAATTCCGCTACCTGGGGGATGGTTCTATGATGCGTTTTGCGGTGTAGGCTAGTAATTTACCGCCTCGTAGCATGAAACAGCGAGCTGATCTTTCAGCAATTACATCACACGTCTATTGAAGGTATCTAGAAATTGGAAAATTTGAAGACTCTTCTGAACACTCCCCGTGTCTTAATTACCTTCGCACCCTCTCTTCGAAGATTAAAGTATTCGGGTCATCGTTAAAGGAAGTGGTGAAAATATAGGCAAGGGTCGAAATATGGGCTAGTCGAAGTATTGGGTCATAGTGGATGTTTCACTTTACTGGAAAAGGTGTAAGAGTACGACTGACAGGGGAAGATTCCGACCCCGAATATTCAAAAAATTCTGAAACTTTGCGAATATGTAGGGGATTTCCTCTTGATTACAACGCAATTTTTGTTTGCTGCCCAAATTAACCCTTAAAAATTCGGGTATCTTCTGATTTTGTGTTGTAACTTACGAACTGTAAGACATAGAAAAAAAATTTCATGACGAAAGTTACTTATTTTAACCCTCGTGCAACGAATGCAGAGTCATTTTGATCCAATTCTGACAAAGTCTATCACGATGTTATATTTGTGTTGGCAATGGCAAAATATAGTATATAATGCCGAAATTGCAGTAACATTATTTGTAAAAATCATACAGGAGATACACTTATTTTATGTACCAAATGTACATAAATAATTTTTTTATGTATTTCTTTATTAATAAATTTTAATTTTAGTCAATTTGAGAAATTTTAATTATTTAATTCTTTTTATATTCAATTTTTTCGTGAAACCAGTATACCACAGAAATGTTGTTATGGGTCAAAGTAACCCTGCATTCGTCTCACGCGACCATATCCACCATTTGGTAAAAATATTATTTTACAGTTCACGAGTTATAACACAAAATGGGAGAATAACACGAATTTTCAAGAATCAATTACACCTCCTTAAATATATTTACAAAGTTTCAGAACTTTTTAAATTTCCGAATTCGGGACGTTCCCTTGTGAGAAACAAAAGGAGCTGTGGGAAACAGAAAAAAATCATTGCTATCAATTTTCAACAGACAAACCGTATTCAGCTCTTCATTTGACCGAGCAGCTAAATCGCACTAGGTCAAACACTTTGTGAAGACGCTATTGCACAATACACATCCAATTATCGGCCACACGTACCCATTATTCGTCCTTTCCAAGCTAAGAGGCAATAAGATGGGTAACGATGGTGTTTGATTAAACGATCAAGCCGATATTGCCAGGCTCGCTGGCGAAGAGCGGCGCCGCGGTTTATCCGAGTGATAATTTACGCAATCCGGACTAGACGGTGCATTAACCGTGGCATTACCTTCGAACCGTTGCAATCGTGATCTATGCCTGAACAGGCGTGCACGTGCGCAGCGAGATTCCAGGGTAAGTTGATTAATATTGACGTCGATTTGACGGGGCGCCGCTCGTGCATCACGCTCGGCTGTTTGTGCGTTTGCGAATCGCGACGCTCGCGATCACCGTGACGCGCCGCGCGACCCTACCTATTATCAGACGCGGGATCGTTTCACGAATGGACGACCGGCGATAAAATAATCGTATGGCACCCCTTGCGGAAACTGTTACTCGAGTCGCCGCGTCCGCGTAGGGCCCATTAATCCCACCGATCTGCAATTAAATCAGTTAAATTATCGCAATTAACTCGATAATTATATGCCACCGGCGATACATCGCCGAAACATGGTTCCGCTACAAATTTGCTTGGGATTCATTGATTAAACACATTTTATCGGAAGAATCGAAGGCCCGTGGTAATTTATCTCGCGGAAATCGTTGCCGATTAATGGACAAGGCTTTAAATTCGCCCGAGACTCCGTGCTATTAATTAACCGTCGGCGTTGAACGCCGGTTAAACGGCACTCGATCCTGCTCGCGGATCACGGTTTCGCGCGGGCATTAACGGCCGATTGATCTACTTGCGATTTTTTCCAGGTACTGGCCGGAAACAGCGACACCTCGACCGTGGTGTCGCATCGATTAGTACCGCCGATCTTCGCCAACCAGGTCCGTATCCTGCCGCACTCGGAGCACAGGCGCACCGTTTGCCTCCGGATCGAGCTGAAAGGCTGTCAGGACACGGGTGAGTGCTGCCGACGAGTTCGGCGTAAGTGTTGGGAGATCGTGGGGTGGCTGTAAAGCTGAGACCGAGGGGTAGCCTCGGCTCTCTTTTAAAACGAGAACCTGTCGCCGGAGTTCTACTTGTAAGCTTTCAATGTCAGAAGCTTACGCTAGCGACAAATCAAATCGAGAAGATTTCGAGGAAATTTCAGTTACCGAGATGCCTAAATAGAGAAGGATCAGACCTCGGGTACCCCAGCGGCAAAAATTCAAATTGCGGGAGTTCAAATGGCGCTCTGGGGATTTCCTAGCTACTAGCGGAGCGGCCGCTAAAGAAAGCTGGCCGTGTAAATTCGCAATTCCACGGGTACGTACGGTGGAAATGGCGACCGGCCGGACAGCCAGCGATTAATTTTCAAATTGCAATTTCATTCAATTTGGCGAGTCGCCGCTGAGACGGCTACCAGAGAGAATCCAGGCGGCCGTGGAGTCCGACTGCGATGCTGGATCCCATTAACGCTCGTAACAGTGTTACAACGACAGCGAGCTCATTGGCCTGCTCCCTATCTCTGCCTCCCTGCCTCACCCTCCTGTTCCGACGAGCCTGAACATTTGTTTTCGACCTACTTCTGCTACTTGAGCGCGTCTAATGGAATCGATGCGCGAAGGACATTGTTCCAGGCCGCGAAACGTGGTCGCGATCCATTGTCGGTACGCAGCTCCTCGACTGTAGCCGCGTGCCACGCTGCGGCGTGTCGACAACTAGCGGAAACTTTCCAACGTCCGCTCCAGATTGGGCAACAGTGGGTTCACAGCGATTCCTGCGAGAGTGCATTTCCGCGTCGTCGCGTGCAACAATATCGGTTAATTCGTGCAGCTAGAAAGAAACGCGGACTCGTTGATTTCGATGGACACGGGAACGGGAATACGTAACTACTTTCAGAGATAACGCGGCGAAACCGGCTCTGAGGAATAGGAATGGCTTCTACTTAGTTCTTCGTGGATCTGATAGGTGTTCATTTTATGGAACTACTTACAAGGAGAGTATCCCAGGTGTTTGCCTTCGATTGCTTTGATTTTTGGATATGCTTTAAAGCACCGAAAAATAAGATGAAAGTGTTTTTTTTTTGTAGCGGCCTGCTTTCATATTTAGGGGGTGAAACCATCCCTCGAATTTACAATATTTTTAGATGTTTATCTCCGATTGCTTTGGTTTTTGGCCTCTTTAAGGGGTGATTTCACCCTCTAAACATGCAAACAGATCAAAATAAAAAAACATCTGTTTCTTATTTTTCGATCCTTATATTTTAAAACATATCCAAAAATCAAAGCAATCGGAGACGAACACCTGAAAGTCTTATAACTTTGAGGGGTGGTTTCACACCCTAAATATGTAAACGGATCGCTATAAAAAAAGGCGTATATCTTACTTTTCGGTCCTCAAAAAGGTATTCAAAAATCAAAGTTATCGGAAGTGGACACTTGGGATACTCTCCTTGTAAGTTGTCCAAAGAAATTAGACGGAAACATGACCCATCTGGGGAATAATTCTAAGCAAGCTACATTTTTTATTGGCCTTTACTTCGTCGTTTTAAACAATATGTCATAAGTCCCCATGAATCTGACATGGATCCGAGGTCAAAAGTAAAAAGGAACAGTTTTTCTTAAATATCTCGTTATCTAACAATTCGACAGCAAAAATAGTTATTATGAAATTTGTAGCTTAGGAAATTGTCCATAAAAAAGGTTGTATGAGTTTTCATCGTAGGAGTAACCATTTTCATGTATGACGGCTTCCAAAATTTCAACCCTCATATGTTTGACAAAGAAAAATCCCGAACCCGGAAATTCAGAAAATTATGAAACTTTGTTTTTTGTTTGTTGCCTAAATTCACTCTAAGAAGCTGAAATTGACACCTAAAAATTTTCCGATTTTGTATTACTACTTCCGATCTGTAATAGATAGAAAAAAGGTTTTCAGGAAAAAGTTACTTCTTTTAATTAGGGTTATCATTTGGTAACTTACAGTTCTTACATCGCGAGAGGAATCAGTACGGAAACGTCGAGGTCTAGAGGGAAATCTGTTCAGAGAGAATAAAAGGCAGCCAGTTTGTTCATTATCCTTTGCCCTTTAGAAAAGACTATATCCGATTTTTGCAGACCATCGCAACGAATGTATGGGTTTCCCTTTAGAAAGAATAAATATTGAAACGCGAAGTAATTTAAAAGACGTGACTGAATAAGATAAGGCCGAGGGAGTGACACGCTTAATTCACGCTACAGTTCCCCATTAAATACTTAAAACGATTGAAGGATAATACGTAATATTTAAGTAAAATAACAATGGCACCGTTAGGGAATTAATATTCCTCCGTGCTTTAATAAATGTTATACACCGGTTATATATCTATATACTTTTTTCTGAATGGGTCTAAATGAAGCTTCCGCCGTCGAATTTCTCGGCCCACATTTTACATACATAAACATTAATATTCATCAGAGGATATATTTATCGCTATCAGATACAATTTCCCAAAAGTACTGTATTTAATCAATTGTAATTAAAGTACTGTATTTAATCAATTATAATTAAAGATAGGGTAGGATGTAAAGAAGAAAGTAGAAATGCCAATTAAAGCGAGCAATAATGGCATCGCTATTAAAACACTTGGTGCAGTCGAAATAAAAGTGAAAGAGTTTTTACGACATTGCCACTCCATCGCGTAAAATTAACCCCGTACGCTTTTCTCGGCGATTCTCGAATGGCAGTCCACCGTTCCGGCGTGTATCTGTAATACAGGGCACACGAAAGGCAAAATAGAATTTTTCCACCGCCCATTTTCGACATTGCAATCTATTACAACAAAAGATAATGAGCTGGCTGTGTACATCTAACGCAGCCGTTCTACAATTTATTTGTCATCGCGGCTGTATGTAACGAGGTATTTATATATCCCTTTATTCAGCGACATTTGTCCGCGATTAAATTAATTTTCCACCCCTCCCCGTACACCTCGTTTATAATTTCCCGAAGCGAAAGGTTGAACGTAATGAAACTTTGTGCGCACCAGCTTCCAGCCTCCCACTTTTTCCGTTCCCCTCTTTTTTCCACCTATCCTCGCGCATGTTTGCTTTTAATCACAATATAATCTAATCCAAGCCAGCTCCGAGCAACGGCAGAAACTTCTCGCGCGCGCGATCGTTAATTGTTTTCATTATAATAACCCAGCGGCTGGGCTCCGCCGTGCCCAAAAGCAATGGAGGAAAAAGGGGAACTTTTGCCGAGAACTTTCTGTTCGTGTCTGACAGCAGGGAGGTTCCGTTTGAAACGGTGGAGAGTATGGAAGTTCCCGCAACATGGGCTTCAACAGGGAGCAGACCGTGTGAGAAGATACATCGAAAACTCGAAGAACAAATTCGCGCAAAGCTCCCTATTGAAATATAAAAAAAAATGCAACAGTTTCGGTAGATATTTCCGATAGGTATATTTTAGTGAATTTTCGATCCATAGTATCTACGCCCCCGACAGCGGCAACCCCCATCGTTGATTTCTTCGCACGGTTATGGCACGTGGTACAAGCAGCATTTTTCAAGGAGCAAATTCAACGTGACCTGCCTTCCTGCTATATCAATATCAACGTAATGGCAAACATTTGCATAAATGATTTTTCTGGGTCGCTAATGCCGTGAAACAACCCACGGGGGGGCCACTGTACAGGGAGGGGGGGGGGGGGGAACAGGAGGGGAGACGCGAGACCGTGGTCGAAAGCTTGAAGAGGAACAAAGAGGGTAAGCTCGGAAGCAGGCGACATGAGAGGTCTCGCGCTACGTATAAGAAGCGTTTGGAGCGTGTGAGATCTGGCCTCTAGTGGGCGGGAATGCCGGATTTATGGGGGCCGTGCACGACATCTGGTTAAAACAACGCCGATGCCGTGCCCTGGGCCGGTGAACACGAACGATTACCCCCCCGAAACGCGGGCAGCACGGTCAAACCATCACTGGGAAACCGAGTTTCAACCCCCACTGGCATCGACACACTCGTGTCCTCGGTGTTTTCACGACTCGACCGTCCTGGCTCATAATCAACGGGAATACCGAAGATAAATCTCCTTAATTATTGGATCTAATTAGTTAAGACACCTGGTAAGGACGCTCGATAGATATCAATTTTACATAGATAATAGCTCAAGGACACCATCGATCCGCGTGGAAAAGAGCAGTCAGACCGTGAGAAGGAACCTGAAAATGGCACATTAAGATCCCGCTCATTATCGTCGGGAGAAGCGAGAGTAGCTTTTGAAAATGACCTCAGCCAGCGACGAGGAGCGGCGCGAGGTGGGGGCAGATTGATTTCGAAACTTGTTACGAGTGCACTCTTCGCCTTTGAGAGCAACTTCCCTGGAAATTGCTCTAACGACACTCGATGGAACTTCGTAATAATTTGGGGAGAGCGGGTCGCTGGCCTGTATCAGATTAGCGGATTGCTGGATTAAAGGATGAAACTACGGCGCACGCGTACTTTCCTCTGTGCTTTATGCGTATTCTATGAAAATTCATACAGCGCGGATGACAGTGGATACAGGTGACGCGATGTATTTTCAGCGACGTCGTCGATTGTTGATGAAAGTCTGCGCTGAAAGTAATCGATCTGTCGAAAAGTAGAACAGGGATGCCGAGTTTAGATGTGGGGAGGCTTGAGTAACTTGCGAAAAAAAGCTTTAAACAGAGTCTTTTAATTACCGTAAACTGGGGAAACATTTGACATCTAATAAAGAAGGAAATGATAAAAATTTTATGCAGTTTGACACTTGTAGTATAATAGGATACCTAAATCAAATTTAAAATGTTAATTTTTATATTTTATACCAAAATGTTCCAAAAACATGCCAATGTCCCCCCCCCCCCTTTACGGGGTATACCAATTAAGGTGTAATATAATTACAATGGGCTTAGGATAGAACAAGAAAACATCTAAAAGTTCCCGAACACTTTTTGAAAAAAAAGTCGAGTGAAGGGTGCTATCATTACTGAAACAGAATATTCATCAGGTACTTGTCCCATTTCAAACGTATCATAGTCAAACATATGGCAGTGTTATATGCGCGCTGAATATCTGGCTCGACTTGACCGGCATTCAAATTGGATAGCGCGCTTTTCCCGTTCAGAGTTACGATCCGAAGTTTTCCACTCGCGCCTGCAACGACGCCTTGTCCGAAACTCGCTCGACCGCATCGCGTGACACGGTCGACCGATCGCGGACGTATGCACCGTGAAATATCGAGAATAGTTAGGCGACTCCGAGCACGACACAGCGAAGTGGCTGCGGCAAACGTTTTTTGCCGTTCATTATTAATTTTCTCGCCGCGAGTAGTTGACCCCGGCGGACACGCTCGCGACACTCCGAGCGAGTAATAATATCCGTGACCCGTTTGGTCGACCCCCCACCGCGACACTGTTCAATAATTCCTCGAGTTTTCAGCGTTCAAATTTTTACGTTATCAGAGGGATCTGAATCCTTGCACCATCCAATCGTCCTTTCTAATGCCGAATAGTGTTGCATTCGAATCGTTGCGGTCTCGTTCCATAAAACACTTTGCGCAATGGGGAAGTTGAGTGTAACGTTCTCCCACCCTTGACGCCAACAGTTTCGAAATTTTCTTATTTTACTTCTTAATTTCTTATTCGTATATTAAGCGTGTGTATCTATAATAATTATTATTAATTATGAAGATATAAAAAATTAATTTGCATCTTTAGTTAACTTTAGCATAAAATTTTTTCAAACATTTGAGATTATTTTATAATTTTCTCCTTTTGTTGCCATTTTAATGTTGAAATCAATATTCAGTAAACTAGTAGCGCCTTTCCCCATTGAATGCTCAGTGGTTCTTTTGGCATTAGCCTTCCATCAAACTCTTCCCGCCTCGGTTTTGTTCTACCCGAAGTTTTCAGCGTTCCTCAGTTCACATTTTTGCTCAGTCGTTGAGAGAATAAACTATCAGCGCGAGTGACAATTATTTTATCAGCCATCAAAAGCGGTGCCATTTCATTCCCTCAGCTCTACGCCTCGTTTCTCCCTCAAAATATTCTCCCGCGACCGGGGTGACGCCGGGCCTCGGCTCGGTGTAAGTCAAATTGTCAGAATTCGTAAGAAAATCATAGGAAGAGTAAAATGAGCCGAGGCGTAGTGAGAGGCAGGGACAGAGATTCTTCCTTCGGTGCTCCAAAGCGAGCGGCGTCGTTTCAGGGAGGAAAGGTAAACTGGTTGCCAGGCGAAACAATACTGTCAACGCGGCGACGATTCTTTCTTTCTGCCTGCGCCCGGGTTGCTCGCGTTCCCTTTGTACGCCGCGGACACGACGCGGCGAAAGGCGCAAAAGTTGCCGTCCGGGTCCCCGGAGGTTCTTCTCTTAAAATGGAAGCATTGTCACGGAAGTTGTCAGGCGAAACTTTGCCCTGTTTTTCAGGTGGCGTCGCTAGTTACACCATACCGGACTCGCCTACGGTGGAGCTCGGCGACGTTTCGTACGACGGCAAAAGGCAGGACAACTTGTTGACCGATGGTGTAGGCCGGCTGATCGATGGCGACGTCGGCGAGGATAATTACAGGCTGGACATGGGAGATGGAAGAGGTAATCGGTGGGTGGATACGCGGTGGGGTGCTAAGTGCCGAAATCGAAGGTGTAGTTGCTTGGAAGAATTGTAGCTGCGAAGGGCTGCAATCGAGATGGGTGTAGGGACCGCAGAGCTTTGATCCTCTTCAGGGCACCAATCGCTAGATGTGTTTCTTTAGACTTTAGACATTCGCTGGAGGCTCCCATAGACCTACCAAACTACCTGCCAGCTTGGCACACTCACGCTCTTCGAATCGTATTCGGGGAAGGAACTTTGTATATCTTCAGTTAAAATAGGCGAACAGAGATACCGATGGAAGAAGTGATTCTCGAGGCTTGAGAAATAGGGAGATATTAAACTGGACTCTCTGGTTAGAAGGAAAGAAGTATTTGATATAACTGATGTTTATAATTGTATTGTTGGTTACAAGAAGGGCATCAGTGCCAGAAGTCAATTTCGAGAAAAGTACCTGTAAACATTACGAAGTTAGATATTTTTCATACAGAGTAAAGTTCTTGTAAAACTGTCTGTAATATTTAAAAATTTGATATATTTCCTTTGTAGTTGCATTATTACAATCGGAATTATGTGATAAATTAATCAGCGAAATTCATTTTATTCATAGCCCTTTCAGGCCCTTCTTGCATAAAAGGGATAAATATAGAAAAAAATCTTGTTTTTAACATTATTTTGTATTATTTGTATAATATTTGGAAAAATATAATCATAATAAATTTAAATATAATAAAAAAATTAAAAACAAGCTTTTATTAAAATGTATCAAAAAAAGAAAATACTTTTGATACCGGTCTAAATGACTGCCTTGGAAAAATTCCCACGTATGACTAACAATAAAAGCGTGGGGCGTAAATATTTATATTAAACGACATTTCAATATTTACGCCCCAAGCTTTTATATGTTATGTGTATTTTACTAAAAGCTCGTTTTCAATTTTTTTTTTAAATTTATATTGTATGTGTGCCAAAGTTCAAGTCGATCGAACATGTGGAAGTGGGTCAAAATTAGCTTACAAGATTTCATCCTCACAAACTACCTAACTAACTAACGAACTAACTAACAAATTCACAAGTGAAGCTAAATAAAAGCTTGTAAAAATAGTCATCGATCGTGTCATGTTCAGATTGATTCATATATGCATTCACCAAAGATTTACCACAGTTCTATCAATTTTGAAGATACGGCAGTGAAATTTATAGGGCATTCGTAGAAAAGAATGTGTATTCTAATTATGCGTTTTATGCAAAAAGAGCCCAAGTGTCTCGAGACTCTTCTGCTTCCAACGGTACAATTATCAAGCAGACTCGCGCAATTGTCAAGAGATGCAAGTTCAGGTCTGACCACCGCGTGGCAAATCTACTGACATCGCTTCTGAGCGTTCCGAAGCAAAGTGTTTATCGGTACTTGGCACCTGCGAGTAGACACTACCGTAGATTACTCGGCGCTTTACAAAACACGAGGTGAGCCGACAGAGACGTCAGAATGAAAGCTTCTTGCGCCCGGCGATGTCGCCCTCGAATGGAATCGATTCAATTAACGGCGAGAAACAATAGATCAATCCGCTACTAGGGCTTTAACTCTTCGATCCGCGCTAACGAAGTTGTCCGCGAGCAATGGAGCCGCGTTGTAAATCAATTCAAGGCGAAATGAATGCTTCCTCGTTGTTGCAGGGACAGGCTGGGTCGCCTGGATGCGAGACACATTCGACGACGATTACGTGGAGCTGGTGTTCGAGTTCGAGGTAACCTGGATCTTCGAGGCGGTGCACATTTATACCAATAATCATTTCACCCGCGACGTTCAGGTAATCTTTTAATGCGTTCCCACGGAACCCATAAACCTCTTCGACGGGCAAGATAAAACTTTTAATGGTCCACTGCGTCGTTTAGACGTCGCGATATTTTCCGCGGTCGTGAGATTGCGAGGCGCTCTTGAGTCTGTAATTAAAAGCGTCTTGGGGAATCAAGCGAAACGATATGATTCGCAGTTCAGACATTGATAGGTACTTCAAAGCGTTCCATATAGTTCATTCTCGCGAAAATAATTCCAGTTTTTCGAGTCAGCTTCATATTCCACTTCCACTTGTATCTCGAATAACAAATGATCTCCAATCCACTCGAGAAGATCCCACAGAAATCTAATGAAGTAACAAGATCACAGTCGAATTATATTACGATACCGACGTCGATGAACCCAGAAGATCCATTACAATTTTTTCGGCGCAAATAAACCCGCGAGACAAATGTCCTGGAAACGTGTTGCGAATGAAGTTGAAATAAACTAAGACAGATGAAAAATCAGACTCGAACTTTGCTCGACACGTGTATGTACGATGTACCTACACACGCACGTACCGCTCGAATGCGGTGAAATGTCAATGCTGCACACCGGATGGATCGCTCGTATATCCTTTCATCTGGATGAAAGGCCACGCCATTAAATGTGAGGCGGCCTTAAGTACCGGTTATAGCTTACACCGGTGAGTTGAACGAGTGGCCCGTCAACTAACGCCTATTAAGGCGTACATATCTTTTCTTCTCCATTGGTCCGGCATGGGGCACGCGAAACGCAGCCATGCTGCCCCTGGTGGACGCACGAAATTGATACATTGTTACATTATTACGCGGTGATTAATGTGAATGGCGTCTTTGATCAAGTACTGCTTCAGCTGGCACTAAACCGTTGAAGCCGTGACGATGAGAGAAGAACATCGTGTTGGTTACCGTACGTGTATGTACGATGCTATTGAAGTTATTGAATTACGGGAGGTATTATGTTCCTGCTAATTAATGTGCTGTTTAATTGAACAATTATCCGCGGCTAAACCACGGGGTTTCGTCTTTCATGAACAATTACGGTCGGATTAGGTGAGTGGAATTTGGTGGAGACTTTCTGGGGATAACAATGTCTTCGATATTGCTACTCTGATCTTAAATTGCAACGTGGATTGCTAATGATCTTGTTAAAACGTGGCCATATCTGTCTTGGTCTCGTGGATAGGTGAATGTACCTAATATTGCCAGGCAAAAGTTAAATCGCTGTCAATTGAATAATAATTTATATTTTTGCACGCTGTTCGTTTCAATGTAAAGAGAAATTATTCATCTTTCATGTGGCATAAGTTAGAATCGTTGAAACTTACACATTTTTAATTAGGATTCAAAAAACGTAAGTCCTGAAAAAAGTGTACCTAATATCGCCAACTCAAGAAATATTGAATAATTCATATACATATATATATGAGTTTTTAAAGTCATTTTTACATGTGCTTTTATTATTTCTTGCTCTATAAATGTATTTTTGTCCATCTTTGATGTCATTTTTATTAGAAAAATATAGAAATTTAAAAATATAGATTTTTAAAATATTTTATTTTTTACGTTCCGATGTACATGTTGGACAAATAAAGTTTATTTCGGTTGCTCGGCACATTTCGTCACCTCACTGTAACAAACATTACATCGCAACCGGGAGGCGGTATTGAGAACACCTATACTGCTAAAAGAAAAACACTATTTTCATTACGGAAAATATTTGAATCGATTTCATTCCTTAAGTACATCATTAAGTAGATATTCTTGCATCCACGGAATTATTAGACTTACCTTCTCCGAATGTGATGTAAAATTGTGGCAGTCTAATAAATTTTTACAGTATTAAGATTCACTAAAATAATTCTCTTTCTGTAATTGTTGATGTCTTTTCTTTCATGTACTTGGCGTCGAGACGCTACCGCGTCTCTAGATCACATGATGCTGCAATTACAGTATGTCTTCACACATATGTTTAGATACTAATTAAGTGCATAACCGATAAATTTGAGAGCTTACTTTGTGATATATAGCAGATGGCGATATTAGGTACAGTCACCCTACCCATCGTACGCATAAACAACTTAAGAGGGTAGTAGACTATTTCAGCCTCAAAAAATCGATTTTTTTTACCGATCCTGAAACTCCTATCCTTTATGAACATTTTAAACGAAAATTCATGAAGAAATTCAAATAATTGTAGAAGTTATAGCAGCGAACGGGCCCGCAGAGCGTTATTGGCATAGGAGACTCTGAAGCCTTTTTTCTCGAAACATCATTTTCAGACACGATGTACATTATAACTCTTGAATCAATGAATATTTTCATTTGAAATTTTTACTAGACGTGTAAAATTGCTTTCTCTACTGAGTAGAATTTCCGCATCAACATTGGATGTTTATAAAACATGTCATAACTGATTAAAGGCAGTTTTTTAGGTAAAAATATGGGGAAAAAATTCATTCGGGTGTAGCTTTCACAATTTTTGTTCAAATTCATCAGCGCAGTTCCATTCTGTAGATTTTGGTGCATAAAATACTCACACCAAAGCATTTTGCTCGCAGATGATTAGCTCACCTGAATCGATGTACCTACACCACCTGCAGCTGCGCGCCGTACAGAGCTATCTTCAATGATTAATAACTTCGACAATTTTATATATTCCGACGATTCTTTTTTTGGTAATTACACGCAAATGTGGCCACAGTAGATTGTGAAAAACACGATTATAAAGAATATTTGGTATCCAAGTAATTTAGCGTCAAAGAAACTAACGATTCCACGTATCCAGAGTTGGGCAAAATGTAATCTAATTACAACTTACAAATTACGATTAAACTGTAATTGTGTAGTTGATTACACATTATTTCCTGTAATCGTTAACGTAGGTAGTTGACCACAATTTTATCACCAACCTAAACTAACGATTACAGAAAATAACGTGTAATCAACTACATAATTACAATTTAATCGTAATTTGTAAGTTGTAATTAGATTACATTTTGCCCAACTCTGCACGTATCCGATAGTCTACTACCCCCTTAACATTAGAACTACAAAACCAGTCAAAATTACTAGTGTTAAATTGGGTAATAAATTTCCAACTGTTAAGTATGAAAAAAGTGTATTTCTCAGTTGTATAAATATATATAATATTATGCATATTTTTTATCGATATAAAAATTAAAAAAATACGCACAAAGGTGTATTATCCTTCCACAACGTATTTTCAAAATAACCAGTCAATTTTACTGGTCTGGTAGAAATAGGTACAGGTACATTAAAGGTAAAGGTAAAAGTAAACCTAGAATATTACCGCTAACCATGATCCAAGTACCTAATCGTACAACTTCACGTCTACTGTTCCCTGCACCAGGTGTTCTCCAAAGCGGATGTCTGGTTCGGCCCCGACAGAGACACCTACGAAGAGGAGCCACTGTCTTACACCTACATACCGGATATGGCGCTGGCGAACGCGAGGAACGTGTCCATAGGGCTGCACGAGCGCCGCGGAAAATTCATAAAGATGCACCTTTATTTCGCCGCCCGATGGATCATGATCAGCGAAGTGACATTCGAAGGAAGTAAGCTCTCCGCATCTCCACAACTAATGCCCCCTTCATCGATCACTCTTTCCCCTCGCCGAGCGATCTCCTGGCAATATTATGATTAATCCCCGAGTCAGCGGGACCGGTCGTAACTTCGCCAACGACATTTCGCGTAATTAGAGACCGCCCGGTGACCATTGAACCGATCATAAAACTCACGGTCACTCGGAAATCGAACGTTTAATTACCATTCTCGGACTATGACGTCTCTGAGGGATCTTGTTAAATGGATAACGAACCGGGATAGTAACGACAGGTGGATTATCTCCTCCTCTACGCAACCGAGCCCGTTCCTACAGCTTTTAACGCTCGTCACGTCTTTGTCTCGAGTATCTACCCCCGTATCTTTCCAATTTCATCGCGCGATTCTAATGGCCATTTACACTAACGGGCGCGATCGTCAAACTGACGTTTCTTGGATAGTTCCAGCAGAGATTCGCGTTAATCGTCGGAATGGAAACAGAATTCACCCTTTTATCGCTTTCCTCGAACGCTCGTAATTCGATGGTCGTTTACGCGGAACGCCTTTCGAGTGCGTGATAAAGAGAACGACTTTATTTTCCGGTCGAACGGAGCGACGCGTGAAACGTTGCCCGGCCAACGAAGTACGCTTGCTTGTTCCAGCGAATCCCTATGAAAACACCACCGAGGAGTCAGCGTCCGAGTTCAGCAACCGAGAAATCCCAATGAACCCCGAGGTGGATCTTAACTTGCAAACAAGTAAGTGACTCGACGGCGGCGGCATTTAATTCGTATCAATCTCGAGTTAATTACACCCGGAGCATTCGAAACTTTCCTTATCTTTCTTGTCCCGCGCACCGCTGGGGGAGCGAGAAAGCGGCATCAACTTAACTAATCATGAACAACGATTTCGCTGTTTGATCGCGGGGTAATTTATCCATGGCACCCGGAAAAAGAATTGCCGCGTCGTACGCGATCGCTGCGGGTTTAACAGGATCTTGGGCGGAACGGCTGGTAATTCTCAGCGTGAAAAGGGCGAGGGAAAGTTGGCGTTGAAAGTCCGAGCGGAGTCTTTGTTCGCGGCAACGGAGCTTCTGCGGAGCCGCGTGGCTCCGTTTTGAATTGCAGAGGTAATCAAGTTGTATATTAAAAGGGAGAAGGATCCCATTGTACCGTTTCCCGTCTTACGGCGATCCAATTTCCTTGCTCGCCAATATTGGCCCCGGCCGGGAAATCAATCTCCCAATTTCTACGCGGCCCGTGCCGTCTGCGATTATAGCGCACGGGATACGCGGCCGCGCGATCAACCGGCCCGGGGTACGGAAGCTTTGCCCGGCGAAGTAACTTCATTAGCGGAACCAGGCCGCCATTCTTTGCCGAGGAGAGGATAGGATTAGGAGTCACGGCGAACCGTGGGAGGAACGGGGGAAACTTGGGATAGTTTATAATTCACGTAGCAACTCCGTAGTAACGTAAACAATTAGTCGGATTAAGAGGGTGCTCGTCGTAGGAGCAGGTCGGAGGGGTGGGGGGAGGAACCTGGGAAAGAACTCGCGTCGATCTTGTCGTGGTGCCCTCCGACGAGTCGATTTCATCGAAGTCAGGGGGTGCACGTAGCAAACGAAATTCAGTTCTAACATTCTCCCAGCCTTACTCCGTAGCAGTGATTCCCAATTTGTGCTTTCTGGGTAGTCGCCACGGTTATTTTGACGATTTTTAGCACTTATTTATTTTGGTTACATTGCCATACTTTAGTAGGTAATCATGCAAGACTGATATTTCGTAAATGAAAGGAAGGAAATATTTAGCTTATCTTATATGGAAGGGGTTCGCAGGTTATTTGAGTAATATAAAAAGGGATTGCGACTCAAAAAGGTTCGGGAACGTTGCTCGGTAACTCTCGAGAGTGGACTTGAAATTCTGTTGAACGGTATGCGGAGTCGAGTGAATTGATGCGGATACAAAGTGCTATAAATTTTATATTTCTCATCAGTTACATGACATTTAGTTGGGAACTTTAATACCACTTAGCTTCTACGAGCCATACATCAGCCTTAATTAAAGGAATATTCGCCTAACTCGGATATCTACGTGAAAAAGGAAGAATCCCGATTGATGCAGGCGCGAAAGAAGATGAAAGAAATTAAAAATCGTAGGTGCAGTGGGAAAGGAGAAAAGCTGCAAACGACACGGCCGTAATTACGCGTGGCAGTTAGATCAAACAACAATACAGCCACCCATCTTCCATTCCCTTTTGCCCAGAAGCTTGGCCCTAAATGCCACCTCTCTGGAGAGCCGCGAATAAACGAGCAGTCTCTCGGTCGCGCGTGGTTCGCGATTATCCAGTCGAAAAAATAAAGAAGCGCATCGTTAGACACGGCTATAACGAGGGAGCTATGCGTATGGAAGCTCCGCTCTGAACATTCCGCGATGCAAAGAGGCAGAAAGATACCGCGTAAAAAAGGCACAAGCAAAAAAATGCAAACGGGAACATCCAGCCGGAAACACGCGCGCGGTTCCTGCGTTTAGACGAGTTTGAAAGCACGTGTTCCCAGCTGGCCTCGTGTGCGCGGATCCCGATTGCCCGAAAGCAGCCGGGGAAACGCGAAAATATGCATACATATGTCTCTCGGCGAAATGTATTCGACGAAATTATAACGAGGGTGGCGCCGTATAAGAGGAAACGAGAGGAGGGACGGGTTAGAGGTCGATAATGCGTAGCTTAGAGTTCGGGATAATTTGTCTGCGATGGATTATGGCCTCGCACATTTCGACTTTAAAATATACGGAACAGAAGTTGTTAAAATACCTGGATTATTAATTATTATAGTACTTGTAGATTCTCGATTAAGGGAGTTTGCGCGCTGTAAATACTTACCTACGGTATTAAAATCAAGAGGTACCGTGTTCCCATTATCCACCGAAATATTTTCCAAAATCCCCGTGCGTAGACCGCAGTAGCAGATTCGCGTAGCCGTAATATTTCACGAAATTCAACGTCGGCGGTTCCGTTCTACAACAAATCCTCTGTTGTACCGTTTCGAATAACCCCGGCTAAGGGTTTCCCTACAGAACCACGCGCTTTCCCGCAGTCAGTTTCCTCTTGTACGAAAAGAAAAGAAAGGAAATGGAGGGAAACGGAGGTACTTAACGACTGGATAAAGAGCGGGATTAACAAAAGGGCCATGGAACTGCCGGCCCGGGCGTAGCATCGGCAGAAAATAAACAGCTAATCGCGGGGACGGTGGGAAATTAGAAAACCGTCAGAAACTGCTTAATTAGGCAGCAATCTGCTCTCAGGTGTAATCGCGTATCCCCGGAGATACTAGCCGCTCCACAAATCCTTTCTCCAGATCCGGGGGCCATCGCATAGCCACTGGAACCCCAGTGTCTCGAATAGCCGCGAATGAGCGGTAAATCGGACGCGCGATCGTCGTGGAAATAGGGGTGAATGAAGGAATGGGGAACAAAAGCGATATAATGGCTACGTACGAGCGGAATAAAAAGAAGAGCATGCGGGGCAAGAAAGAGGGGGGGAAAAAGCGTCATAAGAGTCCGGAGACGGGGAACGCAGAAAGAGGGGGAGAGAAAAGGTATAGCAACAACGAGGAGCCAATGGAAGCGAGCACTCCTAGCGAAACAATGCAAACGGAGTGCTGTTTATGCCTGTTGATATTATCGTCGGTAGCGCTCGCAGAAAAGCGGAGAAAAAGGACGAGAAAAGGGATGAAGCTGGCGGTGGTAGAGGGGAGGGGGCGAAAAAGGAAAAAGGACGACGGGAACGAGGTAACGGGAGCAGAATAAAAAAAGATCCACAGCAGAGGATGGGACGGGAAGGACGGAAGGAATTAAAGGCCCTCCGGCGTATCCCTGTCCATTTCCCCCTTTTTTCGGATCCATGGAAAAAGAGCGTGATTTAAAGGGTAGATTTTCCGGTTCGGATCGCCGCCACGTCCGCGGGGACCTCTGCCCGCGAACGCAAATTTTAAAGGCGAAATCGCACAGACACCGTGGCCGATGCCTCCACGGCAACGCAACGTCACGGCCACACTGGTGTTACGATGTAGCAGGGCACTCGTTTCTTAACTAAGCTACAAATTTTATTTTTGAAATACGAGACACGCTTTTACACTTCGGGGGAGGACACGCGAGATGGGGCCGCGAGTAAGAGAATTATGATGTACCTAAAGGGAGCGTATCGAAGTGACAATCGTGATGCGACTTTGGTGGAAAGTAGTTCTTACAACAATAGTTAATACGTATTTTTTTTGTTCGGTTGACATTCGTGTTGATGCGTGAAAACGGCCCTCAAAGTCGAGGTGTGAGAAACAGCTTTGGTCGAAGATCTTGGAAACTATTAGAG
Organism: Andrena flavipes; assembly: GCA_963971345.1. Lineage (NCBI taxonomy): Eukaryota > Metazoa > Arthropoda > Insecta > Hymenoptera > Andrenidae > Andrena > Andrena flavipes. The sequence continues at coordinate 25,893,292 of OZ020480.1, read as the reverse complement.
CTAGGAGAACGGTGAAAATGGTGTATTTTCTAGTAAGGAATACAGATGTGCAAATGGATTAAAAAAATCATTCGTTTAATAATACATTAATAGAAAAGGGATTTTTTTATTTGCTTGAATAGCTGCATTCCTTATTAGGAAATAAGTTTTCAAGATATTCAAGCAAACTTGTTCCTCACATCTCAAGTTTGAGGGCAATTTTCACCCCTTCAACATGAATTGAATATAATATTGTTGATAAGAAAAAATACGTGTGAAATTTTTTGTAAGAACTACTTTCTACCAAAGTCGCAACAAAATCGGTGATTGTCACTTCCATAATATAATATCTTCGGAAAAATATCGAAAATATAGAGTCTATATCTTCGATATTTTTGCGAATTTCGATCCAAAATTTTCAGTGAAACATTCATGACATATCAAACACTGAAGGCAAGAATTTTTTTTATCTCTTTCGCATATTTCGGTATATGCGTCCCCTTAAATGTTTAAAAAATAGTCCTCGATAATAAAAATTCATTTTTTTGTTCGCCTTCATAGATAAAAAGTGTTCTAGAAGCATTTAAACTTTCAAAATTTTGGGGAAAAAACGAGTCGCACGAGAAAAAGTAATACAACATATAAGATGCTGCTTGTCCGAATCTACAACTTTTGTTTGACATATTTTTTTATTTAATCAATAACTTGGAGGATGTTATATAAAATCGAATTCGCGAGTTGTTAAATAATGATTTAAATGTTTAAAGGCCCAGGGGCACCCTTTCCCGTTATCCGATCGAGCTCAAACTTTACACAGATTTTTTTTTAATTATTTGGAACTATTTTGGAGGGTACTCCGAAGAAAATTTTGAAAAAAAATTTTACCAAGAGTAAATAAAAGCCACCCTTGTGTGCACAGGATGTTTTTAGAAATCTTGCATTTGCCGGGTCCAAAAGTGCTTGTTCTTAAAATTATTATAATTCTCCTACGTTGACTAGCAGATAAGCTTAGTCAAGGCTGGAACAGTTGCCGTTTAAGGAGGGACCCCACCCAGAACCCACTAAAAAGTTTGGGATTTTTTGTTCGTATAAATAAAAATATTGGGCTTGGATATTTTATATAGTTTTAAAACAATCTTTATTTTGCTAGGAAGAATGGCTTCTCGGAGCACTGCAAAAAAACTGATGCACAATCTCGGGAATAACTGGATGATCTGAGAAGGAAATACAAAAAAGACATATAAACAGCAATATATTATATCTGACCTAGGGTAGTATTTTCTCAAAATTCGAATTATTTTGAAGAATTGACTTTAATTTTTTACGAATAATTGAAATATCAATAAAATTCTATGCAATGTTGGAGAAAATAGTGTTTTAATCTTTAAAAAAAAGAACTAAGTAAATTGGATGAAAAGTTTCAGAGATATAGTGTGGGCCATGTTGAAAAATGTAGTTTCCAAAAAAACGCGTTTAAAGTTTTCATGGCGTTCAAGCTCTCGTTATTGTTCTAATTGAAACCTTCTGCGCATCGTTTTAGGAGATCGTCCGAGGTGAGATCTTCGTCCCTAATTTACTTTGATACCCAATACATCTATTTCACTATAATAAAGGAGCGGGTCTTCCTTCCAAATGCGGTTACAATCCCCTCTTTACCTGACGTGAGGCGGTGTTACAGCTTTCACTGTAACTCCTACTGCGAATATTAAAAAACCGTTTTAACACAATATTCTACACACCTGAAGCTTTCAAATAAAACAAAAAAAATTGAATTTTTCAAAAATTTCTGGCTGGAGTCCCGCCTTAAGGCATTTTGGGGTAACGCCAGTGAAAACGGCATATCCTTGTTGATACAAGCGAGGATCCTGCCCATGTAAGTAGTGGTGGGTTTCCTGCCACCGTTCTCGTTCTCAGCTCGTGCGCCACGTCGGCCGCCGGTCGATCGAGGAAAATCGGTCTCCGTGGCTGTGGGCCGAGGCGAGATCTTGATCGCCACGCGAGGCCAACTACGGCCTGGCTTATTTATTTCTCTCGTAAAACCGGCGTCGTGACGCCACTTCCGTTTCGACCGCGCGGCCAAGCCGCGCCGATAAAGCAGTCGGCCCAGGCCGACGTGAAAAATTGGAAGAATGTAACGGCGCATTGTAAAGTCACCTTTATCGAGCACCTCGCGTCTCGTCTTTTCCTGACGCCCCCCTTTTTCTCTTCCTCAGCCCTCTTATCCGCCGTTCCTCCACAGGCCAAGTGGCGATTAGCCTTTTCACCCGCCGCGATAACGCGTTACGGTTTTTTAAGCGGCGAGGGTGAAGGATCGCATTGATGGGGCTAGGCGCCCTTTACTGGCAATGAAATAGTTTACTGTAGGGAAAGATTCGTCGTTGTTTATGGGAAGATTCGATTTGGGGGGTTGATTTCGGATTTGGTAGGTGATTAACATGATTAACATTTGAGGACGTTGCTCCATCTCTATCAACTTCGCGTAACTTAGAAATAATTTTTATAAAATATTGCTTTTACTTAACATGGAAAAGAAAACAGTGATTGAAATGAACCTATATATTTTCACAAAGAAATAAATAGGTAGTGCTTATTTAGTTGATAAGTTTTGAGTTCTATTTTTGGCGAAAAATATTCTATAATAAATATAGAAATATTTATATTATTAATATTAATATTACTATTAATATTACTATTAATATTAATATTATCATTACTAATTAATATTAATATTAATATTCGCCCATCCCACTTTAGTAAACATTCAATTCAAACAAAACTAAAATTTTATCGCTGATTAACCTGAATACACATAAATTCTCTAAAATTGATTTGACCACACCCACTTTAGTAGACATTCAATTCAAACAAAACTAAAATTTTATCGCCGATTACTATTAATATTCATATTAATATTGTGAACATTAAGATTAATATTCATCCTATTAATATTAATATTTGTATTTTCATTTATTTGCAATAAATCGTTCATTTGTTATCAGATTTGCATCAAACGTGTATCAAACGATGTAGAATTTTTTTCCACATATATTACACGTCATAATTCAAAAACTGCGAAGTCCACCTATGCTTTCAGGATGGATGCTCGAATGCTCCGAGTGACGTGTTGCTGATACTTGTATTTCTTAAGCGCAGCGAGAGGAATGTACATGCAGAACGTAGAATCTGAAAACAGAGTCCTATTGTTCGCTTCTGAATTTCGTTTACATTAGTGCGAGAGAATGTAAGGTGGTGCAGCACGATTGGACGATTGTTTTGCATTAAAGAGAACCGTTTGGCATAGTTACAGCGGCGGGAGAGGGTCAAGAATATTTAGAGGTACTAATAGGTGTTCTGACTGCCATTATCCTACTTCTTCTGCTGGTGTTCGTCATTATTCTTCTTCTGAACCGACGGCAGAAACTTCAGAGCTCGCCGACCGTGCTGAAAAATCCATTCGGATTCGCCATAAACATGAAGGTAAGAGGCACACCTCATAAATATGCCGAAACTTTTCTGGGGCCGATAAGAGGGATCTTAATTCGTCATTAAAAGTCCCTGAACTTCGTCCACCACGGACGAATCGACAGTGAATGCTCTCCATGAAAAACTGGGGCTCCCGATGGATTTTATAATAGACTTGCTTTCCATTCTCTCCCGTTGCGAGATTATTGGTTCCAATGGAAACGGGGGTTGTTTACACGCTGCTGAGGTATTACGCTGATGCGGCGAGGTTTTCCACATGTTTCCAATTAAAACGTAGAATTCCAACGTTTGGCAGGGGCTCCTACTAAATTTAACACCCGGCGGGATGCTGACAGAGACTGCCAATCACGTTTCGCCGGACATGCCCGAGGATGGTAGCATGCACGAATCTTTAACAATGGAACAATTCAATTCACCCCTTGTCAGCCCCCAGTATAAATCCACGTACGCGATAGTGGCCACTTCCGGTGAGTTTTTAACCGTCACATTCTTCTATTCCTTATTTCGAAGTAGAACCGGAGAGAAATTTATGTCTCTCGACTTCGTGCCTCTGGTTTTCGTCCCACGTCTCGCCTTTGAATTTATAGTAGCTACGCGTGTACATGATATTTGTTATGCACTTACATGCCCCTTTGTATGAATCATGTACAACTCAATAATAAATCGTAATAACATTATTACAAAAAATCCTGTAAATCAAGTTTCACGTGCAGTTTGGTAAAGTCTGTTGAAGTCTCTCCTACGAACGAGTAAAAGGAGATTTGGAAATAACTAAGTAGCTTCGTGGGAGAGCTTTTGATTCTCCCTCGACTGTGGTCAGTGCGGAATGTTGAAAATAATCGATTTCTTCCAAGAATCTCCGAAAGATCTGAAGGACGTGAACGTCTCAGAGGAAAGCGTCCGACTGGATACGAGACCAGAATCGACCATAGGACCGACTAGCTGCTCCTCGTCGCCGACCAACTCCCCAGCACGGCATTCCCAGCACTACAGGACCCTTCAGAGTTACAACAGTCCGACTGCGAAACTCAATATCGCGGCCACGTCTAATCACCAACGGGACCTCGATCAGATCCACTCGAAACGCTGGCACACAGCTCCCAAAGAGAAGCACAAGGTTAGTTAACGATGACCACCGACAGAAGGGCCGATGGTGGGGGAAATTCGGTAGGAAATAGTTTTGAGGTAAACTCTTAGTGCTAACGGAACAGCTAAAGGTGATGAAATTTCAAATAAACGCAAAGATATATTACTTGCGCAGTGGTGTTGTATATATGTTACTTCAGAAGCTTGAAAACTGATGAATCGTGGAATTTATCGGTGAATCTTAACAACTACTACGGGGCGGCAAAAAGGCATAGAAAACGGCAAGAGAGATAAATTTCAGTACTTACCGTTCAGCCCTGTATTTCGAACCTCTACTGCCCCACAATGGTAAACGCTATGATTTACTGGTAAGTTCCAAGATTCACCGGTCCTCGAACTTTTACAGTAAAATATACATATGGTATAAGAGTATTTGAGGCGCTTAGCGCTAAATCGGACTAACCCACATTTTTTGTGAAATTGGTTTAGAAGCAATAATGTATTCCAATCGGTTGTACTGTAGAACTGGAAAAAGTTCTATTCAATGTGTCTCGGTCCGTTTTTTGCTCCCAATGCCTCATTTATAACAAGCAAAAGCGACTAATGGGAAATTCGATGCTCCACCTTCATTGTAATTTGTTCCCCCGGCAGGTGTTGCTACAGTGATGCAACCACTAGAAAAGAGTCTGCTTTTTGAAGATGAGGAAACTTTTAACGAGTTTATTCACTAAAATTGCTTCGAACTCGGACTCCCAAGTTCAACGTCAGTGATATGCGCCGACAGCTATTTGTAATTGCCGACTTCGATTTTGCGTGACAACTAATTTTTCTTTCGCCCCTACCTATATTGCGCTCTAGTGGTGTCCAGGGGAATAGTAACATTTTCCAATGTAGCAATATCTGAGCAAGCATCGCAACAAACGTGAAACTGCGTCGCGTTTGCAGATACCCGCGCCAGTCGTCAGTTGGAACATCGCGCCCAGCATGAACAAACCGTACAAATGCAAGGAACTGGAGCCCACCACTATACCGCGACAGTGCCTGCGTACAACGGAGAAACTTGGCTCGAGGAGCATCGGCGAGGTACGAACAAAAACCATTGGTAAATAATGTATCTACTTGGCTACGTGCACGCAGATACGTCTTCCCAAGCGTGCAGCGAGCCCCGTTTACCCGCGTGACCGATTCGAAATTGCGAAACGATGCTAAAACTCCCGACTCCCATTTCCCCGAGACTGGTTCACCCTTGATACACTCTCCCTCGGTATATTATCCATTTCGTCGCTTCAAACTGCGTACAGATAGAGGTGTGCGTGAACTTTCGGAAACTTATCAGGAGAAAATTGTAGGATTCTAGAGAATGTTAGGGATTCCCGAAAATTCCGAGGAACTGATTCCCGTTGCGTAAGAAAAATTGTATATAGAAACATCGTTGATTTTCCGAAGTACAGAACGTCAGTCGATCCTAATAAATAATTCGAATCCTGCTTCTATTAGAAGTCCTGACACTTTCGGGAATCCGGAAGTTCTTGAGAACCCGTTCCGATCGGAAGAGAAATTCACGTCCCGACATTTTCGGGTTCTCGTACACCTCTACATCCAGTTTTTTTTTTAGACGCGTGCAACCTTTAGGATAGGTGAAGAAATAGAAAATAATCGATCAAAAATACTCTACTACTTGCAAAGATGCATTTTTAACCTGATAGTAACGCGCGATAGGTCGCCGTTGCGCTGAACTTCGCGACGGAATCGCGACGCTGATCAGACCGGCGATATCAGTGGGGTTGTAACACGATGCTATTAGGAATCGACAATACACCATAATATGGCTGTCTACAAACTACAGGGAAACTTTGCTCGCGGAACATCGAAGAGGAACGACAACGAGATTCGCCGATAATGCAGTTACTGTGTACATTACGCGCATACGAGATGTGCGGCCGCTGATTTCCGTATCGATCGAGGGAGATTTCTGCGTCTAGCCAGCCAGTCTTGGGGGTGACTAGAACTCTAATTAGCCCCTCTGCCATTGAATCGTCCCAAAGACCATCGTTGCCACCTGATGCCTCGCAAATGAGGGGCTAATAGCATCGATATTCCCGCTTTCCCGCCCACTAATCCCTGCTTATCGTTGACAGGCGATAGTTTGCGAAGCAGTCGGATTCGAGGACGTGGTTCCCGATGCTCCCAGATTGGTGGTGGCGCGCGTGCCGGCTTGCACCAGCGACATCCGAGCAGGCAGCACGACGGATCAGATGCGGGAGGTGCGATTCCTATCCGGCTTGTGCGACCCGAACGTGGCTCGGATCCTGGGAGTTTGCGAGGTGGACCCGGTTCCGTGGACGATCATCGAGTACACGGAGCTCGGCGATCTCGCCCATTACCTTCAGTACAGCGTGCCACTTACGGGGACGCTCAGGCCGAGCTGCAATTTGAAAACCCTTAGGTGAGGCTGCTTATGACACAGAGATCCTGAAACGGGACCAACCCCTGTAATCCTTCCAGCATCGCGAAACGAAGCGGTGACGCTTGGTTCAGAGCCGGCTCGTCCCTGTACGCGAATTTAGGCAGCTGCCTAGGGCGTGAAGTTCACAAGGGGCGCGAAATGGCCATCTCGTTGTTTTAAATGAAATATTACTAATGTCGGGGCCAGATATATTGGTTGATGAGTTTCGTGAGGGGTATTCTCCCACCATACCGCTGGCCTACCTCGGTGCTCCTTTTTTCAATGTTTTCTGACTCGCTCTCGCCTCCGCAGAATAAGAGTGAGCCAGAAGTGGTGGGGATAGCGCCAAGCTCCTGACGTGTAGGCCAAACCGAGTTCTTAGCGTAGAAATGAATACATCAGAATAGGTGTGCGTTAGCTCCGAGAAAATTCAAGAGTTTTATTGGTCAGAACACTGATTCTTTCTCGATAGCACCATCTCGTATTAGTCTACGCGTAGATTCGTAACGCACACAACTATTACGCTAAGAATAAATAACAGCCACACGGCTAGGTTCGAGCAGAGCCGAGCAGCGTTCCCGTTACCCCATCATAACCCATTGGGGACCACGCAACTGCAACTGACAAATCCACGATCGTCAGATGGTGGTGGCTGATTTCTCCTCGATCGCTGCTCGCGAAAACAAACTCACCGGCCAATATATCTGGCCCCGACCTTAGTTGTACTATAAATGTTTAATTGCGATTAACAATTCAGAGTAAGGGCATCAAGTAGCTCAAATAAATTTATTATAAATAAAGAGCACAAATTTTGCAAGTCCGTTCTAGGATGCAAAATGGCTCGAGCTGGTCCTGAGTTTGATCATTCTAACGATTTGCGTACAGTCGCGTCTGTACTTGGCACCACTTCAGCCGACTTTTTTGCAAATGAATCCGTACCTCATCAGATTTCGATCAGGATCACGACACGATTTCAAGGATTATGAATTACTACATTTGGAATTACAGGAGAGTATCAAAAATCGACGTTGTAAATATCCTTATCACACGATTCCTAAAATCGATTCGTTGAATTCCGATGTAAAATTGAAAATCAAACGAACTTACCTGTAAGTGACGTTCAATTGTAATTATATGAGTTAGAGAGTATAGAGTAAAGCTTTGTATGGTACGCGCCTGTACATCTTGACGATCGTCATATCTTCATAATTTTCAGAGCTGTATAGACACATTTTAATTTTAAAGAATTTTTCCACTTTCTCTTTTATTTCTTCTTTTTTTTATATACTTATATATGTTTTAACGATCTCCTAAAACTGTTAAAGCAAACACACCTCCATCAGAAGAAATTGGTCTTTTGTAGAATCTGTCGAAGATCTCTGATTGTCCTGACCAATTGGCTGTTTTACGTATTATATTTATATCCATTCCTTTTCGATCAGCTGCCGAAGTCGCAGCGTGTCGTGTACTGTGAGATTCCTAAAATCGAATCGTTGTAATTCCGATGTAAAATGGCGTTGATTAATTGCTATCTAGTAATGAGCGAATGAAATTCGTGTTCGCGAGCACATTAAATGAAAGTAAACGATGTAACTCAATCGATTAACGTCGACGAGCTTGAAAGAGAACGTTGTGTTTCACCAGCCAAAGCTGCCTGTTGTACATGGGGACGCAGATAGCATCGGGCATGAGGTTCCTCGAGTCGAAGAATCTGGTGCACAAGGACCTGGCAGCCAGAAACTGTCTAGTGGGCCGCTCATACGCCGTGAAAGTGACCGACATAGCGATGTGCAGTGACCTTTACAAGAAGGATTACAGTGACATAGGCGGCAGACCGCCGGCGCCGATCAGATGGCTACCGTGGGAAAGCATTCTACTGGTGAGGTTAAAATGATACCGGCTCTGCTGAGTTCGTCCCATGATTTTCTCTCTAACCAGAATCTTAGATCAATCGACCAACCTTTATAACTGAAAATATCGCGTTTCCAATTGCAGGACAGGTACACCTGCTCGAGCAGCGTTTGGTCCTTCGCTGTCACGCTTTGGGAGGTGATGAGCTTGGCCAGGGAAAAGCCCTTCCAGCACCTGACCAACGATCAAGTGATACAGAACGCCGAGCACATGTACTATGGGGCAGAGTTGCAGGTATTTCTATCTAAAAGTCAAATTTCGTTTGCTCATTGAGTTTGATCGTGGAGTCATTGCTTCTATTAGTGGTAGAGGATTTTAATAGAAATATTATTTAAATTATTGATGCATGAAAACATCCCAAATTATTATTATTATTATTGATATCAACGGGTGAGACACAGAATACATTGTGATAATATTAAGTTATGTAACACACTACAGTAATAAGTAAATTAGTACCTACTATGCTAATTAGTACATATCTACTAGAGCTGTTCGAGTACTCGAAACAAGCGAGCCGGGATATACTCGGTTCGAATAACCGATCCGAGCCGAGCGCTCGAAAGAACCGAGCGGCTCGATTAAAAATCGAGTAGATTGCATAGTGAAGGTAGCGACTGACGAACGAAATATGTAGATCGTTCGAGCCACCCGATTATTTCCACCTGCTCGCTACATTCGAGTACTCGGCTCGGCTCGGAAACCGTGTCCCGGCTCAACTCGAATTTCGAGTTACTCGAACAGCTCTAATATCTACTACTAGCTTTACTCCTCGGCTTCGCTCGAAATTTAGATTCTGATTTTATAAACAAAGTTTTTACTTATTTTTTGTGAAAACATTCACATTCATCTGGATTACCTAGTCATAATAAACTAGGATACATTTCGTGACCCCAGAGTTTACCGCCCGAAAGTTTTTAAGCGACAAACACACAAACACTTTCAGCTTTTTATATTAAGCTTGCGCTCAGCTTAAAATCCAAATGACTTGTTACCACCTACATCCAGGTGACAGAACTTCTTCCCCCTCGATTACCTCTCCCCGCATAAAAATCTCTTACCTTGTACACCTCTACCGATACCATCGCTAATTATCCAGCATCAGCGCTACAAAACCGTGTCTCCGTTGCAGGTGTACCTACCGAGACCGACGATGTGCCCGGACGAGGTTTACAGGATGATGTGCTCGTGCTGGCGGAGGGACGAGACCTCGAGACCGACGTTCAAGGACATTTACACGTTCCTGAAGAACATGATCGCGGACTATCGGCCCGGTGCCTAGACGTGACCGATCCCGGTTGACTGTGATAAAACGGACGGGGGCATTCCTCGGTCGACATCGAGCGTGTCGATCTCTCGAGAGTTGAACTCCTTGGAAGTGTACAATCGTTAGTTTTTAGTGCATGCGCTTTGGCGAACGGAGCTCCGGTCGAATGCCCGCGATCCTCGATCACGGAGGAGGAATCGGCGAAGAAGGCTCGCGCGGCGCTCCGTTCCAAAGCGAGCAACGCGAGAAGCCCCGACGAGCTCTTTCGCTCCCGATCGCTATCTCGTCGATTCAGGTGGTAACGAGAAGAGAATCCTCGCCCCGCGGGAATCTAGTGATATTTCGTCTCTGGCCACGCAGCGAAAGACGATCGCCTCGGTATTTTCTAGTCAGTTCGGTCCTTCGATTCCTACGCGAGTGCTGATCGTGCGCAGTATTCCGGACACTGGCGACGCCAAGCACTGATAAGTCTATCCACTTGTACATACGAATTCTAGATATCGACGCCTAGGTGAACGCAGGGAATTTCTCGCTGCGGCTGGTGCATCGAGATATCCTCGACCGTCCTTCGATCCGACCCGGCGTCGGATCCATCGGCGCTCGAAGCGATCCGCGCGACTTCAGGTTAATTTCTAGGTAATTTAAAGCGTCGCGCTTTCGGAGTCGAGGCTTTGCGCCGCGAGACCGTTCAAAGGTGTAACACCGTCGGCTCGACGAGCGTTCAGAGATCAGCCCACCAGCCCCGCGCGACAATTCCGAATTCCTTGTACATTCCGCGAGCCCGTCAGTAGCGAAGTACTTATATCGTTCCATTGCCTCCTATTTTCCGTTCGAAAGAGATCTAACTATCCTCAGCGGCCGGTAGAACTCGAGAGACCCGGGGAGCGTGCCCCGTCGATCGCGGGGATCCGCGCCCCTTCGATCCAGAGACGGGGATCATCCCACGGGGACGTAGCTAAAGTAACTGTCACGCTTCGAGAGGAATCGATGCAAGTTTTAGGCTGCGCCGTAACTCGAACTCCAAGACCGCGAACGAACGTTTGAACGCGACGATAGGACGTCGACTTGCTGCTGATGGACGTAGCAGGAGCCAAAGAGACCGCCACCTGGACGAGTCGACGCGGCAGGATACTCGAAGGGAATGAAGGAAATGGCCAAGTGGTAAAGTGCCAAACAGAGTCAGGCGTTCAAACGTTCCCCTCTGCACGCACCTTTCTGTAATTCTCAAACTGAATTCAAGTATACGTTGAAATGATTAACAATAAAGTACTGAGTATTCCTTTCTGACTCCGACTGCGTTCTTTCTTTCGAACCGCTCGCTACAAAGTGCCCTGCTCCAGAAAGAGAACTGGTTAAATGGGAGTAATGGGGGATAATTGGCGCGAAGTTTTAAGTGACTGGTAAATAATGGCGATAATACTGAAAGAAAGCTGTATCGTTATCGTTCCGGTAAGTTGCAGAGGAAAAACTGGTTACTTCCTGGCTAATTTAAGGTAATTGTAGTTTGATACGCGTTTCTACTCGTATCTGCGTTGGGGTCTATGCACTTTTCGAGTGGTGACCTAGAATCGCAATCATTTTAACGTAAATAACGCAAATAAAACGTTTCGTAATAGGAAATCAATTTAATACAAAATCAAAAGCGATTAAATATCCTGCTTCGCGATATTATTTAAAGTGACATACCAACATCGTAATTATAGTACAAGATAAGAATTATTCTTCAGCTTTTAATGCACTTTTGATCGAATTAAATAAAATCGTTTCAACATAAAATTATATTTTCATATATTTATTAGCTATACGTAGAATTTGAAAGTCTGAAAGAATATTCTAATCAAACTCTACTGAAGCTAACGTCAATTTTCAAACGCTTTATTCTAGAAACTGTCTAACAAAAAATAACCCACATGAAATGATAAATTTCAATAATTTCTAAAGCTACTCGATTCCATATTGAACCATTAGAGCTGTTGTTTACTCCATTTGCAACGGTATCTATTAACATAGGTGGTACCGTCTGTAATTTGTTTGCGGTACCCATCTGACAAAACAGAATTAACGAGAAACGCGAGGCTGCGACTAAAATAACATTACATAAACAAGAAACATGAAACGTCCTACCTCCACTTTTAATTGCTTGGAATAAAGCATTACTAAAAGCCTTCTCTCAGAAGTCAAAGAAAAACCATCGAGTCGATAAAATTTGCTTGCCAAACATCTGCAGTTGGCAAAGTGTCTGTTCCTGGAAAATGACTTGCTCGCGCTAAACGAATAATACCGTGCAGCCACGAGGCGAGCTGAGATAAAGATGCGAGTTAAGTCCTTCCTCAATAACGATACTAAGCTGTGTATCTTGGAGGGAAAATATTTGCCAGTGGAAAAAAAAGTGTAAGACAATTCCGTGTAACTCGCTTCGTAAAAAATCGCGGAAGGACTTTTCGACCCGCTTGTCCAACCTTATTGCCCAAAACCATTAACAGCAGCTCTACATAGCGGTTCAGAAGGGTTCGATAAACGGCGAACGTAATCTTGAGTAAACTCTGTTCATAGAATTCGCAAAAGAAATTTTCAACTGAATACTCGAACTTATTGCCAGAAACCATTAACAGGAGCAGAAGGATGATGCTCGGAGAGCTTGGATAAGCAAAGCTTCCATCTTTCAGGCGCCCAAGATGACCGAGTCCGGTCATTGAATGGCCCAGGCCACTTAAATGCATACGCGACCGACCGATATTGAATACATACCACTCAGCGGCTGCAAAGTGGTGTCTCTAAAGCAAAGTTCCGAGGTTCTACCAGCCTCCGCGGTACCGATATCTTAAAAGGTTGCCAGAACAATCGTTCCTTATCCAGGCACGGCTAACTCCCCGCGAGGTTAGTCCCATTAAACCGTGGGTCGCTCATAAATCACTGGGTAAACCTTTTATCGGCACAATTCGGATAACATTGCTCCACGTCCAGACCGAGGCTCATTAATCTTTCCCTGGCGAAGTGCATGGATCCGGTTCGATCATAGAGACACGGCCGGGAAATTGATGGCGATTTTATGGGATGGGAAGAGAGCGGTAGGGGAGAGGAAAAAAGTAAGAGACGTGCTTCTGTTCTGGAATAACTTTGACGGCTCTGATACTTCGAATGAGAACTTGCGCGGTGATAATTTTGCAGAACGGAAGTGGAGAAGTTCTTTTATCATGCTGGTGTTCATGAATTATTGAATAAATTTTGGGAGATAAAAGTGATCAGAGGAAAGGTGAATATTCAGATTTTAGAGGAAACAGATTTTATTTGATAATATTTGAAAGTCAGAAAACTGCCGTAAACCAACTACCGTAAACCAACCAATGAATGACCAAATTGTTGAATTTATGGACCTTTCAGATTAATACTTGAATATATTTGTGTATAACAACAAAACACATGTTGAATTTGCATTTAAATTTATTTTTCTTGAAATTTCTATAAAAATAATTACTTATTCTCACCGTAATTTTAAAAAAATATATATAAAATGCAAAACTTGTAGAAGCCCAGTAAATGAACTTATAATAAGAATTTTACTTATTAATTTTTGCTTAATACGCGTAACTGAAAATATGGGATATTAAAAGTGCAACTACGCTCCATTTATAAACATAATATTTTTAAATTTATAATTGACAGTTCTTTGCCTAATGTTCATTCACTGGTATGCGGTCAATTGCTGATTGGTTTACCCTAAATGAGCTATTTAAGTGCAGACGTCATCGCGTGGCATCACACTCACTGATTGTTTGCTCGAGAGGGGAAGTACGGAGACACACCTTATTCCGGAAATCACCGACTGATCGGTCGAATCGTTCAAACGCATTGAAGGCTCGCGTGTGCATACATTAAACCTCGAGGCAATGAAATGCATAATGATGACACGGTCATGAGCGTTTGTCAACCAAAGCTAAACCTACCTAGCCTACCAAACCTAAATTTGTCCTTATTATCAGTCCTAAATTAAACCTTATTATCAGTTCTAAATTAAACCGAAATGTCTATGGTTAAAAGGATAGTTAGCATTTGTCGACAAGGGGTCTTCCTAGTGTGACGGCTGAAAAACCTTAATTTTTCGGGAATTAAAAACTGAAACAAGTATTGTCACTTCGCACGTTCGTAACTTTATACTATCACCTTTCAAAATTATAAAAAAAAGTTATAGCGGAATAGGAGCATCGAGAAGAGAACAATATAACACTAATAATAATTCTGTATTGCACAGTAGACATTACAAAAGAAAACATGTAAGAAAATAAGGAAGAGAAGGAAATAAAGAATAATTAGAACTTATATAGCACACATAACAGTAGAAGAGTGCAAAAGGCGAGGTACAGCTATCAGCTGTTATTAATTCAACCACTTAAAACTACTTAAAACTAACACTAAAGCTGGGAATCCACCTAAAACCTAAGCTATGCTATGCTACGTTTTATAAGAATTAGCTTCGATAAATTCTTATGGAACCGTTTCCCCCAAAAGCTAAGCTAAAACATAGCATAGCATAGCTTAACTTAGCTTCCAGGTGGATTCCCGGCTTAACAGTGTACACGGTAAATAAATGTAGATAGCCAAATAACGTAATCACGAATAAAGACTAAAGTCATATCCTTCCGAATACCAGATCTGATATCCGTAATTGTATTTATCTGAAACACAAAATTCAGAAAGATTGGTACAATACTTGTTTCTTTTTTTAATTCTGGGATTGTAAATTAAGTTGTTTTCCGCCGTCACACAAGGAAGACCCCTTAATCCAGGCTTAACTCAGGTCCAACCCTGGCTGTATGTACATACATTGGTCCCTGAGATAATGAAATGCAAGGCGACGAAACACCGTCGTGAGCATACGCGCGCACGCGTATCCGAGCACGTGTGAGTGTCGCGTAACGCTGGTCGCTTACGTTTATATAATGCCAGGTGCCGGGAAAGTGAGACCATTGAATCGTCGACTGTCAAAGAGACACGCGTTCCTCAGACATCAACGACACCATGAAGCTCTACCTATCTGTTGTTCTTGTCGCCCTCGTGGCCACCCTTCTGCACTCGACTGGTAAGTAACAATAATAAGAGGTCTGAGAGTGATTTCATTCCGAAGAACGCTGCAAGTGTTATTTCATCGTCTCTTCTTCTTTTACTTTTTAATGGAATTGAATTTTTTAAAATAGTACGTTGTGGCTGAACTTTGTTGAAAAGTTAGCTGTAAATGTAGAAATATTTGGGGTGTTTGAAGGGAAATTTTTTTAATAATTCTTTTTATGGAAAGATATCTGCAGGAATCGCAAGTGTAAAGTCTCAAAAGTGAGATTTCTGGAGCCTGACCCAGAAAGTTATCATCAGTGGCTACACGAAGTTTACGTAAGCTAGCTGTTTAAAAAGCACGTGTTTCGATTATTAACAGACGTTTCGTGAAAACGATCCACTTTTAGGAAACGTATTGGATTTCATAAATAAAAATTTGAGATATCACAATTAGAAAACTTTGAACTCTATTTTGTCGAAATTTCCCTCCACAAAGTGTTCTTAAATATTTCCAACGATCTTCGGTGTTCGGAATTTAGCTTCGATTATGGATTTCTCGACGAACCCGCATTCCAAACCTGAAACAGCTGCGCATTCCTCTTTGATGGCTCCAAGATCAACGACTTTTCTTTACCGTGTCACAAGACCGTCGCGGCAAATTGAAATATTTGCGCCCCAGTGTACTCGAACCCTTCTTTTTCCTTCACTACTCTGCACTCTACCGAGTTTCTCTACTCTGTTTCTCACGAATTTGTCCTACAATCATGGGAAATTCACATATATGCGCATCACATTTTACATTAATAATGTAGGTGTCAAGTTACAACTGTAAATTCAAGACAACATAATGGTTGTTTAAAAAAATTAAAAATACACGCGTCAAGCTTTACATTAGCTACATATCTTCTCACGGTCCTCCGCCATTAACGTTTCCAAATCATTCTCGTTCCACCTAAGGCCACCTTAGGATTCTGTGGAGATCCGAAACTTTCCAAAAGATCACTTAGACGTTGATAGATTAACTATATTAAAAACCTGTTTCCAGAATATGTGACTGCAGAGTTCTGTTGGCCGGAGAATTGTCTGAATCCTAATAAGTGCGACCAAGTGTTCATCGATGGAGAATGCGCAAATCCTTGCGACACGTGCTGCAGCGTAGGTGAGTTCAATCGACATTTCAACAGCTCTGTACGTTTACTCTGAACTCGTCCATACGTCATTGAACTAATGGAAGATCTCGCGTTTAAGATTCGAAAGTTGAGAATACGTTTGTTATCGTGCAGTTGAAATACTGTGGCGTTCAATACGCTTGAAGTGTAATTTCAATAATTTCTATCAATTATTATAAACGTTCCTTATTGATATGCACGAGGTTCCGTTGAACACGGCAGAGCTTTCGTTTATTCGTGTCACGATTCAAAACACACAAGGAACGACGGTAATTATCAAACCGTAACGTAACCGTTACAGCTGGATATAGCAATTTCACGCTCGCCAGTACGGCACGCACGCAACACCATCATTTCTACTGTGCCAAATCGAATACTCTCGAGATTCACTTTTGCGCGCGGTGAATTTCGAACGACTGGCCAGCTAATTCATGCGGCACTGCCGATACTTTCACGAAGCATGCCGCTACGTCCAATCGATTCCTGAAACTGTTCGATGTCCTATTGTCCAAGCAGTTCTCCGATTCGTTCTATCATTCATACCGGAAGATTTCTTTGCTTGATGAATTGGGGAAGCTTCGGGAAACTTTGCTACCTGAAGTGTACATGAAAATAATTCTTGTAAAAATCGATACTCTTCAAGTTACCCCCAACCACCAATCTTTGATGCGATAATTATTTTCACACTGTTTTGTAGATGTAAGAAAAATATGCAACTTATGCTTAAATTTCTTTTCGATATCTCCCGAGATATTCCACGGAAAAGAAACTTCTGAATTTTTTCAAGCGGTGATTTCACACCCTGGAAAAGCACTATGTCCTCAACAAAAAATAGTTTTGTGTTAGGGATCGACTACTTTACTTGCACACAAAGTTGCAAATTTTTCTGCATTTCTACATAAGGATAATGCTACCAGTGCGTTTGACAATAGAAGAGTCGAGTATAAATCAGAAAACATGCAAATTATTTGCCATCAGTAATTCGCCAAATCCACCACTATCTCAAGACAAATGATTTCTGCTCACAGTGAAGGAGGAGCACAGAACGCACTGCCGCCACTGGGGTGGCGAATGCATGAACTCTTGCAATCCGAACCTGCAGCATCCGGTCGTCGATTGCCCACCTGACAAAGTTTGTTGCACATTAGTCTAAAGGAAGGAAAAAGAACGCTGTACAACCTGTGAATCGCTATTGTTAATGTAAGCGATTTATTACGACATCGTCTCTGGCCTGTTCGTTCATGAATGTTGCTTTTAATTAATAATGGCCAACCGAGTCACGTTAAGTTTGTTCGTAGCCAGAGTTGGGCGAAATGCAATCTAATTACAAATTGCGATTAAAATGTAATTGTGTAATTGAATACACGTTATTTTCTGTAATCGTTAATTTAGATAGTTGACAAAATTATGGTCAACTACTTAAATTAACGATTACAAAGTATTATGTGTAATCAATTAATAATTAGATTACATTTTGCCCAACTCTGTTCGAAGCACGGTAGAAAAGTGACTTAATTGATTCTAGAGGTACACAAGTACCTCGTCAGTAATCGACGAACAATAAAATCTGAGACTCGCCAGCATTTAGGGGAGAGGTGCTATAAAAGGGACAGGTTTTAAATGGGACAATTTAAATTGCCAAAATTCTAAACGCATTATATCATATACAAGTGACTTTCCTGTTTAAGGCAACACTAGTACTTACTTAGTCATTTGACGTAAACTTGACCGCGGTCTCACTTGCCAAACGATCTGTAATTCGCGATTAACGTTTTTCTGATATAAAAGGAGAAGTTTCTTTAGTTTTCTGGGGCGATTTGTGGGATAAAGTTATATACTAAATGTGAATATCTTATATCATTAAAAGAACCATTATATCAGGCAAACTTGATTGATTATTTTCTTTATTTTCAGGTTATTTTATAATATGCTCACTTATTGTCTTAAATGGGACAACATTTAACAAGTCTGAAATGGGCCGTCCGTTTCCTTTCCAGTAGCAGTGAGATTTCAATTCCTGATTCAGATTCTTGTGACGACTGTTCTGACTCGAGCATGGATTTACGAAAACGGGGAAGACTATTAACAAATAATTCTGAAGAGAGTGCTGCGTTTGCAAAGAAAACTTTGCTATTAGTAAAAACGATTGGTTCCAATGTAAAGTTTGCGGGAAATGGGTCGATGAATTGTGCGGAATAAAGGGTGTATTCAATTTTGTTTGTTGTATGTGCCATTAATGATATTTTAACAATTGATCTCATTTTTGTTCTCGTTTTGTTTATTTTCATTAACGTGTCCCTTTCCAGACGTCTGACGTCAAATTTAAGACTACCTGGCCGTGAAAGGGACATTTTCGACTTATTTGAAAATCTAAGATTTTGTTATTTTCTGTTATTATTAATGAATTTGCAATATACTTTTATTGAAGGCGAATAAATATACTTCATATCGATGCAGTTGTGTTTTAAATACCTATCGTGATATTGTCAGAAATAGACGTTAAATAAAATTGTCCATTTTATAGCACCTCTCCCCTACATGGTGAAAACGCGCACGCTGTTTACGACGAAAGGTTCTCGCGTGGCTTCTAGTAGATTTAGCTTAACGTGTGTGCGTAAGAGTGCGTAGTGTTAAACGTTAGACGAGTGGCGAGGAGAACAAGTATTTATTGTATAATAAAATATGTGTGTTAAACAGATAATTTGACGTTTACTGTTCAACCTTTTCATTCGGCAACGATTTATCGGTCGTGGTTCATTCAAGAATGGAAATCGTTGGCCTCTGCCTCGAGACTGATAGATACCTTATCGTGATATTGAACCTGTTTTCTCTGATAAAGCAGATAGTGACGTATCACCCTTGACATTTAGAGCTTTACATTAAAATAGCGGTTATACGGTGCTCCGGGTGCAAGAAATCTTTCTGTTGGAAATATTTTTCAAATAAATAATGAATAACACATTTCTGCGTATATTTTTTTATTTCTGCATTCTCAATTTTTTAAATCGATTTTAGGTACCCCTAGAACAACACTGGGGAATCGTCAGCGACCCGAGGAAATTTTAATGTTCTCTTCGGACGTGTCAATTCTTCGATCGGCGCTAGAAAATCGAACTTTCTCTTCCAAGTTTCGATTTTTTTTTTTACTGTAAACGTTAAGCGTGTGGTGGAAATATCTCCTCTAAAGATACCTAAGGAGGTATTTATGCTATCGACCGTAATTTTGAAATAAGCAATTAGTGGTTACGGCGCACTAGTTCGGTCAGTTTAACTGACTAATTGCTTATACCTAAGGAAGAATTCAAAAGAATTTGTTCGCAAAGGTAAATGACTTTTTAAACATTTAAGATTTCAATTTAAGATCGTTCGCGACCACGCAGTGTTAGATACGCTTTAAAAGTGTTACAGTGCCTTCCTCGGAGTTGGGCATTATTCGAAAAAAAGTTTAATCGAATAATCTTCGATTAAAAATTTCGAATAATCTTTGGTTAAAAATGTCAAACAATCTACGAATTAGAGTTTCGAATAAAATGAAGTGAAAACGACGTCTCGTCCTGAGGTTAAGTACTATTTTAATAACAATATTCTACTATTAAATAACATATCACAAGTAGAAAGCATGCGCCCCGAACACTTGCATAATGCTCCCTATTAAATGTGCGCAAAAAAAGCGCGCGAAACCGCGGGTATCCGCAAGGCAAACGGACTCAATAGCACATAGCACATACACGTAAACACGCGAGACGAAACAGAAATGGTTTTGCCGGTGCCCGACCGAGCTACGAGAAAACAGGTGTGAACAACTATTCCTAGCTAAAAGCCAGCGAATTCTTAGACACGTGTAAAAAAGGGGGAAAAGTATTGTAAACACAGCGAAGAAAAATACTTGCACCGCTGAGATGAGGTTTCACTTCAGTGTTCGATGATCCGACGGCAAAAAAGTGTGAACAACTAGCTCTAGAAAAAAGAGGGACGGCACCTCAGATGCGTGCGAAAAGGATATACGGCATCGTAGATGCGTGCAAGCAAGACGAGCATAGTCGTGCGTCCTTGCAGAAAAAAAGGGGGAGGCCGTGGCTCAAGTCGCGGCGGTGTTCTTTATCGTCGGTGCTCGACGGACCGAGGGGCAAAAAAGTGTAAACAAGCAGTCCCAGAAAAAGGACAGACTGTGACTTAGACGCGCGCGAGAAAGACGGGCGAAGTCAAAGACGCTTGCAAGGAAGGCGAACGAATCAGCACGTGCGCGCGAGAAGGACGAACGAAGCTGTCCGCGCGGACAAGCAAAACGTCAGGCTTCTTATTGGTTCTCGATGCTCATAGACGAAAATGTATGGACATCTAGCCCGCAGGAGAAAGAGGAGCTATGCGAGGAAGAAGGACGAGCGAAGTCGCACGTTCGACAGGAAATGTGGAGTATGAGCAGTGCGTTGAGCCTCTAGCCTCGAATATACACATACAGGAAGGTGAAGCCGTGACGAAGACATTACCCTAGTGTCCAGGGTCGATTCTTTTTTTTTTCAGAATACCACAGATACCAGGAATTGTAGAACAGTCTGAGATTGTTATCAGAGCCAGTCAACGGGTGAGTCTGTTTCGGCAAAATCATCTCTCTCTCTATCCATGTCTCTTTCTGTCTATTTCTATCTACCTTTCTCTTTCACTCGAACAGCTGATGGACTTCTTATTTACTTCTCGCGACATCAGACATACATACACTTCTCCGCAACACCTCACATACACTCACTCATACACTCAGGCTCTCGTGACCGACCTGAGTGCTCGGTTATACAGAGCAGTAGTATCTCGACAACATTCGAAATCGTTACACCTCTATTGTATCGTATCTATTCTCTCTATCTATCTCTCTCAATAAACTGTACTATTCTCAGCAATTTTTGAGTTCTCTCTATACAGAGTCACTGTTGCACTCAACCTGCGATCGCCCGTTTTGAGAGTAGAAAGCAAGCATTCTCGATGGAGAAGAAATGCGTGAACAAAGGAGGCAACGGTAGTTGATAATGCACATTTATGCTATGTTGAAAGGAAATGAACGCGAAGCGCAAGCAATTTTATTATTCAACGTTCCACTTTGTCAACTGGCGGTTACAGCTGATATTCGCGTTGAACGTTACCAGGAGTAAATGGAAAACTACGAGAAGGACGCGCAAGAGGATGATGCGAAGCAGGAAGGAACGAGGAATGGGTGGAGAGGGTACCGATCGCTCAGGGCGATGCAGGCAGGAGGTTCGATAGTGCACGAATTCACGCACACGGGATCCAGAGCGGTGTTAGTTAGCCCTCGGGGGTCACTAGCGCAGTCGCGAGCACGAGGAAAAGAGAACCAGCCGCGGGGCTTCCATCGCCCGCCATCTGAGCGCGAGATAAGAAACGGGAAGACAGTGACGCACTCGTCGATGCGGATTAACGTTGCGAACGGTTGTGTAAAATGAATAACAAGCGAAAAAGTCGCACGGCTTGGCTAGAGCGAATCTCCGGCTAACCGTGACCAAGGAGGAAATAAAGATGCGAAGAAGAAGAGATACCTTGCCCGCGGCGATACACGCGAAACATGTGACACTAAATATAGAGACACGGAGGGTTCTACCTACGCCGCAACGGAATCGTCCGAAAATAACGAAATAAATGGCCCCTGGCTATTGAATACCGAGCAGGATAATATCGTGCAAACAGTTTGAATTTAGCAGTCTTATAAAAGCAAAAATGTACGGTAATTATGGGATTTAAGGGGTTACGTCACTTTGGATTCGAAAAATGGCAGCTATCTTTAAGATTTCTTTTTGAGAAAATGATAAAGAAAATGAAAAATCTATAAGTAAGCATTTATTATACTACTATTGAAGTACACAAAACAAATTTGTTTGTTTCCTTCGAACAAAATGACGTCGCTGTGACCGATCCACCAAATTTTGATTTCACAATCGGTGGGTAGCCTGACGTCTACAATTTTCTTCCGATGCGCTTGAAACTTTGAGAGGATCTTTTCAATTTAACAATTTAATGAAACGGACAAATTTAGGTAATTGTTACGGACACTTTTATACTCATTTTTTACATAAAAATTTTTAATTTTCTTTTTCATTTTCTCCAAAAGAAATCTTAAAGATAGCTGTTACTTTGCGAATCCAAAGGGTTGTAGGCCCTTAAACCTTGTCCCTTAAAACTTTTCCAAGAATACATATTATACTATTTGCATTGAAGAAAATCAAAATTTTAATATTTGTCACCCTTAAGAAATCAGAACCAAAAACATCCATAAAAACTATGAATTTGTATCTACTACTTAGGTTTGATAGTAAAAATAAACTCGACGTATAACTGTTGAGGCAAAGTGCGGTAGGCTTACCTCGAAAAACGGCAAAATCGTTAAAAGTAATAGAGGAAATACCAAAAAAAACTAACTCAAACTAACAGCCTAAGAGAAATAAAATCAACAGTGCTGTACCTATTTTACCAACATCTCTGAAATACCGAAAGTGCGGCATCTCTCCCATAATCATCCTATGTATAGATCGTACGGGGGAAGTCACCGATAACTTTTCTTCTATAATATAAGGAGAACGGGAATATGAAGAAGAAGACGAAGAATGCGAAGTTATGATTCAAAAAAGCAGGAAGAAGATGATCAGGAAAAAGAGATATACTTCACCCGCGGGGATAGAAACGAACTTATGTGACACTAAGCAAATAGACTTCAGCAAGCACCATCGCTACAAACTCAGCATCGAAATCATTCTGAAAGTAATAAAATAAACCGATCCCTGATTACCAGCGAGCCAAGTAAAAAGAATGTAATGAGTCGTTCAGGTTCATAAAGAACCGCGCAATTATCCGCAATCCTTAATGTAAATCGCAAGAGAGTGCCTCCCCACCGACCGCTTTTTCCTTCCGCGGACGGAAAGAGGGTCATAAAGCCAGGACGCAACGAGGACGGGATTACCAAGAAGAAGAGAAAGAGCAAGGAACTACGAAAGGGTTGGAGATTACCGAGGAACGAAGGAGGAGCGCTAAACTATAACCCAGAGAGAGGAGAATTACGAGGAAGTGGACGAAGAAGAAGCAGAAGAGAACGGCGAAGGGGACGAAGAAGAAGAAGATGATGAAGAAGAGGCACACGTTGCCCGGGGCGCTGCAGGCAGATGCCAGTACGTGTACTTACATATACACACGTAAGAGCCGTTTCGGTTAGCCCCGGGGGCGGAGGCGCGGAATCATGCAGCGTAGAAGAAGAAGGAGGCCCCCTTTCCCGCTCTCCCCCGACCCCCATCGTTGTGTGGAAGTTGCCCCCGGGGGCAGACGCGGAGGTGTACCCCACCACCAAGTGCTGCGGAGCAACGGTCGTTCTGCTGCGGGCACGGAAACGAGAGGAGATAGCGGCGAGCTTCGTGCGTCCTCTGCACCCCCGCCAGCCCTCCCCCTCCCCCTCCCCGCGCCGCCCCCGAGCTCTCTGCGCGATGATGGCGAAGGGCGAGGGCACGGAGGAGGGATCCACGGCGGCCCGAGGGCACCCAGCGAGACAATACGCTCCGTGAGGCCTCCGGCGACTTCACGGCGGACCGTGCTCCTCTTCTCTCCACGCTCTTCTCTTCCTCCCAGGGCCTCTGCCCTCCATCTTCCACTCGCCGGCCCTACTGACGTATCGCGCATTCAGCCCTTCCTTCGCTCCCCAACTGCACCCTTTATCCTTCTCTGCGGACGCTGGAGAACACCTTGCCACCCTCGGCAGCTGTTTCGGAGCGAGAAGGGGTGCGCAAATTGGGAAGATTTTTGCCAGCACTCGAAGTCGAATTTCGAGTCTGCGGCGATGAGAGATCAAATAGAAGAAGTTGGGGTACGTTGGGCAGCGTCGTTGCTCGCGGGGGACCATTATCAGCGAGTCTGCTGATGAATTTCATGGGAATTCGCAAGGTTAAGCCTGGCGCTGTGTCACTGATTCATTCGAAGCTCCTAATAGAATAGCGATAGTTAACCATACGAATAGCCCCTGTGTACAAGAATATCTATCAATGGCTACCCGCGGAACTTGCCGCAAAAGGGGATAAATGAGAAAACCCCTGGGGTTGCCATCAGTGTATTTCTAGGGGGTTCGGACGGGTTCGGAAAGACGCTGTTTGCATGCAGAGACGGATGTGGGTCGAGTCCGTCGTTTCGCGGTAGATTGTAACAAGGATCCCGATTACGAGGGCAGAAGAGTTTGCCCTTGTTTCTCCTCTCCGTCTTTCGATGTAATAAAGTGCACTATGGCTCGGCTGCAGATCCTCTTGGCTGTACGGGCGCGCTATATTTGTCTTCCCTTCTTTTCCACGGCCCTCGCCCTTTCTCGCTCTCCACCTTTTCGTCCGCCTTGTATGCTCGCTTGGAGGGAGTAACGATGCCCTGGGGCGCGCCTCCGCGGCGCGGCGCGGCTCCGCGGTAACGATAAGCAACGAAATGAAATATTAATGAAGTACCTGAGCGCGCGACCATTTTTCGCGGGCGTCTCACCACCGACGCCTCGGGTGTCGAAGAAAAAGTCAGAGGAGGAGCATCCTCGTCGACAGAGAAATAGAAAACGGCCGGAGGGGGGAGGGGGAGGCTGGAGAGGTGGCGAGGGAGGGTGAAACCGCCGACGAAAGCGTGTCTCGTTGAGATAAAAATAATTGATGATCCGGTCAGATTTCTGTTCGCGTTGGTAGCCGGTAAGAGCCGTTGTAGAGCCTTCAGGGTTTCTCGTATTGGCGAGAGGTATCCGCGCGGACGACATGTGACGTTGATCGACAAACGTTAACTAACTAGGAAAAAACGCGACGGAACACTGGTGCGCCTTTTTCTTCGATCGTTTCTTACGGAGTCGCAATTACTCGGCGATATATAGATACAGCGGGTATGGATTCGTCGAGGAGAACGTGGATCGCTTGTGAAAGGGTTAATCGATCGCGATATATCATTCGAGCGCCTGCAGAGTCGTCGCGACGCGCGCTGGAACGTCAATCACCGACACGTCGGCCGCGTTTTTGCACGCGATACGTTCAGCACGTAATTAACGATCGACAGCCGGCTTTCTAGGTGGAACGAAAAATATCGGACCGACGCCGTCAAGTGGTAGAACGTCGCCCGCGATACCGTCACTCCATTGAACGGGCCGTAGTGCCCGCAAGAAGTGGAGTGACCGTTCGTTTAGTTGAACGTTTGTGGGACTAATTATGAGAGGCACGACGTGGTTTGTGTGCTTTAGTATTGCCCGGTCTATGTCGAATTGTATCTGGAATGGAATAGGAAGAAATGTGAATTGGAACCAGGTAGTGGAGCGTGACTGACAGGGGAAGGACACGAATTGTCCGACTTCGATTTTCACGTGTTTTTGCAGAATGGTAGCGGACAGATTCCTATTAATATATGTAGAATAGTAGAGTAGAGTGACTGTATTTAATATCGCCCATGTTCCTAATATTGTCACCCGCTGTATCTTGCAATGTAAGCTCTAAAATCTATCGGTTATGCGCTGAAATAGTACCTACACATATGTAGGAAGATACACTGTAATTGCAGCATTATGTGTTCAACAATTACAGAAAGAGAAGTATTTTAGTGAATTTTAATAGTGTAAACATTTATTGGACTGTCACAATTTTACATCACATTCGGAGAAGGTAAGTCTAATAATTCCGTAAATGCAAGAATATCTACTAGAAAAATTTAATTAAGGATGTACTTAAGGACTGTAATCGATTCAAATATTTTTCATAATGAAAATAGTGTTTTTCTTTAAGCAGTATGCGTATTCTCAATTCCGCCTACTGGAGAACAATGCGGTTTCGATGTAATGTTTGTTGGTGGAACGTAAAAAAAAAATATTTTAAAAATCTATATTTTTAAATTTAAACATGAATAATTTCTCTTTACTTTGAATTGAACTGCAAGCAAAAATATCAATTATTATACAATTGACAACGATTTAACTTTTGCCTGGCGATATTTATTAATCTAGACGTAGGTAAAAGTTTGCAGCGAGTAAAAGTTCGCGTCATACGAATTTTATTGTTTGAGTTGTGGCAATTGCCAATGTTGATTGACAGTGAATTGCCAATCAAGGTAGAGTCATCATTGCTGAATTGCGTAGCTGTGCTTCGTTCTGTTATCGTACAATGCGGTAAGTACGGAATTCGTTAGTTCTGATGTGATATTCTCATTTTTAAGAATCAATATTATTCCTATAAATTGATCGATAAATATTTTAGATAATATGTCGTCTGAAAGAGCTGAAATTCTTCTATTCAAAACTACTAATAGAAGTTTTCAGTTCTCCTCGCAGACAACAGGATTGATTAAACAATGGAAAAGTAGCTGTGGGGGCAAGAGTTCGCACAATGCAGTGGGGCATTCCCTCGCAAGCATTTAAAAATCAGCTTGAAGTAAATGAAGCAATGAAAAGAAAATCTGAATGAGAACGCGCAACGGAATAATTAGAAAAGCCAAGGAAAACAAGAAATAACATCTACCTCTGAAAAATTTTGAAAGGAACAAAACAAATCGGTTCCAGAAAGAGAAAGGTGCCCAACCATCAACGTCTATGGAAAAAATAATTTGTCCTCCGTGTGAAGAAGAATGCACTAATCCTCCGGAAGACTGACGATGCCTGCGCAAACTACGAAAGTGGGGTAATGTTATTTGCTATTATTGTTACCTTGATTAAAAAAAATAAATTGTGAACTATTAGTCGCTTTGCTATATATTACCTCAATTATTGTATGTAAGAAAATAAAACACTCTTGGCAAAATTTCTCGTTGGGATCTTTTACCCCGTAACATGCGAAATTGTACCTCACATATCGGATAAAAGTTCGCATTTGACAATTTTTGATAATATTTATTTTACATAAGTTGTGACCAGTAAATATACACGAAGTCACTGCTTATCGAATAATAAGAGATTGTAGTTATTTCTTACACAATGATATGACTATCAGTGTAATACAAAGGATTTTAGGAAAGTCTAAACTTTAAGTGCGCACTCTTGCCCTACAATACTACTACTACTAATAATAATATTCTACTCAGGTGTAGAGATTAAATCATTTTTAAGATATAAACAATTATAGTTCCATACCTTCATAGATTGGCGATCCGGTTGTATTAGATTGCATGCGCTCGTACACAGCCAATTGCAAGCTCCACGCCACAAAATTACTTTTATAAATATTCTGTAACATAAACCAAGTTTCTTTCCCATTCTTTATTTCCTTATTTATGTACACGATATTTGTTGAATTGTCTGCTTGAATTATTTGCATTGCATATACTTTGTTCTTAATGGGCTTGTCCTGCAAATAAATATTATTATTATTAAAAAGTAAAAAGTGCCAGTGTGAAAAACAATCATTTATTGTGTGCTCCTAGTGTCGAAACAGTTTATAAACAGTTTATATTGGAGTACATCTATCAAGGTGTGAAACTTTGATTTTTTGTATCTTAAAAATCATTGAATAGCTACACCTTCTATTTTACATGCAGGTATCATTGGGAATCTGTCTGTTATCATGTTTGTAAAAGCACGTGTAAATCGAAATCGGACACTGCGTATTCGTATCAAAGTTGAATTTGGCACTGCACTAGCGATGTGACCGATCGTAAGATTGTAGCTAACCTCAAGCAGGGCAATACCAAACTTTCCAGTGAAGTGAACGCCTTCTAAAATTGCTTTATTTAAAACATGCAGAATATCTGGTTAGAGGTTCGTAAACCCCAGGCTTTAAAGTATAATGACTTCGTTTTACAAGGAAAAATTCTATCGAATTTCTTCCTGCAGAAGAACTGAAGAATAGTGGTAAGACGAGAAGCCTCCGCAGACATGCGAGACCTCGGACATCCAGGAACCATCCATCCACCCCCGAAACAGGATACACGATAGCCCCCTCCCCCAGATCTCGACACGAACCTATAGCTAATTCAGCGAGGCCGCGGTTTCGCGAACAATGTATGAAAATAACCCATTGCACACTTTTACCACGGCGGTTCGTGTCAGCGTGGTTGCATCGCGATGAATGCGAGATACCCCGGGCAATTCCCTAATTGCAGTGAGAGGCAAACGAAGTTGGAAAGAGAGGGCGGCATGGTCACGGCGGGATGGAGAGGGAGGAGGCGACAGGGGAGAGAGAAAGGAAGGGGTGGAAAGAGAGGAGATTATCCGCTCTTCTCAGCGACGCTCCCAGCGCTCCGGAACGCTCTTTCTCCGTTTCTCCGCGATGGCTCGCGGAGCGCCGGGGCACTCTGCGCTCACCTTCCTCCTGCTCCCATCTCCGTCGACTCCCCTGGATCCGCGATCGCCTCTCCCTCTCCCTCTATCTCTCCCTTTCGCGACGTGTGCAGCCGCTTCGAAGCGCTCGAACGCCCCCGCGAGCCAACACGGGCCAGCGTCTCCTTCGTGTATCACCGTCTCGCTCGATCTTCACGATCTTCACGAGTCGCCCCGGGACTTGGCTGCCTATAAGCAGACTTCACGGACAGGAGAAAAGGGAACGGGCTGCTTTAGCAACGTTTCCTCCACCGCCTTCCTCCGCGTTCCTCATTCGCCTACCTCTTCCTCCAGTTCGTTACTCCTCCGCGTCGCCGGCTCCGCAATCGCGATAAAAAGGAATAGCGTCGCGGGACAGGGCAAGGTAACGCGCGACTTTGGGGCACCCTGCGATGGACCCACTCACAGTGGAACGAGAATGCCTTATTTATTTGGACATCGGCTAAAATTTGAAGCGCCGAAATTCTGGTCTATAGCTTCATTAAATCTTTATTAAGTGTTCGTAGCATTAGAAAACAGAAAGAAATAAACTTTATATTCACATTAGGTTTGATCCAATTTGTATATTAATCTGACTTGTATGAAAATGTCAGGCTTCTTGTCTTTCAGTTGCACCACTTTAAATTTAATTATTGCTTAAATACTATTACTTCATAAGTTCTGAATATATTTTACATATTACCGAGTATCTTATTCAGTATAAACATTCTGAATTAACTTGGATTTCTTCACTAAACAACTGAATAAAATTAAAATGCGTTGCACTCAATAATATAATAAATCAACTGGTGATTTAAAGTTTTGCTCAAAGTCGCCCAAGGTCTAAAATACCTGAACTTAATCTTTTAATGGTAAGGTTTTAAATAGTAGAAAAATTACCTGCAACTAGCCGCGATTAATAGAATAAATCTATTTTACAGTTCACGAGTTATAACACAAAATCGGAAAATAACCGGATTTTGAGGGATGAATACACGCTCTTAGAGTGAATTTTGGTAGCAAACAAAAATTGTAATTAGAAGGAAA
This sequence comes from Andrena flavipes, assembly GCA_963971345.1. Taxonomy (NCBI): domain Eukaryota; kingdom Metazoa; phylum Arthropoda; class Insecta; order Hymenoptera; family Andrenidae; genus Andrena; species Andrena flavipes. The sequence goes on along the minus strand of OZ020480.1, from coordinate 25,863,590 downwards.
TACCCTACATATTCACAAAATTTCTAAAAAAAATTTTAATTTCCGGGTTTGGGATGTTCCCTCGTTATTTGTAGAAAGCCCAGAAGGATTGCAAGGATTTTTTTCTTCCAAATCTCAGTTATTTTACTTAACACGAATATTAAAGTGTGCAAATTTCTACAGTGAAAGTCCAAACCGTTTGGAAGTAATTGCAATGTCCAGTTATTGTCTTTACGTCGGTCCCTTTAGTACTGTTTTTTTCCGTTAGTGTCCTTTATTTCAATTACATGGACAAGGACGAATACTCCGAAAGCGTCACTTGCTTGTCGCTCCAGTGTAAATATACATTCTGAAAATTCCAAATCACCATTTTATAAGTCCGTGAGGATCGAACGATTTTAGCTTGTCTAGCTGCTAATGAATGAAAATCTAAGGCAATGAAAACAGTTTGATGGAAATCGGTGGACTTTTGCATGGATACACTCCCCTTTTTATAATTCCAATTTATTTCGCAATATGCGTAATGACTGCCGCGAATTCACAATCCCTATTACCTATGCATTTCCCTGAATCAGCATCGATGGAATTATCGTATTTTCCATGCCGGTTACCTTTGACCATTCCTGATTCAAATGTGGCGTAATTATCGGAATGTATTCGGAGAGCGGTTGCCCTCCCTTGACTTGAGAAAACATCGCTTACTTTTAGAAACTGTTCTTTATTAAGTTTATTCTAAAAGAAGGTGAATATTTTTAAATTTTTAATTAAGTTGGCGCTACAAAATGAGTTCAAACAAATCCTGCTTCTGAAAGTCTCCGCTCCCCTTCTGGAAAAATGTCTGCGAACGCCCTTGGGCATTCTCCCGTATGAAAAAAAGCTTCGCATCCCGTTCACCTACAAATTGAAAGAAGAATAAAACATTTTAGAATCAACTGAGAAGTACACCTATCTCTCTTCTCATTTCTGTACCAGACTACTTTAACTTTCTACCACTCGACACATCACAATCGCAATTACAATCAGCTTATAGAACAAGGATCTTGAGGTGTTCGCATCGACTCCACTTATACCAGTCAGATGGCTCGCTTAGATCGTGTTATTGATTAAATTAACGAGAATCCACTCAGTGTATTTACATGTTATTAAGAAGTCAGATCGTAGAGAGTACCCAGCTATCTCCCGCTGCGAGCGTAATTACCGTGCGTTCAAGTTTCAACCGGACAGATAGAAAATTCAAAAGGCCGGCAAGATTAGAAGGGTTCGTAACGTAGCGTGACGCTTTAAGTAATTGACTAAGCAAAGCTTCTCGGCTCGTTCGATCACTAGCGCGTCCTTACCGTTGCCGCAGAAAAGTTCGCGCCGGGAGAAGAGCGAAACTTGTGACGGTCGCATGTAAATCTCGCCGGTGGACGTAGAAAAGTGTCGGCGCGAGCGTGGCGCGAAGGCGGCCGGGTTTAAAAGCGCGGCGTGGCCCGCCGGTGCCCGTTAATGGAGTGGTTATGGGAGAATTATTAGACGAGCGCGCGAGATTAATTGCGGTTAAGCCTCCTCGTTAAACTCACCGAACGGATTGAAATATAGCCGTCGGTGACGATAAAATAAACCGGCGTTGTTGCGCGCTGCAATTTTCCCCTCCCGTTCCTACGCGATTGTCCCCCCTTCGTCGAAATATCCCCTCGGCCTACCAACAACATTTCACATTTCACATTTCGCCCCCTTTTCTTCCCAATTCACAGGTATCTACGCTCCACAGCGACGATCCCTGGCTGCTGGCACGTCGGCCCCCGGAGATTGCCCCCACGAAATGGACCTTCCGCTCGGGAACTGGAAATTGAAGAGCGCGCCGAAGGAGAAAGAGGGGCGACGTTGACTTTCGAACAAACTGACCTCGAGCGAACTTCTCTCCGCCTTTCTCCGTGCAACTTTAACCCTCGATGCCGGGCGAGCAACGGGACCGAGGCCGACGGTTTCGTGCGACGGTTCCGTGCGACGTCCCGGCTCGCGGATTATTGGAAATTGGATCGGAGAGCGAGGGGGCCGTCGCTTAATATATGGCCGATATCAAGAACGTGAGTTATTGAAATTCATGGGGGTCATTAGCCCCTCGTCTCCTCGCATGCGAATAACAATATGCGCGCGGTTCTGCGCGAACGATTATATTTATATTCATTTTATAATGGCCGGTAAATTATTAATGCGACGCGTGAATAAAAAGTATGGTAAAAAGGAAAATTATACGTCCACTCTGCCCTTCCCCATAATAATATAATTATACGGTTCCATCCGCTCGATCCGCGAACAGGGATACGTCCCGAATTTTTATATCGATTCGACGCGTCGGCCGATCGTGACGATTCTTCACGCAACCCGCCAGTGGAATTAATGTGCAAGGGAAGAGAGAGAACGGGAGCTGGACTGCTCGCGAGATAATCAGGACCAAGGGGGGGGGGAGACGAATCGAGGAAGAACTTCGGATTCGCTTTTACCTGCGCCTGTACGCGCGAGCGCCGAGCTCCCGTACCTGGAGAATCTGGCACGATCGTTTTCTTGTAGCATAATAGCGTAATCAAGATCGTCTTGACAGCTCATTATCGTTCCTTCGGCATTAGCGTGTCTCAAATCCCGCGTATGAATTCCACCGATCCACCTTCGCAGTGTTACCATCGACGATTGGGCAATCGTCGAGCGCCGCGATAACATTGCCTCCGCTGATTCCAGGTGCATGCTGTTCCCTTTTTCAAGCACGTTCCAACTGTTCACCGAGACTGGCAAGGAAAGTTCTTCAACCTAGGAATTATAAAAATAACTTCTTTTACTCGGGGCGAAATTGACCACTGAAAATTTTTCGATTTTGTGTTGTAACTCGCGAACTGTAAGAGATAGGAAAAAAGTTTTCAGGCGAAAGTTAGTTCTTTTAATTGGGAATATCATTTGGAAACTGACAGTTCGAGAGTTATAACAAAAAATCGGAAAATAACCGAATTTTCAGGGGTCACCCCTTCGAAGTGAATTTGGGTAACAAAAAGAATTGCGTAGGTAATATCTGTATATACTCCACATATCCCCAAAGTTTCATAACTTATTGAATTTCCGGGTTGAGAAGCTTTTCTTTAGGTCAGTATCAATGAGTAGCCAGGCCCCTCACTGAAGGAAAGGTATGTTGGATGCTAAAAAACGTCATAATTGTTTTACGAAACAGACACATGGAAATTTGTAAACTTCTCAAGGATGTTAACACAGAGCTTTTGTTAGTTTTGACTGGGCAATGGAAGCTCGAAACACGTGTGCTTCAGCGACCTTATCCTGCTACATCCCGAAACCTCGCCGCCTCCAACGATGTCACCGATCTCGTGGTCCACGGAATTCCATGATTCTTCCATACCCGTGAACGATATCCGCGACGCTCACGGTTCCGTGAAGGCAGAAGGGCCCCGCAGGCGCTTAATAAACGTTATTGGCGGGGGCCCGGTCGCGCTAGGTGGGAGTTAAGGCCCAGAGCACATCCCACGGCCATCTATGGGAGCCGCCTGCCTTTCTCAGGGAGCGTTCTCCGCCTTACGTAAGCGGGCGAAGGTGAGACGAGGACACGGCCGACGGTGGAGGTGGGACAGCCTGGCGATGGAAGAAAGAGGAAAGCGCGGGGCGAAGGAGAGTAAAAAAAAGGGGCATCGCAGACGAAGAGAAGGAGCCCGGGGGCTGTCTGGAATCTTCTCAAAATGATTCACAGCCTCCGGTAATTTACATTCGCTTGCGTGGGTGATCGTCCGGGGGATCGGGGGGAGGGGGAGGGGCGGTGGGTGGGGGGGGGGGCCGCCGGCCGTACTCTTCTCTTTGCCGACTGCCATCGAAAAGGTTAAACATACACCCACAAGAGGTCACGTAACCAGCGAAGAGAAAGACCGTTCGAGCTGCCTCCCTTCGTCCCCCGGCCACGGTGGCATACATGCGCGCGGTGCATGTGCAGCGTTACGTACGAGAGCAGGAGACAAGAAGAGGAAAGGGTAGGATGCATCCTGCGCTCCCTGGCTTCGTGGCACCGACCGCTGGGAATTATGTATTCACTTGGGGCTTTTTGCGCGGCGATCGCCGTGGCTTTTAGCGATGCGCGGCGTTCGACGGGGGTCTCGAGACCTTCGGTCTTCCTGCTCGCTTGATTCCGGATTCTGGATTCGAACTATGTCCCTCGTAGGTCAACGCGGGTACACGAGTAGCTAGTTCAGGCTGTTTCGTTCTTGTTAGATGCGAGAGGAAACTTTAACTATTAGCCCCGTTACGCACTTGCGACAAGCTAGCGACGACCACGGGGTGTACGGGAATATATGAGTTCGAAAACACTTGGTCGCGGCGGGTAACAAAGGTTTCTGGTCTCTTGTCGACCAAGTTGCCGGCAACTTGTCGCAAGTGCGTAATGGGAATTAAGGTTTCTCTTAGGCGAGGTGCCTTTTCATCTCGTCAAAAATCGGATTTTTTCTTTTTATATATTTTCATAGACTGATGTTTTAGATATATTATAAATCAAGTTCGATGTGAAATTTCGGAAGAGTTGTAGGTATTTGAGTGGAACCACCCAGGTAGCGCGAGGCAGCGAGGCGCGGCGACTCGACCGATCGCAGCTGAAATATACTTTTCATTACAGTGGCCCTAAAAACTCGCGCTACGTTCAACCAATTCATTTCCAATTTTGCATGTAGAATCGTAATAAGATTCCACATCGTCCTACGAGGGATTTTTTTATTCTGATTCCCCGTTTATTATTTATAAAGAAAAAAGATGGACATTTCTCTTAGAAAAATCTAACATTACCTTTGATTTTTCACTATTTCTTCAGTTTTTTAAATTCAAATTTTATAAGAAAATTTTACTGTTTTTGATTTCAAGAGACTTTCGGATATGTATCCATAACTTCCGAAAAGCAATAATTTTTTGACTGAAACTTTTTTTTAAGTAGTTCATAATACTATGTAAAGATAGTAAAAAACGGTGAATCTTCATCAAGCAGTTGACTTGTAAAAAAATCCACAAAGTATACACATTTCCGAGGGTTCAAACTGTATACCCCCTTCAGGGGGTAATGAACTATTTCAGCTTCGAAAAAGTCGATTATTTATTTTTTACTGATTCTGAAAGTCTTATCCTTTATGAACATTTTAAACAAAAATTCATGAAGAAATTCAAATAATTGTAGAAGTTATAACAGCGAACGTAATTAAGTAACGGCCCCGCAGAGTGGTATTGGCATAGGCAACTTAACTTTGAAGCTGTTTTCAGACACGGTACACACCCATAACTCTTGAACCAATAAATATTTTCACTTGAAACTTTTACTGGACGTGTAGAATTCCTTCCTCTACAGAGTGGAATTTCCGCATCAACTTTGGATGTTTCTAAAACATTTTATAATTGATTAAAGGCGGTTTTTACCGTAAAAATGTGGGGAAAAAATTGATTCGTGCGTAGCTTCCACAATTTTTGTTCAAATTCATCGGCAAAGTTCTACTCTGTAGATTTTGGTGTATAAACTACTCAAACCAAAGCATTTTGCTCTCAGATGTGGCCACTTGAATATTGTTTCATCTAAAGAAATAAATGTAACCTTATATTCGTAACGGTATACTAAACAAAATATTTATGATGTGAAATTCCCCACATAATAATAATCTGCAAGCAATTTAAAATTAAGATAATCATGCACATGGCCAAAAACAGTGCAATGGCCACAAACGGTTCTCTTTATCTACTCTACACCACCTGCAGCGGCGCACCGTACGGATCCATCTTCAACGATTAATAATATCGACAATTTCATACATTCCAACGATTTTTTATGGGTAATTACTCGCAAACATACCCACAATAAATTGTGAAAAGCACGACTACGAAGATAATTTGGTACCAAAGTAATTTAGAGTCAAAGAAACTAACGATTTCACGTATCCAATAGTCCACTACCCCCTTAAACGTGAAAGATACAAGCATCTCCGTGGGAAGCTCGATAGACGACGATCATCGTTACGCAGCAGCCAGCAAGGAAACGTCTGACATTCGACTTGGCTCGCAATTAGCGAAACGAAATTAGTTACGCGCGCGAGGGACGTCTGGCGCGCCTGTCCGCATCCAGGGACAAAGAATTCCGCGGGAATGACCAAGCGTCAATTACGATTTTTGCCGTGACGGTGACGCCGAAACGGACAGCCGCGTGGGAGCGGGGACGTGCTTGATTGCGACGAGGAGACCGATAAGCGTCTGAATAAAGCGTCGGTTTCAGTGGCGTCCGGCCGAGTGTGACGCTTTACAGCGGCGTATCTCAGCGCGTTTGACAATGCGCCCACGCGTTCGCGGCTGTTTTCCCGCACGCCGCCGAAACATTTGCATATCAATGAGAAGCGACGCGTACACGTGCCCGCGCGTACGAGAAACGTGTCTTCGATTTAATTGCCCGGACCCCGCGGATGATTTCTGTTCCGACTCGCGCAACAAAGCCGTACCTGCGAGGGGACGGAAGAAGAGGAGCCCGAAGGGTTGAGGAGGACGGAGGGGGTAGGTAAGGAAGGAAAGGGACAGAGGTACGGACAGGCGAGGAGGCTCTAGCCTTGGGCACGACACGACCCGTTTCAAAGACACGTAGGGCCAAACCGGAGGGCAAGGCGGAGGGACGGGGGGAGGGAGAGGCTTCTCCCTAAAATATGTGGACCCACGGGCAACACTCGGACTTCTCCTCGTTACATCCTGCTGGACGCCCCGGGCATATACTGGTCCGCCATGCCGTGCCACTCTGTATATCGTATGATACAAAAACATCACATTATTCTCTTCTTTCTTCATCCTGAATCGTTGTCTCTATCCTCTTCCCCCTCCATCCACCGCATCTACCTCTTTTCTTGCTCTCCTCTTCGCGGACCGAAGCGAGAACGCCGCCGGGCATGTGACCACCATTATATGCCTCCCTTCTTAGTCCTCTTTCTCGACCTCTGCTTCTTGTTCTTCTTCTTCTTCTTCTTCTGCTTCTTCTTCGTCCTCCTGCTCCAAAGGAGCGCAAGCGTCCACCGATATCCTTCCTCCTTCGCGCCCATCCCTCTTCGTCGCCCGTCCGTGTCTCGACAAAGATTCCACGACGGATTACGCATTCGATGAGCGATTCGGAATGCCCGTCGCGAGCTCGCCAATTAATTATGCCCGCGACACGGGACGGTTTTTAAAAGGTCTCGAGCCAGTTTCACGGTTTCTAGAAAGGATCGTGGCGATGCAGAAGGTGGAGGATCCGGAGTGGGTCGCTGGGTATGACCTTGTCGCTGGGGATTTATAGCCCCCACCTTTTGAATCGCTCGGGGTATTAACGAACAGTGGTCGAAACTTATTCCGATGTAATATCTGGACTTCCTTTGTGGGTATTCAAGAATTTATCGAGGAGTGTGGAAATGGCACTATTAAAAGCTCATGGCTGCGAAGACCATCCGAGTACATGCGTGATATCTCTGACAAGATATTAACGGGCTTCAAGTATGAATATTAAAGATACTGTTTTAAGCATGCAGGCGACACGCAAGTGCCTTTTAATCATTTCTAAAACTCGTATATTCGATATCTAGACAGACATGAATATTGTATACGCCATAAATCTGTAGAGCGAGGAAAAGGCAAATTCTGAAGTGCGTGATAAATTCCCCGCCGGTGTACACGATTCCATAAAACTAGCGGTAAACGGTGTTCCTTTTAGTCCATTAGAAAGATAACGCGACGAGCGAGTGAAAGCGCGATGCAACCTCCGAGACGATCAGAGCTGGCTTTTCTCCCTTCCAATCTCCGTTGAAATCTATAGGGGAATCTGGCGACCAAGTAGATCGACCGATCCATCCATCATTTATAGACAGAAGTTGATTTGACGTTTAGGGGGGTACACTCGCCTCTTGCCACTCACCGAGGAATTCATTCAACGTTATCCGTCTAAATAGTCTCTAAATCATCTCGTTGACATCATTTGTGTGTTTCTACGGGCGGGATTATCAATCAACGGTATAAAATCGTGTTGAAAGAGCTGCCGAGACTCGAGGATCCCTTTGCGTCCACAATTCATGAAACTGGATAGATACCTACGTCTGAGTCAAACGTACTAGATCTACTTAAGTGCAGTGCCGTATTTAGGACGGCTAGGAATAATGTGATACTTGGGAATTTTTTTCTAAGAGACTGTTAAGCGGATCTTTTCCAAACTTTCCGGGTATTGTAGTTCACGTTCAAACAATGAAAATTAATTTTTACGTTACAAAGTGTTCGGTAAAAATGGAAATATAAATTGGCGATTGTAAGGGTGGCCCCATTTCTTTCCTGAAATAAAAAAGCCAAGGATTTTCTTATTTCCAGTATAATTACATTGTCGATGAACCTAACAAATGAAAAAGAAGTTAAAACTTGGCAAATTGGTGAGACTTGAAAGAAAAAGTGACGATTCTGCTCCACGATATTTCGTACTATTTATGGAAAAAGAGTTCTTCAATTGAATTTATTTATCAACGTCTTAGGTTCATCGAAAATTTAATTATACTAGAAATAAGAAAATCCTTGGTTTTTTATTTCAGGGAAGAAATCAGACCACCATTACAATCCCCAATTTGCAACCCCCTTCGCGCGAGTCCTAACGAACGTGTTCATATATCTCCATTTCTACCGAACACTTTATAACGTAAAAATTAATTTTTATTATTTGAACGTGGACTAAAATACCCTGAAAGTTTGGAAAAGATCTGCTTAAGAGTTTCTTAGAAAAAATCCCAAGAATCATCCTATTCCTAGCGTCCTAAATAAGGCTCCCCCCTTAACTCTAACACAGTCCATTTGCACGGAGTTCTGGCTCACGGTTGACTCATACAATGCACTCTTAATGCAATCTAATCATGTCAGTCAATTCCTCCCTGATTTATTTACAGAATACAGTGCCACTATAGCCATTAAAAAACCAGACCAGCAAGACTTCCCTAAACCTCTCTGCGATGCCAGAAACATTAAAGAGTTAAAGACACCATCGTCCGCGAGAATTACCGTGCTATTACGCAGAGCACTTTCGCGATTCTCCGAAGGATCTCGAGCGCGGAACGAAGACCTGTCGTCGATCCACAAGGATCCGTTCCCGATACACCCTTAATGCATTCGTTCAATTTCACGTGGCGGACACGGTCGGTAGGCGCCCGACCGGATAATCAGGGCCGCGGGACCGCCGCAAAAAGCCGGCGACAAAAACGTCACCGCGGACGTTGATCAAGCGGACATTTCGAGTGAGCCTCGGAATGGCGAAGCGGACCCGCGCACAACCCCCTTCCCCGCGCACCCCTGTGGCCCGTTTGCGCGGACCGTTCGAACGTACACGAGCGTCACTTTGTCCCTGACGAAGTTAGCGTTTACGTATGCGAGGCAGCATCGTCCGGTGGGTTTGGAACTGCCCGGGGCATTCTGGAACGATGTTGTCGGCCGTGGCCGTTTTAGCCCCGGGCGCCACGAATACGACAGACACCGGAGCCGAAGCCGAGGCTTGGTTCCCTTTATATCGGCCCTCGCCAACTGCCCCATTATTCTCGATGGCCGATGGCCAATCGTATCGGCGAAGTACCAACTGTAACTTTACGAGGACGAAGGCTCCGACGTGCGGCCGGGGCCCTCGCTTGGAAAAGCTCCAGGTGCCCGGTGGCCGAGGCGCCCCCGAGAATCCCCGCTCAAACCTTCCATCCGTGTTATTTCGTTCGTTGTTTCTCTTTCCCCGGGCGAGTGGAATTCCCTTTCGGGGCGAGCGTCGCGGCGCGGCCGATGCTGGGGAGAATCGCCCGTTTCGCGGTCGTTGCCGATGGAATTCACTGTGATCCGCTCGAGTGGGTATTTGCTATTTGTTTCTGTAATTCCTGACGAAATGGGTGTTTATAGAAGTTTTTTTTATTGATTTTGAAGATTGTTTGGCATGGCGCAGAGATGAGAAAAATATTATTTTAAATAAACAATTGAGTTTCAATAAAACACTTTAAAAGAATTTTATTCGAGAGTCGTTGAATAAAAATAATTTGGGTTATTTTTAATTCGAAGCGCTTCCAATCACTTTTTTAATCGATGGCAACGCATGATTTTTTTATTCGACGGGAATTCATTTTACTGAAACGGAATTTTTTATTTTTCATCGTATCAATATGAAAGTGACAACAATGGCTTCCTTGCATTCTCGCGAGTAAATTGACAACAAGATTATTTAAATTGGACTACTTTTAACGAAACGGGCTTACAATCCTGAAAATTAATTTTATGCCTAATATCGTTAATTATAGTTAAAATTATGTCAGGTTTGGTATCACATTCATTGGGAAAACACAAGGAGACGATTGATGTCACTTTCGTGCAGGTTCGATCAAAGGCTCTCGAGGCTCGCCCAAAGTTATTCTAACTTCGAATAACTTTCGAATGAAAATACGACTGAAACTAAAAAAATCATTTGAAGCTTAAAATGAATTCCCGCCGAATAAAAAAATCATGCGTTCCCGTCGAACGAATCCCGTCGAATAAAAAAGTGATTTGAGGCGCTTAGAATAAAAATAACCCAAATTATTTTTATTCGACGACTAATAAAAATAAAGCCTCTTTTATTTGATATATTAGTTAAATAATTTTTTATTTGAATAATGCCCATCTCTGTTGTGCCGCACAATTTCTTTGCCCTTTGGATACCAGCTGCATCCAGAAGCGACAGTCAGGCCGCTACATTGTAAGGACGCACCGTTGAGCGATCCTCGAGCAGGATAATTTATACAGCGTGCAATTACTCGAACTCCCCTGGGAGAGGTAAAAAGGTAAACGAACGGGTAAGTACGAAGCCCTGGCATACCGCGCATACTAAATATCTCATTAGTTAACTCGACGGAGGATTCGCAGATTATTGTTATTATTACAACGTTAAGTGTGAGGCCGTATGGACAGGAGCGGCATAGACGGCGGGCCGTTTATCTAAATCGCGCATCGCGCGAAATTATTTTTCGAGGTGGAAGAATTGCTCCATCCAACGTGGACTCGTCGATCCTCTGGTCGTAATTTATCGCGTATTTTTATCCCCGCTGGTTAATAGTTGCCTTCCATCCTCTACTTCTCCCTCGATTCTGCAAATAACGTCGAGGAAATCAAATATATGCCGCCCTGGATTCAGGGCTTCTCAAAACACCCTTTTAATAAAAGTTAAACAATTCTACTTTTGCGCCGTATGACGGGGGTGCTTCACGCAAAAAGCACAGAACATCACTGATTTCACCGATGATGTTTATAAACAATATTCCTCAGTTTCTCATAAGAACCGCATGGTAGAAATTAATAAATTCTCCTTTTGCATCCGAGTGCTCCTGTCATTGACGCCCTTGCCATCAAGTTTATAGAGAGACTCGTGATAAGTGTGCCAAAACTACAGAATATCCTCGTTATAGTCCCGTTTTTACCATGCGTAGTACGCCCGGTGACTATCCCCACCATTTCCTGGAATCCTTCGGTCGAGAGTGAGAGAACGAAAGAGTCGACGGCAACTTCGTGTCAACTGTTTCGTTCCCTCTCTTATCGGCTCTTGGGTTTTCTCACTCGAGGCATCGGCCGCACGGAATAGTCTTAGAGCATATACTACTTTAAGGGAATAGTGTCCGCATCGCGTCGTTCGCCCGCCGCCAGCCCCGTTCGTCGAGTTTATAACGAGAAATTACTGTAGACACTCCCACTTTTTCGCGTATAACTTCTAAAGTACAAGGGACAGAAAATAATGTTTCGTGCAAAAGTTTAATGCTGAACTAAGCGCTACAAACTTGAATTAACAAAATTTTTAAAAAATATTTTTTCCGTCAGCAACTTTTTTAAACTCTTTTCAAAATTGAATTAACTCAAGTTTGCGGCGTTTATTGTACCATTAAACTTTTATTTGAAATTTCTTTACTGTCATTTGCACTTTAGGAGTTCAACTCGAAAAAGTGGAAGGGCCTATTTGACTTAGAGGTCAGTTTTCACATCCTTAAAGGGCGATAGGGTACGAATGAAACATACTACTCTTGTCTCGAGTCACTCCGTAAACCCACAAAGTTGCGTTCCAATCAATGAATGCGACTTCGCGATGTTCCCTTGTTAGTGCGTTCCGCGGGCATTGGAAATGGCCCTTTACGCGCGTCGATCACGAAAGCATCGCCTTCCGCGACGGCTGAGGTCATTCTACGGTCCCGATCAAATACCGATGTGTAATCCCAAGAAGATCGACGTAATGGGGAACTCGCTCGCGCAAAAAGGACTACACGCATAGCTGGTACCGGCGCACATCCGATGAAGATCTCTAGCCCGGCGCAGCCGTGAAGGCTGAGCGCGCCCCGGGCGTTTATCAAAAGCCCGCGAGGCACGCTGCGGAAAGCCGGGTGCGCGCGGTCGTTGATGCTGGAGGAGGACGAGCGCGATAATCTAAATTAAAGAAGCTAGACATCGGATTAAAGGATCGGGGACCCGGGGAGGCGGGACGCGATACCTCGGGCGGGCAGCGATATGAAGTTGTATCGTTGATTAAATTCCATTTGCATCGCAACAAAGTTGCCGGGACGATCATCTTGGGTCGGACGGCTCGGGCGAATAAAATCGGGATTCCACGGGGAACGGGGCCCGCGAGCAGCTCGAGGATCACGGCGGATCCAGGAATAGAATCGCGACCCTGATTAGCGGGCGAGGCGGGTGGGAGAGAGAGAGAGAGAGGGGGGACGCCGCTGGAAATAATGATGAACGAGAATCGAGATGACCGCGAGGCATTCGAAGGGGGTTGAAGCCAATTGACACGGCGGGCGAGGCGGAGGGGTGACCTCGAGGCTGGGCGAAGAGGATTGCAAGCTCAGGGCGCTTACCAAAACGCCGCGAGCTGGCGCGGCGGGGAAGCTGGGAGGGGGGAGAAGGACGACGTCGATGTAGCCGCGGATGGTGGTGGTGGAGCTGGCGGTGGTCCGTGGTGGAAGTAGCGCGAACGCTCCGACTCCGGCGAAGACGCTTCAGTCCCATTAAGGCTGCGGTGGAGCGCGGCTCGCGCTCGTTTCACTCCTCGAAAGAAGACACGTGAACCGCGACCACGTGGATCTGTGCGCGATCAACCAGCACGAGCTTGCCGCGAAAGCTCCACGCTGGCTCGAATCAAGTGTTGACTAGTTTCTCTGGTGCGAACGAACGTTGGGGGATTCTATATCGGCAGCCGTGGACGCGAGAACCGTCAACCTGGAGCCCACGTGTCAGAAACGGTGAGCTTCTTTGCGATTTTCTTTTTCAAAACGGTCGTAAGCCATCTGGGGAAGTTTGGTTTTGAAAGTAACCGTATCTTTATTTTGGGATTGGCGGAATGGCACGGTTTGAATCTAGATTTAAGCCTTGGTGTGTCTGTTGACTTATGTGGAAAGGTAATTGCTATTTTGGAGGAACTCGGTGTATCTAAACCTCGCTGAATTCTTTCCAAAGTTTGAGATTGCTACCACTTTTTATAGCGTGAAGGGACGTCTTCTGATATGCCAATTGAATCGTTGACTCGGCGTGCTTATTCGAGGTCTTAGAATCTAGGTGGCAAGAAATTATGCACCTGATATCCACATTCGCTTTGTTGTGTCCAAGTTTTAAGTCTACAGATAGTATAAGGTTTTAGAATTTTTGACGCGAGCAACTTTTGCAGCAGATTCGTTTCTGGCCCACTGTAAACACTCCAAAACGTGTTTGTATATGGTCTCTGACGATACCTGATCGAGATAATGAATAAGGTCGTACAGAATATACAAAGCTTCGCATCTGTCTATATATTTTGGATAATCACCTTGTACACAGAAAAACAAAAAATAAGTATCCGCAAAATTGATAAAAACAACAATACTAAAGATTCTACGAAAGAACTGAAGCACAAGAATTCAAAGCACTTGCCATATAATTATTTGCATAAAATTGAAGAAAAGCCAGTTTACATCAAATAGATTAAAATAGACCACACAAAATTGCATAAAATACTTTATACACTTTCCACTATAAAATCTCCTGCTATAAAACACAACCTCCTCCGTGAAACCATTAATCTGGAAATCATAAACTCGACCTAGGAAGCCAGAAAAAATAATAGAGAATCTATAAATACCGAAGCAGTAGTAAAGCAATCAGAGTTGCAGGGGAGCGTTCGTCCGCTGACGATTTATATCTAATCAGTCGTTTTACTTTCGCGCCGATTGCACGGTAATTAACCGGCTGGCGAACAATTTATCGTGGCTAGACATAGTTAGCAGATAACGCGCAGCCTCTCTCCACATCGTGCCACCACTTTAATACTCGTTCGACGAGGTTAAACGAGTCTTTAGGGATATTTTATGCAGTGCGCAGCTTTCACGAGTCACAGATCGTCCGAAAGCATCTCCCCGTCTAAAAAATACACATCCTCCTCTTGAGACACGATCCAAACCTACGGTGAAAAAGATCGAACCGCTACTTGCGCTGTTTTCCTCGAACTGGCTGTCGAAATATCGCGTGACGGATCCGCCGTACGTGCGTGGAAATGGCAGCGGAATACTTTCTAATTACCGTTGCTCCCTGGATGTAAACTGTCCTCGTAATAACGGCTCCACATGTAAATGACACTCGAGACGAATCGAACTGTGATGAAAAACAAAACCCACGTCACGGAACATGTAGGGACATGGAACGATAGTATTTCGAGCGGGGGGGGGATTTGGGTATAGACTAAGTAGGCTGCAGCCTAGGACGGCAAATTTTGAGGAGCAACAAATTTTAGGAATCTTCAAATTGGGGGAGCGACAAATTAAAATTTGTCCCTAAAGGGAGCTGCAAATTTGGAGCGGAAAATTTTGGGGACCGATTGGGGAGCCAAAAATTTTAGGAAGGAGCAAATTTTGTGGAGCGGAAAATTTTGAGGAGCTGTAAATTTAGGGGAGCGGCAAATTGTGGGGAGTGAAAAATTTTGGGGGCCGACAAATTTTAGGGAGCTGCAAATTGAAGGAGTGGAAAATTTTGGAGAGCGGAAATTTTGGGGAGTGGAAAATTTTGGGGACCAACAAATTTTAGAGAGTGGAAAATTTTGGGGACCAACAAATTTTAGAGAGTGGAAAATTTTGGGGATCAACAAATTTTGGGAAGCGGCAAATTTGGGGTTGTAAATTTGTAGGAGCGGCAAATTTTGAGGAGTGGAAAATATAGGGGAGCGGAAAATTTTGAAAGAAAGCAATTGGAAAGGGGGTAAACACAAAGGCTTGAAAGAACTTTAAAAGCAATTCATTTCTTTTTCATATAGCCAATTTTCACATAGCGAATAACTAATATGTGAATTGCCATTTTAAATTAATTTTGAAATTACCTTGACTCTTATAAATTAAAATATTTCAAGATATTTCGCGGCAGACGCTTTTAACCTAGAGGCGCCAAATCTCCAAATCCACCCCTGATTTCGAGTCATCGATTATATTCACGATGATTCTATCATTATTATTATTACTCCCGTGAGCCAATGCGCGTTCCTCTCGGCCGAAGAATGCGTGGAAAAGGAGCGCAAGAAACGCGTCCACGGTGTCGAGATGATGACCTCGCGACTTCGCAGCGCGGAGGAAAAAGCGTAATCAATTCGCAATATTTGTGCCCGCCCACGGAGACTCGCACGGTCGCTGAAACGCGAAGACACAATGAAATTGCTCAATCCGAGACCGCATTCCGGCGTCATCGAACAATGCTCGTGATCAATTATGTATCCTCCGGTTACAACGCGACGACATATAACGCGGGGACGCGCGGAATCCGCTTTCGAGGACTATCGGGGTACGGTAATCCGAGAGGACAGACCTCAGCTACGTCCATCATGCTTTCGAAAATTCATTCCGCCTCTTTTCATGCACTTTTGTGCAACCACGGAGGCGTTCGAAGCTTGGATACCTATATATTACGTAGGAAAAACCGGGTAAGTTGATATGTTTTTCAGTTTCCAATTCTTTTCATTTTTATTTGAATTAATTACTGAGTTCTGCTGTAAACCCTTCTTAGCAAATATCATTCAACGTGATTGTCTATTTGAAAATTTACTTCGAGTTCGAGCAGCCATTACGAACTGCACAGAAATAAAACGCCTAACGTAAACACATGGTAAATCATTATAAGGGACTAAAGTTGCTTAATAATTAAGCTACTCCGAAATTCGAGCCCTCAGCTTGGTTGGAATGAGACGACCCGAGTTTAACTTATTCAGTTTGTATTTCCAAACAACTTGAGCAGCTTTACTAAATACCATCAAGCAGTAGGTACATACCTGCTTGATAATTTAATTCCCCGCGGGTTCAGCGTCGCGCCTCAACAGTGCCTGACAAACATCGCCGGTCAATTTCCCATGGAGACATCGTAATTCTCGTAGGTACCCCGTATTCTTCTCCGACACGCAATACCTGTCTTCTGACGAACAAATTACGGTACACCCGTCCACCTTTCCTCAAATGCCCATATAGTACCCGCTTTACGAGCCGGGCAACGGGGATAAAATCATCGGCCGTGTAAATTTCGAATTTCACGTCTCGCGTGGTCGGCCGCGATCCCTGTTATCCCGACGAGAGGGGACGTGTCCCGAAGAGGAGAAAAAAGAGGAGACACGGGATCGCGGAAAGCTCTCGTACAAAGCGGCCCGTGATCGTCGCGAGTTACGAGAAGCTCCGCGGCGACACGGCTCTTAAATTTTCTCGCGTGAGCCGGCCCCGAGAGTTGCGGGGGGAAACGATCGAGGCGTATCGGGGCCCCCTCGATGCCCAGGGATCAACTGGCGACACGCTGCTCCGTCCGATGAACTATGGAAAGCCGTGTAAACGCGCGGCGTTCCAGTTCGTTAAGGCACGGAACGCCTGATATAATTATTGCCCTGTCACCTTGCAGACGAGCATCCGTGACAAACCGAGGTAACGGTTCGCCTTTGAAGCCCACGCGAGGGTATCGGGACTCGTGCATCCGCGGCAGAAAATGACGAAACGGGGAGGCGGATTTATCTCCTGCCACGGGAATCCGCGTGTTCTCCGTGCTCGAGCACGCGTGTCCCTTTAGTGGGATCCATTAATTTCACCGCGACCAGGAAGACTAGTAATGCGGAGTTTCGATGGTTTATTTACAATGTTGCGGGCGATTAATTTTCGAATGAGTCGATAGGGAAGAGCGTTTCTCGTGTGGGAATGACGGCGGGGTAGGCAGGTTTCGTATGGAAAGAAGTCTTAATTTTACGGATATGTTTGTAGATAAGATTAGTGGCAATGATACTCGATACAGCTCTCTGATGCCGCTACATTGGTATCTAAAGTACTGTAATATTAACTACTCTGAGAATCCTGTCGTTGTTTTAATGTAGCTTTATGTTGTACCACTTTCCCCTGGAAGTATTGGGGTAAGGACATGTAATATGGAAAACCTGATTTCTAAAGCTTGGCAAAAGTAGGGAAATTTGTTTGTTGTTTTTTTTGATAAAAGTAACACGAAGGTACGAAGGAACTATTTAATACATAATCATATTTACATAGCCAAATGTACAAAAATCCAATTGTTTTGCAATTATTAGTAAGGAAAGTGAAAATCGGCCGTTCGAAAAATTATATCTAATATGGAGCACCTAGGATATTTGTAAAGAAAACTGAAAAATCTTTACTTTTTTGTTTACTTAAAATGAAGATATATTAGGTAGAAGATAGAAATAAACAAATATAAATAATTTTTGGAATTTATTCCTGCCTTCTGCGTCTCCTACGCGTTGGGCACGTGAATAGCTATATCTACTCCAAGTCATTTCAGAAGGAACTTACAACAGACAAGTTCAGACCTGTGAAACAAGCTACTATTGGCTATACCCCAAACAAACGCTCCCTCGGAGCCAATGAGCTCATTCTACATGCGCGAAATCAGTTCCTTCTAAAATGACTTGGAGTATAGGTTACGTTGAAAAACAGTCTCGGACGGAACTTCGCCTCTGCTTTTGCCGATGCTACCTTCCCTTTGTTGTCCTCTTTTTATGTTGTGCAATAAAGACGCTTAATAATAATAATAATAATAATAATAATAATACGTCGGAAGCCCCAAATTCTTCACGGGCTCACTGAAAGCAGCTGGTCCACTTTTCATTGTCATCATTTTTATAATTACCATCGCAAAATATGTATTCTTAAGAATTTGCATCCGCAAATTAAGAATTATACTAAGAAGAAAACTATTGTTGAATAATCACGAATAGAAGAAAATAACTTTATTGCTAAACTATTGTTGAATAATCAAGAACACACATATTTTATGATAAATTATACTAAAATAATACTTTGTAACTTACCTTTACTGTAATAGTTAACTGTTCGATACACTTTTCAGAAATTTTTACACACCGCGCAAAATATAAACGTTTCTCTTTCAATTGTGCATGGACTGATGCTCAATTGTCAGTATCATCGTCTGTTGTCTTGCTTTTACAAAGGGGGAAAATGCATTACACATATCCCGACAGTTATTGTCTGGGTATGCGGGTCTCACCTTCAGGGTGGAACGAAATATAGGGGAAAAATATTTTTTTACCATTTGTGACTTCTAATAGTGGGCGAATGTTGCCTTTTATAATAGTATTTAAGCTATCATAGTTTGAACATGATCAATAAATTTTTTAAGGTGCCGCAAGCCTTTCAAAAATTAATATTTCAGTAAATATTAGTGTTTCTAAAATTAATATTTTAATAAATATTAATATTTCTAAAATTAATATTTCAATAAATATTAATATTTCTAAAATTTATATTTCAGTAAATATTAATATTTTAAGGACTTGCGGCAGCTCAAAAAATTTGTTGATCACGTTCAAACTTTGGCAGCCCTACTATTATAAAAGGAAACTTTTGCCCGCTGTTAGAAGTCATGAATAATAAAAAAATAATTTTACGCCTATATTTCGTTCCACCCTACTCACCGCGGTTTGACGGTATACCCACTAAAAACCCCCTCTGACGTGGCCTCCTTTCTGCCCCCTTGACGGTACCCGGGACGTCTGTCGTATTACCTCGGGTACCGCTTATCGTCTATTGTGTCTAGAGATCTAAAAGTAGTACACACGATTGCCTGAACGAGTTCGTTATTTCATTATCGTTACGAAATTCCACATTACGAACCGTTCCATATTACCTGCATTTACCCTATATTTTTCCACAATGTACTACATTGTTTTATTTGGCCGTAAAGTACTATATTTTCCTGAAAAAAAGTTGGCAACCCTAAATCTACCCGTGATACGTATTATTACTGAATCTCAAATCTGTAATACCTTAGCATTTCTTCAGGATTGCCTTGATCAAATGATACCTACATACTTCGCTATCAAACCTGCCAGCTGCATTCTGAAGCTTCTTTAAACTAACAAATTACTGCAATGCTTTTGCTATACGTAATTATGCAAGGAATCGTTTATCTACTGTCGTTAGCATGATAACATTGTTTCTCATGCATACACCTATGTACTGTAACAGCACAGTGCATTGAATTATTATTATTCATCATGTCATTAAATACGTTTCATTCGAATAATACTGCCGATATTGTGGACCTGTCGCAATGCCATTGAATTCGTCGCGACGGGACCTGGATCTTCCTAATTAGCAGGCAACTACACCAGCTGACGCAACACGCGTTGGTAGCGATTCCGTGACCGCACAATGCGCGCATCCCCCTCGATTCCACCTTTCATTTCATATTTACACACTCTCGTAGCGCCTCGCGAATCCCATGATCGACGAGCCGCTGACTCCGATCCTCTCCGCGTACATTCTATCGTCTGGAATCGCGCGCGCGATTTCGTGCAGGCGCACAGGGTGCGAGGGTGGAAAACAGACGCGACAGAGGGACGGGATAAAGAAGGTACAGGGGGGGGGGGAAACGTTTTTTTTTCATTGAATTTCCGCGGGATATCCAGTTCATTTGAAATAACAGAAGGAATTTCGCGGCAGCGACGGCTCGAAATCGGAAAATACCAGATACGGTGGAAAAGTTTTCAAAGCAGTTAGCGGCGGCGGTGGTGGTGGACGTGTACTGATAGCAGGAGAAGAAGGAGGGCAGGGAGGAGAAGGCCAGGGGGTGCAGCACCGCCAGCATTTCAGAGCGGATGTGGAAGGGATGTGGACTCTGTGGAAATTGTGCTGGGGTAGGAAAACCGGGGGTTGGAAACTGACCCGGGGGATCGCCTCCGGCGCAGACGAGCTCTGCAGTTGCCGTAATTAGAACCGAGCGCCCCGGGCGCCTAGCCGAGGGCTGACGAGTCTCCTGCGGACCGAAATTATTCATGAAGCCGCGCCACCCACGGCGAAATTTTCCCGTAAATATTTTCCCTTGTCCGAGATATCGGGCCCGCGATTCACGTGTCCACGGATAGACGGGGAGTTTTACGTTCCTGGGATATCTACGAAATTCTATTTTTCAACGAGAAATCCCTCCGCGCTTTAGAAACTTAATTTGGAAAAGTATTACCGAAGAGAGTGGTTTCCTTTGGTTACTGTGATGATCTTAGAAGTAAATATGTTATTAGGGGTTTCTAAAATTCTGGTTGCAAAACTTACTAGACCATGCAAATTCTATAGAGAGGATCTATAGCCTTTGGGGTTGATTTCTCAAGGATCGTGGTGATCTGCCTAGGTCTTCTTGTGTCCAAACATGCATTCGTGCGTGGAAGGACTTAAACAATGTAAATATGTCGGTCCTCGATGCGCCGGTAGAAGAAATTGTTGCGAGGGTGCATGTTCCTGCAAGGCTGTTTTGGAGGAAAACAAGGTTTACGCTTGCGGAGAGATCAGGGTAGTAGAACAATCACGTTTCGGATCTCAAAGGTGCACAGTGACTTTGTACACGCTTTAGGCACTTGTCATATGAATATACTTTAGAATTTTAGCAGCGAGATATATTTTACTTGCAAAAGTATCGAGCACACACCCGTTGATTTTTATGAGACAGCAAATTTGCAGAAAAGTGAAAAATATTTGACAAGTATTTTTTGTTATTGGTAGTCGTCCACGTCGGAGGGGTGAAAAGAGACCCTAAAGGGGGCGGAAGCATATTTTCTAGAATATCTCAAAATCTACCTATTAGAACCTTTTAAAAAAAAAAATTCTAATAATTAGACGTACCTAGAATAAATTTCTTTTTTTAAAGTATGCTCGTTTTAAAGGTGAATTCAGCCCCCTGCCTAGTTTTTGGAAATTTTCAGAACATATGTTTTCGAACCACGACTTTACGGGCTGTTTTCACCCCTTCAACCTGGACGATTCCCGATTCATTATTCTGCAAAACTGCGAAGTCTCATCAAAATCGGCGTGTGCAGGTTCCATATGTTTCCTTTTTAGTGTTCTGGTTGTATTGCTTATAACATACTGCAGGCATAATTGAAATAATGGTTTGTCTTCTATAGATATACTTTCACATTCATTCGGTACAAATATGAGGCTCGATTATAGCTGTTGCTAAACTGGTGCAAATAAGGTCATGCACAGTTATTTGCGTGGCGCGTCCTGTGCAATTAATTAGGAATTGCGAAAGAGCTGCTTAAACATGGGTCGGATTTGTCGATTATTTGAGGTTGCTAGATAAAATTGCAAAAAATGAAATCCACGCAAAGGAAACGACAGTGCTTGGGCCGTTAAAGCCAATCTCGACTGTTAGCTCGGAGGAGGACTACGATTTTCATGACCATTACCGCGTGTTTGACGATCGTAATTAGAGGGAGATTTTAATCGCCTGTACCGCGATAAACCAATTTCTTTTTCTATCTACCAGGTTCTACGATTGAAGTGAAAATGAATAGAAACGTACTGTGACTTTATTTAAGATCCTACTTAAGTAATAACTAATGTAATATCACGTCTGTTATCTGGCGACGATTATAATCTTCCATACAACTCCACAGAAGTGCGACGAGAGTGCTGTAATCAACCAAACAAAATTGCACACATTCTCTGCAAATATTCACCCCTTCAAACACTTACCAATCAATTAGAAACCGAAGCACACGCTTTCATGCAGCCTTCACCCAGAAGTGGATTATTGCTAATTTGCTACATAAATAAAAAACGATTTGTTTTGAAAGTTATCACGTGTCTCTGTGTTTACAATTTCCAATTTCTTTCCTTCAATCTTGTCGCTCCCCCAACATTTGTCGCTCCCCCAAAATTTACCGCTCCCCAAAATTTGACGCCCCCCAAAATTTGTTGCTCCCTCAAATTTGCCGCTACCCAGAATTTGTCGCTCCCCAAAATTTGTCGCTCTCCAGAATTTGCCACTTCCCAAACTTTGTCCCTCTCCAATGCTTATTGCACCCACAAATTTGATGGTCCTCAAAATTTGCCGCTGGTCAGAATTTGTCGCTCTCGAAAATCTGCCGCTTCTCAATATTTACCATTCCCAAAATTGATCACTCCCGAAATTTGTTACTCCCCAAAATCTGCCGCTCCCCAAAACTTGTTGCACTCAAAAATTTGTTGGTCTTCAAAATTTGCCGCTAGTCAAAATTGATCACTCCCCAGAATTTGTCGCTCCCCAAAATTTGCCACTTCCCAAAACTTACCGCTCCCAAAATTTATCACTCCCCGAACTTTGTTATTCCCCAAAATTTGCCACCCCCAAAATTTGCCACTCCCCAAAATTTGCCCCCTCCCCCCCAAATTTGCCGCCCTAGGCTGCAGCCTACTTAGCTGTACCCAAATCCACCGCTGCCCACACCGCGCCATACCAGCGAACTCACGACCACCGGCCAAACGACATTCTACCCGGCTCATCCACCGCACTCGTTATCGCAATAACATCCTCTGAAACCGTACGGTCCGCGACACGGTAGCTCGGCCTCTCCGTCACCGAGATCTTCATCTAATTAAATACACGACCGATAGTAGCCACGTGACAGCGTCTGCCAAGAAGTCTCGCCCGGAAAGTCACCACAGCATCAGCAGATCCATCGCCGCGCGGGAAACACGCGCACCTGGTTTGCCAGGGCATTGGTGTAACGCTGCGTGTCGCAAGAGGCGCGCGTTGCCGCGCATGAAATTCCTATCTCGGCCAGTGCGAGCGCGGCCCGCAAACGCGTCTCGGTCAGAGTTTCCGTCTCGTAGGGTAAGTAGGTGAGGTAAGTGGTGGGAATGGGCGAGGATGAAATGGAGCAAGACATGCATTGGCGCGTGTCGGGAGTGCCTCCTCGGCACTCTCCGCGAGTGCAGGCTTGGGCCCCGGTGCTGTTACGTGGGCAGCCGCGTTAGCTGAATACCCGAGAACGGCGGGCCCCAAGTAACCACGCGTGCAACCGCTCTCGTAGGCAGGCAGGCGTGTAAGCCGGCCGCGACGCATTGCCACCAGGCACGACGGGGCGGAGAGAGATTTACGCCGCGGCCAAACTCGTACCGAACGGGAGAGAGAAATCTCGTGCGGCCAGCCGTTTCTGTAGCCCCGTGTACCGGCCTGATCGTACACGACCGAACCACGGAAAAATCCGACTGGCGGATTTATCCGGCGATAAAGGCGACCGCGACTGGATGAGACGGGGTTTCAGACGATCGGGCTTTCTGGAGCCGACACAGGTTGATAGAATTATGTCCCATTGCTGAGGCGATAAACTTCGGGCCGGGGGTGCTGTTGTTGTGTGGGGAAATGTGCTTTAGAGCAAGGGGATTGTGGGGGATTACTCCTTCGCTGGCGTTCGGAGGAGTCAGTTGTGGAACTGGTAGATTGCAGTTGCGTGGTGATGAGGGTTGGTTAAGTTGGATGCGTCGTAGGGAGGATAGTTTATAAGTCTTTTTATATGTTAAGGGGTTACGTTCACTTAGAGGTCCGGAAAGAGCATACAAGTTCAGGAGTTCTTTTGCCGATGCATCTGAAAGCAAAAAATTCAAATAGGTTTTAAAAATATATAACTTCCAGAAGTACCTTACGTTCTCACATTTTTAAATTTTGCTTTCAATTTTTCAATAATGGAAATACCTGCAAAGAAATAAAAATTTCACTGAAATACCATATTTACAACTTCAAACTGTCGCCCTCTTTTGCCAAAGTACAATATTAAAATTCGGAGACCGTCAGGTACTTCTGAAAGTTATTCCTCTTTAAAACCTATTTGAATTTTTGCTATGAGATGCATCGTTTGGCCTAGGGAATGTCCACCAGAAAATGTTTAAAAAATAACTCATATCCAAGCCGATATCTCCTTTAGTTAATAATATCTCATGAAAATTTAGAATAATATATAATTAAAAGATGTATCTTTTAGTAGAAAAACATTTTGTATGATTTTCATTTATACTTTTCCCCAAAAAAACTCCTGAACTTGTATGCTTTTTCCGGACCTCTAGGTTGGTATAACCCCTTAAGGGATATTTGGTGTACGGAACTTTTTACGATACCAATTGTAGTTTTACCAGAAAGGTGGCAAAGGGTCATACATTACCAAAGGAAAATAGGTTTACTAAAAAAAAAACAAGTACCTAATATAGGTATTTTTAATTTTAATAAAAACTTTGTTTCTATAAAGCGTACGATCTTTTGCACTGACCTGATACAATCATATGAGGAGGTGCGTTCTGATATTTATCGGCAAAATATGAAGTATTGAGTGTAGAAGTTCAGGGCTTATGCGTGATCAAGGACATCAAAATCTTAATATATAAAGCAGAAAGCTTCTATATGTTTGTATGTTTGTCACCTAAGAAGTTTCGAACGATAAACTCTGGGATCACGAAATGTGCCTCAGCTCATTATGCTTGACTAATCCTGACGAATGCGACTATTAAAAAAAAAAAACTAAAAAAAAAATTTTATAATATCGGAATCTAAATTGCGGGCGAAGCCGAGTAGTAAAACTAGTTAGTTATAAGTAATAGAAAAATTCAGATCCTCAATATTAATTTCACAAAGAAAGTAGGTACCCATGAACAATCTAGAATATCTCTATCATTCGTTCATTCATCTCCCAAACGAAGTCCCCTCCAGCGAAGCGATCAACTAATTTTCCTCCCAAAAATAGGTACATTCACATGGTTCAAGAAATCCCCCACAGTACTGATTTAGGGTAAAGGCAGGTAATATGGAACATCTGATTTCTAAAGCCTGTCAAAAGTAGAGGAATTTCTTTTTTTTTAATAAAACTGACATGAGGGGATATAGGAACTAATGCGTAATCAAATTTGTATAGCCAAATGTAAAAATATCCAATTGTTTTGCAATGATATTAAAAAAACTGAAATGAGTGAAAATCGGACGTTGGAAAAATGGGTCCTAGTACGGAACACCTAGGAAATTTGTAAAGAAAACTCAAAAATCTTTACTTCTTTTACTAAAAATGAAGATTTATTAAGTAGAAGATTCAAATAAATAAATATACAGCATTTTTGGAACTTATTCCTGCTTTTTGCGTCTCCTTCACGTTGGGTACATGAATAATGCGTCGGGAACTCCACATTTTTCGTGTATCCACCGAAAGCAGCGAATACATTGGGTCTACTTTTCATTGTCATTATTTTTATAATTTCCATCGCAAAATAAGCATTTCGCATCATCGTCATTATCAACTTCATCTATGTTACTCGATATGTTCCATATTACGTACACACATGTTCCGACAAGAAATTAAGAATTATACTAAGAAGAAACCAACTTTATTGGTAAACTATTGTTGAATAAGCAAGAACAGATATATATTTAATAACAAATTATATAAAAATAATACTTTGTAATATACCTTCACGACAATATTTGACTGTTTGATGCACTTTTCAATAACTTTTACACCTCACAAAAAATATAAACGTTTCTCTTTCAATGATGGATGCCCGACTGATGTTCAATATAAAGTATCATCGTCTATTGTGTCTAAGGATCCAGTATACACGATTGCCTTAAGAGTTCGTTATTTCTTTATCGAAATATTATGAAATTTCATATTACGTGCCGTTCCATATTACCTGTCTTTACCCTAATTAATAGCACAGTACAGCATGACCCACGCACCCCAAATACCTAGAACCTGTAATCGGTAAGAGATAGTTGATCGAAGGATACCCGTTGAAACACACACAGACAATATGTGCATTCAGAGTCCCGATGGCTGAGGCTTCCCAGACGAGTGCCAAGGCGCACTGAGAGTCGCGGAAAGATTTACATCGTGGCCAGTTTATGCATATGCACGCCGCAGTGCCTGAACACGCACACACGTGCGCGTTTGCACGAACTGCCTGCGTGGCTGATGAAAAACAGAGGAGGCCTCGAAGAATTTATTCGCCAATAAAAAGGACTTGCCGTAGGCGACGCGGACAGTTAGGATCCTAGATTTCGGGTAAAAATACAGTCGCAGTGACGCAGATAAATTTTCACAGGAGAATAACGACCGTTTGATAAAGTTGACGCGATTAAATTTATCTATACAAGCATCAGGGGACACGCTAGCTGCGTGCGACTCGATTGCGCGAATCTGATGAACGTTCGGGGCTTTCGATTGGTATTCCATGAACCGTCATTGAAGTCACTTGAATTACGGCGAGCCGACGATCTTATCTAATAGATTTAAAGTTGAACAGGGACACCATTAGTCAATCGCATTTCCCTTCGAATACTCAGCCTGCAGCCATGGTGTTTCTATGTAAAAATCGCGAATAGCAATCTGATTCTTTTATGCCTAATGGCGAATGTGAAAAATAGAAATAGTAAGGGGGTTGAGTTCAAAGGTTGCATGAAGTTCAGTAACGATTTTTACGCATAACGGTAGCCTTTGGAGAAGTAACCTTAAACTCGAGAGAGTAGTTAGCTTCGTAAAGTCTGTTTTCGCACACGGGACCAATCTACCCTCTAATAATTCGCTGTAACTCGGCGATCGACTGTTGTAATCCGTTTTATCGTGCACAGTCAGTGGGCCATTAGAATAACTTTGCCTGCACGTCGGGTTACGTGGCTAAAATAATAGTCGTATTACTTGCTAAACTACCTCCGACAGTGTTACGCTAAAGCCAGCAGTTCAATTTTCATTAAACTTCCCCTTGTTCCTTTCCTTCCTTTCCTGGATCTTAAAACTACCAATCAGGTTACTTTTCCTTAAAGGCAGCAAGTTGAAAATGGTACAAGAGCGACAAATTGTATCGATCGAAGCAGAAGAGGTCTGAAATATCCGAAATAAGATTGACCAAGGAAATTCGAATGAAAGTTTTTACCCTTTTAAGGGATCAGTCCACTGTGGCGGTTTGAAAAATGAAGCTATTTTTAAAGATTCTTTTCTTCGTAGATACAACATATAATGCAATAAATCTGTTTGGTATTTTTTAAGCTGCTCTTATATTTTACCAAAAAGTTAAAAGAATTTTTTTAATTTGTTTTAAAACTTTAAACGCGATTATCTCAAGACAACATTTTTTCAACTAGTGCAGATGATTGCAAAAAAACTATTTGATCAATTAGTTTGAAATTTTTACATGTTATTCTCAGCACTCCAGTGGTTATGGCTGGGACCAGGATTATTTTTACTGATAAAAAATTAACAAAATGACGAATGTTTAAAATTTAAGTGTTGAAATACGGTGAATTTTTCAATCATTTTGCCTTGTAAAAACCTTGTAAAAAGTATGAAATGGTTAATCGATAAAGGTTTCCGTAGTCCCGGCCATAGCCACTGAAGTGCTGAATAACGTGTACACAAATTTCACACTAATTGATCAAATAGTTTTCTTGCAATCACCTGCACCAGTTGACAAAATGTTGTTTTGAGATAATCGCGTTTAAAGTTTTAAAACAAATTAAAAAAATTCTTTCAATAGCTTAATAAATATCAAAACCATTTATTTTATTATATGTTGTATCTACGAAGAAAAGAATCTTTAAAAATAGCTTCATTTTTCGAAACATAAAAAGTAAACAATTCTTATTTCTATTTAAAGAAAAATAGATTTTCTTCGATGCAGCGTACATGTTTTTACATATTTTAATTGGTCAATTTTTATAAACCTCCAAAGCCGAACTATTTCAGTAAACAAAAAGAAATTTCTTCGCAAAGCCATTTCCTCATTTTTTAAAATTAATCAAAAATCGTAAACTAATACTTTACCCAAATTTTAAGCAAAAATTTATAGCGATTTAAATTACAAATCAGATTTTAATAAGATATATAAATCTGGCTGCCATATTACCACCCCTCCCTCTAACCCCTTAACCGCCGCATCAATTTCAAAGATTGAGAAGTAATTGAGATTGATCATCTTAATCAAGCTATTCAGTGACCCGTCGAGACTGTACCGAGAGCACAAGCAGCTGGGCATCACGTCGCGGTGGATAGCGCGCGTTCGTTGCGCAGAAGAAAAGGACGCGTGTTTTCGAGTGGCCTTAATGGAACATCGATTGCTCAACGACGCGAAGTACTCTCGAATGATGTATCGCCGGTTAATTGAAGCTCCTCTAAACGAGAATTAAGCGACACAGGCACTGCCGCGCACTGAAAGGATGAGCCGGGGCTACGTGGCAGGCCACGGCATCGATAAATTTCAGGCTACCTACGTAAGTGTTCGTGGTAACTGCGAGCGCAAGCCAAACCGGTCGGCACGCGCTTCGACCATCCGCTATTCAAGCTCGTGCATGCACCAAAGAACGGAGCCACTCGCCTTCTCTCATCCTCCCTGCTCGCCTTTTTACCCGGACCCCTACCCCCTCCCCTCTGCGCCCCCTTGCGCTTTCTCCCCGCGCGCCAGCAGCCAACAGACACGCGGGCCCCTTTTTATTCCGCGACGTACAGGTAATCGCGTTTCGACGGGACAATGAACACGCGACACACCCTTGTCTCAGATGTTCTTCAGCGTCCACCTTCGACGACACTGCGTGCCTCCGTCGTGTTAAGCTTTTTCTGTGACTCTCCTCTCGGGTGGCACGCGCTGGTATTCGCGTTTCAACCTTGGAACAACCCGATCAACCGTGTTCGATAGAGATGGATGGACGGGTTTCAGTTGGGATTTTTGTTGGGTTTTACGAGCCTCGGGTGTTGCGTAGAATGTGAGAATTGTATTGATTCTTCGGGAAATATTGTGGTATATAATAGCGGCTGCTTGGATTCAACTTCTAATGCGGTGGTGACTGATTTAAGATGGACTTGAATTTCCCGTATTGTTTTCTGTGTTCCATTAATCACTAGGGGAGACCGTGGCTAGTTGACTAATTTTTAACATCTCTAATTTTTATAAATAGACCATTGGTATCTTGTTGACTTGCTGCTTACCTACCAAAAGTTTACAAATTTCATTAGGTATACAGGCTTAATTTTGAAAATCATTTTAATTGAAACTAGGGTGTAGTTTTTATTGTATTTAGCGTAGTGAGACGAATAAGTCAACAAACCCTGGCTGCGGGGTTAGTTGACTAATATAATGGGGGTAGCTGACTTGACATTTACTTTTCAGTTTTAACCTAATTCCATCAATATAGTATACGAAACGCATACCTATGTATACTACGACCAATAAATTTCTTTAATTTTTTTTCCCTCCTCCAGGGTGTTATTTTTTTACTAATTGTCATGGTGTTCGATACGGTAATTATTTTGAACTTGTTTGTTATAGTGTATTTGGAAGGCCTGAGAGTTTGAAGGGAGGATAGGGTGTACCTAAAACTGGTAGGGGTGAGTTTGGAAGAATTTGCGGTGGGGGAAGTGGACTTGAGCAGCTAAATTCTTTTCCTTGACTGCATCTTGAGGATAAAAATGCAATTTTTAGGGGTATTCCTAGGTTTAGTCAAGTAACCCCTTCCGACATTGTTAACGTGTTAAGGGCCGTACGTACAAAACCTCCACGTATTACGTCTCCACAAAATACTAATGAAAAAATATCAAGCAGTACTTAGTGGACAAAAATTCATAAATAGTCGAAACAAAAATATTTACTTTCCACCGACCTCTTTAGATTTTTCATTGTCACTAATAGAATACGCAGGTTTTTGTCACGGCAACACATTAAATGGCAGCTGGTCATTCATATGCTTCAATATCGCGAATCGCAGCACTATTTATTCCATAATACAACAATTAAAGGAAATTAGTCAACTACCCTTGTTAGTCAATTAGCCCCGATCTCCCCTACTATTATTAGGAAAGCAAGAATTTCGATACGCCAAGTGTTTTAAAACGATTTTATTCAGCTTCGATCCTCTGTTTGTATATTTGTTTCCATGGTTCAAATCTGGCAACACAGATTTAACCCACTTCCAACTATCCAATTGTCTTGAAACTGGAATCTCTGCAGGCGTGTATAGATTGGATGGCAATACAGTATCAAAAAAAAATTAACCCCGAACGGGTGAAAAATTACCCAATCACCAATAAATATAACCCATAACCACAAATCCAAACGATTTAAAATCAGCCACTCGCGTTCTTTACCAAAACGACAAATCGTAATGCGATTTCAAATTAAATCAAAGATATTTCTAAAGAAGTCTCAGCTGCGAAATATAAATCCATAAACATTAATAACTAGAAAATAAAGAATATATAAAAAAAAATTATGTTAAACGATATTATTAAAAATGCACTAAAAACTAAAAAATAATTATTTCCTTGTACTGCCGTTTCGATGTTGTTTTTCAGTTGAAATAAAATCGTGGAGCAGGGTATCTCACAACAAATTCATTCCAACGCTTGATGCTTTATTAAATTGATTCATATTCTGTTATCAAAAATCCAGCTCCACGATTTTATTTCAACTGAAAAACACCATCAAAATTATTTTCTTGTTTTTAGTGCATTTTTAATAAAATCGTTTTTCAATTTTTTTGAACACTGAATTTTCACTTAATCGATTAATAAATACTCATTCGGAATGTTTGATGGGATCCGGACGACCTACTTTCAATAGTTTGGCAACTTACCACCACAGCGCTGAAATCTAAGCCACGCCTCCACTAAGTTTCCCAATAGACAATCTAAATGTCCGACTTGTTGGAAGAACGTTCTTTACTGCCTTTGTATTAATATCAAATACGGTTTGTAACAGATAGAACACGAAATTCATATGACTTACCTATAGTAGGCGAAAAAAAGAACCTCCTGCTGGGACTCGAACCTGCTATCCTCGAGTGCCCTGCGTTACTGTGCAGTCGCGTTACAAATTCCCCCAGCATCAACTTTCCGATGTTACACTTTCACGAACTCTGCGAATACCCAAACTAACGAGGCGTCAAAATAAGCCATTCCCAAACGCCGAATGCCTACATACAATTCTATGTAACTTACTTAGAGTGTTGCAGCGACGCCTAGGCTAGAATTCCCCTAGCTGTTCGTTGAAGGGAATCACTTACGCCGAATGACTTCTCTAAAGATAACATTCTTAATCCAAGCTCCGTGCCATCGTCGTTTTGCATTCTCCCTCGGAACCCTCGGCTCCCGAAGGACCCGCCGTCCTTGCCTACACGCGACAACTTCCCATCCCGTTCTCCTTCTTTCCTCATCGCTACCTTCTCTTCTTCATTACACCACATCCTGGCGTGCAGGTTGCACGGCGAGCCAAGAAGGCTTCATCCATCTCGCGAAAGCACCGCCGCTTATTAAACCTGGTAATAACTACCGTGCCGTTCCCCACGTCCGATCTTCAATCAGCGGACCTAACGAGTTACTCGCGGAGTGGCGGATGTGGGTCAGCACGAAAGCTTCAACGGAGGAAGTTCTGCAGCGGCGAAGGACGTTGCCCGCCCGCGCGTCCTTCACGTCACGAGGACCTGCCGTTGAAATCATGACGTTGATGATAATTAACCGTCGATTTTGACGATTTTCACCCACAACCCAATTCTCCGCGCAGCGAGGATTAGCAGCGACGTTAGCGCTGGATGAAGCTCCAGGGAAACGCACGTCATTTTCCATCGTGATCCCTATTTATTTTGGTAGGGACCATAAATTATAGAATACAGCAGTGACGTATTTAAGCAAAAAGGCCCAAGTCGGAAAACGTTCCGAGGGGCCCATTTATTCGAGAAAATGAAGAGTAGTTTATTAACCGGTTAACTGCAAATGTATCATATTTGATAAAAAAAAATCTGGCCAATTCTGATTATGTATCATATATGATCAAATGGAATAACTTTTTTGATTTTCAAACGATTTAAAATGAAATTTGGTGTGTAATAGTTTTTGGGGTCGCTGAATCTGAATTTGGCATTGGAATTGTAAAATTCAAAATGGCAGACTCAAAATGGCCGACCCAAAATTCCTGCCAAATATTAAAATATTATCGGCATTTAGAAAAATTGTATATTAGGGTTTTTGGGGTCGCTGAATCTGAATTTGGCATTGGAATTTTAAATTTCAATATGACAGACACTATATGGCCGAACCAAAATGACTAGCGAATTGTTGGGATTTGTATAAATTATTTGTACTGTATTCAATTTCATAAATAAGCTTTTACTCCTGTACTTAGCTGGTGAAAATTCCCCGACCCCAGAGTGTACCGGATTATATGTAGACAAGAAAAGTTCACAAATAAAAAATGTTTAAATAAAAAAGGTTTAGTAAAGAATTGAAAAAACTCACCCCTAAATCCTATTTTTAGGGGTTAGGGATGTCAGATGAAAAAAACAACCCCCGGAATCCATTCAGCGACGTAAAAAAAACCCTGTATACCAAATTTTCTGTGATTCAGTTAATTTTCCGATGTTGCCAGTTTGGGCACCAACAGTAAAAAAGCCGTGCCTGTTAACCGGTTAAATCGGGCGAGGTGTTCGAATAAAATCATAATTTCTTTTTTGTTCATCATCCGCCCGTTAAATTCGTCAGTGGAAAACAGAACAGCGGAATGCAAAATTTGAAATATGGGTTCGTTTTCCGAACTTTATGCAACACAGTGATCTCTACCTACCCAAGAATTAGAAATTTTTCTAATCTTTGTTACCAGCCCTGTTTACATTTTTACAACACACGCATTGAATTCAATTCCCCGGGAGTAACTACATCCGCCGAAGCGTCTGAAACGGAAGCTGAAGTGCAAGGTAAAGTCCGCCAGCATCAACTCGGAGCAAACTGTCGGTGTATCTTATTTAACCAATCGCGTTTCTTTCGCGACGAAGGCAAGTTGCAGCGTAGCTCGCCCGCTAAATGGGCCAGCTCGTTCGAGATAGAGTCGATCGGTTGCCATTCCGAATCCCGTAACTCATAAAGTGAAATCCACCCGTGGACGGGTGAACGGGACACGCGATCCTTCTAAGACCGCCTTAGCGTCGAGAGGCGAAACGCTGGTAGCCGGTGAGTCGTTTTAATCGGCGATAAATTCGATCGATCGGTCGCGTGCATTCCAGCGCAGTGATTCCTTGGACGACAGCGGGGGAAGAGGGAGAGGAACGCGCGCAAAAACGGAGATCTCGGTCATTTTCACGCGCCACTGAGCCGCACGGAGGCGGTATAATGTACAAACGATTCAATCGTCCTGCGCTCCAGTTTCCATGCCAATCGTCGCACCTGCGAGAGGGAGAGCCGCGAAAATCCGCAACCGGCGAGTACGTGACGGATTAGCATAATGTCCGCGACTTTAAAGCGCGCCCGTTTCACCAGCCGCGCCGAATTCCCGCTGAATAACGATGGGTCGCGGAGTAATTTCCCCGGGAAGGACGTTTGCGATTCCACCGCGTCGGTACCTGGATCGTTAATGTCCCCGTGAGCTGCCCCTTTGTCCATGGCCGCCAGACGCGCGTGCCGTGTCTTGGAAATTTATGGCTCGGTAAAATTCACGTGCACCGCGGAATTATGGGCGAGCGTGAATGATGGATAATCCAAATTGAAGGGAATAATTTTGTGGAACGACTTGGAAGCGTGCTCCTGTTCGAAATTCATCTTTCAATTTGATGTATTATACCTGGGACTGTTTGAAGCACCACATCCGGTTAAGTGGCGTTTATTGCGAATGAAAATTTACTCGAATAAATTCTTAAAATCTTGAAATTTCTAAATTCTGAATTCTTAAGAATTTGTTGGAATAAAAATTTCTTCGAATGGGTAAAAAGGGTATTTATGGATGATTCTCCAATTGTTTCTTAAGCGATGCAACGAGAATAAGTACGCGCGATTTAAAACTGGAAGAAAAAGTGACGAGACATGATTGCAACAACTGGTAGTCGATCGTAATCGGCACAATTAAAGGCTTCGTGCAATGAAACAGCGAACTCACGCACAGCTGCATATTAAGAGCAGACAAGCTGACAGTCGAAACACGATGGAGCTTGGAAATCAATGCAAATGAAATGCAGAGGGGAAGTTAATGAGATACAAGTGTTTCGCGCAACGTCCACCGCTAAGTACGCGTTTATAGCTCCTCGACCGTCCGGCATTAATGAAAATTCGCTAATGATCGACAGATGTGGGTACTTATTGCGCGCTCATTTTTCGTTTTTCAAGTATTATCGCATTGATTTACAATCCGTTCAATTTCAATGATACACCGTGAATAGTCCCTCCCATAGCTATAAAGCGATCAAAAGCTGCCGTAAATTAAATAACGATTGTAGGGGAAAGAGAGTCGACCGAACAGGTGCTTGGATCGGGAATAAAAGAACCGGGATTTTTCGCTTTCCAACACCAACAAAGGAATTTAGGCAGGAAATTCAGAAAATTATGCAACTTTGTGTGTAAGTAGAGTACTTGATTCATAATAGAAAGTTATTTTTTGTTATAGTGCGGTTTTAGGAAATGAAATCACCCCTTGAAAAATATAGAATTTTCTTTTTCGTGGAGAGATGTCGAAAAGAAGTTTAAATAAACATTACATCTTTTTTTATATCTACAAAACTGAGTAAAAATAATTATTAAATTAAGGATTGGTGGTGAAGGTAACTTGTAAAGAATGGATTTCTCGATAATTATTTTTACGCAGTTTTGTAGTTATAAGAAGAAAATGCAACTTTTGTTTAAACTTCTTTTCGATATCTCTCACCGCTCTCGAGATATTCCACGAAAAAGAAAACTCCATGTTTTTCAGGGGATGATTTCACCCCCTGAAACCGCGCTACGGCACCAACAAAAAATAGCTTTCAGTCACGGATCAACTACTCTACTTGCACACAGAGTTGCATAATGTTCTGAATTTCCTGGTTGCCTAACTTCCCTTGTCAGCTCTCCAAGATTAAATCCCGAGTGCGCCACTGGTAGTAGACACTAGTAGCCAAGATAAATATTTATGCGAAACTTATATGAATGGGATATCAGTGCGCAGGGATAAGGGTGCACGCGGGCGAGACCGTGAAACGAAGCAGCAAGTGTTCGCCATTATGCTACTCCTCGAGTGGTAAACCAGCCTCCTTCGTACGCCCACGTGATTTTATGCTCTTCAAGGCTCATCAAGAGCGAAATCCATTGTACTCGCGCGCGTGTATGCTGCGGTGCCTTCTTAATTGAATTGGCAGTGGAAAATATGAGGAATGCGGAATGCCTTGTAGCCACAGAAATACAAGAAGATTCAGAGATGTGGCAGAATGTACTAAATTGCGATGAACGATGGAATTCTCCTAAGAGAACTAGAAATCTGTTTTTAATGTAACCAGAAGCTTGTAATCAGGCAGCCGTCACGTTCCAATAATCGATCGGCTAGCAGGGAGAAAGTCACGAAGAAACGCATTCCACTGGACAAATATAGCGCGATCGAATATCAAATATTCTCAGCAGACAAGATATCAGACTTATTAAAACCAACATATAGCATTACTTGCCACTTCGAGCAGAAAGAAAAGTGTGTTTCCCAGTGGCGTGTTTGAGAAAAAAGGCACAGATGGTATTTTTCAGAAAAATGAAGAGGTACCTAGTTTACTAAAAGCAGGTTAAGTGTATTTGTTTCTGAAAAGGAAATATAGTTTGGACAAAATTGTAATTTTTGGTGGAAGCTGCCTTTTCCCCTAGCAAACTTTGGTTGCACATCTCCGCGGCATTAAGTATTCACGAAGGCAACAGTATTAGTCTCATAAAACGGTCTAAGAAGCTCGTCTACAGAAGGGTCAACGACGATACAGACGGAAGAAATGACCTTGCGTGTTCGCGTTGCTCGGTGTGGAACGAACGCCTCGCCAAGTAACGTGCTTCCTCGCAGCGGAAAAAGCTTTCGCGAGATTGCCCCCCGAGCGAGAGAAGTCTCGACTTCTGGCACCCGACGCGCGCCCCTGGGCGTTCAAATAATACTATCCGCGAAAGAAAATGAGGCACTCTCGAATTTGCATTCGCAGCAGCCGCGGGCCACGAGTGTCCTCAGCGCTCTGCACTCGGCTCGGTTTCTTGTACGATTGCTCTGCCAACGAGTCCGGGAGGTGTGCGCCGCGCGTTCGAGAGCCAAGCCCCGAGTTTCCTGAATTTATAAACTTGCGTGTACGCGTGTGCGCGCGCGACGTGTTGACCCTGAATCATTTGGCCAAGTCCTCGGCTGACTTTAAACCGACCTGGTATTCTCAGACCACCGTCTCCTTTGTCCACGCGTATATTTGCTGGATGAATGTTGTAACGATCGTAACAAATCCCATTGCACGGGGGAAGCAGTGGCGGATTTAACAGGGCGACCGATCAGCAGTTGCCGCCTGGCCAGAAGGATCCCATCCTTAAAAGAAATATTTCTTTTTTGTACTACAACACTCAGCCTGCTTTTAGTAAATTACCTCTTCAATTTCCCGGAAAAATGGTCCCTTCACGTGGGTTTTTTCTTAAATCCTAAGAAATGCCTAAAAAATCTTACGTTGCGTTGAAGTGACCAGGCTGTATAAGCGAGCCTCAAAATATTTTAAGCGCTTAGTGCCTCAAAAGATCTTAATTAGTGTTCCTTCTCGAGAAATTGTATAATTTCTTATTTCTTATAATCGTTAGTGTAGGAAAATTATTATAAATCCCATTTGTTTTCAGTAATGAATTTTCAGTTAGTTCAAATTGTGTGTTAATCGTGAACATATAAACACAGCTACAAACAGTAATAAATGTTAGCAATATATAGGAAGAATTGCGCGATAGTTTATACACTTTTCTCTTCGTAGGGATGTTCTATATACAATTAAACCAACGTTCACACAAAATGAAAGAAATTTTTCTACAGCCGCAAATTTTGTCACAAAAAAAAAGATGTAGACTGGCTAACGCGACATTAGACGCATTGTACTTTTGAAAAAACTAGTTTAAAACAAAAAAGTAATGTTTCGCCTTGCTGACATTTTATATTAAATAAAGAAATTTATCAATTATATTTAATATCTGCTTTTTCATTTATACAAGTTTTGTCTAAGTTGGACACGAATACTATAATTAAATATTATCATTTATTATCTATTATTAGTTAAATATTATCAACATTATTCCAGAAATATAAATTTCGCAATATTTTTTAATTTCTTGAGAATTCTCGAGAATTCTCGAGAAATATAATCTGATTTCTCATTTCTCGAGATGCGAAAAATATCGAGATATCCGGAACACTAATCTTAATCCGACCCTGGATGATCCCAACTTGGTTCAATCAAAAAACCTCTCCATAGCAGAATTATGCCCACCGAATGACGAGCGTCCAACTGTTGAACTCTAGAATGGTAACTCGTGAACGTTTACGCAAACATATTTCCACTTATCAAATGAAAAATACTCAGCGCACGCTCTGGACCACGCTCTAATTCAATACCCCGCTGTTATCCCTATTACGCTGCGCTAAATAATTGCCAGGATAATGTTGCTGCTCGAATGTGCTGGAAAATACTGTTCCATTACAGATGTTATTGAGAGAGGTCCAGGGAGAGGCGAGAGGGAAATGCAATTGCGGAACGAGAATCCGCTGCCAGAGCTTCAACGAATTATATCCCGTAGGCTTTTATCAGTTTGTGCACGGTATACTTTTATAAATTTCCGTCGAAACGAATCCATTCGCGAAACAATATCATCGCGGAGGAGCGAGTGACCCGGCAGAATGACGTTTATTAAACAGCGGATCGTAATTAATCAAAAATTCCTGGCGTGCACCAAAACTCGCCGTTTTCTCCGCCCGAGTAATTTACTAATTACTTGGAGCATTAATTCTACTGAATTACCTTGACTAATTTCAGCCGAGCATTTTAATCCCGCTTAACAAATAATTTCTCATTGTTGTCGCGGGTCAGTACCAACATTTTCATCGCGTAAACTATTTCCCTCCCACCTGGCTATCCAGAACGACCAGCAATCGCGAGATCAAACGCTCGCGGAGTAAACTTTCTTGGCCAGCGATTTCGCGGCTAGATTTTCACGCGCGGCGACACGTTTTCCGGAAACGCGCGGTCGATCGCTCGACAACAGGCGAATTTGCATACCGACGATGGCCCGCGGCGGTCCACCGTCCACGCAAACTTGCCGGGCAGACTTCTAGTTCGCGACGTGGTGCACGCGCTGAGGACACGCGCGTGTCCTCTCGGAACGTGTTAGACGCCTTCTCGTACGAGCCCCCGGGGCCACGCTCATCTTGCCAGCACACGTGCATGCAGCTGGTCACTTGGAGCACGCTGCTGCACAGCACTGTGCATACAACTGTCCCGCGCAACACGACAAAGTGGCTACAACGATCCTCTGGTAATAAGAATGCGCGCGCTCGTCCTTCGTACCGCGCGCGGCTGTCCTACGTCGTCCTATTCTACTTCCGCGTTTCCTTCGGCTCGCGTCGGACGAGCTGCGCTTCCAAGCTGGCGAGAATTGGTCCGAAAGGAAAGATAGGCTTATTGCTGCAGCTGTTCTTTATTGGAAAGCAGAGATGGGCATCATTTAAATAAAAAGTTATTTAAATAACGTATCAAATAAAAGAGACTTTATTTATATTAGTCGTCGAATAAAAATAACCCAAAGTTATTTTTATTCGAAGCGCCTGAAATACCTTTTTTAAAAAAAAGTTATTTTGAGGCGCTTCGAATAAAAATTACCCAAAGTTATTTTTATTCGATGACCCTCGAATAAAATTTTTGTCTTTTATTCGAAATCAATTTTTTATTTAAAATAATTTTTTGCCCATCTCTGTTGGAAAGGATGCTGTCTGTTGTAGCGTGGAGAATTATTTTATAGGCGGAGCCGAGGGTGATCACCTCTATTAAAGGTATTTTATTAATTAAAGATATTTTAGGGTTTATTGTAATTCTTACAATTCATTTTCTAATTATTGTACAATATCCTTAGGTTTTAGGTGATCCAGACAAATTTTATTTGTGCTAATTTAATATCTACCAGTGTTCGTATTAAACCTGAATGATATTTTTTATTTTACTATTCAATTTTACGTGCAATCCAAAATAAACTGCGGGGAGCAATTGGTCTAATTATATCAATTTTAATTTTAATAATCTTACCATTTACTAAAACTTATTATATAATATCAAAAAAAAATTTACCCCACAAAACAATTTATATTCTGAAGATTTGTTTCATTATTTATTCTTCTAACTTGATCTCGAAAAAAAAACAAATTGAACACCCCTATATGATACTTATCTTAGAGTTACGGTATCTTAGAAACAGTCCTTAAGGGCACCCTCCGATTAAAATTTGTCAGAAAATCAATTTTTTATATACATATTTTTGTAGTATAACATCCCGAGAATACCCTGTGAAAGTTTCACACTGAAATTCGTAAGGGTATAGAGTCTGCGGTCATATAACTAAAAACACGTTTTTCTCGAAACACGATATTTTGAAACGGTAACCACGATTTCAGAACTAATGAACTGATTCGGAAAAACCTTGAAGCATTTGATTCGTGATTGCACTCGCTATCATAGCGCCCTATAATATAATTTTTTATATTTATTCAGGAAATTACCCGCATTTTTGCACTATTTTGTTCAAATCTATACCAACATCGTAGTTTTGGTCCTTTTTATCCCAACAAGGGGTGCTGCGATAGCTATTGATATAAACTTTAAAAAATTATTTGAATTTTGGATTTTGGACGATCCTGTGAGCAAATTTGGTGGGTACGCGCCACCTAGAAAATGCATCAAGACCAAAAACACGAAATAAAAATTTGTTTTCTACCCTAACGAGTAGATCATCTATTTCTTAAGGGGTTTGACCGGAGGTTCCCCTGGGAGGTGAGAACCTTGTGTAATCGATTTTTTGGTTTAATCGATATTATGTCATGCGGGAAACGTGTTCATAAAGCATCCGGCCAAAATAAAAGCTCTGAACGCGTTTTTCTCGGAAACACTATATTCATATTCACAAAACACGTTGTAGACGATAGCTCAGAAACCCTTCAACCAATTAAGTTGAGCTTGTGCATACATACAGTTCATTGC
The DNA here is from genome assembly GCA_963971345.1 of Andrena flavipes. Taxonomy (NCBI): domain Eukaryota; kingdom Metazoa; phylum Arthropoda; class Insecta; order Hymenoptera; family Andrenidae; genus Andrena; species Andrena flavipes. Next base: position 25,823,333 of record OZ020480.1, on the reverse strand, counting down.
ACCATTTCGTCGATAAATAAGAAAAAACAAAAACAAAATTTTTTAACAACTTTTTCCATAAACAGTGCGAGAAAATGTACCTAATTTCTCACTTTCTGGAGAAATTCTTGTATTTGGGTCTCCTTCTCCAAATAGATACCGATACCTCGTGATATATACTGAAGCATTCTAGAATATTAGTAACTTAATAAGCTCATCTGTATAATTACAGAATCTACTACGGATACATCGAATAAAACATATATATATATATATATATACTGAAACTTTAATCCTTCATAACTTTTAAACTACGATCATCCCACGCTTCGGACAAAGTGCACATTATTAGGGACCCTCCCCTCTACAACATATCTGAAATTCAACAAAATTGGAGTTGTATCCTCCTCTTATGCATATGTATTTACCGTGGTAGACAACGTAGGTACATACCGTCAAGGACCCAGTTCCTGATCAATTAAGATGCAAAGGGAGCAGTTTCTGATCAACCTAAAAAATTTTACTATGAGCTATCAAATATTTGCGTATAAATTTAAAAATACTTCATAATTATTTGTATCGTGATAAACTTATTATTTGGTATTTATATACTAAACAGATCAGGAATTGGGTTCTGATCAGGAACTAGGTCCTTGACGGTATTGCTTGTTAGTCTGATCGACACTGATCGATACTACTTCCTGCCACGACATTCTGAATCCCCGTCGTTCTCCTTTTCTTCTAGATTGTAATGCCTATATATACCTATATAATAGGAATTCATACATTTTACGAGTACCGATTATTGATCCCTATAATTATTATGAATTTAATAAAAAATTCGATGCAATTGTTTTAAATAATGAATTTACAATTATTATTTTATCTTATTTGAATATATTTTTCTTACATTAATATACTCATGCAAGAAATACTTAATACTTCAAATTTAGCCGTTCTTAAGTTCGATAACAAGAAACTACTTTTTCACGAGTTAATTATACGTTGTGATACGCATCAGCGAAACCATCAGCAAGATACCTACTTTGAATATTCACAAATCGAATTCGATACTTTAACGCCCGTTCCGAACAGAAAAAAAATCGTATTTAAATATAAAGGATAAAGTGTCAATAATTGGGACTGGGACGCTAATTGGGACATTTACCTTACTACGTACAATATTTCAAAGATGTCGTCTACGAGCATCAAGGTGTCCTTTAATAGATACCCTCCAGGCGATCGTGTTCATTATCGTAATGCACGGCTGGCATATCCTGCCTGTATATGCATATCGATGACTTATACATTCATGCCGGGCATCTTACGCGCACATACACACACACACGCACACACACACACGGCAGAGTTCTTTTCTGCGTTGCGAGGCGCCGCGGCGACGGAACAGCTGTTGCAGAAATCGTCGCGGCAATGCTTCTCCACTTTCTCCCGTTAATCTTTCTCCCCCATGTTTGCAATAAATTGCGAACTGGTGAACAACGTTACCTATCACGGCGGAGCGGAGGTGGTCGTGCGTATCTCTGTATCGCCGAGGCGAGCCAGTCGTGGTTATCTAATTTTCTATTCCGACGAACGAGGTCGGAAGACGAATGAAATCTAGAGTATGTCGCCTCGGTAATTAGCCTCTTTTAGATCGATTCCGATCGCGATACAGGTTAATTACTTGCGCGCTTGTACGCTGTATCTTTATTAGAGGCACCTGCATGCACGCCAATCGATTGCCCAAAGGCGCTTGAATCTTGATGATCGTTACCGCGGCTGCGAGCCAGTATCTTCGAGATTCGACTATTCATCAAATGTTCAGCTGGATGCAAACTCTCTCGTCTGTCTGATATAGAAATATGGGCACTCTTTACTTGTGGCTTAGGTTGGAGATTAAGATGTGAGTCAATTAGGTAGACCATTGGAGGTGGGAGCCCTGCCCACAAGAAACTCTGTACGTACATAGTATATCAGGGATTCTGCTGCAAAGAAGCATCTCTAAAGCGAGTACGTACTTACATTACACAAAAGAAGAACCAAGAATTTGGTGTATCAGGTAATACCTATACTCGGTTCAACACGAGTTGTATATTGTAGGGGAAACCGGGGTAGGTTGTAACACGGGGTAAATTGTAACATAAGTAAAATCTAATATAAATTGAATTTCGACCGCAGAAATTGTTTTAAATAAAATAGACCAAGCCAGTACGCCGAAATGATTTCTCCTTTAATTAGAATAAGTAAAATCTTTTGAACGGTAAATCTGGTAATCCACAGCATGCGAGAGCTGCTTGACGATATTAGCATTTTAGTGATTTGATGTTTAGTTTCTCGTTTGTTGAGATAAAAAATTCAAGCTTGGGGTAAATTGTAACATGTTACTACTTACTCCGCTCTAAATGGTGATAAAGCAAGCTATTTGCTGACACACCAGAAAAAGATGCTCCAAACGAACAACAAATCAATCGAGAATCCAAAAAGTAGAAAAAATGTATAAGGGAAGAAGTAAAGAAAACGAAGAAGAAGATTTTGATAGAATCAGACGAATAAGCAATGATTGTTTAACTGATGTATATCAAATGTTTAATAATGATCTGTGTTTTCATTTATATTTTTTAGAAATGTTTTTTGTGTTCATATTTGTATTTAAATAAGTAAAACGTGTTACAATTTACCCCGGACTGGGGCACATCGTAACAAAGGTTCAGATTTGTTTAAGATGAAGCTAGATGTCTAAATATCCAAGATTTTCTCACGTACTTTCACGCGATCAGTTCACCACACATATAAGTACTAAATCATGTAAATTATTTCCTGATTGAGAAAACACTTTGAAGAAAAACCTGTGAAAAATTTTCTCTTACAATCTGCTCCGGTATCCCCTACAATATACATTCTATAAAACAGCCCTTAAGACAATGCCAATGTCTTCTTGATCCAAATTTAAACCCCTATCTCCTACAAACGTCTCGCAACACCTCTCCCCAACTTATCTACCTGCTCCCACGATATTCCACCCCAAAAACAAGAGTTTTTCTTGTTCCTTATTTCCAAGAAGACTCCCCACTGCCCACCTCGAGCGACCTCATTCCCCCGCAGTGTCGATTAAAATATATGGGCCAAAGAGTACTAGATACAAACGGAAAAACAACGCGGCATTCGTTCGCTACCCTACATTCGTAAACGCCCGCGTGAGACAACGCCGACGGCCCTCGGGCGTCGAGCCTGGCCACGGTTTCTCTGCTCAGCCAACGTTTGCTCCTTCGTCTTAACCTGGCCTCCGAGTCGCGGGGACCGGCGTCCACGCCGCAACCGCAGTCGGAGGAGACGCGAATTGCTCGGCGACCTCTTCGAGCAACGAAGAAAAGTCGCTGCATCGCGTTCCCCGTCGTCCCCGCGGCTATGCTGGTATATACACTGTGGGCCAAGTCGAGGATAAGAAGAAGAAGAGGAGGTAGAAGAAGGGAAGAAGGGGACGAGCTAAAGGGAAACCAGTCCCCCATTCTCTACCTTCGTGCCCATCGACGTCGCTGGAACCTCCAGCTCAAGCAGGTCTGAAAATAAATATCTCGGCGACGAGGACGAAGGCGGAAACCTTCTTTCCTTCTCGAGTTTCGTGGTTGATGGTATGTACTCCGGGTAGGCTCTTTAATACCCCCCTTCAACGATACACGGCCGCGTATTTATTGGTGTTTATACGGCGTTGGTTAACGTCGCCACGTCGTCGAATGATTTATTCCCGAGGAAAGCTACCCCGGCGCGGGGCCGATTCTACGCGGTCGAAGTGATCGGATCGCGAAGGGGGAGTGAGGTCAAGGGATTTAAAGTCGCGACGCGGTGGATCTGGTCTATTGGAGTTTTTCTTTGTTAGAGGATGTTATGGGTAATGGGGTGTACGGGAGAGGTGGGATGAAGGGGACATGGTCATTATCTCAAAGATAAAGGATCTGACCAGGCCAAAAGAGTTTTTATTTTGTAGCCACATTCATTCGTGTGTAATCAAGCCAAATTTCAAGCCGCTATCGTATCTACGACGGCAGAAATACACGATTGAATTTTTTTGATGTTCAAAGTATAACTTTGAGTATTTCCTTGAACTATCTTGTGAAGTGCTGTTACCAGCGACTGATTTCTCTGTTACTGCATCTAAACAGGTATTTATTTAACCACGATATCGTATAATGTCCGATGCTTTCTGTGTCATATTGTAATTGTAGGAATTAGATTTTCAATTTTGGTGCCTTATTTATGAAAGGGACGCAGCAAAAATTTATGAAGGGGACGTCATTTTCATACCTGTCATCTTCGAAACCTTACTATTCTTCACTTGTTTCAGTGAAAATATGCCACCTAAAATTCAGATTAGGATGCCATTAAAAAATTCATTATTTATAGCTATTAAGATCATTTAGTTACATGAGCTTAAGTGTTGAGTATTTAGTTCCTATTACGAATTAAAATAGCTACTGTGATTTCGGTACCTACATAAATAATAATTAAAAAAATGATATTAATATTACCTGGTTTTATTACACTGCCCCATTCATAAACACCCATGTCCCTTTCAATACAACCAATTTATGAAAGAGACAAAACACACTTTTTTAGAAAACGAAAAATATGACATGTAAATATAGAGAGAAGCTTAATAGGCCCGTGTATTATTATAGCTAGATAACTGGCCTTTCTAATGTTATCAATAAGAACTCGAATGGTTATTTAGTTTTTTTACTATCTGGTCCTAAACACAAGTATCCCTTTCATCCCACCTCTCCCCTACTTTGCCGTGAGCGAATCTGTGTTTAATTTCGTGTAATTACGAACACAAATTAATCCTTGAGAGATTGGGAAACCAGAGGATGCAAACATTCCTGGTATCCATTTAAGGCCGTTCGTCCACCGCCACAGTGCAATTACAATTTGACCAAAAAACGATTGCATGCAATGGCGTCAATAGCTTGAAGGGTTTTGTTTCACGTCGACATAGCTTTTTCTGTTTGCTTTTCTCTCTTAAGTCCTCTTATGTTCCCTTTTGTAACCGACTTCTAAAAGGAGGGGGTTATAGATTCGACCCGTATGTATTTTTTTTATGTTTGTCCTCGTGTAACTCCTCAGCGTATGGACCAATTTTGATAATCCTTTTTTTATTCGAAAGAGGACGATAACCCATTCTACACTGCATTAATATTGGCCCAATATTTTACCAGTTCTGTTTAATAATAATTATTATTATTTTATGTACGTACGCGCATATATCCTCAGCATATGGTGTCAATATATATAAAACTAAAAAGTTAAAAGTAAAAAAATTGAAAGAAAATTAAAACCGACTTCAAAAAAATAAAAATGCACTAAAAATAATATTTTCCCTTATTTAATCTACGACTCTCATATTTTTTAAGTCAACGCCTCACCATTTGCACTGTGCAAATATGGTGCCGACTTAAAAAAATATGAGAGCCGTAGATTAAACAAGGAAAAAAATTATTTTTTACTTTTTAGTGCATTTTTTATTTTTTTGAAGTCGGTTTAATTTCTTTTAAATTGCAGTTGCGTTGAGCCGTGGACGAACAACCCTACAGCTAACACACAATTTTCCACGTCACTGTCTCAACTCAAGTACTAATCTTGAGTGACAAAGCAGCCTCACAACAATTGATCAGTCAACCTTCTGGTCCACAGACAACCAGTACTATTAAATCATTTTCAATCATTCTCTGCGCGATAAACCGTGTTAATACATTCAGGTAAACTAAACGTAGCTGGTTAAGAAGCTAACACCCGTTGCCAGATGACAGAAAGAATCATGTACAGAAGAAGTGTCCGTACGTGAGCACGAATTCTCTTTGATGGGCCGGCAACTTTCGGATCAGCCCAAGGCAGTGCGCCGCACGGCCCGAGGCGCTTCGCATGCCTCGGACCGACGTCCATACCGAGCACGAATTCTCTTTTCTGGACCGATAGCGTTCGGCCTCGGCCCGGGGCCGTGCAGCGAACAGCCCGAGGTAGTGCGGCGAGCAGCCCAAGGCGCTTTCTCGTGCCTCGAAACGAACGCCGCGGTTGCACGCTCACGCGGCCTCATCTTGCTCTATTCGCCTTCGCGCTCAAATCGAGCAGACTCCGGTTAACTGTGAAAGCTTCCATTTGTTCCTGTCGGTGCCGATGGCTCCTCCGCGAGCGAAGGCCAGCGGCAAATGAAGATCAGTCCGGATCTAAAAACGTGTCTTCGTCATTTAAAATAATTTTTTTTACCTAGTTGAAACACTCGCGTTTCCCCACGCCGTAGCAGCGGCCGAGGAACAAAGCGCGGCGAGTTTCCTGTGTACACAGAGTGGAAATATATTTGGGGTCCCTCTTTAAACCGCTAGCAAAACCAAACCGACCGGACCATCCCTTCCAGTTTTCCCATTCGTCGGACCCAGCCGGGGTTGGTTTCCCCTCGGTCGGGACGACGCTCGTTAAATATTGTTCCGCCGTTAATTGCCTTATTAATACATATGAAAATTACGGGTTAATGTTCCGCGAAGACCGGCGGCGTAGCGGGTCTGAGTCGTTCCGGGTCGGCGGCTCGGCCGAAAACAATGCCCCGCTAAATCAGCCTTATCGTCGCTCGCGACCAACCGTGAGGATCGATAAATTAAATCGAGCTGTGCGCGCCGTTGAAATCGACGCCGCCGCGACCTCGTTAGAGGGGAAAGTTCCGCGCTAATGTCCGACGGCCAGCGAACACCGTTTTTCGACTTCTACATAATAATGTGGAAGATAGTTGCACGCGATTGATCCAAGCGTGAAAGGATTCTGCACGGGGGTGGCAAAAGGATCAGGCGGATTTCACGGGAAATGTGTGTTAACTCTTGCAATGATGATCGTAGAAATGATACGGGATGTGAACGTGTTCCTGGGTAAAGTTAAAGTTTGTAAGTTCAAGCTTCTCGGTAGGGGAAGCAATGGGAAAGTCACGTTCGAGTGGAAGGACTTGGAGTAGGTACTCGAGGTACAGTCTTTGGGCATAAGATAGGTACCTATATCAATTGAAAGTCTTTAAAATGATCCATGGGGATGATTATAGTAGGTACACAGGTGGGATGATAATTTTTATTCTGAACATCGGGTGAGACCACCTTTGAAAGTAGATTTTAGAGAACTTTTAGAGAACCGTTTTTTTTCAGAAAAAAATAATGGTTTTCAGTTTTCAAAAATTTTTATATATATATTTACGTTAATAAAATTTGTACAATTTTTTAATTTCAAAAATACAGTACGTCTGGGGGTTTTGATACTAATAACTAATATTTAACTGCTACTTACTAATATTTTTACTGATCTAAACGAATGAACACATAGGTACTAAAATTTAGAAAACTTTCTTTTAACGCTAGCCAAAGCAAGCAACGTGGGCGGAGAAAGTTTTTGTATCATCTTTTCTTTTTCGTTTTTCCATCCTTTTATTTATTATTTTTGTGTTGTTTCAGGAATTATTTTATTTTATCGTGTTTCTTGTGTTCTTTTGAGTAAAACGAATTTATAGTCGTACATTCACAGATACGTATTTATACTTTAAATCATTGTTAAGTAGTTTGCTTACTCAAAGCCCCAAAAGAGGCTTTGCCGGATCCCTAAAGGAGGCTCCTGAACTTGCAGAAGTGTTCAGAGAATTGCTACCATGTAAAACGCGCCCTGCCAAGAATCCTGCAATGCGGGCAGCATACTAAAATACACTTGTTAAATTTAATGAAATTAAAACGTGTATTATAATCCAAACTACTAATCTTATCAACTTCTGAATTCTTTGAACTCTAATTTTAACTTCTGAACTAAGAACTATATTTATACAATTACATAATGTAATTGTCTTCTACGATATAGTTTCAATGTCCGCCTTTCATCACAGGAGAATGGTAATAATAGTTATAATGTCTATTCTCCTTTCTTCGTATCTCCTCTCTCCTGCAAATCCAACATCCTTGAATCCGCTCGACTCGTTTTTCAACCACAATTTTCACCAAGAAGTTGGCTTCGCTAACACACGCGTGTTTGTAAACACGAGCCTTTACACACGGTATCGAATATACCGGGATCTCGGTGCTTTCCCCAGCGGCTTTTGAATTCGCGCACCGTGGAAAGCCAATCGCAAGGAATTCAGAGAGAGATAAAGAGCGATAGCGGGAGCATAGACGATGGGAAAGAAGGAGAGAGGCGGTGATACCGATACCTTGATAGAGAAAGCCAACGGGAACATGTTACCAGCACGTTTCGGCGATCGTTTTTCCGTCTTACGACGAAGTTTGCAACGTCGAGCGGAAATCCTGCTCCAGAACACGTTTTTGCCTCTCGTTTTCGATTTTTAAGAGTCTCTGCGCGGGGCCGCACAGCAAAGTGTCTGTGAATCTACTGTGGCGACTAAATACTGTCCGCAAGGACTACGTTCTCATTTTTTACCGCATCTGTAGATAGGATAATTGATTATTCTGGGCACTGCTAGGATTCTTAGTGGTCTGTAGGTGTGTAGTTGAATTAGGTACATTTTTTATATGGGCACGTGAAAGTCAATGCTTGAAGGAAGCGTGATTGATATACTTCACATTAGGATTTTGTTAAAGGTACACGATTTAACGTGGATTTTTAATTACAGACGGAAATGTGAGGCCGACGGGAAGGAGGCGAAGGCGGAGCTGGCACAACGCAATATGTTTCCTAGCGCTCAAATTAAGATGAGGTAAATATAGACTTATTCGAGTTGTCTTTCTAAAAAGCGACGGTGAAACACGACACATGATAGGTTTAAAAAACTGGCGACCCTCTTTTCAAAATATACAGACTTCTTTATGGGCATCTGAGAAGTGGTCATAATTCTGCTTGAATTTTGAGATAACTCTCTGGAGTAATAGAATCTTATGCTTATTACTATAATCAGCTTCCAAACAGGAATAATTAATTAGGTACTCGAAGCGAAGGACGATGGAGATTAGGTTAAGGAATTTCCATACACCAATGATAAGCATCATTCAGAGATCTGAAATAAAGAATATCTTTATGTACCTACTATGTAAAAAAACACCAGACGAACTGAAAATTCCAAAATAAATTCATCTTAAAAGGCTAGACTACCCTGGCCAAGTCAAGAAATACCGCATCTGTGGAAATTTATTTCTACGTGACAAAAAGACTTCTCCCATTAAAATTTTTCCATAAAAATAAAGATATCTTTAAATTTTTCGATATTTTGTTTTTTACCTGACTTACGCGTAAATAAAGGTCCATTTTCTTACACGCGAACCTGAGCTTCCAGCTTCAAAGTGTAGCTATTTGTTTATTTTTCAACAAATTGTAAAAATTGAATATCGGCCATTTAATATTCTATTGTCAAAATTTTGTTTGAGAAATCTGTTCATCCGAAATAACGTAAAAAATTGTACATATTATTCAAAGATGTCTCTACCTTTATCCAAAAATTTTAATCGCAACAAGTATTTTCGTCATTCAGAAATAAATTCCCAAAGACGCGGTATTTCTTAACCTAGCCAAGGTAACCCCTTAACCATACTCCCCTTCGTTCTTCCTTGTAGACGAGGTATCTGTGATCGAAGCACTGGCTTCGATACCTCGCTGACGGTACAGCGCCTGACGGTGATTAATGTAAAAAGTATCTCTGTCAGATTGCTGTCGCCAAGCAGTTCGCCGGCCACGTCGCCCACAATGTCGAACTCCTCGTCGCCGACGCCGCCGACGCCGTCGACCCCGGCCGCGCCGGCCTACAACCAGAAGATGACCGGGATACCCTGCGTGGCTGCTGCCTCCAGGTACACAGCGCCAGTTCACATCGACGTAGGCGGCACCATATACACGTCCTCGCTGGAAACCTTAACGAAGTAAGTATGCACGCTCTGAATTTCACCCGGGCATTCGCGGCACGCGAAAAATCACCACCACTCGCTCGTAACATATGTATAGCAAGCTGCCGCGCGGTTTCGCGACTCGTGGAAAGCTCGGAACTCGGCCTCCCCCCAACGACCACGCGGCTGTCATTCTAATTTATTACGCTCTGCAAAGTGAAACCTAGCGATAATGAATGCGAGATAGGGAATTTTTACGACGGAACGAAACGCCTGCGACGCTGGATGGCATTCCAATGGGAAAGTTTAGATTGTCTTCTGTCGAACGTTGAATGGTGTAGCTCGGGTGAGTTGTATGATTGATCGTCTTTGATTATTAATTAGATATTAGTAGATCAAGTTTTTTCACGGTGAATGGGATATGCCGGAATCCTCGTTGTAAAGTAATCTTCCGACACGGAAAGCTACCTTGGCTTTCCGTGGAAACGGTCTTCACAGCGCGAAGAATTGCACCGCGAGAGAGTTAGAAAGGGAGCGTGATGTCCGGATCGCGGAAACGTGACCATCGACAACGCTCCAGGATGTTCGTAGCGGGCAATATCTCAGCGAACATATCGCCCGCAATCAGGCACACCGTTACCATGCCCGACACTGTCCAAAGGCTATTTGCGGTATATACCCGTGTACTTTATGCACAAAAGAGACGTAACGTGAAAGCCACAACTGCACTTTGCGCAGCGGAGAGACTCTAATCGCCCCGAATGATCCCCAGAGCTATCCAGGCATCGCTGCAATCGTAAAAATCTACTGAACCCCTCGCGATAACGAACACTATTACAGAGCTAATTATCGGTTCGACAAGGTGGCTTCGTGCAACGGACGCACACACATGATCATCGCCTTTTGATCCTTCAGTGCAATTCACTACTGTATTACTCCTTCGGTAGTATCACAGACCACGGTTTTCATTTATTATTATTTCTATCGATGGATTCTTGGCTGCAATAATCTTCTAGCTGAATATCAGGTCCGAGCAAAATGTTGAAGCAATGGGGACAAATTTTCTACCACCTATGGAAATTTATTTATTTATTTATTTATTGTTTGTAAACAGAGAAGGATTCCCTTTAGTGTACAATAGTAAGAAGGTAGGTATATAATATATTCCTAAGTAATTACCTATATCGTACTTCGCCATAGGTAATTATCATTGAAGGGTTAAAAAGTTTACTTCAGTTCACTGACCAACAGTGTAAGCCGATCGTCGCTAAATGCCTCCCAAACAACGGCAACTCTCTCCACCTTAGATTCTCCCACGATATCCGCTGTAAAATCACTCGGATGCATGCGTAGCACGGTTGTAGGTACGCAGAATGTCACCGCGATCCAGTTACCCATACGATATTCATGCGGCCGCTCGTTACGATCGACCACACGCTAACTATCTCGGACGTGGATGGATATCTGGTGGCCCCGTCGTCTGGGAGAATCGTTAGTACCGCGCCCGTCCACGGGAAAGTTAATTCTAATTGACAACCCGCCGTCATCGTCTTATTTCGCATAACGAAATCGCCAACTAAGTCAGTGGGCCTCGATTTCCCCGGAGACGATGATCCCAACGACGATTCCACGAGTCCCGTTACACGTACCGGTCATTGGGAACAATGGATTTCGCGGACGAGCGTGCCCAAGCGGTTATCGCCGGCCAACGATCTGCCTACGCGCGAGTAGGCGCGCGATATTTCAATACGACGAGGAGAGGGGGGGGTGGGAGTGGATCGAGTGGCGAGCAGCCGTGGCATTAGAAAATCAATTAAACGCCTCTGTGCATCGAGGAGCGTGCAACGATCGCCTCCTTACAATCTATATCAATTACCGCGATAATGGACGCTAATAAAGCGCAGAGATAAGGGCAACATCTGGCACTAGATCGACGGTGGAAATAAGAGAAAGAGGTGGGCCGAGGCACGAATGGATAAGCAGGCCTTTATTCTCTCGCGGTGCGCGCATCGTCGTTTAATCCAGCCGCTGGAGCGTAGGTCCGTTTCCAATCGATCCTCGGCCAGGACCGTGTACCCTTCCCTCCGATTTTAATAGCCGCGAACGCTGGAAGCGACTGTAAACGACAGCCGAGGATAAGTGTCGCGACGTGACGCACGAACGGGCAGGAGAGAGAGGAGAGAGAACGCGGCGAGAACCCAGCCGTCGGTTAATATCCCGTAGAAAACCGCCCGGGCAGCCTCACCGCCGTCTCCTTCGGCACGCTCCATTGCACCTTCCTCCCTCATTACACGCCGTCGACCTTATTGTTTTGTCGAAAGTGTATCGCGGGATCGCCGGCCGCCAGATCCTATCGAGAGGAGCGCAAGAAAATCCAGGCGACCGGCGAAAGATTCCGGACGGGGTTCTTGCGTGTCCCTGTGCCACCACGTTACGCCTTCTTCGCGTATCTTGCATTGATCTGTCTATGGGATATCTGTTTTATATATTATATATATACTTGAATGGGTGCAGTGGCGCACCCAGAGGGGAGCAAGGGGCCTTGGAACCCCCAAATAAGGAGCTTTGTAAGAAGAAAAAAATACTGAATTTTAATCTTTAAATAAATTTTTATAATTACCTAATGGATTTTATGGAATTTGTATTTTAAATAATTTCTTTCGTTTGACTTGGCTCCTCCCAAAGAAGGAGCTTGGTAAGAAGAAAAGAAGACTGGCTTTTAAGCTTTAAATCAATTTTTATAATCATCTAATGAATTTCATGAAATTTGTATTTTAAATAATTTCTTCCGCCCAACTTGACTCCCCCCAAAGAAGGGGCTTGGTAAAAAGAAAAAAAATACTGAATTTTAATCTTTAAATAAATTTTTACAATCACCTAATGGATTTTATTGAATTTGCATTTAAAATATTTTCATCCGTTCAACTTGGCTCCTCCCAAAGAAGGATCTGGGTAAGAAGAAAAGAAGACTGGATTTTAATCTTTAAATAAATTTTTACAACCACCTAACGGATCTTATTGAATTTGCATTAAAATATTTTTATCCGTTCAACTCGACTCCCCCTCAAGATTAAATCCTGAGTAAGCCACCGCACGGGTTTCATCACGACCATCTCTAGTACAGGCCGGAACATGTGATGTGGCAACATCGCATACAAAAAAAAAATCAGTCCGGTCATACTATACTGACTTTTATAAGATACTGTATATACAATTTAATAAAGACCTGTTGGTAAACAACAGAGCATTTACATACTGGATTTCTAATTTTTTCTTGGCAAATTTTTTATTCACTTCGTTTTTAACTTTTCATCTCGCGGAAAGCGAAAAACAGGAAATATTTTGCATCAGATGTTGCATAATTGCTATTGCATTTGAGTACACAACACTTATCAAAAACATATATATACTCTGCATAGGAGTTACTGATTCATTGCAGTTTCATATTTATCAATACAAATACAAAACATCTACTAAAATGAAGATCATAATCGTTTTATATTCACCGTATTATTCTATTTTTGCAATTCTAAAACTTTACGCTAAAATCTTTTTTATAACACTTGTAGACCACACATATAAATTACACTCAAATAAGTACGTTAAATCCCCATTATATCCACATACCGTAAACTGGGGTGACTTTGCCTGCCGGGGTGACATTGCCCACTTTTCGGAAAAACTTTATTTTTTTTTATTGTGAAGTAATTAACATATTGTGTTTTGTAATCGATAGCAATAATGTCTCCAATGTCAAACGAAAAAAACAATAACGTATTCAACATATGGTAATTTCTCAGTCAGAGTAAAAATTTACACAAACAAAGTGTAGCCTTGTCGGATATTGTGTGGAGAATCGAGAAGCCAATAGTAAGAAGAAACAAACCTACATTCCGTGACGACATTTCGGATTTTTTTAAATAATGTTTTTTTAAAAACATATGTTTTGATAATACTAGTCTTATGTATCCATTAGAATAAGAACGATTGCTCAGCCATAACTGAATAATAAGTTTTAAGCATATTTTCACTGAAAAATTTGACGTGAGCAAAGACACCCCAACTGAGCGGGTAACTTTGCCCACCTACGTTTAAGCAAAGAATTTTTTTAAAAGCCTATTTAAACCGTATAATAGTATTTTAAAAAAAAATGCACTAAGAGTGCTAAAAAAGTTATTTAAAGTTCATAAGTGGGCAAAGTCACCCCACTTTACGGTATCACAATAATCTGCATAGGACTGATGTCAGCGTTGCTAAATTTCCTACGTACCGGCCTGTACCAAATAGAGACGGCCGTGGTTTCGCGGATGGTCTGTGGGTAAACGAACGCTACCACTTATCCCGAACACTGGTTTCGTACGAAGCTCCTCCGATTATTATTCCTTCTCCATCGCGTGACCCTATTCCCGCCGATGCGAACCAATCACTTCCCCGCCGAGTCATCGCGCGTATTTTTGCAGACACGTCCAAGTGTCTCGCAAAAAGAAACGCGGCAGGGAAAGGCGGTAAAAGTCTGCGTCGCAATGATCCCGATACATAGAGCGCATTGTACGATACGTGGGTTTACACCTTTCACCCGTTAGATTGTCAGGCGGGTTGCACCTGAAGGCGATCGAGGCGAATCTAATACGCCGATAGGTTCGGAATACCGTTGCGCGGCGAAACGGCCGATTTACGGAGCGGCTAATGCGCCCGTAATCGCAATCGTCGCGAATTTATTCGCAAAGGCGGGCGCGCGCTCGAAACTTTCGAAATCGGTTCGGGGATCGCCGCGGACGATCGTAACGGGACTCACGGGGCTCGCCCCGCGCGCGCTCCCGGGGCGGTCGATATCAATTTCCGCGTAAACGATAAGGAATCTTGGATTCAATTAGGAGACGCGTGCATCGACGGCGATCTCGCAACGGCGATGATATCGGCACGATGCAGAAACGATGCAGAAGACGGGCCCCACCCTCGTTCCCCCGTGTTACTCGCGAAATTGATTTACGCCGGCTGAAGCATCGTCGACGCGTAACGACACCGTCGGAGATCCCATCGGAGATAGTCGCTCCCCGAGCCCGGACACCTACGAGGATTTATACAGCCGTCCGTGGAACGAACGACAATGGGCAACGATGATAATAACGATCGAGCGCCGCGATCGTGGGCAGATAAGGCATCGCGTCGGGTAAGCAGACGTGGAAATATATATTTTCCAATCCTCGCTGGGGAAGGGAGACTGAATCGAGCTGTACGAAAAAGTTATTTTTTAAGAAGGAAAGATTCCGAACTTGGAAATTCAGAAAAATCTGAAACTTTGTAAATATGTAGGAAATTTCCTCCTGATTACAAGCAATTTTTTTTGCTGCCAAAATTCACTGTTAGAAGGTGGAATTTACACCTGAAAATCCGGTTATTTTCTGATTTTGTGTTAAAACTGTAAAATAATTTTTTTAATTTTTAATTAATGATAGATCTAATTAAAAGAAGTAACTTTTGTCATGAAACTTATTTTCTGTCTCTTACAGTTCGCGAGTTATACCACAAAATCGGAAAATAGATGAATTTTCAGGGGTTAATTTCACCCCCTTCAAGTGATTTTGAACAGCAAACAAAAATTGCGTTGTAACAAGGAGGAAATCCCCTGCATACTCACAAAGTTTCAGAATTTTTTGAATTTTCGGGTTCGGGATCATCCCTTGTTATTTGCTATTTTAATAATCTTAGTTCAGTTCTTTCTTCCGAGGTTCAGACGGAAATTACAGGTTCTGGGAGAAACATATTACAACACTTTCCCTAAAATACTGTAAAAGTAATTCACCTCGTGTGACGCAATTTTATAAATAGATTGTATAAAAAAAATATCTTTTTTTACTCTACGCAAAAGTAATAAACATTGAATCAGGGTTCAATGAATTTAATTTTCTTATACATATAATTTCGTTCTTAACCCTTAACTACTGTACTCATTTTCCAAACATAACTGGTATACTGAGGTCGGGGCAGTCCCCAAAGAAAGAAGGACACAGAAATTTGAAAAGTCGACACTCAATCAACCTCTATGAATAATTTGTTCTTAGGTAATGTACCTATAAAATAATAGAAATGTAGAAAGTTAAACTATTATTATAAAATTAATTAGAAATTCAGTTTACAAACTTAGACAACCAAAAATTTTGCAGCAAACTTTGCGTGCAGTTAAGAGTAAAATAATTTCTTGGTTTACCTTTACGACAGAAGCTTATGCTTATTGTTAGGCAAAGAGTGGAGAACATTCCGTATTTTGTCCCAGTGCACAGTAGACATTTCCTGATTTTTAAACAGTATACCAAATATTTAACGTTATCTTAGGGGGTGTTTAAACTTTATAACCCTTTGTGATTCGACAGTCGCAGTTGCTACCAGGGGCATCCGGAGACTTTTTCTCAGGAGGAAGGGTAACTTTGAGAGGATGACAAAGAAAAATATACCCCTCTTGCTTTTTTAACCCATTTTATAGTGCCAATTTAATTAAAAATTTAAAACTGAAATTTAAAAATATTCCCTTTCTCAGTATAAACTTAATAAAGTTCAGTTTCGAAAAGTAAGCGATTTTTCTCAAAATCCAGGGGGGGGCAACTGCCCCTTTTGCCCCCCACCCTCTGTAGACGCCCACGGTTGCACCCAACAAAATATACTATAAATCGCAAAAGCACAAAAAAGGGCTACTCCAAGTTTTATCTCCTTACCCTTCGTACATAGCAAAGATGAATAAATACATTTAAAAGTATAGAATATAGAATTCCACATCCGTTCGTTTCTCGATATTTCATCGAACGTCGACTGCAACCTAATACGCAGCTGCACAGCCATTAATGAAACCCAATAGAGTGGAATGATCGCATCGGGCAGTCTCTCGTGCATCCCACTCGGAAATCAATCTTAGAGGACGGGGAACAACGACGCTTTCCTCCAGACATTTTCAGGGATGACGTAACCGCCGATCATTAGTTTGCGCTTCCGGTATCACGTAATCCCTAAAACGTCGTCGATCATCCTGCCGGCCAGGTCTGGGGAGTCCTGGCCGAAGACTTTGCAAGGCCCCCGGGCTATCCCATGGAGATCCAGCGAGTCCTCGTTTCCTCGCCCTTCAGCCCGGCACGTGCAATTTGCTCGGCCCTGACAAAGCGATTTTGTATTGGTCCGAGGCGCCTCGTTCCCGCGCACGACCATTGTTGCTCGCGTTGCAACGAACAGACGGCATATAGTTTATGCACCGCACCAGCGAGTTAATTTCTTTATGTTGGCTAGATATTTGGCAAACGAGTTGATACGTGGTAATAAAATATCGGGGGTGGGAGAAACTTGCGCGAGTCTGTGAATTCTTTGAAGAAGGAGAGGTACAAAGGATGATGCGGTTGAAATCAGCATCTTTGCGCCTATATTATTTTCCTGGAGAAGAATGGACCAAAAGTTGCATAGGTATGTAGTTTTCAGAGGAGCACAAATTGGGTGGAGTGGAAATTTTATAATTAAGTTTGAGATTACCACTGTTAAAAGTGTAGAACTGAAAGATCTCTATCAGGAGAAAATCCATCTATGAAAGCACAAGCATGGCAACTGCCCAGAGCGGCAGATTTAGGACCAGCAACATTGGTTAATTGGTAATTTATGAATATTAAATTTTTTACAAAAGAAAATGCTTTTGTTATTCCACAAATACTTACAAAAAATTGGCTCACTGTCAAAAATCATATTTTAAAATACTTATTTACAATGAACTGTAAAGGGAGGTAAAAATTATTTTTGCCCAGAGCGAAGGAGTAGTTAGATCGAGCCGTTAAAGAATTAAATCGTCATAAGAATATAAGTAGGTTTCGAAACGTATGCTCGGTATACGTAGTGCTAATTAAATGTTAAAACCTTCCAACAATGATGCTGAAGATCTTCACTGTTTCAAACGTGCTCAGCCATCTACATAATCGAGCCCGGTGCAAAGGCAGAGCAGCGTAGCGCACACACGCGCGCGCGTGCACCAAAAGCAGAGCAGGAATCTGAGTGATGTGAGCCGATCGTTTAGCGTTTTCCCATAGCGAGCGGATCTGACCCGGGATCGGACCTCGGACGGTCGGTGGGCCCAAGAAATCGCCTGGGGTAATCACGGCGCTCGTCCTCCGCCCCCGGTACCGTTTCCTCCCCCGCGCACCCACCCTCTCCGCGCCAGGATCGCCACAAACAACGCGCTCTTAAGCCTGCGAGCACATACATCCTGCTCCCTCTCCCCCTACGCCCCTCTCCTTTTGTTCCTCGTGATTTCTCGATTTTTTTTCTCCATCTCGCCACGCCGCGCGCCACTTCTATCCACCACCATCCGTTCCTCCTCTATTTCATCTTCTTACTCGTCTTCTGTTTATCTTCGAACTTGGGTCTTGATCTTGCTGCGTCAGCCTCGCCTATTGCGCGCTTTAATCGCAGAAGTGGATAATCGACGGGGTGTTGTTAATAAAATTGTGGTTGAAGGGCAGATCTTATTAATTTCAGTTGTGAAGCGTGCTCGATGAAGGAGGTGCTTCTATGATAGTAGAATTTGTAAATTTTTGAATTTGAAAATTTATAAATTTGAAGATTTGTAAATTTGTGAATTTGAAAATTTATAAATTTGAAGATTTGTAAATTTGTGAATTTGTAAATTTTGTAAATTTGTAAATATGTAAATTTGTATATTTGTATATTTGTGAATTTGTAAATTTGTAAATTTGTAAATTTGTGAATTTGTAAATTTGTGAATTTGTAATTTGTAATTTGTAAATTGTAAATTTGTGAATTTGTAAATTTGTAATTTGTGAATTTGTGAATTTGTGAATTTGTAAATTTGTAAATTTGCAAATTTGTAAATTTGTAAATTTGTAAATTTGCAAATTTGTGAATTTGTGAATTTGTGAATGTGTAAATTTGTGAATTTGTAATTTGTAAATTTTTGAATTTGTAAATTTGTAAATTTGTAAATTTGTAATTTGTGAATTTGTAATTTGTAAATTTGTGAATTTGTAAATTCGTAAATTTGTAAATTTATGAATTTGTAAATTTATGAATTTGTGAATTTCTAAATTTCTAAATTTCTAAATCACTTCTTCAGCAACGGGAGAGCAATATTATACAGGACTGTGTAGCACAGTGGCTTCCGTAGAGGGGGGCCAAAGGGCCCAGGCACCCCCCAAAGCAGGGGCTTATTAAAAAGAACAGAAAACCGCATTTTATTCTTTAAATAAAATTGTATAATCGCCTAATGAATTTTATTGAATTTGCATTAAAAATATTTATATCCGTTCAACTCGTCTCCCCCAAAATTAAATCCCGAGTGCCGCCACTAATGTAGCATTAGACTGGTACCTACAATGTTCCCAGCCACTAATACGCGATCCACGCTGTTCTCTTTCCGCACCGCGTGGCTCTCGAAACGAGATTCGCAGAATTTTCATTTTCTCGGTCGGCCGGTGCCCCTCCATCCGCCGCTCACGACTTTCGCGACGCCGTCGAAAACAGCGGGGCAGAAAGGGAGGCCGAGATCTCCTCGCCGTTCCGTACACGACTATACACGTATATAGCGTCGTACCTACCCCGCGGTGTCTTCTCTTTCTCTCCTCCCCGCTGAAGTCAGATCGCCCACGGGCTCCACGGGGCCGTCGTTATTATATGTTATCGCCGTGGAAGGTATGGGAACCGGCCCGAGGGGGCACGGGATACCTACGTCGGTATTTCCCCCTCGTTGTGCCATAACGCACCGTCGAGGTACACGAACAACCGACTCTCCAGCTCTTGTTCTCTCTTTCACCTCGGCCTTCCTCTTTACCGCCCTCTCTCTCCTCTCTCTCTCCCTCTCGTCCCTTTTTCCCGTGCCACTCGTCTATTATATGCTAAATTACGACGACCTTCGGCCAAGCACGCAGAACCATGCCGGCTGGCATCGAAAAACCCGTCGAAATCGCTCTCGTTACCATTCACGCTACAGACCAAGGGTCCCTGAGAAAATCCAGAGACGCGAGCTGAAACCAAGCTGGACGTTACTTCGTAGTTACCCCGGCAAGAAGAAACGAAGAAACACGTACCACTAATCAGCGACCGCGTAAAAATCTAAGCCTCCGAAAGAAACCTCCACTTTTCCCGCGTTAATACCACAAGCTCCTCAATACCAATCCAACTTTTTTAATCCGACAACCACTCCCTGTTGCGTTCCAGAGGAGAGCTGAACAGAAATCGCCTAGCACGCCTAGACTGCAGCTATATTGATGTCAATTTATAGCAAGATTAATCTCCCGACGAAATTCATCGCAACAGGCGTAGGCACGTCGCGATTGTAACGCTTGCACGCTGTCTGTCATTAAATCGAGATACGATTCCCAGATACGGGCGTATCGAGCGCGAGGAAACGATAAGCAAAGGGACTAGCTCGACGTGCAGCGCGCTCGAAAATGTCACGGGGCGCTTTCTAAAGGAGCCGGAAAAGGTGGCACGGTTCGACGTCGGCTATCTGCATATCCAGCATCCGCCAGGACGGGTCTCTCGGTCGATGCGCGTTTATTTTCTTGTCACACGTCCAGAGAACTCGCTTTTAATCCCTTCTTTCGCTCTCCTCTTCTCCTTCGATCGGGACACTTTTTTTCACCCGCGACCTTTCTCCTTGTTTCCTCGCTGTCCGTCCTCCGTCTACGTTGCCGGTGATCCCGGCGGCTGCCAGCTTTCACGAAAATGATGGCGGCCGCGTCTCTCCTGCGGCGTGGCAGCCGCAATAAAAGGGACGCGCCGCGATGCCGCCGGTGACGATAATCGATCGTTGCCACGGGATTAAGCGATCGAAATCGCACCGCGTAATAAGCGACACGGGTAAAGATATTTTAATATAATAGTTGCACGCCGCGCGATCGTATCTGTTCACCATTTTGCGTCTTCATTTCGACGATGAGCACTCTGAACACGCGAGCCCCAGTAATAATCCGCTGAGCATTATTACAAGCTGCTGAAATTTTGGGGAATCGTAACGAGAGCGGGAAGAACTTGATATTATCATTTCTCTTCTCTGACGCTTCTTCGCTTCCTTTGAGAAACTTAGCGTAAAACTTTGGATGGATGCAATTGTAGGTATATTCATAGCACCATGTTATTATTTTTATTTATTATTATTAATCGCGAATTATAAACTGAAGTAAAATAGGCGCAACAAAACAAATATTACAAGAAGTAAGAGTAAACAAGTAAAGTAATTAACTTGAAGTAATATTAGCTTGAGACTTTAAGCTAAACACGAGAAGACACATGAGTAATGTAGAGAAAAATATAGTGCAAAGTAAGAGAACATGTACATGGACTGAGATAAGACGGAAAGGATAAGTAGATTATGCTGGGAATAGTGTTGTGGGATAAATGACCAAGTGTGAGACCTAAAAGACGAGTAGGATTTTAATTTGCGAATGACAGGTGGAAGAGCGTTAAAATAATAGCCGCAGTGTAGAAAAAAAATGCTTCAAACTTGAAAGTAAAAATGGAAAATTTCGAGACTTGAAGTTTGAATACGCGCAATTTTGTTAAATTTTGACTTACGTGGCTAATTCTGGCACCCGCGATAGCGGTACTCGTAATGATTATGAATCAGTTTGGATTTTTTGTTTCAGATGAGTCTGTGTGCTAAAAAAAAAACATTAAAAACCACAATTAAAAGTGTCTTTAAAAAATTGTTCCGTATACGTTATAAGTAGCTTAATAAATGAAAAGATAGTTTGACATTGTTATTCATTGTATTCACTGAGAAAAAAAACCTGAATGTTACCGAATTTTGCGACGTGATTAATAGAATGACCCCTTAACTCAAGGTAGCCAAGGGTTCAAGGCACATTTCGCATTTCGAAATTAATAATAATTAATTATTTTTCATTGCGCTACGGTCGTCACTTGGTTATAAACTTTTCTCTTTGTATCGCCGCGCTTCGCCAAAATACGCGACCGACTTTAAAAGGAAAAAAACAGTATAAGGAGAGGAGAGTTGCCAATCTGCAACGTCCCTCGATTTACGAGCGCGAATTCGCGAAGCAGCGCTCCCGAAACTGCCACTTTCTTTTCACACGGGAGCCCCCTTTCTTCCCCGAAGAAATTTCCATTACATTTTCATTAATCCAATAAAATAATAACCAAACGGCCGGGCGAGTCGATACCCTTTACTTAGCGGCGCATCGGCCCATGACAAAATGCACATTTACGACGTGACGTTAATCGATCCGGCGCGTCGGCGATCCCCAATTATTAGGGGGCCAGGAGAGTGCGAGTTCGCTTTAAAAAAAAAGAGAGAGAGAGAAAGAGAGATGAAATTTCGGCCCGCGACAGCTGCGGCTCCCTTGAACCCGTAACGCCAAGCATCTTTGGCAGGTGACCGAAGTGTATCAGCACCTGCTCGCCTCAACGAGACCTCGTCAATGCGAAAGCGTAATTTATATGTCGCTACACCGAATAACCGATATCTCCCCTCCTCGGACCAACTGCTTAACGATTCATCGACCGAATCGATCAGCGAGATTTAAGACGATACAAGAAATCGACGCCGTGTACAAGCTTGCAAACGACATCACTTTGCGTGAGGATCCGAGGGGCCACATACCGTGGCTCCTCCAAAGTGGGTCTTGCATAGTAGATAATCTTGAATCGCTGCATAATCTTCTTACGTGCAAAATCGAAATATTGCGGTTGATAATTTTGCTCCATTTCAGAACTGATCCGTTAGGGAGATATGACACAGCGAAAAGATTTGGGGAAATTTGAAGATTTTGAAGATTTTAAAAATTTAAATTTTGAAGATTTAGATTTTAAAGATTTAAATTTTAAAGATTTAGATTTTAATGATTTAGATTTTAAAGATTTAGATTTTAAAAATTTAGATTGGAAAGATTTAGATTTTAAAGATTTAGATTTTAATTATTTAGGTTTTAAAGATTTAGATTTTAAAGATGTAGATTTAAAGATTTAGATTTAAAGATTTAGATTTTAAATATTTTTATTTTAAAGATTTAGATTTTAAAGGTTTTAAAGATTTTAAACATGTGTTTCTTCTAATTGCTTCTCCGCAGATACCCGGAATCGAGACTAGCGAAATTGTTCAACGGCAGCATCCCCATCGTCCTGGACTCCCTCAAGCAGCACTACTTCATCGACAGGGACGGCGGCATGTTTAGGCACATACTGAATTTCATGAGGAACTCCCGCCTGCTGTTACCGGACAACTTCGCCGATCTGGATCTGTTGCTGGAGGAGGCGCGCTACTTCGACATCGCGCGTAAGAGAAATTCATCGATGCGTTTCCACGGTGCTCGCGCGGTGTCCCGTTCAATTCCCTTGGGAGCTTGCAATCGGTATTGCGAAAGCGAGCAGTGCCGTTAAATTAAAGAAGAACGGGGAAGCATCGGAGTTCGCGAGAGCTGTGTGTACGGATTGCTTAATCGCGGACGAAAATCTGAACGGTTGCTGAATGCCTACCCGACGGACAACTTCCTCGGCTTCTGTAGCCGCGGCGAAAGATCACGGTGCAGCGTCGATAAATCATGTTATCTGAACGGCAGAATCTCTCCTCGGATCATTTTTCCTGCCGTTAAACCGCCAATACCGGCAGCAGCTCGCGAACTTCATATTATGCTGCATTAAACGCCAATATCTCGATAATCAAAGAGCGGGGAGGCACGACAAAAACTCGAGACCCACGAAATTTCAATACCTATGCATATCGTTCGGATCTCAATTATCGAACATGTTCAAACATGCGTGAGATAGGGGCGAACTAATAACGGGCAATTATTTTTTAATTGGTATTTCAAGATTCCCTCGTCGAAGTAGATGAAAAAGATAGTGCATTATTTAAATAAGCATCCTCATCGGAATTGAAAGGTTTTAAAGTTTAGAAGCTCTAACGGTTGACTGAACATTTCAATAAAGATACAATTATGTTATTAAGTTATCTATTATACAATTATTGTGCCTTCAATCAGAGGTCGAATGAAACTTAAAATTTTCAGTTGCTTATGAACTCACTGTAACTTTATAACTATTATCTATTCTGTTCCGTGGAAAGTTTTTATTCCGCACATATTTGTGTAAATAAGAAACTTTTATTTTCTTCAAAGTAGAAGAAATGTTCTAGTTAAACGGGAAAATTTATTGTGCTCTGAAAAAGTCAAAATTGTGACAAGCAGATTTCCTGAAAATGTTGTGAGAGGTAGATATCTGAAGTGGGCACATTTGAAACCGTCTGAGATATACTTATCCTGCTTCCAATTCCTAAATAATACTAATTAAAAAAATATTCCTAACTTCTACATTCTTCTTTTATTAATCGAACATAAGATTCTTCTCACTATTATTACGACTTTAATATACATATACTTATATGAGTAACTGTTAAAACAAACCTCTTTCAACAGAGTACAAAGTTACCTTAAGCAGAAAGAAAATAATTAAAAACATAAAATTTCAAATAACTCTTATCCATAAAAGTAAACAGTTTCATTCTACCCCAGCTTTCAATTCTGCTTGAACCGTCCTTGAACCAACATCCGCGTACACATGCACCAACCGCCACGTTCTGTTCGCAGCGATGTGCAGGCAGCTGGAGCAAATGAAGAAGGAGCGGATGAAGAACGGCTCGGCGACGGCGACGACGATGTCCTCCTCCTCGCCGAGCCCCCCGCCGGCGAATCAGCTGAGCAACCGGGGCACGGGTAGCACGGCGATGCCCTGCAACCGCGACACCGACAAGATCCGCGGCAACGAGGGTACCTGTAGCTACGAGTGCGTGGCCCTCCACGTGAGCCCGGACCTAGGCGAGAGAGTGATGCTGTCCGGTGTACGGGCGTTGCTGGACGAGGTGTTCCCGGAGATGACCCAGGCGGTGATATTCGCCGGCTCGGGGGTCGCCTGGCATCAGCAGGACGCCCGCCACTTGATCAGGTTCCCGCTGAACGGCTACTGCAAGCTGAACTCGGTGCAGACGATCACCAGGCTCCTGAACGCCGGCTTCCGCGTGGTGGCCAGCAACGGCGGCGGCGTCGAGGGGCAACAGTTCTCGGAGTACCTGTTCGTCCGACAGGCCGTCAACACCTGACGGAGCACCGCGCACCAACGGAAAACGAGCTCGAGGACGGTCCGCTGCATCCAGCGCGACCACGACCCCGAGTGAGTTCTCCAGGAGAAGGACTCGAAGACTGCGTCACGGATGACGGTCCGATCGCTCTCGGACAAGGCGGAGCACCACGGTCTATGGAGCTGTCGAGAAGCATTCGGATGACATTCATATCGTAACTGTACGTCCAGCCTGTCCAGCAAGGAGAGTTCGAACGACTGATACGTAGTAAGGAGCCGGGGGTCAAGTTCTGTGAAACAGCAGACCCCCTGGACATTTGGGTGATATCGTTTAAATCTCCTTTTCGAATACCGTGATCTTCGTTCCAGGGTGGAAGTTGCTGAGTCGTTTTTTGGGGGGATAATTAGTAGTAACTGAAGAGAAATCTTTAATGTTAAGGGACGATTGCCGGGTCAAATTTTTAATCCAGAGGAGGGTTGTGATTTCTCACAGGGCTGTACGACTGCAGTTACGATAGTAACGATAGTAAATATTGCATTCTTCAGAGAAAACGTTGAAAAGAAGCTGGAATTTAATATATAAACACTACTTAGGGTGGCCCTTATTTATACGTGTCGATTTTTCTCCGTATTTCTTTGCTGCCACCCCCTAGAACGGTTCTATGTCATGAAAAAAGTGATCCTTGAAAAAGTTTATTACAATCGGACGACAGGAGAGGGCGATCATGTGTTAAAGTTTAGAAGTCATCGATGGTTTGAATTTAAAGAATTTCTCCAAAATGCTAAATCCAATCGAAATTTTGTTCAAGTAATATCAAAAGAGCACTCAATTTTCTACAATTACGGTAGCGTATTCCATACGTGTGTAGTTCGAACCCTGTTGTCTAAAAGATGGTTTTAATAAAAAAAAAGTTTTAATATTATTTGAACAAAATTTCAATAGGGCTTACCATTTTGGAGAAATCCTTCAAATCCAAATGACTAATAAATGACTAAACTCCAAGGCCCTTTCCTGCTGCTCAATTACAACAATCTTCTTCCAAGACTATGTATTTATGAAATAGAAGCGTGCCGGTGGGTAAGAGCAAAAGAAATCGCATGTTGAAAGTAATGGCCACCCTAATAAACACACGTAACACTTACGGTTAAGCTTCCCTCTCGTGATTTAAGTTGCCAACGTGTCGGACGCCTAGACACCCCGAGTCACGGAAGTTGCACCGTACGTAACGCCGCAGAATTATAATTCGTTAAAGCCTGTAATTCGTGATCACGTGATTGCCGTTAAAATTCCGTATCAATGTATACGCGAGTATTCGGCCCGGGCACGTAATCCTCGCGGTTATGCGTGGCCGAACGGTATCATTACACACGCTCGTGACCCACTTATATGTACTTAAGATGCTCGGGTGCGCTGGTCCTTACTTTGCTCTTATTTAATAAGGTGTACCTATATGTATTTAAATTGCCATACTAATTACTGTAAATACCGCGAATAAACGTGTATCTATATCTATATATGTATATACATCCATATATATATATACATATAAATATAAATATTCTATGTACTTAAAATCGCCGACACTCGGATGCGGAACACTCGACAACGAATTAACATTCGCGTTGATCTCATCGGCTGTCGATTAAACGACTGTGGTCTTTAATAAATTAACGAACGCCGGCACCTCGAGCGCGTGGGAACCGAAGGAATCTCCACCGAAAGATCAGATTCGCGCGATTCCTCCGGCTCGAGGGTGCTCCCGCCGAAGTCCCGCGAGACTTCCGCTTCGACGGCAGTCCCCGGTTATTGTAAGTGAGAACGGAGGAGCATAGTTTATAATCGACGAGACACTTGCCACGATAAGTACCGTTTCGATTGGTTTAATAAAAATGTTTATTACACGAAACCGTCATTCATTTCGACGTCGGGGGAAGCGGAGGGGGTTGCGACCGGCTCCCGCGTCCCTTTTCCGTGCGATTACCAATGAATTTCTCGTGCGAGCGGGGGAAAAGCTGGATGCGAAATAAAATGCAAGCTCGAGCGTTGTTCCGGGGGATGTGTATATTAAACGGTTCGCGACAAGAGGGTGAGGGAGGGCGGCGGTGGTGACCGGCCGGGGGCACGGTTTCGGTCTCGAGAGCAGAAATAAAATCCGCGGTGCAGCGGGGCGAAATGAAATCATTAGCGGCACAATGCGGGCGCAATGCGATTTCCCTGGCTTTCCGGGCAGAAAAATTTGATAGGCTTTAAACGGGTTAGGAAATATCTGCTCTCGACTTCCCCCTACGGCTGTGTGCGTGAACCACTCGCGCATCCCGTCCAGCGACCATTCGCTACGGTGACTTTCGTAATCGCGTGTATAATATTTCAACCATATAATTGTCGGGCGGCCCGTTATCTCTTAGAGGACTGCAGAAAAAAAATGGAAGTAATAAGATCCTCGTCGTTCCTTTCTGCAGGTTGATCCGTTACGTTGAGAATGCGATGGTACGCCACATTCTTCTCCGTCCTCTTCCTTGCAATTAGGAGGAAAGGCAAAAGGTGGCTCTCCTGGGTTTTGAGAAAAAAATGGGTTATCTTTAAAAACTGATCTCTGTTGAGTTTATTACTAAAAGAATGAATATTTTTAAATAATTACTAATTAAATTGGTACCACAAAATGGGTTCAACATCGAAAGAAGGCTACTTCACTCGCAACGCGTGTTTCTCTCGTTAATTATATTTTTCTTTACCGTCACTTCAAAGTTGCCCCTCGCGAAAGGGGAAAGGAAGTCTGCGGACGCAGAAGGATTCCTTTGAAGGATGTACTGATGGATGTACTTGAAGGTAGGTAGACCGACAAACGTGATATTAGCCTTTTCATCTCTCCCCCAATTTCTTTCCAATTACGTGTAGCTAATTTACGGAAGTTTATTCTGTGATTTTTATAAAGAGTAACCCCTTTACAGATCCGTCAGCAGCGTCGAGTCACCCTATATATTTCGTTTACGTTAGAGGCGCGCTGCCATTTGCAAACCATCGACCCCCGTCAAGTCTAAAAGAGTGCGACTAGTAATTAACAAAGGCCATAGAGAGGGGAAGGGAATAACCAGTTTTATAACTCTAACAATGGATCCTCCCGGTACTAGATGGAAGGGAAAAGAAAGCCGTGTACGTGGTGGAAGAAGAGGAGGAAGAGGAAGAGGACGGGGGGAGCAGGAGAGAGCAAAAGAGCTCGGAACCACGTTGATCACGTAACCGCGGGAATAAGGGATAAAGCGCACAAACGTCATTGCCTCGGGCCCCGTTTCCATGGTTACCGTGAACTCAATATCCGCGACGCCCGGGGGTAGTATGGGCCGCGGGCTGTCATCCCTCGAACCTGCCGAGCGGAGGCCGCCCGACGCTCCGCTCCCACCCTCCCCTATTTCACGCTTCTATTTTCTTTCTCTCTTTATCTTCCCTTCTTTTTTACCTTATTGTTTCCGTCATTTTCTTTATAACCGCCCCTTTCTCTTTCTCTCTTCCCGCAAACATTCTACTTCCTATTTTCAATAATTCCCTTCTCTCTCCCTTCTTCATTTTCCTATTTCTTTCCCCCACTTTCTCTTCCCTTTCTTAAACAGAAATCCCCGAAACGCCACTATTTCGTCCCCCCCGTTCCGCGGTTTCTTCCCTCCTCGCAGCTTCCATCTTCCTCCTCCGTGCTCCCCTCGCGCGCCCTTCGTCCCTGAACACCCCCGCCCGGCTATTGCACATTTTACCACCCGCCCCTCGACGTTCTCCGTCTCTGTCGAGAGCGGGCTTGATTATATTCCATTTCTGGATCGCCCCGGGGCCGCCTCGGTCCCAGGTCCTTCAATACACGACACGGGGCGAAGTAGCCTTTGGCGTCAACACGGAAGACGGGCTTGAAATTCGAGTACAGCCCGGGACGCAGCGCTGCTATTGTCTGCATCGAGCCCCGACCGGCGAAATTTTTCACCGATCTCCGTGGAGCTGTAGGAGCTGCTTGGTAGCCACGACGCCTGGGACTTGCCGAAAGCGTGATGCGGGAGATGCTTTTGAAATGCACGTCCTGACGGAGAACGGTATTCACGAGGAAACGTCACACAGGAAGCTACTGTCCATCAGAGTTGGGCATTAACTACTTAAATAAAGAATTATTTTAATAACGGGTCAAACAAAAGTTGCTTTGACTTTAGATTATTTGACGAAGAAAGTTAATCTTTTCCCTCGACAATAATTTTTTTCATTTTTATTAGATGTTTAAAATTTTTATTTAAATAAAATTAAAAATAAAATAAAATTAGAATTATTGAAACAATATCATTCTGCAACTACAGATATTGAAAGTAGCGCATTAATTGGATGATAGTAGGGTAGGAATTCAATTCCAACTGTATGAACTTTGTGGAATTATCAAAATTGCTGTTTTAGTTTGCGTAACAGGCGTAGTTGGTAAAAAAGTGTAAGGGTAATGGCAGAAAGTAAAAAGAGAATATTTTGTCCGTTGGATTTATAGTGAAGGATAGTACTTTAAACTCTTGTTTAAATATTAATAATTAAATATTAAAAACAAATATTAAACTTTGGACAATTATTTTAGGAACACTGCGTCGAAATTTATTTCGGTATTCACTTTTTAGTTTTTTTTTAACGTCATTTATGCAGTGTCTAACGTTCGCGTTACTATTTTTTCTTCAATATTGTTAAATCTTGCGTTGTATTTAATACAATTATCGCAAAATAGAAAGTGTAAAGAATTTAGAAGAAGTAGGAAGATTGAAATATTACTCTATTTTTATGATTATGATAACATTCCGATCTCGAAACGAACAATTTGCTCCGCGAGTAGATTGTTCGGAAAATGTCTTTTAATTCTGCATGGTAGGTACGTGCTGTCTAGAACGGTTTAGCTACGTAATCGCAGCGTGATATCATTCAATCTACTTGTATTACATAATCGATTCTCCGAAACGTTCTTCTACTTTACTTTAATTTAGTTTGCACTCAGACAATTAAGTATCATTTACGTAAATTGTTTAAACGCTATCAAAGACAAAATTAACAAAGTACTACTATTATATTGATTCAGTTCCAAAGCAATAAAAGTACAATTAATTGTCGAACGGGAATATTTAGCTAAACACTTGTACTTAGTAAATAATTTTTGCAACAGCTGCATGACTTACTCTATACGTGTAAATTGAAATGGAATCACCATCGATATTCATATATTCGTAGAAATTACAGATACGAGAAAGAAAACGATATAATAGGAAATAATTGTTTATTGAAATATTACTTTCAGTACTTTTCTTTATCATTTAATTTCGTAAATACACTAACAGCCCAAAATCTCTTGGCCCTTATGGTCTGGCGATATAGACAACGTCTAAATATCGAGCTACAAAAAATAGGGAACAAAAAGATTGACCCTCGTCGACGAAAATTAAGCGCACATCTCGCAGAACTCGCACTCCTGGCGCGAGAAACGTATGGAACGTAAAAGAAGCCTAAGAATAATAAGAAATTCGGGCTATTCTTTGGTGAAACTTATTCTTGTGTTTTATTATCTCTCGGTTACGGCTTATCCAATTACAATTTGTAAAAATATCATACTGTACCAAAAACTGCTATGTACCATTAGTTAGTTTTCTGTTTCCTTCTTTACATTCCTCTATCTATATTTATATTATTAATAATTCCACCTAGTGGCAGTAAGGAGAACATTATAATCTAGCTTCTCGAGTACCTGCATTTATCTTTTCCCTTTTCCTCGAGGCTCGTAAAAAATCATGCAATCCACCATCGCGAAGAGGAACACGCAGTTATGTAAAAAATCTCATACACATGTGAAGTGCGCGGGCAAAAATGTATGGTACAAGTAAACGGTGTGTGCGCCTTTCTGATGAGAAAACTATACAGAGGTACTTAACAAAAGAGAGAGAGAGAAAGAGAGATGGAGAGAGAGAGAGAGAGAGAGAGAGAGAGAGAGAAAGAAAGAATGTAAAAAAAGAAATGAATTATTTACAAGTACTCCCGACAAATTTTGCTTCAACGATCCGCTCCCTTTAATCCTCGGGCTGTTCTCCCAATTGCTAACTTATTATCGATTATGTTTATACAAAAAGGCGATCGCTCCTCGGTACACGCAATAACAAATAGAATCATAGCTGAGATCAATATTGCAATATACCCCCGCATCTATTACCTCTCCAAATAATTTTCGTCGTTCCCGTACTGACTCATCTCACGCAACTAATCAGGCGCTACAGATAATGATAATTAGTTCAGTTCAGAACTCAACAAATTTTTTTTTCCTCTTTCCTTTTTCTTTTTACATATGTCGTCAGTCTTGTGCGCGTATTGTATTCAATTAATATTGAACCGTTGAAGCAATTACGTTTCACGTAATTGTAACTGAAACGTTACGTATATTCGCTCGTTATCCTCGTTATTAATTATTTACACTAGAAGACTCACAGGTGTACGGTGCCTTTTGCAAACGTCTCCGCGAACGCCGGCCAGGAAATGTGTCTCGACGTGCTCGCCGAAATTGCGTGGAAGCACGGAGAATCGTTGAAGAACAACGGTGAATTCAGATTAACGGCGGGGCGCGCAGCGTTCGTGTACTCTTTTTCTTTACACCCGGGGTAATCTGAAGTAACCATTTCTCGCGCGGGCCTCTATGAAAAATAAACAGTATACCTCGCACGTTATCGTTCAGCGACTTTATCGCAACTACCACGGTATAATATATATAAAAAATTTCCTATCGTTGCCTCAACAATTTTATGTTACAGGCTATAAAAAACGATAATCATGACTTCTCATGTAGCAGTGTCGCGTATGGTATTTTAAAAGTATTCAAAGAGCAATCGAGGGCCTCGATTCCTCTGCTCGAGTACGTGATGTGTCTGTAGAGAATGAACACAAGGTGATTCTAGTAGAAACGGAAAGCCGTTACAACGAACACCGCTGTGGAGAAATATAGACGTTGCACTAATGACCAAATCTAAACGCAATAAAACGATACATACATATAAATCAGCTATTATCAACTATTTATAAATCAGATATTTCCATCGCACATCGATAGGCATTATACATGTTGCTTCTCCATTTCAGCGCGAATGAACTGTGTCGGGCACGTGTAATGACAACACGCTCATGTAATGAGCAAGTTAGGAAAGATCGATATATCTTTTTCAATAATTACTCTGTACGATATCATAGGCACCCACGTACAACTGCAGCAAATTCATTTTACATTTATAAATCAGGTACACGCTTTGAATTTCCCTTTTTTTTTCCTTTTTTTCCCTTTCTTTTCAATCGATCATATGCGAAGCACACTTTTCATTTCTGTTTCCTTCTCTTTTTTTTTTATCGTTTCTCTAAACATGAAGCAAAGAGCTGCACCAATTCCGAAGAGGAAATATAAATAATTAAATTAACATCGATCGAAAAAATATCCGTAATTCGTACTTTTGTAAATATTTCTTTAATAAAAAACGTAACAGCTAATTCTTTTATAAACACTGAAAATGTAGATTACAACATAATATACTGATAACAATTCCATCATTATGGTGGAGAGTAGCTATATTTTGTTGTACCAACATTGAAATTATCACTATTTTAGTATTTACGTGTAAGGTATTGTACAAATTATTCCATACTTTTTGGACAGTGTGCTCTCACAGTATATTATTATTATTATTATTATTACATTACGACTTGCAAAAATACGATTTACTATGATATATATATATATAACAAAACTTGCACTCTTTACACTAGCGCTACAGTGTCCAA
This sequence comes from Andrena flavipes, assembly GCA_963971345.1. Taxonomy (NCBI): domain Eukaryota; kingdom Metazoa; phylum Arthropoda; class Insecta; order Hymenoptera; family Andrenidae; genus Andrena; species Andrena flavipes. The sequence goes on along the minus strand of OZ020480.1, from coordinate 25,790,642 downwards.
AAGTATAGGTCAAGTGTTACAATGCAGCAGAGGCATATACATAAATGACAATGTACACTCATTCATTCGGCATACATGCGCGCGCCATATAACAACACATATATGGTCATACATCCTCCTCGCCGTAAAGAGACTACCCAAAGACTGATCATCATCGGGCATGTGCTCATACACATTGCTCTTTTCCCCTCCAATGATGTAATTTTGCGTTGAAAAATAAAGAACAATCTATTTATATTACATTTAAAAAACTTTCAGTCATTTACAGTAGGGAAGCTTATCGACATGGTAGAAATAATCTTATTTTGAATGTATGTGGAATCCCGACGTGATTCGCGATGAATTTTCATTGTATGCAACTTATCAAACACTGTACAGTGCAACGTACACGAACGTTGCACGTTCCGTCAAGGTCCATTGAGGCCAGCTCACACGAGACCATACAGGTAGGGCGCCAGATATCGGGCGGGTCACTCAAGTTCCTGCCCTTCACAGAACATCACTTCAAGTATGATTTATACAATGTTGTGCTCCTACACGTTTCTTTCTCTTGCTCGAGAAGGAACAACAAGTCTCTGAAATTCACCCTCTTCAATCGTGGTCTCATTGGCATTTGTCTGCTGATCCCTGTTGCCGACGTGTTCAACCCGGAATTACTTCCCGGACTACTGGCTGCTCCCCCCACATCGAGCTTAGGCTTTTTACGCGAACCGATTGCTTGTAAAGCTGTCAAGTTAGCTTCTCTTTGCCTTAACTCTTCCATCTCTGCACGTTGCATCTGTTGACAAACACGGGGTATTTTGATTATCTCTGCGTACGTATAGACGTAACTTTCAGTTCGCTAATTTCTAATACCTCTTTAGCTTTCGCCTTAAGCTTAGCCTGTTCCGGATCTTCCGTTTTTGCGCGACTCTTCGCGGCGCGTAGAAGTAACTCCCTTTCTTGCTCCTCGTGCCTTCTACGCTCGACTTTATCCAAATCTTCCAAGAATTTTAACTGTGCCCTAACATCCTGTGTTACCTCGTAACGCGGATCGACCTGCGAACAGTACATGTCGTTTGTTTTATAAATGCTCGACCGGTGAGATTATTTAAAATAAGTATGTAAGATTCGTGTGTTTTCACCTTTATCAAGTCTATCCTGTGCTCTGCAATTACTGCTAATTTCTCTACTAAATTCTTTAACCTTTCTTGCGCGGCGTGCGAAATTAACGCTGCCACTTCTTGATTAGGTTCTTCTAATCCATAATTAGAAACTAAAAATGATAATCCTGTGTTGCTTAAATATGACACTTTTGTGCAATATATATCGTTCGATTACTTCAACAGATTAATATGAAAATTACCAATTTGTTTAATTCTTTGCTGTAATGGTGTCATATGTAAAAATACTTCATCTTTACAGGATCGTATTTGTGTCCCAACAAATTCTGTAGAACCGAGAATCCTCTGAGATTCCTCTGCAAGATTGACACCACCCATAGCAGCGACATCGTTAATATCATCATCTCCCCTATTTACGGAAAAAGCATATGCACATGTACAGGGTGAATCACAAAAAACAGGATACCTAAATATCTCTGTTAGGTTTGTAGGTGGAAGAAAACGAGAAAAGTGGCACTCTTCGAGAAAGCAAAGGTGATGGCAGAAACAGATTTTGCTTAGACGTCACTTTGCTTTTTAATTTTCACAACTTCAGTGATGCGTATTGTTTATGTTTACCTAATCATGATTCGTAAAGGAAGCTTCATGAGTAAATAATACTTTATCGGAAAATCGTCCATCATTTCTAATGTGCTCCGATGCCCCACTCAAAAAATTCACGCGATTTTCAAAATTTTTCCTATGGAATCTATGCTCATGTATTATTCACAACAACACTTCATTGACTAATAAGACTTTCTCGAACAACTTGTCTAATTTGAAGCTTTGCAGCCAGAATATCAATGGCATTTTCTTCGTATGTTACACTTCTGATCTTGCAGATTTTTTATTCACAATGCCACCAGTTTCGAGAACTTTGTAATTGAATTAGAGTATAAAGAACGAGATGACCAACTGCGGTTAGGAAATCGCTCCGCTTCTGTAAAACACTCGCGACTTTCTTCATAAATGGCATAATGATAATGATCTTGCCTTGCTCCGAGTAATCGATGATCAAACGTGTATCGATAAATTGATACGATATCTCAATGAGCTGATAATCATGATTATGTGTATTCAGAATTCGCAAGATCAGTTCTAAAAACGCAATTTTATACATTCAAGCTTCCATTACTCGATTCTAAATTCTTGAAGCCAAGGTATAATATGTCATTAAACTCATTTTTATACTTGAAGACAGAAATATATGGTACCATTTAAAAAAAAACTTCGAAGATTACAGGTCATTTGAAGACCATGGTATTATCTGTCATTAAACTGATTTTGATGCTTTATTGATACTTCAAATCAGAAGTATATGGTATCATTTTAAAAAATCGCCGATGACCTTCAAAATAACTTCGAAGATAACGTCAAAGCAGAACCCGTTTGTACTTCCCGAAACAGTGCAACTTTTCTCCTATTTATCTTCAAATTGAACAGAGATATCTAGACGTTCTGTTTCTTCTGACTCGCGCTGTATACTTCTGTTATAACACTATAAAAACGTATCAACGATGTATAACTACTTGCTATCGCACTCCTGGAAAGCAATCACTTACGTGTATCCCGCAGACGAAAATGTCTTTTTCTCCTTTTCTTTAGTAGCTGGCTTTGGAACGAAAGAAGGCACTACGGCTTTATTAACAGTAGTGGTTGTGTTGACTGTTTTGCCTTGCGTTGCAGTCGTCACTGTTTTAACAACAGTTGTTGTGATTGGTGGCTTCTGGACCGTTGGAGCAGGGGGTCGAATTCCACTTACTGCTACCGTTGACTTTACAGTGTACGCTGTGGGGCTACGAACTACCGTTGTCACGGGTCGCATCTAAACAAAAGAATATACTACGTTTCACAATTTACTAAACAAGCAGCACGAAACTAAAATGAGTAAAGAAGCTACGCGTTATTACTATAGAGCGCTGATTATCAACGTAAAAGATATTAATCAGTAATTGCTAGGAATTAGAAGACTATAGAGACTACGTTCTACAAGGATCATCGAAATTCCAAGTATACTGGAAATATAAACATTGAAATCACTTTGTTAGCTTACCAGCCTTTGCTGAACTGGCTGTGTCGGTCTAGGGACTGTAGTTGTAGCAGTAGGTAGCGGAGTCATTACTCTTATCTGCGTAGTTGCGGTAACTGCAGTTACAGGGATCGTTGCTGTCGTTACAGCAACACTTGGTCTAATCTGATTCTGCTACATGGTGTTATAAAATACATTGTGAGTTACATGGCGAGCGACATACATGAAAAGTAGATGGGAAAATCTTGGATACGAAGTGTAACTCTACGCTTAACAACTGTTTATAGCGAACTAATTACGCTATACAACTTAGTATGCAGATTTATTGATTTATGTACTGGTAAATTGTTCTTACCTGTGTTACCTGTGTAACTACAGGAGCGGCAGATGTTACAGGAAAAACGATAGTGGCTGGTGGTGGCTTTATGCCTTCTATAACCAACTCTTTCATAACAAGAGATTGCCGTAAAAGTGGCAAACTCTTTTTGAGGAAACCAATCAGGCATGGTTGTGGTGATGCATTCAATAATCTTTCAAGTCTATCACAGAACTCCTCGGGTTCAACTTTAGTATCAATTAATTCTTGTATCAAAGTTCGAACATTTCGCTCCACTGCTTTAGGTTCTCGACTAGACAACTCTAATAAGTTTGCTAAAAATCTACGGCACTTTTCTTTGGTATTATCTGTAGTTTGACGCTAAAAATAAAAAGCACAATATTACAAAAGTCACGGATGGAAATAAATGGCAATGTTAAATTGTTAGTCGTTAGGATCTTCGTAACGCTACGTGTAATTAATATTACTACTTTGGTCTGCCGATCTAATAGAACGGAATACATACAGGTGTAGGCGTCTGAACTGTCTGGGCAGTAGTAACAGGTGGGGCAGGCGTAGTTGTGACGGCAGCAGTCACTGCCGCTGGGGTTGTAGCTGCTGTTGTGATAGTTGCAGCCACAGTCTGTTTCAATAAATAAAAGCAGATCTTAGAACATTCTTCGTGCTTAAGATTATTTGAAAGACTCTTGTTCGATACACTATCAAAAAAGAAAAGAAATAGTTACACTTTAATCTTTAAATACTATCTATAAACTTATCGCTTCCAAGATTCAATTAGATTTACAAAACTGGAATAACACTCCAAATTAAAAGCATTTCGCAGCATTGCCAGAAATAAAGTATAAACTACAGAACTTCTGAGACGGTGACAATTTTATTTATGCCATGCTTTGCCATTAAAACAATTATTCCGATATCTCGAACACTTTATATTATCGACACTTATCGAGAAAATTACATCGTTTAATGTTCTGAAGCTCAGAAACGTACATGATGTAACAAATTTATTTTCCCCAAGCATGTTTCTATTAAATATTTGTCAAAATAGCTCTAGCAAAATGTATCTTTTATTTTCTTTCGTTACAGCATTCCTCCTAACAAGATGTAATCTACGATATACCTTTTTGTATGCGCATGCTGAACTTCAGACTCGTTAAACATAAAATTCAAATATCTACTGCATTATCAAAGAAATTTTGGTGTCTCGAAATGAACAGATTTATTACACTAAGTTGATTTAACAACTATACCACAAAGCGAAGACGCACTTGTACCTTGTACAGACTCGTGACTTTTGGTATTTTACAATTATCCTCTAATTATTTCTTACGAAAAGATATGTATATGTTTGCTTTTATTTTTATTGCATTCTATTACACAATAATTAAAGCGTTTTATTTATAAAATCAATAACTTGCGCTTGAAAATATTCAAATAGAATTCGTATATAAGAACTTGGTGAATAATCAGTACGTGAAAAATTACGCAAGTACTACTTCTTTCTGGCTACTTTATACGAATATTCTTTCGATCAAATGATTCATAAAAAGTTTTCATGGATTTGCACAGTAATTTTCAATATTTTAAAATAATAAGATGTCGCATTTGTACAATGCACGAAAGAAATTTTATTATTCTAATTTATATATACACAAACACAATCAGTTTTTCAAACATCCTGTAATACCCTTAACCAATATAACATGCAAATATGAGTACGTATGACGAAGCCGTCGGCTTCGATAAAACAATTGCAATTTTCAAAAACTTAGAAGTTCTACGATACAAAGGCATCCCAGCAAATAAGCCAATAAGAAAACAAAACTCTTTGTATACTACAGAAAACCTCTCGGCCGTTCATGGCAACTGATTAACGACTACTAAGTATTAAATCCAAAAGTCTGTTTGAAATTGTCATTAAACCGTGATATCTGTGCAATGCGCATTAATGATTCTCGAAAAACCAGGAAAGAAATCCGAATGCGATAAAGTTGCGTTACAATTTAAAGAAAACTTCGATAGGACAAACATGATAAATTAATACAGAATAAAGGAATATAAACATAATACATAGCCTTACCAATAACACCATTCCAACTAATGGCACAAACTAAAAGTCTACTACAGCACTACATCGAGTCTTGTAAGAGGTATAAGAGTGCGTCACCTGAACAGATTTTCTTAAAGTGGCGAGTGGTGGGCCTGTGAACTGTGTGTTCAGCCTACTTACAGCCGGCACTGAGGCTAAGCGATAGGTAGTGCCTGGTGATGGTGCAGCAACCACCGCATTTCCCGCTATACTATTTGGCGTAACTGCGGTACCAGCGGGAGTACCTGCGGTCGGAGGTGGCCCTACCCTCAACAACTGGTACTGTCCATTTTCCGTTTTTAACAATATGTGACCTTGAGTGCCAGGTTGAAGACTATGTAATGTTTGTAATGTTATCTGTAAATGGAAAAGCAAACACATTAACAACATATAATACATAAATCTATAACAAGCAATAAAAAATAGAAACTTACGAATGTATTATGTATAAAATTTTCTGACATTATTATATCACATAAAATAGAATGTTTCGAATAACAGACAAGTTTATAACAGAATAGGCACGTGTAATAAATTAGCTCGAGTGCGAATATATGGAATGACCTTTAGATGTACATATACATTTGTTTACAAGTTATAAATATCTTACCCCTGGAGCTCCAGGCCTTGTTCCAATCATATGTTGGCCGATCACCACTCTCGACGCGACTTGCTTCCCTGCTTGCTGTCCTGCCACTGGTGTGCCAGGACGCATAGCATTGACGTTAAGAATTTGTACATTGCTGGGTACTATGGTGGACGTGACCCCGGGTTTACCCTGTAGCGCTGTGCTGACGGCGTTGCCAGCCACAGAAACAGGAACAGACATCGGAACGGAAACCATGCCACTGGGTGCTACACTAGTCTTTATCACTAAAGCAGTACCTGTCGGCTTATTTACACTAGCCACCGTTTGACTGCCAGTTTCGCTGACCGAGCCAACATTCGTAACAACATTAGACGTCGCCTGTAACACTGCCTGCGACGTTAGTCCCAAAGTGCCGTTGGCTAGCTGTCCGACAGTTTGCGCAGGGAAGGAAAGTTTATTATTGACATTGGCTACCCCCGTGGTCGCTATTACTTGCCCGACCGTTGGATAAATAATCTTGACAGGCTCGTGAGCTTTAGCGAGGCTCGGTATGTGTGTTGTTGTCTGATTACTGGTCACCTGGTTGGCAGTAACTTGATTGATATAAGCAGCAGGGGGGACTGCTGACTGTGTATGCTGTTGCTGCTGTTGTGTAGTAACCTGTGGCGCCACTGTGTTTGAGGTAACCACGTTTACTGGTAGGAGAGTGCTCGTGGTAATGGACTTCGTAACTTCTTGAGTCATCAGACTGTTCACCGTAGTAGCACCGCCGCCGTTCGAAACCCCATGTTTCTGCGGCTGTACCGCGGTGATGGTGCCCCCGTTGGAAATACCACTGTTCACCTGATGATTCTGCTGGCTGACTGACGCAGAACTTACTTGATGACCAGAGACAGCCGGCGTCGATGTTACCAGTTGTGTTTCGAGGGAGCCCACTATCGCGTTCACTGCGGATTCATCGACGTCCGTGCTCAGAGCTTCCTCCAGAAACTTAGCTGACGCCATTTTCTTCCAAGCTCCAACTGTAAACTGATCTGCGCATGCGCCTGTCGCAAATTGTTCCCATGGTGCATTGCCCCCCCTAGCGCAGCTGAAAATTATACGCGGCCTTTCTTCTGTTTACCATCCGGCGGTACTCAATACGATTAATATTTCTCACCATCGTGAAAAATCGCCCCGTTCCTCTTTCATTCGAGCCGCCAATTACCAAGCTCGCCGCCTTCCCCGGATCGGAAAAGCGATTATCGCCATATTACATTACAACGTCGATCATTTATGTTATGGCTGTCAATACTCGGCATGCAAACACGTCACCCGCCAAAATGGCTATCTTCCAAACTGTCGATTCGTACACGATACGTCCCTCTGATAACGATATCATATTGGCATATAGTTCAGAAAATTATAAAAATTGTATAAAAATTTTCTATCCCTAAGAGCTCTATACATTTGCTCTTCCTTTAAGGATACTGTTAGTAACAGTTGCTTTTAATATGCGTGTTCCGTAATCAATCCTTCCCAGTCCAATCACTCGCATCCCACCTCTTCGCGTTCCGCAATGCATCTCAACTACATCCTCCCGAAATTGTAAACGGGACTTAATACTTTCCAACTGGCACAACCAGCGCCCTCTACTCACAGCGGATACTACAAATTCAATTATTTCTCCATTAATACACCGCATCTTGTGTCGTATACTTAATGAGATAACGGATCTGTCGTAAAACAATTTAAATTTTAAACAATGCACGGTCTTATTCGCTCGAAAGAAGTCGGGTGTAGTAGGTACTACATTCAACAATTGAAATTAAACATTTTTTTTGTATTTTCTACAACGTTTCTTTTGCTTTCATAATACGCACAACAGTATCCTTAATGCTCGATGAAAGCCTTACATATAAAATTATTGTATTTTACATGGTATAATAAACAATAGTTATCAGTATTTTATTAAAATATTGATACATCACGTTTGTTGTCGGGAATGTGAAATTTTGGCACGGAATTTCTCAACTAACCTACAAAAGAGATCCTCGCTGTCTTTTTTAAATCGTACCGAATGCAAATTCACGTGTAATTGAATTATATTCGATACCGTATCTGGAATTGTTTTCGGCCTATTGCTGAAATAATTCTATCACTTAAAACGCCAATGGCACTAATCGCATAAATCGCGTAGAGAAAGAATGCAAGTGTCGAGAAAATATTGCATTATTCAAGTTTGGCGATAATTCTCCTCAAGGCGTTATTATCATTTGTAAAGTTTGCCCGAATCTCGAGCGAGACTGCGGCCGATAAAAACGATTAGATAAATGCGAGATACACTAGCTCAATATATCACAAAGTACGAATTTTTTCATTTTATTATACTGCCGACGACCAATGAGGCCAAGTTGTGATGATACTGTACAGAGCATCACCCGGGCTTAAAGTCTTTGAGATTTGTCGGTGGCCTAGTAACTTATAATCTGGCGCAATTTTACCACCTTCTACGCCTAGTTCGATAAGTCGTTGCGCGGCGTATAGCTGATTTTTCGGCGGTTTGATGGCGTTGAAGGTACCGATAAACGAGATTCCTATACTGATGTTATTGAATCCGAAGGAATGGGCGCCCATGTAATCCCAACTTCGACCAACGTATACAAGCCCGTCGCCGCCAATAAGAAAATTATATGCGATATCCGCCCAGTTTCTGGACTCGATGTGGAATGTTTGAGCGAATCGAACGCGAAATGTGCATTCCGATTGGGTGGTGCAGAAGTCGGTAGCTGTGTGGCTGATAATCACGTACGGTACCGGAAGTATCATCTTAGTCAATGGCTCCGCAGGAGGTTGAGCACCCCATTCGTTTCGTTCGACGAAACGTACATTTTTCACTTTAACACCTGCAACTTAAATAGGGCGATTTAATTGTCTCGAAATATGTAGTTGGGGAGACGCTTGAGAGAGCAGAAAGTAACATCTGTTGGTTAAGAAACTTTAAAACTGTACGAACGTAAGTAAGTATGTACCTCCGAGCGAAGAATCTGGAATTTCCGGGAAAACAGGTGCTGGTGGAGTAGTAACGTTACGCGTGAGGTACACACAGGCAACGATCACAGTAGTCACGAGAATTAAGGCTAGTACACACAAAAAGGCCGCACACCTCCAAGTCCATAACCACTTTACTACTGTAATAATGCAGAAATATCACATGAAAAAGTATAAAACGCTATGTCGAGGGTGAAAGATTTCAATACTTTTTCATATTATTAAATTATCTAATTACGAAAACACTTATTAACCCTTTTTAAACTTCTTACGTCCAAGATTGTTTTCCTCTGGTACATCGTAATCAAGTTTATAAGACGCGACGTTCCGCCAAATGTATGCCATGTTCAAATATTTGCATAAAAGTAAATTATATACGAAAGTTAAATTGTTCTGGCGTTAAAGCAACAAATTGAAGAATTCAAACCGTGAACCGTCTTAATACTGTGACAGAGAAAGAATGAACTGAAAAATGGTAGTAAACGCGAGATAAAATTTCCCTCGGGCTTCCCAAGAACTATCTCTCGCGATGCACTACAATAGAATATTAAATGTGTCGCAATGTTCTTTTATCAACCGAAGCACCGCGCAGTTTTTAAAACAGGATGTCGCCAATCATTACTTCCGCCGAAAGCTTATCGAATTCATGTATCAATCGCGCGCAGATAAAATGCAGTTATGGCAGAAAGGCAGAAGCTCATCGATTCGATAAAAGGGATTTAATTAACAAACATATATCACCTGTACGCGCAAGTTTAGCAATGACCGATTTAGATAAAGTATTATTTCAAATCGAATTCTTTAAGCTGTTAAAGAACGATTGATAACATCTGTTTACACCTCAATAACGATTTAAAAATCTGGTATCTAAGAATTCAGAGAATGCTATTTGTTAGGCTTCAAGCTTAAGTAATGCAATTCGAAATTAAGGAAACATTTCGAAATTCACATACATCTACAAAATACCAGAAAACAACACGGACTCGCAGCTTTCACTTTAAAATAAAGATATATATATATATATATATATATATATATATATATATATATATAGGTGTGTAATGTATACAGCAAACGTATATTTACTTCCGATCGATATTTTATCTGAACGTTCCGTTTATTTTATTTCTGTTTCCGCTCTATTCGAGACATATGCAATTAGATAACTCATTGCCGATATCGGCACGTTAATCGTGATAATATTAAGTAGGGTGAGTTATCTCTGGTGAAACTGTAGGCTGACGATTGCACGTGGATACCTACGACCGAATACCATTTCCAGGTAACGGTGATTTTAGTTTCGACAACTAAGAGACAAGATCCACGTTGAACGTCTCCCACCCTACCAAGGACATAACGGACCTTACCCCCGGATGGGGTCGCGTTCCCGAGCCCTCGTAAGATCTTTACTCGTCGATCTACGTCAATAACGCCGTACTGAAATATGTACTTCAGGTAATCACCTTTATCGAGGTCGGTGTTTTGATACAAGCTCGCTGGATCGCCAGATAGATGGCCCTTAGCAGTGGACAATTCGGACGCGTTGGCGTTGGAATCTCGACCGCCGTCCCTCTTAACCGTATCATACTCCTGTACCGAAGTCGGGTTGGTGTAAACGAATTGCTTTATTGTCACTGGGCCCTTATAAAACGTCTTGTTACCAAGGTGCACGTTGGCCGAGTTCTTTATGCGCACTTCCCCGAAATTCGAGGTGTCCGCGTTCGGCAGCACCACATTGCCGTCCGCTGTGGCGACCTGCTGGTGATGCTGCAGCACCGCCGGCACAGGCAGTTCGGGTATCCAATCACCCTCCTCGTCCTCCTCGATATCCGTCTCCTCCTCGTCATCTTCTACGTCACTGCACTGCGTAGAGGAACCGGCGGCAAGGTTGTCATTTCCAGCGACAGTGACCGCGGTCTCCTTGAGGGCGCCGGCTATCTCGACGCGACAGTTCTCGATGTCGTGATTCTCAATAGCGAAGTCGCCGTTCGCCTGCTCTTGGTCCTTCTGGCACCGGTTCTCCCCGACCGGTATTATTTGCTGACGCTGCAGCAATGTCACCATGCCCACGTACTGTACGAACAAGAACGTACCTTCCTACCGTTTTCACCGAAATTTCAGGCATAATTCAGCTACAACGCGCGATCGATCCTGACCAGTCGAAACTTCTATTTGGCTGCTGAAGATATGAGACTGTATGTTTCGTGAGTTCTGAATGATGTTATTTTAGAGGGAGAGATGATTCACCGGGATGGCATCGCGTTGACAGAGGATTCGACTGAGTACGCGTTAATGAACAAAGAATCGGTGATCGGTGTTCAAATATTAACCGTAACACGCTTCACGGGGGGGGGGGGGGAGGGAGGCAATGTAACAAAATGTAATTATGTGCAGTTTCTTTGATGCAAATTTTTCTGGGACCTCACATTATGACCAGGTAATCCTGCCTAATAGGTCAATGCTTCTCGTTAACGGTTAATAAACTACGATTTTATACAATCCCGTGTGTCACGCGCAAACTATAGTTGCGAATTCTAGGACACCGTGCGTATCGTTTCACTAACTTTGCATATGGTGCGCACACGATTCGACGATTTAATAGAATTATATACGCACGACTACTTATTCGTGGAATCTATATTGGATCCACTTAGAATTGTTGTAGAAAACGTTCTTTTAATTTACTATCGCCTGTGACTCTTGTAAATAATTAACGCGATTGCGTGTTATTCACTTTACCATAATAACACATAGATTACTGGCTTTAATTCTACCGATAAAATATTTTACTAAACATCACTGTTTCAGTTTTGCACATATGATTAATGAAGCTATCGAATCGAACAAACGGTCCCGTACTTTTCCATACACCGTTTAAATGGGAAATTCCCAAAGACATCCGGAGGCCATACTAGAAATTGAATTGTACGAAACTCGTTATCGTTAGTGAAATCGGGGAGTGTATTTAGAAAATTACGGCCCAACCTCGAATAACGGGAAACGACGTTAGAGCGGTAATTTCACTTTCCGAATGATCCGTAATTCTTAGGCGTTGTTTCCATCGCTCTTTGTTTCCATTTATCTTTGTTTATCTAAAAAGTTCATCTAACGAGCGTTCAAAAAAACTTGCTCTACTACAGCTTGGCATTGTCAAGATAAAACAGGCTACGAGTCTTCTCTGGGCAGATGACCTATCGTTTTATTTGGACTATTTGGAGCATCGTGGAGCGTGTTAATATCTCTGTTGCAGGCCGAAGTTCATTATATACAAATTTACGCAATTGTGGAGCACCGAGTGAATTTATATAACGAATTGCAAGATAGCCACCACAGTGAAATTGTATTGGATGCCAGGATGAAGATGTGTCTGGTAATAACAATGGTGATTAGGAGGAAAGATAGTTGGGTCGACGATGGGAAATGGTAAAACTAATTCAACCTATCCTTATCATTCCCATCTATTACAATAGACGCGCCAGGTAGCCACGAAAACTAATTACCTCGCACAAATCATCGCCTCTGCCGTCCGCGATCACTTTGCCAGCGATTGATCACAACCAGCTTACGACAAACATGGCGCCGCCTTGATGAGCGCGTCTTCGTCGCTGTTCCGAGCAGAAGATCTCGACGAACCGGAACCCTCCACGGAATTTCACGTCCGCGGATCTATTTCCGTGCATGCCACGCGACACTTGTACACAGCCGATCGGCCCTTCGATTACGGGAATTCGTTCACGATGCACTATTCGACAATCTCATGGTGATTCAGACCAGACACTATCGCAGTCACTGCTGCCGGTGACAGCACGCGCCTACCGAAGGCCGCAGCTGAGAGTGGAACACCTCCTCTTATACACTTGCCTTTCGGTATCTAACGTTCCTGGTAACAAAACATAACGCGCGATTGAAGAGGGAAGGCAATAAAACAGAACGGACCGCGTCAACGCGCGCCACGGGGATCTGCTCGCGAATGTAACATCCCGTAGGTTCTCTCGGTAGTTTGTCGCGGCCGTAAGTTTCGCAATTCTACGTCACCGCTGCTCCGTGACGTGCGAGTTTGACGAAGGACATGAGTGCCTCCGTCGCTTGGCCCGTTAGCGAGGAAATCTTCCGGGGGCCAGAAGCCCCAACGTACACGTCACTTGATCTAAATGAAAAAAACCCTACCCTGAGCGAGATGTGCACGCCCGGCGGCAGTAATCGGCGATGAACACAAAGTTTTAACGAGGCAGCGCGATAAGGAGGCGCAGGTCGCGGCCGATGAATACCAGACTGTCGGAGTAGTCGCATTAAACCGACGCGTGCCGGTATTATCTTCGCGTGTTTCGTCGTCGCGACGAACTGTCCGTGGCTCGCGACGTTCGGGCTGCGAAATCGTGTGCAACCCCACTCTGCATCTTTCTTTCTCTTGCCTGCAACTGGAAATTCTGTCCGCGCCTGCGAATGGCTGGGATTAATTCGTGGCCGCGGCTATAATTACACACGGTGCTCGCGTGACCCCGTGGATCATGGGATTTCTCCTGGATGGACCAACTCGTCCCCGTCACAGAAGGACTTTCCCACTCTATCCGTCACGATTGCCGTAATGGAATTCAGAGCGGAGTAGGCAGGGACGCGTGTAAAAAGAACGATATGTATAGAACTACTTTTGTCCACCGATTCTAGATCGCTCAATTCCGCGAAGCGGTTGGATTTCTCGGATTTCGTGTCATTTGGCACGATGATCGTTTAGTCCTCAATATCGCCTGCGTACGAGATCTTGTGTCGTTTATTCACGCTACAAGTACGTGCATGCAAACACGATAACAGGCGTTCATTGTGTTCCGTTGAAAATTATCTTTTGCGGCGATGTATGCGCATTCACGAGCAGCGCGGAAATATTACATCTCGCGTAAATCACCCGAGGAATTACTAATCGCGCTCAAATCTCCGAAGCGGATCGCATTGAGTGCTTGAAACTGCAGCGATCTTGCTCCTTCTTTGCTTCATCATTATTCGATCCTGTGTTTCCGGACGTTTTACGGTTTGCACTCTGCGAACAGGGACGTCCGAAGACTTTTTTCCAGGGAAGGGGGCAACTTTAGGATGATGGTAAACAAACATATACCCCTCTTGCTTTTTTTTACCCATTTTATAGTGCCAATTTAATAAAAAATTTAAAACCGAAATTTAAAAATATTCCCTTTATTAGAATAAACTTAATAAAGATCAGTTTTAAAAATAAGCGATTTTTTTTCAAAAACCAAGGGGGCAACTGCCTATTTTGCCCTCCGCCCCCTGCGGACGCCCATATCTGCGAAAGAAACTTATAGGTAACGCGAGCGATTTGTGACTTCTTACTCGCGGACGATGTATTTATCCAAGATATATCTGTCCGAGATTACGTAAAGATATGTTGGCAATTTTTTTCTTATTAACGCCTTCAACATTACTAGTTTTCAATGATGTGCCATCTGTCTTTGTCTTACGTTAACGAGCAGGCATTGCTAAGAGGATCAATGACGGGAAAATTGTTTAACAGTACGAAGTGGATTTAAATGCAATAAACAGTGTTGACGGAAAGGATTTTAATGTAAATACTGTTTTATAATTCTCGAGTGTTCCACACAATGAAATACAGTTGTCATTCCATATTCCAACCACGTTTGTAGTAATTGCGTGCAATAAAAGGTGGGGATTAAGCTGCGCGTTTTAAACACGTACATACTTACGATAAAGTATACCTCCAGTAAAGACACCAGACGTAGTACAATCATTATAATTGCTTAGCCTTTGAATCGATACGATATATCTATACAATTAATATAGATACGATACATTTCAAATGATCGTTATTTAGAAATAATAGCAATTTTTTTATATGTTACTCGATCGTGCCTACGTTGATTAACTTTCTTTCTTCTTTCGCTACATGCGTAACGCATTTCGAAGCAGGAGATACGGGTTCATGAATCACCATCCGATAAAAGTGTGTGTATATTGCTAAATGTGTTCAAAATCATTTTTCTTATTCATACCTAAGTCTTAATTATAGTATTCAGTATTACCTATTCTCAAATTTTATACAGTGGTTCGTACGAACAGAATCTGATGAAATCGAGTGTATGGCATAGACAGTGACGTATTTAACAGGGCGCCTGATGAGTAGTCACTGGGCCCGTGTCTAGAAGGCCACCGGAGGACCCCATCTCCAAAAGAAAATTATGATTAATTAATTATTAGTATAGGTATCTAAACACTACATTTTTTCTCGTACTACTACACTCAACCCATTTGTAGTAAACTGCCTCTTCATTTTCCCGAAACAATGGGCCCTTCGGAACATTTGTCACCTGGGCCGTTTTTCTTAAATCCGTCACTGGGCATAGATTTACCAAAATGAAAACAATGTTGAATTCTGAGTAAGTACAGTTTACCTACATTGTCATGTTTGAAAGTGAATGTATTAGCAGATAATTTGTGAATTTCTATTTTTAACGGTTTTATCGCACATCATGACCGCGGAATCTTGCGGTGACCTGTTGAACTACTTGCGCATATTACCTTTCACTGATCACACGGTATTAACGGCTCTGCCATTCGTCAGGTTTTCTAAAGCAACTTATACAAATTTATAAACAAAGATAATTTTTTTGTAAATGTCCTGTCACTACGAAGATTCTGTGCTTCGCAGGGACGTTAATCTTCAATTCGTTCTTCTGCATATCCCTTCGTACCTTTAAACATAATCCAATTTCATGGAGCCATAAGTAATTTCAAAGGAGGAGGCGAACGGCCGAATGTGTCTGATCAGATGTGATTACGAAGATATGAATTATTTACTGTATTTCTAACTAAAATTCTACATTATAGAAGAGACATTACTGTGATAGTACAATGAATTGGCTGCGAATCGATTAATCCATCCAATTGCAACGATGCTTACTATACAATTCGGGCAATGTGGAAATCAGCTGGGACACGCATTATTCTCGAAGATATCATCTGACATGGAATGCGTAAACACAGGCGTATCGTACAATGCTAATTATCAGTACTCGGAAGACACATTTAATAAATGGTTCAACGGTATATCTAAAGAAAATAAGCGTTTAGCGAGAGCAATTCTTGTGGATACAGAGCAGAAAGTAATAAATGATATTTGCAACGACACATCTATTCCATGGGCGTATTGGACAAAAAATATAGTTTGCCAAGCTGGAGGGGGTTGCGCAAATAACTGGGCATATGGGTACTTGACGAAGTCATACGAGTTAAGCGACACGATACTAAATTCCGTAAGGCGAGAAGTAGAAAAGATGGATCATTTCGATGGGTTTCTTTTGCTTCTGAGTTCGGCAGGTGGAACGGGATCTGGCATCGGTAGCTCCATTTTACAACTGTTACGAGAAGAATATAAAACAAAATCAATCATCGCCGCAACGATATTACCATTTTTGCATGGCGAAGTTTGCACACAGAACTATAATACATTATTAACTTTGGCGAAACTTTGTAATCAAAGTGATATGAATATTGTAATTGAAAATGAACAAATATATAATATATGTACAAATTTGTTGAAGAAATCCGCAACAAATTTCCAAGACATAAATGACATTATTTCAGAGAAGTTATTGGCTGCTTTCCAACCAGTAAAGCATCTGAAATATAGCGTCCACTCGTTAGTGTCTCGGATAGCTTCGCATCCTTCTTATAAATTAGCAACGATCAAGAGTATTCCACACATATCGAAGAAATCTTTGGAATATGAGCCTATATGTAATTGGAATTCGTATATACGTCATCTAAAGCAAACGCTTCGAATGCCAAATCTGAATTCAGAATTAACAGATGTCGAACTGAAAATGCCATCTAGCTCGTTAGGTAGTACAGCGCACCACGCGTATGCTTGCTCAGTATCAAACTTTCTGATAACGCGTGGAACGACAACAGATGATGATTTCATAGCGACCAATGAATACAGTGAGAAATCTTTGTACGCAAACTGGAATACGATTGATTGTTTTTCCCATTCGCACGAGAAGCGAAAGCTCTTAAATCATGATAAGTTTCTTGCTCTGATTACGAATAACTCACAAATCTCTCGTCCTTTGGACGCACTTTTAAGTAAAACCTGGAACTCCTACATTCACGCAGCATACTTGCACCAATATAAAAAATTTGGCTTAGAAGATGATGATTTTTTGCAAGCATTTGCGGTAGTCGAGAACGTTGTAAAAGAGTATAAAGAATTAGTTGCTCATGTAAAAGACCAATGAAATTAATTCAGTTTTATATTTGATGTAACGATTAAATATTAAAAATATCTAACAGAGGATGTAATTTCGAGGTTTATCTGCATGCCCAAAAAAAAACTGAGACACGGACGAAGGGGTGATTGTGACGTCATAATAGAATCGACCAACTTGCGACGCGTATATACCGGGTGTCTTTTAACTGATGGCGTGAGCGGAACAATGACGATTCTAAATGAAAAAAATAACTCGAAAATGTGGAATAGAATTTTTTCGTAACTGGCCTCATTTAAAAAGTTGAGTTTGAATTTCCATCGGGTGAATCTGCAACGAAGTACAGCTACGGCGTCCCAGGGGCACGCTGATCGAGATAAGGGGAACGCTTTTCCTGCATAGGTCATAGCGTAGGCGAATCACCACCCTGTCGCGTGTATCGTTAGTTACCAGACACCCTGTATACGTAAAAAGATACAACGATGGTAGAAAGAACGTGACAAATAAAGGAAGACAAAATAAGTAGGCGAACAAGAAATAAAAGAAGATAGGTAATAGATCGAGGGTGGTTTTTAGTTCAACATAGGAAGAGTGAGACGAAATAAAATGAACTCTGCTAATACACATATCCCTCCTACAAACAACGCACCCTGCGCCTGTGCAGAGGGGCGACCGAGTCCGTCGAACATAAACGCAGATCGAAAAAACCTGACCGTTTCCAAGAAATAACGAAAACGCTTCTAGGAATCGGTGGTCATCTCTCCCACTCTGCCACTCGTCCGGGGAAAACAGAAAGAATGAATTACTTGGAAATGCTTTCACATTACACAATGTCCATTTGGAATAAATATTACCGTCCATTAATGTTATTCCTATTGGGTAATTGCGAGTAATTAATGTTATCGCTATTATATATACTGCAAATACAAATTTTGTAGACCGTGAAACAATATATTAAATTATCAAACACCTTCCGAATGCATTGAATTAAAGACGGTAGTAAAAGTTTGTATTATTTATAAATAATTTATACTTATGTATCCCTCCAAAGGTTGTGGAAAGTATATGTACATTCTTACGAAGTTAAAGGTGAAAGGAAATTCTAAGATTACGGCTACTTCGGAGCTTCCAAGGTTAAAATTTTAGACGCGTTATGTAAAGGCGGAGAGAAAAAAAAAGAGGAAAGAACCCATAGTGTGGGGAATACTACATAAACAGCGACAGATGCACTATCCACGCCGTTCTCTAGCATCGGTCAAGCGTTACAGGTACAGCCACGATTGTCAGGAACTCGTTTGCTGCCCCTTCATCGCCCCCACTGCACGTCCTAAGTATTGAGCACCTTCAAGATTAAGCATACCCCACCACTAATCTCCTGGATCCGACAATAGTGTGTGTAGCCAGAAAAAAAAAGATGAGAGAAGAGATTTACATACACCGGTTAGTTATGTATGTCTTAACGCATGCGGAGCCAACATAGAATTCATAAAATCCTCTTCCTCGATAAAACGAGAAGATTGATACTCCACAGCTTTGTTCCAGCGATTTTTCATCGCACAGGGTTGAAGGAAGTAGCGTGTAAAGTGGTGGCGCCATCTACGTACACAGGGACGCGCACCTGTTAGTTTTTAGATGTTTTATTCCTCGCAGGATTATTACAAAATACTACAGCAACACTTTGCAAGACTATCTACGATGGTACTGCGCAATCAAGCTGTTACAGCTTTTTTTTACAAACGAAGTACAAAAATTCGTGGGTTATGGACGCGTGTTCTTTTTGTTCCTGTGAAAGCGTAGCATGCGTCCCTGTAAAACCTGCGTATACACACGCAGAGGAAAGTACGGTGTAGTATTGGTGCGCGCGACTCGAATACCAAGAGGCGTGGTTTGAATAGACAGACCTGTTCGGTGCTTTGTCCCTCTCTGGTGCATGGCACAGAACCACAGCCGCAGCTTTATTCACGCACACAAAACGGGCGCACTCTGGTGTCGAAGCTGCGGACGATGGTGCGCGCCATTTTGTTTAGTGTCCGCTGGACGCGTCGTGCGTCGGGGTGTTGCGGGGTTGTTTTCACGACCGTCAACAGGAAGATATTCGCGGCTCATTGAGCTCGCCTACGATCGGGACGCCTGTACGTATAGTTGTGTCACGTTTAAGTCAGTGCGATACGCGCGGATCCGCCTGCATGATTAGCGCGAGGTGCAATACGAGGATAATTCCTTTGAGAGAGCCGTGCACTCTCGTGCCCCTGGTAGTGTCAGACTCTTAGCAAATTGTGAGAATTTCGTAAATGCATGGCGCCAGTTACAACTTTATGGATACTTCCTAGGGGATCACCGTCGTCGCCGTCGCCCTCGCTGTTGGCTGAAATCTTTTCTACAGGTAAGGAGAGGAGTATGTGGCGCGTAAGGTTAATCGATAAAGCGTCTCCCGTTCTCTTCCTCTTCCTCGTACATCCAAACACCAGACGTCCGTCTCGTTCGCCTCCTCCTCATTTTTGTATCCTCCGCGAATACTCGACGCTGCCTCTTCACGCTCCGACGAGTTTTTTCGTGCCAAATGTCGTGCAGAGCCCTGACCACGGTAATGTCTCGCTTGTGCAAGCCGCCCGAGGAAAGTGAAAGCCCCGTTCCCGATCGTTCTGCATTGAGTACGAATCTCGTTGCGTCCGTCGCAGCGGCACACGTTTTGTTGTACCTCTATTGCAGCGTTTCACGAATCGAAGCGTCAGTGGAGCCGAACTGTCGGGCGCTTTGAACTGTGCTCCGATTGCCTTTTCCACAGATGCGTCGGTCTACTCTTTTCTGAATGAAAAAAATCTTTTCAGGAGGAATCATTATTGATAGAAAGGGATTTTGTGAATATTTCCTTAAATTCGAAATGAGGGTATCATCGTTGTTAATTAAACGAGTATTAATATTATAGAACAGTGTATCAGTTAATGGAGTAGTCTCAAGAATGATTTCAAAACCAGTAAAATATTGAAATTGAGTACTGGTGATGCGGGGATAATTTGTATTTCAGATATATTAGAATCTCGAGACAAAATGCTGAGAATGAGAATTACCAGCAAAAATAATACTAAATATCTCTTATTTCTCTCAATAATTATGTGAAAATTTTGACCATTGGTTTTTTTATCAAGTATTTATACTTCTTACATGTTCTTGAATGAATAAATGATACTGAATTCATGTCGTTTATATTCGAAATGGTGGCGGCGATGAGACGCAGTGGAATTAATTTTTCTTTTAGCATTATCGAAACTGTGTCTGTGAGAAGCCAAGCTATAACAGTGTACGTGTCGATCACTTATACCGAAGACAGCATTGCGATCACTCTACTTATCGGGTGATTTCAACGCTAGGATGTGCAGTAAAACAGTGCAGATCGTGTTTACTCTAGCGAAATATTTAATGTGCGTGACTTTTTTTTTCAATCGGATACATTAAATTGTGTAACACAAGTGATGCATAAATGCAAACGGAGAAAAAAGAACGTCTGGAATTAATCCGTTCGCTTTCATTAGAATTCGAATTCAGCGTTATCCTTTTTAACAGAATTACAACCTATGAATGAACAAAAAAAGGTTTACAATATGAAATAATCAATTTCACCAGTATTTCGTTCGTCTCGCGTTATTCGTTCGTTTGATTCGGCAGATTGCAATTTCGTGCGTAGAAAAACCTTGAACGACAGCGAAAATGAATTCTCTTCCGCCTCCCTCGCCTTCGTTGCATCCATCCTCGAGGGGTCGCGTCCATTTGACCGTGCCGAGCGGGGGTGTGTTCACGCATCAAGAGGGCGCCTGCAATGGTATAAACAGCATATTCCTTTCTTTTCAAGGAAATCAAACATCCTTGCATCGCATTGCAGAGAATAAAAATTTCTCTGTACACGGTATCGTTCCATTCATGTCGAACCCATTCGCCTAAGGTAATACGATATTTCGCGACCTCAATACTGAGGAATATTTATAGAGTAGTCCATAAAATCTCGTGATAGCTCGTCCAAACGCAGCGAAGTCACGCAGACACATACATATGTATATAAACGATGAACGTTTAAAGGGTCGGAGCTAATGTAATATATTTCGTTAGTCTTATTAAATTTGTCTCTTCGCGTTACTCACCTGCTCCGAACGACGTGATCCAATTTACCCCCACCCTCGAAATTTATTATTCCACAAATGGGCTCGAACACGAGCTAACTCAAACGCTACTTTTGTTAAGTGCAAGAGGTTGTAAATAAAGGGGTAGTGAAAGGAATGGATATACAAAAGATTTTTAGGCTACTCTTTTGGTTACACCCTTACGAGGGGTGGTCAGTAAAGCGACAAAATCAGTATAGACAATGAGCACCCTCTCATTACGATTCGTTTTTCCCCAACGTCGCCCATGGGAATAAGTCCACCTAAGAAACAAGGGGTGCAATGTGCTCACTCTTTCGGAACATCGATCTGTTAACTCTGGTGAAGTTTCAAGTAACCCTTTCGCAATATCGAACGGCGGTACTTGGTTAGTACTATACATTCAATAAGAAGAAACGATATAAGGCGTTCTAAGTAGTTTATACAATAGTTAATACAAGGTGTTCTAAATAGTTTATCGTGTAATCATTTATAGCAGTTGAAGTAAGTACTAAAATAGATGTACAGGGTGTTTCAAAAGTGTGGACACAAAATTTATGGATAATAGGATCCGCGAAAAGAAATAAGCTATTAACATAACATAAAGTTACTACTAGCTTATACTAATCTTCACAAATTTGTGAATCTTAGAAACTCTTCAGGCCTAGATTATTGAAATTTTTTATATCTTCCCATGAATTTTATTAACCAATTGAATTTTTACTTATCTATTCTGCACCTTATTTCAAATCGGAAGTGGACTGTCTTTGGCATGAAACTTAGAAGATTTAGGGGTTGCTGGTAGCGAGTTAGAGCTTACCTAGGCCCCGACACAGGTGCTTGGGATTAATCCAAGACACGCCTACGAGTGACTCATTCTACAAAACTCCGTATTCTTTTTTTCCCCGTGGCGCGAAAGGGTGGCGCATTTAAACCGGTACCACGACAGAAGTTATGTTACAGATCTGGTCGGATTCTTAATTAGCCTGCTCGATCTAGACTTCCACTGGATAACTTTTATAAAAGAAAACATTCGCGGTCTAATGTTACGTTTTACGGTGTCACTTGAGAATTTGCTCCAAAAACCATCATTTCCGCTTTCCGCAATTTTTAACTACAATTCATCCAGGGGAGAGAAATGTTTCGTTTCGCTTATTGATTTCCTCCTGATTATAGGGACCTGTTAATCGACGATTAAAAATGCAGATAAATGCTGTCTAGCCTGATCTAAGGAATCCACGCGAAAAATAAAACCACGGTTAAGTTTGGTATGTGACGGCCACATACCACGCCTCTTACTAGATCGGCATTCCATTGAACTCAACCTCCCCATACTGTGCCAAAGGTGATTTCTTATTCGTCTCTTCTCTTCTCTTTTTCGTCGGCTGCTTCACTCTTGGCAACGGACAAACATATTCTTCAGCGCGCACGTGTGCACGACGGAACGGCCGGGAACGCATTTCAGTCTAATTCGCTTACAAGGAAAGATTCCGAACCCGGAAATTCAGAAGAATCTGAAACTTTGTGAATACGTGGAGGATTTCCTCCTGATTACAACGCATTTTTTTGTTTGCTGCCCAAATTCACTCTAAGGGGGTGAAATTAACCCCTGAAAATTCGGCAATTTTCCGTTTTTATTTTGTAACTCGTAATCTGTAAAAAATAGAAAAAAATTTCAAGACAAAAGTTATTTGTGTTAATTAGGACTATCATTTGATAACTTACAGTTCGCGAATTATACCATAAAATCTGAAAATAACCAGAATTTAAGGAGTCAATTCAATCCCCTTAGAGTGAATTTGAACAACAAACAAAAATTGCGTTATAATCAGGAGGAAATCGCCTACATATTCACGAAGTCTCAATTTTTTTTTGAAATCCGGTTTTGGGATCTTTCCTTGTTAGAAGATTGTATATGTATACCGTAAACGGAGTGACTTTGCTCACTTTTGAACTTCAAATAACTTTTTTTTAGCACTCCTAGTGTTTTTTTTTAAATTATTATTATTATTATTACTATTATACAGTAGATGGCATGTAGATTTAAATAGGCTTTGAAAAAAATTCTTTACTTAACCGTACGCTTTTAAAATGACAAAAACATGGTGGGTAAAGTTACCCGGTCAGTTAGGGTGTCTATGCCCAATGTCAAATTATTCAGTGGAAACATGCCTAAAACTCATTATTGAATTATAATTGAGCAATCGTTCTTATTCTAATGGATACACAAGACTAGTATTATTAAAATATGTTTTTAAAAAAAATTATTTAAAAAAGCCGAAATGTCGTCGCTGAATGTAATGTTTGTTTCTTCTTACTATTGGCTTCTCCTCGATTCTCCACACAATATCCGACAAGGCCACACTTTGATTGTGTAATTTTTACTCTGACTGAAAAATTACCATATGATTGAATTCGCTATTGTTTTTTTTTTCGTTTGACCTTGGAGAAATTATTGCTATCGATTACAAAACACCATATGTTCTAATTACTTCACAATAAAATAAAGTAAACTTTTCCGAAAAGTGGGCAATGTCACCCCAATTTATGGTACTTTACAGGTGTGGGAATTTCTGTTTCAGAACTGCAAACGAAAAGATAGACAAGGATGCGCACTCCAGCTGAGACCGAGACACTACCTCAACCCGAGGTGTACAATTTCGAATCTGAGGAAACGGAAGCACCGCCGGTCGTTAATCAAGTAGTTCTGTCACCCTCCCACCCGGAGGCGCACATATTTACTAATAGGTAAGAATAATCGACAGGCACGGTATCAGATAATAACCGTTTCATTTACAGCTTTAATTTACCTGTATACACGACTTTTATCAGTATGTAAATACAGATGTGTTTCTTGTACGCGCGCTTTCTTGTACGTGCGCTACGGCTGCGCATGCGCGCGCTCAATCGCCCGCACTGTACACCATAAATTACTCTTTTCAAACTAGAGCACCAGAAATAATAGCAAGCGACTCTGGCATCGTGATATCGCGTTTAACACTTGGATCACACACGCTCATCGTGCGGATACAATTGAATGGCGAAGGCTCGAAAAAGTGACGCAATTTCGACTATCATGTGCGGCCACAATGTTGATTGGCAGCTGCGAACGATAATATCGCGCTTGATCGTCGTACACACGTATGTCATCCGAGAGGCAAACGGTAAATGGAGCCCTCTACCGGCAGACTTCTTAGTTTACAATATGTCTCGTGCTCGTGTGCATCGCGCGTAGTTCTCTCGAGCGTAGGTATACTTTTGCTCGGGTCGCGTACGTTCGATCGGGTGGCAGGATTCTCTGATACTTATTGCCAGTGCATGGGACAAGAGTGTTATATCCATATGGTACGCCGGGCACGATGGTCTTTACACGGTTTTTCCTCAGGAAGGCGCAGAGCGACGATGCGTCCGTCCCAAACAACATCGGTACGAGGAGGTGAGCTCGAAGGCCAAGTCGTCGGAATGCGCTTCCGATAACGGCACCATCGTTGACGGATCCGATCTTGTCCCCGCGCACCCTAACACATCCATACAAACCCGTAGTTGCAATCTCCCGAATTTATGGGGCACCCGTGACATGTTCTTATGTAGCACGCGCGAACCGTGCACTGTGCCCCCTTCTGTCCTTTTCGGTTTCGTCGAACTCACGGGTTTCATGGATACGTGCCGCGGACATTCTTAACGGAACGAGAAATGCTGCCTTTAAATTCTATAGCTAAGGACACATAATACATCGCGGAGTTAAGTACACGGTAGATACCTATGCTAACAGTTTTCGCATCAATGGTATCGTTTTACTCGATACATCGAATGCCACTTGATTCGCGTCCACAATTTACGATCACCGGTTATACGTTTGACAGGTGTACGTGCCACACAGAAAAGATCTGCAAGCCAGTAAAGGACGATTTAGCTATCTCTGTCGTTCATTTTAATCACACGGAATATGAAACAGTTTGTAAATGGCAAGCTAAATAATTTATTTATTTGCCGTTGTTTCTTTAATAAAATAATTACTTCGTTTTCTTGATATTATCCTTTACATACTTTTTATGTTTTTATCGTAATTATGTTATACACACGTGCAACTGATTTTTGTTAAAACGTTGTAGGTGTCTCAGTTTATATACACATTTTTTTATCGAGCTATTTTTATACGCCTTGATGTTCGATATCAAACTAATAATACTTAAAAGTCGGGAATCATTCCGAAGTACATAACTATGATGTTTCCCGGACGATATGTTTCGCTTGATGAGAGTTCCTTGACTGCGAGCATAATAACGTGATTGTATCATCAGCTGACTGTTTGCACCATGATAAGAACAGCTTCGAATCAGAACAATAATTTATTTCTCGCTAATTTCGTAATCTTCCGATTACTTTGTGAATTTAATGAACGAATTTAATATTTCATTCACAAAGCCTCGAATTTTGCTATAGATATATAAATTTATGAAATAATCACACCTACGATTATCGATCGATTGTTAACTGAAAGTTACATTATTATTTATTCCGTCATTGGCCTCTTGTACATACGAAAAACAGTACTTCCAAAACAATCACTCCGCCGTTTAAGCAGCTGCACGTATAGGTACTTTAAACGAAAAAAATTGAAACAAATCATTTATTTACTTCGAAGTATATACATTGGTGTAAGTAGCCGCCATTGTGGTTGTGCGGCTTTAAATGGATAAAAAGCCCTTGAAGTATTCACTTTCACTGCACCGTGTATCAGTCAAATCGATAGCTGATAATCAGTTCACATATGACGCTGTGTACATTTATGCACTTTTGTCTCAAACGCTCATTTTTCACCATTTTCATATTAAAAGCACGAAATATTCGTGTGACGCGAATAAATAAATATACGCCTAGATGCGTGCCGAGGATAGAATTTTCTTAAACATTTAAACCAGTACCGATCACTGAGAACGGAAAATCGGCGCGAATAATTTATCAAACCTGTGTAGGTCGATAATAAACATTAAGCGCACGTGCGACTACTCGTACGTTAAATACGTGACATGCAACTCCCAACAGCCTTAACATGCATCGCGAGATGCAGTAGAGGGAAAGTATGTGCTTCACTGAACGTGCAAACACAGACGCGCAAGATAAACGTCCACGCGCTTTCCTTGTCATCTTCGACCTAAACATGAAGTAACCACGCGCGACCTTGAAAGCCTCACTCAAGGTCACGTTAATAAGTCTAAAGAAAAAAGTGCGAGAGTCACTTTCAGTCATTTACCATATTTTATACATATATATTTATTAGAGGATCGAAAAGAAACGAATGTACTTCGTGTATGTGTACGTACATACTTTATTTGTCGCATATAGCGCGGATTGTATTATTACCGGCTGATCGCACAAGGATGGTTAAAGAAGTAATTAAATCATTTACATGCATTTAGGTAATTGAATTATTTCCTAATGTTGTGATGAAAAAAACTTAATAATATTGCATAAATAAATTTTTTTATCGATAAAGTATATAAAAATTATCTCTGTTTTAATGTCTTCTCATACTTCAAGTAATCAAGCATTACGTTCTTTAACATCATAAATCATTTGCCATAGCATGTTATGCATTCAAGAAGAATTGGGCCAGCTGAGTGGAATTGCCGGGGGTCCTATCATCACTGACCCGCGTGAAGCACAATTACCCAATAACAATCGTATCGATTCCGAAAGCAATAGTAATTCCACTGAAACCGCTACAAAATGCACTCCAGGTTCAGGGACGCTGGATGCGCAAAGATCGAGTTGGGTCGAAGGTATATTAGGATGCATGCGTCCAGTATGGACTATGCTTTCCAAGGCAGCTGTGAACGAGAAGATCAAGGGGCATCAAAGTAAATAATCCTTTCGTACGGGTTTCCTATTTTTAATTCAAACATGATCGATGATTAATATGGAATGATTTTAGCGAACGATTGGGAAATACCATTTGAATCGATTAGCGAGCTTCAGTGGCTTGGATCCGGAGCTCAAGGGGCAGTATTCAGTGGAAAGTTAAATAAAGAGGTTGTGGCTGTAAAGAAAGTAAGAGAACCACGCGAGACTGACATACGGCATTTGCGAAAGCTTAATCATCCAAACATTGTTCAGTTTAAGTAAGTTCTCGTCTGTATTATATAGGATAAAATATATAATAGGGTAATATAAAATATTATATGTATGTACTTCCAGGGGAGTTTGTACACAAGCGCCATGTTATTGTATAATAATGGAGTTTTGTCCATACGGGCCGTTATACGACCTTCTTAGAGCTGGAGAACCAGTCCCGCCTCCCAGATTGGTATCATGGTCGAAGCAGATCGCAGCAGGAATGGCCTACCTTCATGCGCATAAAATAATACATAGAGATCTCAAAAGCCCAAAGTATGATATTTAACGTAGCATAGGATATCCTGCGCAGCAAAGATTTCAATTCGATGGAAACGATAGATTCTCATGGCGTTACTTATTCTTTCAGCGTATTAATAGGACAAGGCGAAGTGGTAAAGATTAGCGACTTTGGAACTAGTAGAGAATGGAATGAAATTAGTACAAGAATGAGTTTCGCTGGCACTGTCGCCTGGATGGCTCCAGAGATAATCAGAAACGAGCCTTGCTCTGAAAAAGTGGATATATGGTCGTACGGTGTTGTGCTGTGGGAATTATTAAGCGGAGAGATACCTTACAAAGATGTGGACTCTTCTGCGATTATTTGGGGCGTGGGCAATAATTCTCTTCATTTACCAATTCCTGCGAGTTGTCCGGAAGGGTACAGGTTACTTGTGAAACAATGCTGGGCAGCAAAGCCGCGTAATAGACCTTCTTTCAAGCATATTGAAATTCATCTCGGTATAGCAGCAGTAGAAGTCCTATGCACGAAGCCTGATGAATACTTTAAGACACAGGTAAAGTGATAATAACAGCCTCAGACAGATGGTACGTTCGAGATCCGAGTGTTTAACGATTATTATAATTACAGCAATCTTGGAAGAAAGAAATCAGGGATCACATGAAACAAATGCAAACTAATAGTTGCAGTAGTCCAAGATTTGAAGCAGACCTAATTCGACGACGCGAGGATGAATTGAGGCATGCTCAAGACATTCGGGAGCATTACGAACGCAAGCTTGAACGTACTAATAATCTGTACTTGGAGTTAAGTGCTGTTCTATTGCAATTAGAACAGCGTGAACGAGATGTAATCAAGTGAGTAATAAATAGCAAAACAACCTTAAAGTTAAAACGATCAATAATTCTATTGTCTCTATTCTTCAGACGGGAGCAACAGAGCGGATATAAACAATGTAAGAAACGCCTTGTACATCCTCTGTTAAAAGCTCAGGAAAGACTTCACCGCAGACGTAATATTACGACACAGTTCTCAACGTCGTCCACGCCGACAACTCCACCGTCGCCAACGGATTGCCCTCAGAGTCCTGTCAAAGCAACTATGTATACACAATTAAACGAATCCAATAAACCAGAGACGGTTTTAGCTCCTAGTAATAGTTTTAAGCAACGTAAATACAGACATCGCAGAGTAGGATCTGGATGCGGCGTGAGTTCTAGCCCAAGATCAAGTCCCCATCGTGAAAGAAAGGTACGTATTAACGCGGTGGGAGATACGTTTCGTGTTCAGAAGAAGTAGGAGGATAATGTTGAATAATTATCACGTTTGCTTTCAGAGTACAGATGTATGTACACGTTTCATAGACAGTCATACGCAAACAGATATGATGGACATCAGTGAAACTGATTTCAGTCCTGTTGGAAACACAACAGCGATTATGTCGGGAGACAAACTCTCTGTAAATAGCATTAATAAACAGTCGTTAAGTAAACAAATACCGGAGTGTTTAAACGGGAACTCAATATTGTCCGAAGCTCATTACAGAATGCAATCTAGTCCGTGTTCCAGTCCCGAACCATCAAATCAGAATCATTCAAATGGGAACGAACGTTTAAGGGACTGTAGTGACGACGATAATCTTGAAACTCTCGGTCGAAAAGTTAGCGAAATTATCAATGCCAATCGTCTTATTTCTCCTATAGATAATGGGAACTGTGACGACGTGATATCACACAGGTGAGATATAACTTTTTTGTGTCTACGTACAGACGTAATATTGAATGGTAACTAATACAAGAAACTATTCGATGAACTATTTCAGAGGTAAAGAAGAATCTGTGAAGTTGTCTGGACATTTCTGTGGAATTATGGTTAACGGTACTAACTTGCAACAAGAGCAATCTGAAAGTAAATCTCGGCCTTGCTCCGAAAGTATAGATACCTTGCGCGATCGCGATGATGATGCCTGCGAAGAAAGTTGGTCGGACGAAGAAGGCGAAGATCCAAGTTACACGTACAATTATTCTCTTCGAAGAAGAAGGTATTCTTAAACGTTCTCCATGCATCGCGTGCGTTCGTAGCGCAATATCGAATAAGCTTTGAATCTTTCTAATTGAAACGTTTCGTGCTTACAGTATCGCGAGAAGACCAATTGGTCCAGGATGTAGATTAAGACGATTTAAACACGCAACAGTGCGAATAGAAGGGGTGTTAGCTTCTGATGAGGAGAATACTTCTGAATATTCACATCCTCCGTCCAGCCAGTCCTCCACGTTAGAGAGTAATCCTGATATGCAGCGAGTACTTCGTAATATTCGTTATTCTCATAAGGTAAGTCTACATACTTCTTTATGCTTTTCCGCGCGTGTGGCGCATGGAGTAAATTATAATCTTCTCTTTATCCAGAGGAAAGATATAGACGATGTGTCTGATACGTCGAGTCAATCAGAAACAGACGAAGTCAGTGAGATTACCGTTGCATCTCAACCAGTCGGTGCAAATTTGAAAATAGAAAGCAGTGTCTAGATTAACGCGATTTTTATATCTCATTTACGAGTGATACATTATAAGTACCTAATAGCCAGTGCATTTCTGTAAGTGTATGTTCACGTTATACCCTGTGTTAAATATTGTAGATATTTATCCATTTAAGATATATGTTAGATATGTATGTACATTAATTTTATGCATTATTTATCAGTGAAATATTGCAGCAATATTCTAAGAGCTTCGGACACTTACCGGAAGCAACAAGCGAAACATTTTTCAGTCATGTTCAGGAACTAAATGCAACTGCGGTTATATTTCTACGGCAATGTTTGTCGGACAGAGTTCGGTAGATCAACCGATTCAATGAGAATGGATACTTGAAACGATAACTATTTTTTCTAAGAAATGGAGCATAGATTAATAACTTTCAATACGAAGCAGATTTGCAGACGCATGTTTCAGTAACATGCTGCTATATAGTATTACGTGTAAATACATACATCCGCCTCATGGTGTCATTCGAAACAGAGGATAATTCATTGCTTCATACAATATTCATTCCATTATTTCTTATCTTTTTTACAGTTCCTTTTAGTAAATGTATCACGTCCAGCTAGGTATGAATTAATTATTCTCGCATAATTGCATTTCTTTCGTGTTATTGACAAGAAATTCATACTGAATTAATCATTCCTACAATGAATGCAGAATCAGTTAATGATGCTTGCGTTTGTTTGCATGTATATGTATTATATATATATATATATACATATACCATAGTGCAGAGGCCGATTAGAAAAAATACTACACTCATATGACCGTATGGTAGTTTACAAGAAAGTATTGTATATAAATACAATAGAGTCGTAAAAAAAATTAATATTTCATTAGAGAGATAAATAGTTAAAAAGAGGAACGATTTAGGTAATAAGCAACGGAATGACAATGATTAACTAAATTTTACAAAATAAGTGCCTGGGGCAATTTGCATGAAATACGTCAAACGATGACTATTGAAATGTTTAAAAAAAAAAAAGGAAGTTAAGAATTAATCGCGTTGCGATGTGCAATATGAAATAATTAGAAGTTGCAATTCGCAGTAGAATGCTGCCGGTACAATATTTTTTCACCTCGGTGAACAATCGAATGAGATAAAATTCAATTGTAAACGACACGAGATGTTGCTTTACGACCACTTTACCACAACAAAATTCTGAAATATTTTTGATGCATTAAAATTACAAATTTTTACCATCAATCTTACTATTGATGTACGCGGGGTTTTGCATGTCTAATAGATTTTATTTCATTTCTTACTTAAAAAAAAATATAAAAAAAAATTAATTTAATGACTATGTTTACAATAAAGTTAGTATAAGTTGTATCATAAATATAGCGAAAACAGTGCAGGTTGTCTGGGTTTCAAACTGAAACTCAACAATAGTATCGGACTGTACGCGAAAGTCATACTCATTCTTTCAAATTAATTAACAATAAGTATTGCAGTTACATGCGCATAACTAGACGTTATCATTGACTCGATTGTCCAAAGTACTGTCTCGCATCCATCTATTGTACCTGCTTTGAAACTCAAATTGCCTTAATGACAATTACTATACATTGTAAATATAGACAATACACCACATATACTTAAGGAAATAGCAGATAAGATATAGTATAACATTTTGATGTGCTCATTTGTACGAAGTAATTAATAAGGTATACAGAGATGTACTTTCTAATGATCATACATATTGTATTGATTATATTTATGCGAATAGTTGCATAAATTGTTCCTTCTTATGCAGTGGCAGCTAAACTGACTAGTTCTATTATTCTTTGATAATAGAGGCGATACACAAAATTTGTGTTATAAACAATAAAGTTGATTCATAATAACCAATTTATTTAGTTTTATTGGAGACCATATTGACATTTATATCATAAATCAAATACTATATTTCCGTTTCGTTGAAATGAAATAAAACTTCTGTTTTTTTTATACAAAGTATAAGATCACTTATTTCTATTCACTAGTATTTAGGAACAAAATACATTATTCGATGCTTCCATTCGATTAAAAGAGAACAGATAAGATATGCTATAATTTCACTTTACATAAAGATACATCAACTTATTAAAGTACATGCAATAAATATTTCGCACAGCCTCTTTCCAATAATGTAAAAGTAATGAGACAAATGTAATGTGTTATCAAGAGAAGAAGAATTAATAGAAGAGGATATCTTGTGATAGTTTTGAACTACTTCCGTACTTGAAGAGCCATGATAATCAATTCAAAGAACAGGTACATGATATAATTTGAAATAAATCGTCTTCGTAACATAACTGCTAAATTGATGGCATACATACACATGATAAATTCTTTATCTTATACAACTTTTATTTACATTCATCAATTTAGTAATTATCATACTTTTTTTACTGTACTGTATCGCGTAAAGACTTCCTGACTATCTTTCTTACATCCTGCACATTTCTGGATATTTTCAAATCGATCGGCCGGTTGCAAACTGAAGAGATTCAAATACGTTATATATGTACAAAATGAAATGAATTTTAAGCGATAACATGAAGTGCCCTTTTTCTACTATAGGATGTAAAGTAAAAATTATGTGAGTCTACTTTTCTCCATCCATGCTCAGCAGTCTTGAAAATACATAAAAAGAAACTTGACACTCTGCGAATACTTGTTATTCCCATAACAAACACGATTAATACACGAGTATAATATTACAAATGACGAACATTGAAGATTGTGTTCCCGCTACTGTGATGGAAAAATAAAAGTGTTAAAGATGTCATGGCGTTTCTTTGATTATTAATCAATGCTGTTAGAAATAGATTTCGTGAAAACACTTTCTCATCAAATCAACAACTCCAAAGATTTTCTACGTTTATTAAATGTCTAGCCGATCGTAGAATAAAAAATTATGCGTAACGTAACTATTTATAAATTTACCAATAAAACGAATTCTGAAGAAATTCGGCCGTGGATTTATACAATGACGAAGCGCTCTGTCTTAATCCGGTGAACAAAGACACGACTCCCTCCTTCTCGTCGTCCTGTTCGTCCTCTTCGGGTAAATACTCCGGCAGATCTTCGGTGTCGCCGTTGTCGCCTGAATAAATCTACGAATTATAATATTTCGTTAAGAAAACATTCTATTCTATCGATTCGTTAAATACGCAGATATATATATTTACCAGCTTAACAAGATACTCTTGATTAAATTTATTTCTAGCCACTAATCTCGCTTCCATGTTCTTCGAATTGTTCTCAATAGCGTCCGCGATTTGTTTCGCTGTGACATAACTTAAAGTGCGCATGGTAACGCGTTGATGTTCTACGTCAACTACAAGAGAAACTAATCCATCGATTCTTATTAATATTGCCTCTAACTCCGCACGGGTTTCCTAGTTCATATATATCATTGCTATAAGATAAGATGCTAGATATACAATGAGAAAACATGTGTATATTAATCGTATTTACCGGCAATAAACCTTGGACATGTAACACGATAACATGAGTCTTTAGCTTCTTGGGCTCGATAACTCTCCTGCATCTGCTATGTAAATTGTATATCGGCGGTTTCATTCGTTCTATATCGTCTTTTATACACTGTGCCCTCTTAACTATCTTTGGTTCATCTAATTGATATTTATTTATAATTGCGTCCAGAGCTTCGCGAACCCCGAACGTGGAGGTTATGTGCACGTAATTGTCCACATTTTTAACAAATAGTTCTAAGATATCTAAGCCCAGACTGATAATGTCAGAATCGGGTACTTCCAAGACATACGCTACGTACGACAGAACTGTTTTATCCTAGAATCATAGAATCGTGGTGAGAGTAAGATATCGACGAATTCGGCGAAAAAAAAATATCTTACCTTTAAGATCGTGTCATGATTTACAACGTCGTAAGCAAGTTTCTTATACGTTTCAAGGGTCGCCCTTACTTCTTTCGGATCTATAGAATCGTCCACGTCCATTATCTAAAAGCGTAATGTTGACATTAACTTTGCTTGAAACCAGCACGAACGACGCACGGGGAAAAGTATATACTTTCACGTTACACGATTATTCGTTCTGGATAACATTGATAACTATTCGAAAACCAATGGAATTATGTTAATATTCCCGTTAAATTAAACAGTAATAGTGGTACACGCTTCGCGGTGGCTAAATGTATTCAGCGTACTGCTACCATGACAGATTTCAAAGCGAGGAATTAATCTGAAGCTGCTTATTGAGTCGAGCCCGACAGATCTCCAGTGAAGCTACAGTCCAAGTAATATCAAATAACAAACGATCTCATGTTCTATCAGTTTCGAAGAGAGTATCGCTGCACGGTTACTTTACGATCGGTAATGTAGAGTCATTAAAGACGATCTCATAGTTTTGTTAAAGCCGTATCAGCTGTTTATATAAAAAAGAGAGAAATGTAAATAATATCGCATACGATACACCCGAAGGTATCACCGATGAGAGAAAACAGAATTATATATGCCGTATATACGAACAATCAATGGTTCTTCTGAGAAAAGCAAAAAGCGAGCAGCGAATGTATAAGTTTGACATATCCATAAATCTGTGTATACCACGTCGTGTGTGTCAGCGCGTACGCGCTGGTAAACACGCGTATTAGTAAATACGTATAACACACATGCGTAATTCGGATAAGTGTACCAATATTACCCTACGTAATAATAACAATGACAGTCATGCTAATACCAGCTGCTGCCAAATTGTTTCGATGACGCGCATATTGTGCGGTACAGTGGCGAGACTGGTGTTTTTACGACGTACTAGAATAAGATGGCCGACATTTGCCCTATCAGCTACCAACAGCATAACACCCGTATTACTTTTCTAATGAACTTCTTTCTCATTTCACGCAATTGGGAGCAATAGACTTTCATTACAGTGTCGCCCACAGTACTCCCAGAAAGAAGTCGATGTAGTAGACAAGCTCCGACGGCCGCTGAGAGTAATAGGGAAGTTAAATTAAACGGACACGTAAAGTGGCGAGCTACGTCTGACGTATTTTTCCGATACACTTGTCAGGTGATTGTTCGGGAAGTGTGCTAGTGTAAAGTGTCCATTGATTGTTAGAACAATGGAATACGTGTTAATAAAAGATATACGACCGGGCCAGAAAAACATTAATGTGGTGTTTATTGTCCTGGAAGTTGGCCATCCGACTATAACCAAAGAGAACCGCGAAGTTCGAACGTTTAAAGTGGCGGACAGTACGGCTTGCATGAACGTTTCAATTTGGGACGAGCCTGGCCAGCTTCTGGTACCGGGCGACATAGTACGATTAACTAAGGGCTACGCGTCTGTTTGGAGACAATGTTTAACATTATATTCGGGCAAAAACGGGGACATACAAAAGATTGGGGAATTCTGTATGGTCATAAACGAGCAGCTGAACATGAGCGAACCAAATCCTGCTTTAGCGCAGCAAATGATTAATCAGAGCGGATCTGGTCCGCCTGGTAGTAACGTTAACAACAGTATTACGAACAATGGAAACGCGAATAATATAGCTGGCCAAACTGGAAGGCAACCTTTGGTACGTTCCTTTTAAAATCATTATCGGATTCAACGGACTTGGCACCGTAAATAATGTAACTATTCGTGTCGACTCTGCTTTCATTCTGTTTCTTGCTTTATCGCAGGCAATACAAAGTAACGCGACGACACCTGCCAGCGGCACGTCTGGCGGTTCTACAACAACAAAAAGTGGGAACGGCAGTAATGGTAGTAACGGTGGGAATAGTGGTAATACAGCGGGACTTCCAGGGGGATCTGCTAGATATTCCGGTGATTCTACAACAAAGACAACCACTACGACAAAGACTAACTCTCGCGGTCGCGGGGGATACCGAAACGGAGGGCGCAGCGATCGTAGATAACACACGAATAAGAAGCGGCTGATTATACATGTGTAATAATAGTATGCAACTGATCACATTCGGGACAACTGTAATATACTGTTTTTCTAACAATCCTGTATATGTGTATTGATGAATTAATGTATACGATAGAGTCTGATTAAAATATAACATGAATTGAAGACAATACAGCTGCGAGCAGTAGAGCGAAACTATCGACGACTTAACGATTAAATATCTACTCTTTTTTAATATAAATACCTTTGATTTATATACATATAGAAGTATTACGCGCGATAATTTACGCGGATTCAAAAAGAGGCTTGTCTTCAAATCATGAAACAAGAATAAAAATTTCTCACTTATTCTGATAAACTAATGTAACATGTATTATAAAATATGTAACCTGCATTTAATTAGTAAATAATTGTATTTGGTAGTTTTCTAAAATATATTTTATCGATTTACCAGGAACAGCACATATGTATAAGCACGATTTACACTGAGTAAACGAAAGTGAATTAATTTCCAAATCGTTTCTCTTGTAAACATCTTTTCTACGATCACTACAAGCGTTTCTCGCAATCGATCCTTTTACTTCAGTGTGAATATTGCTTGGAAATAAAACTGTAATCAGTGATACAAATTGTATTATGACCAAGCTATTGAAAAAGTTCAACCAAATCGTGTGAATAATTTATTATTGTTAGTAGTAATTTATTTAATACATATATTTGTTTAACTTTGCCTTTTTCTAATATTTACACGAGAAAAAAGATTTTGCTGACTTTATTCCCGTTTCAGTGTAACAAATTTGAATAATATTGCTTTACGCAACTTTCTATTTGCCGTTACAAAAGAGACTGAGATAAAAAGTATTAAAAATAGTGTAAATAAATTATGGTACATAATGAAGGTATATTAATTTATATTATATTTATCTTTTAAGGCTTGGGCTCGTATATAATACCCGAACGCTTGTTACTTGAAAATCAAAGACAGGAATGTTTACCGAAGCCTGATTAATGTGACAAGCAAATTAAATATGAAATTGATCGGAACGTTAAGCTTACACATAGTAAAGGAATTAGAAAGACAGGATTCATCAGTTTTTCTATGACATCTCGCCTTCATTGGTGCAACTTCTAGGTTATGTTTATATATGGCCCCGCACTCTTATCATATATACATACACACTGCACACATATCAACATTCGGTAAACATTAAAAATACGTGGTTTAATTGTATCGTTTTTACGATTTTGTTCACGTATTTACAGTTGGAACTATCGGGAAAATTCGCAGAATTAATGTAACAATCATGCCACGGCGTTCAATGGGCACTTGTACGTATTATTGAACATACGATTTGATAACAGATGTCGAACGTCAAATACAACAATTTGCTAACAATATTTATGCGTCTTAGGGAGTATAAGACGGTATGTTTAATGTATTTGTTATATATACATATATATATATATAATTACATTTATTAATAATATTGTTAATGTTTATGTAAATTAGGATAAGAGCATAGTGTTAATTAATAATTACCTAGTAATTTTTCAAGTGATTTGCCTATAGCAATGAATATGTTATTTTTTACACGGTGAAATAAAAATTTTAATTCAGTGGATGATTTTTTAACGAATAATATGGTCAAGCATTAATTGATATTGTTTTATTTACAGACTGTTTTCCTTTGAAGTATGACAAGATCACATATAAAATATCAAATTGCAAAAGATGTAGATGATACATCAGACTACATTCTGCAATCTGTCCAAGAACTTTCCAGCATGTCTAAAAAAGAAATATCCCCTTGGAGGAAAACTTTGCGAACCATTATATTGATTCTTATTTATTTCGTTTTATCCGTAGGGCTAACATTTTATGTACAATGGCTTTATAGTACATATGTAAGTTAACAGTATCGAGAGTGATTAAATCTTATATTATTATTCGATGGTATATTCTGAAATTTAAGGGTGAAAACGTTTAATCGTTTTCCTACAATTTCAGGGCTTTCAGTTCCCTCTTGTCACGGTGATATGCCATTTAGTAATAAAGTTCTTCTTATCCGTGCTAATAAGATGCATCAGGATATGTTACAAGAGACAACAGCAAGTAAAACTTCCTTGGCAAAGTATGATATGGATGTGGATGATTATGCCGATAGGCATAGCTAGCGGTCTTGATGTTGGTTTATCAAACTGGGCACTGTCCATAACTACAATGTCCTTGTACGCATATATCAATTTAGATCACTAGCAAACCAAAATGCAATTGCTGTTAAAGATTAATATATTTATGTTTCTGCCCAGGTATACTATGACAAAATCGACGACTATTATTTTTATCCTTGGCTTCGCCCTTATCTTCAAGTTAGAAAGAAAGGTATGGTTGATATCTTCTAGATCGTTTCAAAGTAACATACTAAACGAAAAGCTTTCTTTCAGTCTTGGTCACTAATATGCGTCGTAGTGATGATATCCGGAGGCTTATTTATGTTCACGTATAAATCAACGCAGTTTATCATTTTTGGATTTGTAATATGCCTGTTCGCATCATTTTCAAGTGGTATTCGGTGGACTATGACGCAACTTATCATGCAAAAGTCCAAAATGGGAATAACAAGCCCCATTGATATGATGTACTATATGCAACCATGGATGTTGCTGCCTATTGTACCAATAATGTTATGGTTCGAAGGTAAAATATTATACGCGCATAAAATGTTTATCGTTGTTTCAGTATACTTCTGAAACTTCTGTGATTTAAAGAAGAAACTGTCCTCTAGGATCTCGCGTATACGCTACCCTCTCGAGCACAGATTGGAATGACGTTCATTCCCTCGCGCTGACCACCAGTGCAGTGCTCGGTAGTGCTATTATAGCTTTCCATATGGAAGTTATGGAATTTTTAGTCGTTGCGTACACATCTAGTCTCACTCTTTCGATTACTGGCATAATTAAGGTGAATAGAAATTCTCTCCGTATCGCTGCGTAAGAGGAACCCTCTCCTAACGATCTTTGTTACAGGAAATATGTATTTTAATCTTGGCTGTCGAATGGAAAGGCGATCAAATGAGTGGCCTTAACTTCATAGGATTGTTAATGTGCCTTGGAGGAATTACAATTCATACTATTCAAAA
Source organism: Andrena flavipes (assembly GCA_963971345.1). Taxonomy (NCBI): domain Eukaryota; kingdom Metazoa; phylum Arthropoda; class Insecta; order Hymenoptera; family Andrenidae; genus Andrena; species Andrena flavipes. Next base: position 25,751,135 of record OZ020480.1, on the reverse strand, counting down.
AGTATTATCAAATAGAAATAAGAAAACTGAGAATCTGGAACTACAACTAAATTCTTCTCTAAGTAATAACTTGAAAAACGAAGAGGGGGTCGATACAAGTTTACCTTTGCTCACGCAAAAATCAACGTCTTTAACGAATCTTTTAAACGCAGAATTCAGTTCAGACGAAGATGGCGCGGTGAAGGAAAGCGAGGATCCTAGCGAGATACTGTCTACTATAGTGCAACGTAGAGAACAGTCAATCTCAGGCTTGTAATATCCGTGATTTAAATTTATTTACTATGAGAACCATTCCTTGTCGGATATATAGACAGTTAATTGTTTTATACATATTTTTATATATCTAACGAATTGCAAATCGTATGATCATTTTGCCTTCTGAAGAAGTTTTTGATAATTCTCGTCAACAAGTCTTGTTTTAGAATATGTAATTTATATTTATGAATTTTTATTAATATACCAAATTCACTTCTCCTACATTCTTCCATTAGAGGAACAATTCTTTTTACTTTAATAGTTGTGTCCAAGTAATCGAGGATATATGAAAGAAAAAAGAATATACAAATGTTTAGTGTAGAAAGAAGTTTAAATAGACATTCCCTTCGTAAATAGTATTTATTAATTGTATATATCTACAATTTTGTCTTATCGAAACATTTCAGTCTGCGTTAATAGTTCCTCGTCCAGAAATCGCATAATAGTGTCTTACCGATTAGTGGTACTTTTTGTTGTTTTTGTTTCAGTTGTAACATATGTTTTGTATTTGAACATTAGAATCTTGATAAGCGCACAGTGTAATATTGAGTACCGAGTAAGCATCGAACGTAAAATGTGCATGCTGTAAGTTTGTTATTAATGATTTCATATAATTAATTACAATTCTAGCAGTTGAAACTTTAGTATAAGGATATAAGTTTATTGTTCAACATTATTCTTTTACGATGTGCATAAATATAAACTTACGGCAAAAAGAAGTTTACCGATAATTATTAATAATTCTAACAAGTCTACAAAGTACTCCATTGCAATATTTTATTTTATACCCGAGACGCTTATGCTTATTAATTCTCAGGAAATTATGTGATTTTTATTCGACCTTACGATATGCGGGCTGATCTGAGTAATAATATTGTTAAAGTCACTTTGCCAAAAAATTTATTTAATTCATAAATTCTCATATTGAGGATGTTATAATTCTGTACTTTATAATTTCAAAGTATTCATAATAAATTTTGTATACGTAAGCATGGTATTAGTCGACTATTTACTTCTTAATTAACAAATGCTATCGATTTCGCTTATTGTAAGAAATATTCGATAAGATCATATTTCTGTAATTGTATGAACTTTGTTTAAGCATTTCATAATACCACACGTCTTATACATAATTGTCAACAGTCTACAAAAACGAAGCGGCACGGAGTATGTGCTTAAAAATCATAGTTGAACGGCGTAAAACGATGGAAATTTTATTCGTATTAAGAAACAGACGAGTTTCATTAAAAAATGCACGAAAATGATTCTATTGGTCAAACGCGCTCCAAGTTGACTTACTTTAAAATAAGGAGACAAACTTATTTTTATATACAATTGTATTACTATGATAAGAAGAATAAATATGATATATATGTAACAAAATCTTGATAATTACTTCAACATACATTAATAAATAATTGTCACCTACATAATTTAATAAATAGATTTCCATACTCATTACTTAGCTTGTTTGATTTGATTAGTCTTTTTAGATTTGGCTTCGATTCTCTCTTCCAGTTTATGAATTAAATCATCTAATTCATCCTGCGCAGAAAATGGAGCATTAGGTTACCTTTGGATCTCACTTTAAATAGCTTTTGCACAGATATTTACCTCGTTGTATGTATACATCAGAGTATTATGTTTTAAAGCTTGCTTCTTCCTATTAAATAATTGCAAAGCATGCGGTAAACAGTACACGCTGTCGTCTTGCGAATTACTGACCAGCGAAACAAATAGATTAGCTCTACAGGTTTCGCATTCGAAATCGCCATCCTCCTCTTTCACTTTCTTCCCTTTCTTTCGTTTCCCACTGTCTGGCAGCGGCAGTCTTTCCGTATTCATAAGACCCACCAATTCCAATTGCTTTCGGTAACCGATCTCCTTCTCGCGAATCTTTATCACACTCGGTAGAATCTGAAAACACAAATTATTTGTATATACATAGATGAAAGCACGGGAATGCTTAATACCCAATTAGAATTTACATTTACCTGTTTCAATATATCTATGTGGGATCTAGAATCGTTAATAATGTTGAACAACAACCTTTCGAACGAGAAGATTGATGGCTCGCAGCTAACTTGTATATCCTGAAACCAATTGTTCCAAATTACTGTTCCGTTAGATTTCATTGCGCGACGAACAACCGCTAAAGGATATCGTTTACTCACTTTAAACACTTGCTCGGCAGTTTCTAGCCAGGATGGTTGCGCGAAGTAAACGCTTTCAGACACTACGTAGCCAGTGCATATACTTGACGTGAACGCTTTAGGAAATACAATTATAAATTGACCTGGTTCTTGCACAGTCTGGCATAACGACACTCCGTTACTAACTAATAATTCCGGAGGAACCATCGCCGTGTCCGATGGCAGCCATATAGTTTTATTTTTACAATATCGCGGCACCATTTTCGAAAGTGCTTCCCTAAAGTTATTATTGTGTTCATCTGGTATGCCGTACCAAATCTTTTTAGCACCCGTATGTAAATATTCTATCCATGGAAGGCCATGGGGATCGCGATACCAGCAGCATGCGCTGAATAGCATGCCTACGTGCAGCGTCGGCACTGTTACGCCTGTAAATAAAACGGAATAATTACTTTCTTTAATCGCGGCATGTTTACAATAGTCATAGAAACTGAAAGGAATATGCTCGTACCCATTATTGGACCTAAAGCTCTTAGCACTGATCCAGCATTGTTAGTGAGTACTTTAAGGTTCCATGGGTGTCTAGCAAATGGGCTGTTCTTGGCAACAGAAAAGCCAAAACCACGGCCACTCGAATCAATGCTGGCAGCGTGTACGCACACGTGTCGCTTCCTTTCTGCGACATGCTTCCAAAACGCATTCTCAACCTCATCGGCGGAGGCACCTTCGGTTTCATTTCCGGATCGGTGATTCTCACCGAACCACATGCGTTGGGTGTTTCGCGCGATGCGATAAAACGCATTTAATGGCATGTTTCTGCCCTGAAAGTTTATGTAATTTCCATGAATGATTAGAATTTTTTAACTAAGTATATATATGTATACATAACTGTTGTTTGAAATACGCACCTTTACGATGCATTCTTCAATCTCATCAGAGCTATCGTCGTCTTCGTCTTCTTCGTTATCATTTATCGGCGCGTTTTGCCTTTGCAGAGCTTTACTTTCTCTTCTCGTCCACTCGGATTCAACTTCATCGAACAGTTTGCCTCGTTCCTCTAAATATACCATGTTACTGATAATAAATAAATGGAAAATATTGTCTAGCTTTCTTCTACATATTTATGAACAAATACCTGGGGATAACGTATCGTACGGTAATAAGTATTTACAATAAATGTCATCCAATTTGGTTACACGATCCTGAGCAGATTTCGGTATCTTCATACCATCGGCTACTTTCTGCCATTTTTTCTTTTCGATAACTTCTTTTAATCCACCTAAGCTCTGCACAGTTTGATATAAATGGGGGAGATCAACTTCCATACCACCGATCTGTAAGAAACACGAGAGCGGTAAGCGTATCGAAGAAAAGATGAAACGGGAATTATAAACAAAAAATTTTACCCAGGGTGGGTGAGTCAACGTGATGCTTTGTGTGGCCAAGTATTTCTTTATAGCCATCATTTCTTTAACATTAGGACCCCATCTATGAAGCATACGATGCACATACTGATTATACGCAGTGAACCTCATGTCATCCGATACCTTACATTCCGGCTAAAAGACAACGAATTGTATTTATAGAATTTCATTCGTGAATATCGACATTTGGGAAGAATAATTTTAATAAACTGTACTTTAAAGTTAGGTGGAGGTACAACTCTACATATTCCAAATTTCTCTGCAATTGGTCTTATTTTGTCTATGTACTCCAAAGGGTCTTGGAAATCTTTCTCGCTAGGATGAAACGTTGGAGCCTCGACTAAACGTGCCTCATCGTTTTCGTTCTTTGCGTTTGGGAATGTTACGTTATTAGTTGGGGAACAGATTTCAGAAGCTTTTTGTTTAGATTTCATTTGGCATCTGGAATTACGAGTATACAAAGAAATGCGATTAATAAAATTAATATTTAATTGTGCTATTTAAAACATGGTATTAGTATTGTACCTTTTCCCATTTTTAGTGGAATCGATAGAAGCTTTTCTCTCTCTGGAAGTTTTTGGAGACTTTGTTAATTTTTCTATTCCAATAGTTCCAACACTTTGTCTAGTTACTGGTTGCATTATGGGCTCAGTTTTGCATGGAGATGGTGGTAGAATCTCGGGACTAGATGTAGTTACGAGGGAAGTTGCACTTGTAGAAGGTACCGAGTTGTCTGTTATCAGAGTAGAAGTTGGTGGCGTACGAGTCGTTGGTTGTACTGTACCCACAGGAGGACAACGTGCGATCGACGACGGAGGCTTGGTGACTAATTTCGCTCTTAAAAGAACTTTCTGGTTAGGTCCATTCGGCCCTTCGGTACCAAGTTTAACAGCCACACCTTGAATCAATTGCTGCCCCTGAACTAAATTTGGGCCATTTCTCGTAACAGCTTGCAACGGTATATAGAATAGTTGACCATCGTTCTCGTCATCATTCTCATTATTGCCTTCTGTTTGCGTAGATATTTCCATACTCTTCTGTTGATTTCCATCTCCTTCTCCTGCGTGTTCCTGCCCCTGTACGTTGTCATCAAGATTCACCTGCACTGCTATAGAAGCACTGCAGTTTACATTGCTCCAAGTTGTTGTTAACTTGTCCAACGGTAGGACTTGTATATTAGCTAAAGTCGCAAAGTTCTTGGGCAACTCAAATCTATTAACATTTAATAAAGAATTCGACATATTTCTCGACTCCACTAGTTTACTTTCAGCTTTCGAGAGAGCATTGTTCGGACTATCCTTGGATTCTGACACCTCGCAATCGTCTTTGGTAACTTTTTCTATACTCTTAATTGTATCGCCTTCAGATATGATAAGAGACGCGTTTGATTTACTCGATTCGCGGACTCGGCGTCTGAAAGGAGTACTGACGGGGACTTCGGTGTCGCTTTCAAATGCATAAACACTGCTCTCATTTTCCGGAGAAAATGCATTTGCATTGGGAGTTACTGTTTTGCGCTCTTTGACTTTCGGTAGGAACGGTTTCCTCGGTTGAAATATGGATTTCTTCTCTGCTGGTAACTTCTTCTCGGTAGATCCGTCCATTAAATTTTGATCGGACTTTAATACCGAATCGTTAACTTCTTCGAGGCATGAATCTTTATTTGGTTTTATATTTCGCCCCTTCGCAATCTCCTTCGTATCTATATTATTTTTATTCATATTAATGCACTCGCTCTGTTGTTTTATATCAATAGTTTGTATATCTGTCGCTGCAATGGCTATATATTTACTCTGCATACTCATGCGATCTTTCATGCTCGTTTTCTCTGTCAGTTTGGAAAGCGTGACATTAACAGGTCTCACCAAATGCTGTATTTTTGTCGAAATAGATAGATGCGAGACGTCAGACTTTTTCTCACAGATATCATATTTAAACGTAGACACATTTTCCATTTCTAACTTACTCTCCTCTTTAGCGAGCGAACTTTCGTTCAACCATTTCTCGATTTGCTCGGTTGACATGTTTACTTTCTCTTTTCTTACGTGCAACGATGACAAAGGCATGTCTATAACATTCGTGGAAGAAATTTCTGTTTTGTGATGACATTCTTTCTCGGTATTTGTTATCAATGTTGTTTGCGATTCTATCTCGTCAGGCAACTCCGATTGTCCCTTCTGAAGTTTTTCAGATTGAACGCATTCATCGGTCGACACGTTTACCGTAGGAAGAGAAGTTTTATCCGGTAACGATTCGTTCTTATTTTCCTGCTCACTAGGTGTATCCAAGATTTGCAGATTTTCTGTCTCCGGTGTCTCTAATTGATCGGGAGGTTTTTCCGCAACGAGAAGATTAACATTAACGTGCGTCTGACAAGAATTTAATACTTTGGATATCGCTTTCTTGGTAAACCCCCGAAATGATTCTTCGTCATCCGATACCTTTGACAGATCTACCTTCGCAATGTGCTCGTTCGAAGGCTGTTGAACTTTATCCGTGGTACTATGATTGTCACTGTTTTCATTAATGGCATTCTCTTCGTTCTCCTCGTTCTCTTCATTTTCTTCGTGAACATCTTTCTTCCTTTTTAATTTATTCAGCAGCATGCCTAATGTCTCTTCATCGGAATCTGTATTTTCATTCGCGGAAGTCTTTATTTCCTTCTGCTTCGAATCACTGCCTTTATCGGGCAACGATTTAGTAGAGCTTTGTTCTCGTTTGCGTTTCATTACGAACTTCTCCTTATTAAACCTTAGATTATCCCGAACCTGAGATTTCGATTTGATATTTACAGTACTCTGAATCTCCAGTCGCGTGACGATGTTCTTGGAAGATGATCTAAGGAATCTACTTGTAGGTTTATTTACTTTTCCTAAACTTCGTCTCGTAACGGGCCTCGTGCTGTTGGTGCCATTGGAGCTCACCGATTCTTCGTCGCTATCTATCTCACAATACTTTTGGACTCTTATTAGCCTTTTGCTCTTGAAGGTAATTTTACTAGTTTTAGCTTTCTCCAATCGTTTATTGGACGTACTTTGGATAGATACAATCTTGCCGTCTTTACTTTTAGTAATCGCCTTTGTAGTAGTCTGCTTTACTTTGGCTTTAATTTCACTCTCTGTTTGGGCAATCTTCCGCGCGTTTGGTAATTCTGGAAAACTGTCCATAGAAATATTATCATCATTCTCCAGGTCAGGGCTTACAAGCTTCCTTCCAAGTATTTCCATGTACACCGCAGCTGCCTCTTTAGTCTTTCTCGTCGGTCTTCTAGATAAATTCTTCGGAGAAATTGTTCCGCTATGGGAACGAGTAATTCTTCTCAATTCGGACTTGCTTCTGGTACATATATTCTTCTGAACAGTTTTCTGCGCCGTACGCTTAACTTGTGGCACAGACTTCTCCGAAGGTCCCTCTTCTTCCTCGTCGGACGAAGATTCCGAATTCGATGTATCGCTGCCCTTCGGCTTCGCAAGAACTTTCTTCTTTGGTTTAGGCGATACAGGTTTAGCTTTCGAAGAAGTCTTTTTAGCCTTATCCATAGTAAGAACGCTGCTCCGCAAACCGAGTCTCTTAGTCTCAATTCTCGGAAGGAACTTTCTGGGTCCCAGCTTGTTCCCGGACTTTAAAATTGTCCGCTCTGTACAAGATCTCGTTCTCATAACGCACGATGTTTTAAACTTATTCTTAATTCTTTGCTTAGCGAGACGTTGCTCTTGATACTTTTTCTTAAGTGCCTGCACAGTGGATGTGGTGGTTTTGAATTTATTAATACTCTTCTGTATCGTATTCTGAACCTTCTTCTTCTCAGTAACGATAGGCTTCATTTTGGTAATTGTTTTCTGACTCGAGTCCGCCTTCTGATTTTCGTTCATTACGCTACTGGAGGACGCAACTTTATCTGTCGACGTACGTGTCGACTTGGGATCTGGCTTTTCTTTCTTGCCCCCAGCATTGAAGAAATTTAAGCTTGGCGGTAAAATCGATGTTCCTATATGATAATTTTAATAAACTGTTAATACATGAATATCGACTGGAAAACGGAGATTTTCTTAATTAAAAGAGTAAATTTAGAGACCTCTGAAGCACAAGAATGTCAAAAAATCCTCTGTATTGGGTCGTTTGTGTGTTATCAACTCTGTTATAACTGCTGGTTTAGCTTTTTCTTTATCCTTAATTGGGGTATGCGAAGGATTGAAAACTGTTGTCGCACCTTGTGCAAACTTTCTTTGCGCGTGCACTTTGGTCCTACAATAGAGAGCATATACAGCAAGAATAATAATAACAATAATAATAGTAATAATTTATTTACAATTCACCCAAATTTCTTAAAAATCAATTTCATGAGATTTACAATTTATTATGGAAATATCTATCCTCCTTAAGATTTTGTAATTTCCCTGGACTAGGATGTATATTCTGAGCTAGAAATGCTTAATTATGCACTTACCTCTTTGGAGATTCTGAGAGTGGTTCCATAAGATCCACCAAATCACCTTCCTTTCTTTTTCTTTTATCATTTCGACTTAGCACCATTTTTCAATTTTATTAAACGATAATTCTGTTAATCGGCAATAAAGAAAAAAAAAATTGACACAGATACGTTTAAAAGTAATTAATTGGAGGAAATTAGAATTTTACCTCATCAGCTTCCTCATTTCTACGAGAAATAAAGCGAGGGAATTTTAGGAAGACTAAAAGGCATTTGTATTACGGGAAACTTTCGTTGTGAATGAAAAAAAATGTTCGATATTACGAAAAGGATGCGAAAGGAAAATATGCAGTCTAAGCGTACGTGTTCGTTCACGGCTACTCAGAGTTCCGAAGTTGGTTTCATTAAAAGCAGGTAGCCCGCAGGTAGACGAAGGTTGGCGACACACACTATTGTAATACCGAACATCTGTTCTTGCTTCGCACTGGAGGAACGATTGTTTATTGTGTGGTGTCAAGTAAGATTAAATACCACGCTCTGATCTATGGTTTAGATATACATAGATACGCGCTGTAAAGCGATATTGATTTCTTAAGTCTTGTCCACATTGAGTGCTATAAGGTGCGTTTCATAGAATAGATCCGTTAACCGCTGAACACGAGTACTTGTCTATAGTTCCAACGACATCTATGGGCAGTATTATCACTCGTTGCTTATTCTTAAGTTCGTCTTAAGCATGCTGCATCCTCTACTAGTCTACGAGGTTAGTAAAGGATGCCGCATGCTTAAGACGATCTTAAGAATAAGCAACGACTGAGAATACCGCCCTATGATAATAAAGCAAAATAAAATTGCACGCTTCATCCCTCTTTTACCTTCAGAATTAATTATAATTAATTGTCCATTTTAACTTTTGAATTTATCGCTATGTATAGAATATCTCTTTATTTTGTTTTTAACAATATTAGTCATTTATAATAAATATTAATGGTATTAACACTAAATTCTTATAATTCAAACGTATTTTGACACTTGACTAAAAAGTATAAAAGGGTCCCCACACAGCACAACGTCCCGGGGACGTCGACAGACCGTACCAGGAACGTCCCAAGTACGTCCTGTTACTGATCAGGACGTAAAGACCGTCTTTAAGTCCTGATCAGTAACAGGACGTCCCAGGGACTTTGCCGGACGTTGTGCTGTGTGGGTCATTCCACGCGAAGTCGGACACTTTTCGGAGTAACATTTCGGATTTTGGTGCAACTTGGATATATTGTAGTCTTTAGGGGTATATAAATATATGTCACAAGATTTTTCGAAATGTTAAAAATTGTGGATGTTACAGCTCTTTGAAATATAGTGTTAACTATTTTTCCAAAAATTATAACTCTGGAACTAATAAACTGATAAAAATGACCTTTCGGGTGCTTACAGTGGAGATATAAGAGTACCTAATAAAAATTATTTCACTTAATAAAAACGAATATTTGACAATTTATTTAGTAATTGTTCTTAACAAATGCAATTTTATAGGTGAAGGCAAACTTTTAAAAATTTGGAAAAAATATGAGGATAAAGCCCTGCTGTTCCTCTTTACGGACATGTTTCGAAAATCGTGGACGTTTTAAAATTGGCCAAATGAAAATTAATTGAATGTAACACTGCGTGAAATCACACCGGCTCGACTGGTCGTTCGGGCCGTGCGGTACGCGCAGCGGCCAAGCGGCTATACCTGCTACTTTTATATAGGGTATTAATGAAGACCGCTGCAAGGTTTAATACCGTTAATAGTTACTGGAAACGCACTCTCTGTCGATGGCACTTATTGTTCGAAACATTTTATGACCTATCCCACACAGCACACATCCGTCCTCAAAACGTCCCCGGGACGTACGTCCCGGACGTACCGTACGTCCCGGGGACGTCCCGAATGTCCCACGAACGGCTCATATACGTCCTCTGAAGGTCGAATGTTACCAAAAAATTAGTCCCGGGTACGTCTTTTAAAGCGCCTGGATTCGGACTGAACAATCGTCCTCAAAACGTCCCGGGGACGTCCGTCCCGGACGTACCGTACGTCCCGGGGACGTCCCGAATGTCCCACGAACGGCTCATATACGTCCTCTGAAGGTCGAAAGTTACCAAAAAATTTGTCCCGGGTACGTCTTTTAAAGCGCCTGGATTCGGACTCAACAACCGTCCTCAAAACGTCCCGGGGACGTCCCGAATGTCCCACGAACGGCTCATATACGTCCTCTGAAGGTCGAAAGTTACAAAAAAAGTGGTCCCGGGTACGTCTTTAAGCGCATGGATTAGGATTGAACAGGTGTTCGGAAGACATAATTAAGACACTTGAAATCGGGTTTAATTCATACTTTTAAATGTACAACTTAAACAGAAATAACATTGGCATAAATTAGGTAGTTAAAAATAAACATATACATACAACTTACAACAAACATACGAACAAATTAAACATAGACAGGAACATAACGATTTAAAGTTAATAATCAGACACGTTTAATGATTCCCAAAAGGCAAGGCGATTGATTACAATTTCGTAATTAAATTTTCTTTTCTCTCTGCTGAAATTCCTTTACATTGAACTCTGGCTTTTGGTTTTCATAACTTAGTTTTCATTGTTTTCGCATTAAGAAAATTTAACTCCTTAAATTCAGCAGAAAAATCATTTTTATATTTCAAGATTTTTCCCCTCTTGTGAATTGCACAGATACAAAATCATGAATCTATGATTTAGGAGAATTTCTTTTTAATTTGTGCTGAGCAGTGAAGTTTTCCCAATTAAAAAAATTATTAATGTCCATTTCACAAACGTCTACTTTAGAGGAATTTGCTCCCCGCATGGCACATTTAAAATCACTAAAATTAAACACCTTACGTAAACTTAGGACAATCTAATTTAGTAGATAATACATAGGACATTATAAACTAGTAAAACTATTTGAAAAGCAGTTAGGATGAATAAATTAGACTGTTTCTAGATCTCTACAAAGCACGTAGGGGTTTCTAACTTTACCCAGCCAGACTTTCATGAGTTAAATTCTTGATCATGCAATGAATCAATACATTTACTACATGTTTTGATGAATATTGCTATATCGTTAGACTCATCCCACACAGCACAACGTCCGGCAAAGTCCCTGGGACGTCTACAGACGTCTGCAGACGTCCCAGGTACGTCCCTGGTACAGTCTGTCGACGTCCCCAGGACGTTGTGCTGTGTGGGATGTTAATTTACTAAATATGACTAAAATATATGTTGTAAATATAATGTAAAGTGATGATGGCAATTTGCAATCATTGTGTGCTGCATTGATTGCTATATGTTTGTCTGCCACTGTGCAGAGTATCTACTACTCTATCACTACCGTATATTTTTGTAAAATCCGATATGTGTATTATGTACACTAACATATGTTATATTTATATATTTCATGTATTGTATATATATTTTAAGTGCGTACGCGATACGTGTATTCTGTGTACACTTTGTATATTCTGATTTGTATATTCCAACCAACTACAGGTGTATCCACTACTCATTCTAGGTGCATTCTATAGTCATTTCGCGCATGCACGCACGAGCAATTTGATTATAGAAATAGAATAATTTAATTTATAATTTATAACAAATAGAATAATAATATTGTAGTATTGTAGTTTTTCAATATTTGTAAACACACATAGTGTAATGCAGTAGATGATATAATTTGTAGTGTACTGTAACGAAATAAATGGAAATACATTTTTATCAAATTTCATTTTATTTTAATCGTATCGATAACCGTCTTCAACACCGTCCCAATGCATTTAGCCTAATTTAGACCCTACATATATATATATATACAAACCCTCAGGATGTACCATATTCGGGTCCATATGACTCCTCACTCCCCGCATAGATTTTAGGAAAGAAATTCGCACACCTCTACACCTGCCGCCTGTTTCGAACTCTCGCTCCAAACAAATCTTTCAACATTTCAATCCATTTTAGAGTAGTTCTTGAATTGAAATATCCTTTGAAACTGAAATGCACCTCATAGTATAGACGACGTTCTATAGATGGCGCCTATATAACAGGTAGCACTCGACGTCTTAAAACGTCCCAAGCCCGTCCCAAATAAGTCCCAAGCCCGTCCCAAACACGTCCCAAGCCCGTCCCAAATACGTCCCAAACATGTCCCAAACACGTCCCAAGCCCGTCCCAAGCCCGTCCCAAATACGTCCCAAACACGTCCCAAGGCCCGTCCCAAACACGTCCCAAGGCCCGTCCCAAGCGCATCCCAGGGACGTATTTAGGACTTTGCACAGATGGCGCCACTGTAGTTACACGACGTCCCAAAACCGTCCCAAAATCGTCTATAGACGTCCCACAACCGCCCACGGACGTCCCGGGGACGTTTTGTTACCAACCGGGACCTTCAGACCTACGGACCTAGAAGGGACCTAAAACGTACGTCCTCGGGACCTCGTGTGCTGTGTGGGTTCAGCGTCGCTCATTAATTATGTTCTTGAAATTATTATAATGCAAATAGTGTATAAAATTTTCATTCACGTTACATTGTTTATTCCAATATTGAAAATTATTGATGTATTCGTAAGCTGTAATCATAATTTTTGAATTAAAAATATGGTAACTAAGATGTCGAAGAATTAAGTTATTATTTGAGCATATTTGAGTATGAATACAATGGGTATGAATACAGGTGTTCCTTTTAATAAACATCTTGATGCAACATAAAAGATTCTAATCATTTCCAATAATGTTTAATTAATAAATTTACATTTAAAAGCCAATCATAATATAATAGCAGTACATACAATGGAATAGTTACGTTCGGCAGACCATGTTTGACAATTTGAAAAAAAAATCACTCGAAGCATATTAAAATACCGTAAAAAAAAGAATGCGTAGCTGCATACTTTTTTTCAATAATTTAATTACAATTACGCGAATGAACTGATCAATGTTTTCATAGTTAATCACAGGATATCAATGTTTCTTTTTGTCTCTGCAATAATTTTTTAAGGTTATATCTAAGTGCAATTACTTTATAACAGCGTTTTATGAAGTTCAGCTCAACATGTATTCTACAACTCTGCTACTTTATCGTAAATGAATTATGATTCATGACCTATTCGTCTTCTAAAGTAGTTTAAACAATGTCAAATGGTAAAAATCAGTTTCATTCATTTGTCAATCAGGTAAGACTTATTAGAAATTAACATTTATAAAAGAAAATAAGAAGTTAACGTACGAGTAATATAAATGTTAAGTGAGCTTCTCGAAATAAAGAATAATTAAGTTCGATATAACTGTATTCGATCCGAATATATGTAATTAATTTGATATTTTTTCAGGACGACTGCGTGCTACGGAGAGTACAAAACATGTCTTCAGGGACTAATGATGTTGTAGCCTTAGATTATTTACAAAAGTACGTAAATAGTCTGGAAAGTAAAGATTCAGGAATGAATGTGTCTGCTATCGCTGCGAATAATTCAAACATTGCGTTATATTTGAATTGCATAAATAACGATTACAAAAGTACTAATTTTAACAATGCAGATTACAAGTTTATAAAACTGGAGAATGCCCTTTTGCAGAATGCGATCAGTTCTCATACCGAATTAAAAGCTAAATACATAATGCAAGATCATTTAAAAATGGAAAACATGGCTATGAAGTCTATTCCCTCATTTGACGAACGAAATGATTATATCGACGATACAAAATTAATGTCAACGACATATAGTAATGTAATTAGTTCGAAAGATATCAGGAATAACAATAGACCTATTACCGTAAAAGCTCCTTTTATAGTCGAGAAATGTATTTTTACACAAATTAAGGAGAAATCTCATAATACAGAAAACGATAATAAAAGTTCGAACGATGAGAACAACGATCCTGAGACTAAACTTATAGCGTCGGCTAATCAAAATAAAAGTAAAGTCAATGGGTCGGATATGTTAGACAAGCATATTAAAGCGTGCAGTCAGTGTTCGATGACGTTTAGATATAAAAGGCATTTGGATCGACATTTGGAGGGTCATCAGAAAAATAATTGTTCTCATTGCAATGCAAAATTTGCCAGGCGCAAGCACCTTGAAATACATTTATTCCGTTCGCACGGCGAAAGAGTAACAAAGTATCCGCACTCCTGCGACGTATGTTCTCGCAGCTTCCCCAAGCGTACCTTGTTACACCGTCATCGAGCTAAACACAGCTACGAGAACGGCAAGGTCTGTTCGGATTGCGGAGAAATGTTAAAGGCGGACGAAGACGACGAGGAGCATAAAAAGAATCATTGCACAAGAAAGCAGTTCGAGTGTAAAAGATGTTTGCAAACATTTAGCATCGAGCAAACATATCTGACTCATATCCAGAATCATGATAATCACAAGTGTTCGAAGTGCGACGTTGCGTTTGCATCTAAAAAGAAGGCGCACGAGCATTATAAAATGGTGCATTCTACGAAATTGGGTGATAATAAACTATCGAACGATGGTGAGTTCTTATGACAAAGAAACGAGAAATATATTCAGAATTTATAAAGAATCTTTATTTTATAGGTGTTTATTTCTGCGCCGACTGTAAGCATACTTTTTTCAAACAGGATGATTACTCGCGTCATTTAGAATCTACCTCGCACCTCAGCAAAATAAACAGAGAGATACCTTTGAAAGATATCTTCGCCTGTCCAATTTGTTCTAAGAAATTAATATCACGTAGAGCGCTCGATCAACACGTCAGACGTATACATAAGGGAGAGAAGAGGTTTGCGTGCAACATTTACGGTTGCACATTTCAATGCGCGAGGAAGTCAGACTTGGATAGACATAAGCAGTTGCACGTAGAGCAACGAAACATTGTGTGCGAACAGTGTGGGAAAACTTTTACTAGCGTTAGTATTCTTAACGATCACGTTCTTTACGTGCATAATAAGGAAAGGCAATTTGTTTGCGAAGAATGTGGTAAAACTTTTAAACGGAACAGCTTATTGAAAAGGCACAAACTGTCTCATCAGCAGTATCGACCGTTTAGTTGTATGCAATGTAACACTGCGTTTAAAAGGTCGCATCACCTTACTCGTCACATGGAAACGTGTCACAGAATTACGCTTGAAAAGAAGAAGAAGGTAAATTCAATTGTGTATACTCTGTTTCTAACAAATATACACTCCGCGTTAAGGCTGCCGTCTCACTGGGCCTTGAATGTGTGCGCACGTTCACACAAGCTAGGAAAAGCGTGTACGTATACGCGATGTAGTAAACAATCCGTTTCAACCAACTTACGCCGTGGAATCGGCAAGAAGGAAGCTTTTGCGGATATAGTTGCCTTCAGCGGACATCTATACAGGGTGGTCTGGTGCGTTTGAACGCTAATAAGCACCGTACGTTGATATAATAATGAATTTATGACTCGAAAACTGACAGAATGAAGCTTCAAGGCTTCTCCGTTGGTGGCGCTAATGTACTCGAACCTCAATTCTGTCACTTTTCGAGTCATAAATTCATTATTATTTCAACGTACGGTGCTTATTAGCGTTCAAACGCACCAGACCACCCTGTATAGATGTCCGCTGAAGGCAACTATACCCGCAAAAGCTTCCTTCTTGCTGATTCCACGACGTAAGTTGGTTGAAACGGATTGTTTACTACATCGCGTATACGTACACGCTTTTCCTAGCTTGTGTGAACGTGCGCACACATTCAAGGCCCAGTGAGACGGCACCCTTAAAATTAAAGGAACATTATAATTTCCCGAAAATTTTGGTAATTTTCAAATGACTATAATTTGTCAAAAGTGGTCGAAAAAAATATTTAAAATACGCATTTTAACGATTGAAGTTTCTAGTTTTTGAATCAAGGACTCAAATTTTTTTCATCTATTATGATACTGTTTTATCAAGATTAGAACTCTTACTACCCGCCCGCCCGGGTACTCGAGTACCCGGTGAGACCCCGGGTAGAAAAAAATTACTCGGGTACCCGGGTACCCGTAGGATACCCGACTACCCGGGTACCCGTAGAATACCCGACTACCCGGGTACCCGTACGATACTACATTCAATTGCTTGAAGTTTATTCCGTTCATTACTGATGTTAGCCGCAAATGATCGAAAGACGAAATATAGCTGTCAAATCGAAATTGTCAACTATCTCATCACACTTCAGTTACTCGGGTTTCTCATGGATACTCGGGTAATTTTTGCCTACCCGGGTAGCCGGGTAATTTTTGCCTACCCGGGTACCCGGGTAGTCGAGTATCCTACGGGTACCCGGGTACCCGGGTAATTTTTGTCTAACCGGTATCTCACCGGGTACCCGAGTACCCGGGTACCCGGATACCCGGGTCAAAACAATAGCTCTAATCAAGATGATGCACGGCAAACGAAGTTTCAGAAATTTTTGCCTTGTTTCAACGTATGCACGGGCCATAATTTTTTTTCCTGTAAATCCAATGAAAAGATTTTATAGAGCAAACATTTCTCTTTAATTTCTTTTTTTTTTTTGTTTTGTTGTATGATTTTTTATCACCGAGTTATTCGCGATCAAAGCAAAAAAGGTACTTTTCACTTTGAACACTTATAACTTGCGAACTCATGATCGTAGACAAATTTTCATGATTGTTTTGGAAATCTAAGAAAGTTTCCTTTCGGGATCTTTAGTTGTCAATTTAATAAGATTTTCTTTCATCGTATACAATCTATTTTTATATGATCTAAAAAAATGCATATTTACCATTTTTTACAAAACGTGGTGCCATTTAAAAAAAAATTGTGGAATTCACTCAAGTGTTCGCGTTTTTTTCAGTTAAAAGTACCTATAAACACTCTGCAAAAAGCCGGGCCGATCAGATTTTTTTTCAGTATGTCCTCGATGATTAAACATGCGATATGGTTTGAAAAATTGAACGATCACCTGTTTTACGTTATGTCTCTTTTCAAAACCCCTTTTTGTTCTCGCGGCTTTTGAATGATTGTTGCACGTTTTTTTGTTAGCTCAATGTCATTTTAGTAAATCATACAACAACAACAACAACCCCCCCCAAAAAACGAAATTAAAGGGAAATGTTTGCTCTATAAGAACTTTTCATTGGATTTACCGGAAAAAAAATTATGGCCCGTGCATACGTTCAAACTAGGCAAAAATTTCTGAAACTTCGTTTGCTACGCTTCATCTTGATAAAACAATATCATAATAGTAAAAAAATTGAGTTCTTGATTCAAAAACTAGAAACTTCAAGCGTTAAAATGCGTATTTTAAATATTTTTTTCGACCATTTTTTGCAAAGTTATAGCCATTTGAAAATTGCCAAAATTTTCGGGAAATTATAGTGTTCCTTTAATTTTGACGCGGAGTGTACATGTCATTTATAAGAAATGTGCATTTACAATATAATGTTTGACAGGTTGTGAAACTCATGAAAACGGAAGATGGTCATCTCGTTCCGATACCAGAGAAACCAAGGAACCTTAAGCCTAAGAAGCTAAAAATTAGAGGGTCTAATACAGTCTTAACGTCGAATGAAAAGGCTCTGTGCTTTGAGAGTACGGATATTGCTAGTGAAGATTTTAACTCAAACTTGGAGCTCCAATCACTGCCTAATCCTGACGATCTCTGTGAGAATCCAACATTGTCGTTAGAATTTATAAATTTATTACCGACCGCAGACTCTACCCCTCAAGTTCTCTCGTTGGTAGATATTAATGCAGAACAGATCGTTACTGTAGAAGTGTCTGCTCCAAAGACATTGACGATGAATAATCTCATAGACCAGTTTGATACGAATTCTAACGAGATACTAAATCTTACAAGTTATCAAGATCTGGAATTTCAGCATGGGATTTTAAATTCGGATCAAAATTTCTATGACCATACAAACTACTCAGAGTTATCATTGGGAGCTTCTGAAGGAACGTCGCTTTTTATAGACTCAAATATTAACAAAGTGGATAGTTTACCGATAGAGAATTACTTAAATCAACCATTTCCATTATTCTTAAATCTTTAATCGAATGGAAAAACAATACTCGATTAGAAAGTTGAACCGTTTTTACACGTTTCTGTAATTATCAGGACAACACTAAAGTGGTATATAAGTACAAACAGAGCTTAATATCTGCAGAAGTCAGGAATTTCTATAGAAACTACACAAAGCCACTCAGACTAATTACATTATGAATGTAATAAGAAATTTTTAAATAATGATCGACAAGAATATGTGATATGTTTTATAGTATCTAGCTTTAACGAAATTGATCATGCATTTAGTAAACTAGGATAAGTGTACATGTATAGTTTGTTTTTTTAGATGTTTATTTATAATTGTTTCTATTAAATTTTATACGAGAAAAATATAAATGTATAAATGCTATAAAATTGTCATAAATTTTCTAGTTCCACTTTGAAAATATACTTTTTATTCGATATAGCATTGTACTTATTTATTAAACCCGAAAATTTCCCATTACAATTATTTAACGTTCCTAAATGTTACAAGCTTTAACACGCAACGGTATAAAAGGAATCTTAGATTATACTTGGAATAAAAATTGACAAAATGTACATACAGAAATATCAATAACACAAATGTAAAAAACACTTCGCTATAGCGAATATAAGTACATAATTATAAAATTGAGTTATTTCCGGGATCGCTTAGAATTTATGCGTTAAACCATGTATGTGCATCTACAAATTTATTATATCATTATATATGTATAACTTTAGTCACAATGAATTTTCATAATCATATCTGGTAAGAGTAACAATATAGTTCCTACTTTATTGTTGGTGTATAGATAAATATAAGTATCTGTAATTACGAACACCTTCCCTTTTTCCCGCACATTTCTAAATATCGTGAAAAAAATTTTGCGTTAACAACATTTTACAGCAACGTGATTTACACAAAGTGTATATTATACACAACATATACATCCTTAATTTTATATCGTTTTCAACATCATGTATATATAATGTAAATATCCGATTTACAAAAGTCGATAACAACTTTATACATACAATACAAATGTGAATGTAATAAATAAATAAACAAATTGCAAAACCATTCGCAATTCAGACAGAATATAAAACTTGAACAAAATTTAGATAAAATAATATGCCCTAATAAAATTTTATCAACATTATGCTCTTTGTTTTTTATTTTGCCAGTATACTATTAAACCACCAGTCTTTACAGTTTCCTATTTTTATACCCACATATTTTATGGACACTTCAAGTTGACAATGCTTAATTATATATATTGGTACCTTTTACAATATTTAGCTTAGCAATCAGTTTTCAGTTTCATGCATCTTCTAGATTCCCATCGTTCCTTTTTCATGAAACAAATCTGTACAAAAGTAAACCTACAAGTGCTGCGCTTGCTCCTCCAATTATGCTCCATGTAAGCTTCGACGTGGGCTTAGTTTTATTCTCTTTCTTTGTACTTTTAGAAACATTATTACTTTTATGAGTGCCAAGCATTTTACGATATAAATTTTTCTCATGTTGAGCATCTTTAGCGTTCTTCTCTTTCAAAATTGCCAGCTCCATTTGAATAGCTTTTGTCTCCGGCTCTAACTTAGCTGCTTGAAGTAATACTTGATACGCCGAAGTGTGTTCTCCTTTATTATGCAAAATTTTTCCTACGAATATGCAACGAGGTTTAATGTATGCGATTCGTTACAATACCAAACACAATTCTCAATGATATTACCTTTTCTGAAAAGTGCTTTTACATTATGCGGCTGACAACTCAGAACACTTTCCACGCTCCTTAATGCTGCATCGTAAGCTTGCGTTTTCATTTGAGCAGCTGCTAAATTATTATACAGTTTCATACGATCTTCCAATAGACCCTGCAATTGCGCATCGGTTGTGGACTCTTCGGCATCATTTTGATGAAATGTACGATTCTCTAGTGGTAGTAGAAACTCTAGCGCCCTTCGGTAACACTGTATCGCCAGCGTTGGTTCGTTTCGAGTGAACCACCAATTTCCACGTTCTCGCTTCTTGTTACTTTAAAATAGACACACGATTACCTATTGTTGTAAACGATATTAATGACTAGAAGAACAATGATTACCCAATTTCTTTTCGTTGACTAATGCTAAGCGTCTCTAGCTCTTCTTCGAGTTCAACAGCTTTCAATTCGACTGTGTAAAAGATGGTAGCATCGGGTGGTATATCGGGTTCTTTTCCTAGTTGACCATAAGCAAATCGTGGATATACTTCGATCTCTGCGACTTCGTCTACGTCCATAAGTGCAATTGCTAAATCCAATCCCTACGACGAAGGAATATAAAGATGAACTTGTTGTTTCTTTTTAATTATTCTTACATATTAATACGTTAATAATTATTAAAAATGATTATTTTTCATCGACCCTTCCACCATTACGTATTATATTACTAATGTCGATACAATAAAATTAGTTCTACTAGCATTTAATACATTCATACTCATATTGAACGTATAAAAGGGTCAACAAACGTAATAAATAATCTTTATGGCCTGCGATTCGGCTCATATCAGAGAAAGAAATTTGCAAGTATAGACAGCGTACGACACCTGAATCACTTCGACGTCGCCTAATTGAACTTTGAGATCTTCGTGTTCCTCGGCTATCGTACCGTCTTTTAGTTTGCCAACAATTTTCAGAGTACATATATCGGATCTATTCGGTCGCGTCCCATTTTTACCCTTTTTTATGACTTTCTTTCTGAGCTGCCCATTCCCTAAAATATCTATCCACTCTTCGGGCTGGTGATCGTTTAAAGCCGCTTTGGTCATCGGATCTGTTGGGTCGACATCGAAATTTAATTCCTCTTTGATGAAGTCGGCCTGGGTCGTCCCTGATTCAACCGGTCCATCTGCCATCTTGAAAAGATTTCAACAAATCAGCTAATTTTCTAAAACAAAGAGACTGCGTATCGATTCAGGTGAAAGGAGAAAGATTTCGGAAGCATTACATAAAGGAATTAGTACTGATTTGCGTCCGTCTGGGTAGTGAAACTTTTTCATTAAAAGTTGTCATTCTAAAGGAAAACAAAGTTGGATTTAGTGAGTTAGGGCCGTTTAATACGTTCTACGGAGCACGTTATATTGTTTAGGGATAAGAGTTCGTTTTCTGTTCGATCACGGGACACGTTTGTCGAAATCGCGGATGGATCGTGATCAAGAATTCCGCATTTCATTTGATAGATCGACGTGCATGCGATGAATGTGTAATCGACGGCAGAAAAATTGCACACTCATTTGATAATCGGAAAAAATTTGAAGCGGGATTATCGTTACTGCTTTTTGTTATGCCACGGCGAATTCTAACCGAACCTTTTAAAACGATGCGTGGGAAGAAAATACACACCTCCTTATCTTCAAACATCTCGACAGTTATTGGAAACGCTAAAAAATGATATCGTACACTTCTGTTTATTTGCCAAACACGCGATACCGGTTAGCTTCAGCCACTATCTGAAATGAGCCTCGGAAAGGCGGGACGGTATTTCGAGAATGTTCAATCGATAATCGAAGTTTACATCGAGTTTGCCACATTGTGATTACGTAAGTCGTAAACGAATGATCGTTTTGCGCCTATCAAATCCAATGAATCACGTTTAATCGCCTGATAACGCTGGAATAAAATTACGATCAAGTAAATGCCGTTTGCTTTTGTCTAATTCAAGCAGTTTATATAACTCGTAACATTTATAACTCGTGCCGAAAATTGTTTAATAGATCCGTAACAACTCTGAACCTCATTTAATGATCTCTTTTCATCCTACATGTATGTAATAAAATGAAAGAACATCAAGTATCGTACAAATGCTCGGTCTTTTAATTGCAAATTAGTTTCTTCGTCTATATAGATCGCCTTTGTGTACGAAACCATCCAATACAACGTTACAATGACCGAACAAAACGGCCAGTAAATTGTGACGACGACGAGTACATCGTTGATGAAAAGACATCCTTTTCATTATATCATAGCGCAGAATTTCAAACAGTTTATTTGCTTGGATGAATGTTCCATAAATGTCTTTCATAACATTTGTGTATATAGGTCTTAGAAATAAAAGTCTGTATGAAAATGTAAGACTGTTAACACTTCCAATCATTCGCGTAATCCAAGTTTACCTCATTCTGAGCATTACTCGCTTCAGCTTTCTATTAAATTGATACCGTTTTGTGGCTTAGAAAGCTTTTTTATACGTTACTGCACGAAGAGAACGTGGCCAATCAAATAATCACACATTTCTAACATGTGCGCACGCGCAAACGATCCACGTTCGACTGCGTCCCATTCTGACAGAGCGCAGTCGTTGGTCGTTGGGAAGCCTTTGTGCGGCTGATTTTCGTTGAATTAGGTAGTCTTCCCATCAATAATGAAGGTACTTTTGTTAGTGGGTATCGTGCTGTCGGTATTTCGCTCGAGTAGCAGTGCCGAAGATAAAAAAGGCCCAAAAGTAACGGACACGGTGAGTAAATTCTCCAATACCGGTACGCAGTGTAACAGACGCTTCGTTCACAAAGAATATTTCTTTCCGCACGAAGTAAGGTAAAAATAAAGTTCCATAAAGCAAATGTGGACCGATTCTTGCAGAATTGGTACTTTCGCGTTTCTTTTTACTGAAAAATGTAATTCACAGTAATGGATACTTAATTTTTACTTATTTTCAACACATGCACGTTTTAGCGAAAGCTTTTAAATTAAAATTCAGTCGTTCGTATTTTGTAAATTATTCAGATTTTTTGTGTAAAACTTCGATATAAGGTGTTTAAGAATTTGTGTGATTCTAAAGAGAGGAATAATTCTTATATATGTAGGTATGGTTTGATATTAATATTGATGGGAAATTTGAGGGAAGAGTTGAGATTGGTCTCTTCGGAAAGACTGTTCCAAAGACTGTTAAAAACTTCGTAGAATTGGCTAAGAAGCCTGAAGGCGAAGGATACAAAGGCAGCAAGTTCCATAGAGTCATTCGGGAGTTCATGATTCAAGGAGGAGACTTTACAAAAGGAGATGGAACTGGAGGTTCGATTACTTCTGTTTTCACTTTGAAACCCAAAGTCAATGTATTAAGTTTTTCATTGTGTAGAAACCATTAAATTTTTGTTAAATTCTTTAATTTTTATTCATGTTTATTTAATAGATTTTTAATTTTTATTTATTAAATTTTTTAATTCGTATTAATTTTTTTTTATTCAATTTTATTAAATTGTGTAAAATTTTATTTATTCAATTTTATTAAAATTTGTAAAATTTTATTTATTCGATTTTTATTAAATTTTGTAAAATTTTATTCAATTTATCATGGAAGTGTGCATTTACTTTCGTATTAAATGTTCACAAAAATATTGGTCAATCTTAGGGCACAGTATCTATGGAGCTCGCTTTGAAGACGAGAACTTCAAATTGAAGCACTATGGCGCTGGATGGTTGTCCATGGCGAACGCTGGAAAAGATACTAACGGTTCCCAATTCTTTATCACCGTGAAGCAGACACCGTGGCTTGATGGTAGACACGTTGTCTTTGGTAAAATAATTAAGGGAATGGTACGTTACATTAATCAAAGATAACGTAATATATTTAAATGCTGTGTGCATTTATCGCACTATTATAATTTACAGAGTGTGGTACGAAAGATTGAGAGTGTAAATACAGACACTCGGGATAGGCCAACCAAGGATATTGTAATTGCCAATTGTGGGGCGGAAGTTGTAGCCGAGCCATTTAGCGTAACGAAAGAAGATGCTATCGATTAAAGCAATTTCATTTTTGTCTACTACTAAGAGTAAAGATTAAATATAAAGACTAACAGTTAACGATCGCTGCGTATTAACAGAAGGAATTAATTTACATTAATATTGATGATTCTGTGTGCCTTCCAAATTGATTTACTAGAAAAAATGTGATAACGACTGCTAAAGTTCATGAATTGTTGATTAAATTTAAAACCCTTCTTTTTTCAGAACTGCTTACAATACTCTTATAAATAATTAGGATTATTTACATTACACATAAAGTATCACAGTATAATAATAGGTTTATTAATTCCAATTCCAAAAACATTCAAACTGAACCAGGTATTTGTAATATGCCATGGAGCATACAGAGTTGTAAAAGCACAATATTGTATGAAAGCTATCTTATCATTAATTGTTATCTTATCAACTTTTATAGAAACATACACATGTAAAGAGGCGCAATAAATTTTATATACATATACCCGTGGTCGATTTCTTTTTTAATCAAAAAATAAATATAATTTGTTTAAAACAAATTAGCTTCCCTTGCACTCCCGTACAAATAAAACAAATCTAATTCGATATATAAGAGTCAGCTACATGGACTATACAGTATGCGACATAAATAGTTGCATTTTTTTCCAACAGTGCTGTAAGAACACTAGCCTTTCACTTTAAAGGTCCTGACATTCTCACCAGTAAAGTCTCAGATTCTACTTCACGTTTTACAAGATGCACGTTCACGTATATAAAATTCAAATCAACAACTCGGATGAAAATATGGTTAAATACTTTTTCTAAATAGCTCATTCCGAATTCAATTTATAAACAATCCTTTGTTTAATAAAGACTTGTTGGAAAAAATTTTTCTTAAATTCATGAATAAAATAAATATTATACATGAGTAAGAAATAGCTTACTTTTCGAATAAAAACTCGCGTGGGCGGAAGAAGGTCCTTCAGGAGCATTCATTCGAACAATGATTTCTATACAAATAATCATCATAGAACTGACGAATAAAAACTGTTTCCAATAAAGATTATTCGTTATTTACAAGCTTTGTCCCGTATTTATGAATAAATTCTCGAATTGTATTCGTTATTTAAAATAAACTTTGTCTATCCCTACTACTATTTAGGAGATTGCGCACTGGCATCATTAGATGCGTACTAACCAAATTCAACTCCCCGCTGTGTCGTAACCTCGCAACTTAAATATGTTGACACTTATCAACTATTTCTTTCTCTTCGCATTAGAAAATTCTTTCACTCCGCGATGTGATAAAACTACTTCGTATCGAAAGTAACAATTAGTATTCAGATTTCATTCTAATCGCTCCATCGATTGATGTTCGAAATCGTTTGGAATCTTAAGTTATTCGATATAGGAATTTCATAGACATTATTATTTAAGGGAACAAAATGATCAAAGTCAAATCTGTATTAATTTATGGCGCATCGTTTCTATTTTTAATGCTACTGCTTCTGTTCTACATACTCGGAGCTGCCCGTTACATTACGGATTTCGAGGAGAATACTTGCGAAATGACATATATGTTTGAATATCCACAGTATGTGGTAGGTAAACACAACGTGAGATTTTGTTGTGATTAAAAATGATGAATGAATACTACCTCATTACATTTTAATCCTGCTTAAACGCACTACGCTCTTCTTGCTTGCTACATTGGACTTTACTAATCACGCGTTACTAATTGAAAATTACCATATATCGAGCAAGTCGATACGTTGGACAATCTATAGATATTATTGTAAAACTGTTTTTAATAATGCATTTCTTAGCAGCAATTAGAATAAATGTTCGTGTGCTAGCATTGATTCAAAGTCCCCCTCTTACTTTTTATAAGTTATTTGTAATTAATTTGTAATCCAAAGAGTATAATTAAAAAGAATATTAATTATAAAGAGCAATACAGTTTATTATACCTTTATATTACGATTATATTACTTTATATATTACGATAAGAATTTTATTATTAATGTTAGAGAATCTCCTTGGATAACGAAATAGAAGAACGATATCCTAGATATGGATTATACGCGTACGGAGAAGGTTTCGTCACAGAGAAACTTAGAAGAATGTATTTCTCAGGGATACCGGTACTTTTTGTACCAGGCAATGCCGGATCTCACGAACAAGGTTTTTATAATACGTTATTAACGTCCTACTGTCTTGGACGCAAACTATTCTAATGTTTCCACTTGTTTTTAGTAAGATCTCTCGCTTCTGTGAGTTTGAGGAAGGGTTTAAAAGATAGAACTCCGTTTCATTTTGATTATTTCACGGTTTCGTTAGGGAAAGATTATTCTGGCTTATATGGAGGTACATATATTATAAAAAATACCTTTCGATATTCTCTAAGAATCTCGTGTAATGCATCGAAGTAGTAACTAATGATATCTTTATTAATCCAAGGTGTACTAATGGAAGAGACGTTATATGTTTCGCATTGTATTCAAAAGATTTTAAGTTTATATAAAACAAATGTGGAGAATATCGTGCTCATTGGTCATTCGATGGTAAGTATAAAAATTGTGCTCTTATTACAGCAGGAATACTAAAATATGTTTTTATTCTTGTTTTTAGGGAGGCATCGTAGCTAAAGGTTCTATCTTGCTAACTCCAAACGTAAATACTAGCATCGCGAGTATCATTATTACTTTAGGCGCACCTCATACGCCGAGATTAGTGCTGGATAGCACTTTCGCTAGTTATTATTATAATTTACAAAGTCGCTTAAGTGAAATTAAAGACACAGGGACAAGCGTGGTATCTATAGGAGGTGGGCCACGAGATTTGCTCGTGACCTCGACGCAAAGTTTAGATTCCACAGCGAATATCAATGTGCTTTCTACAAACATACCAGACGTTTGGAAATCTGCGGATCATCTAAGTCTCCTTTGGTGCAAACAATTAGTGCTCTCTATCGTGCGTTCATTGTTTGACTCTGTCGATTATTCTCAAAGATCTCCGAAAGTTTCTTCCGACCCTGAAGAGAGAATGCGGGCTTTATCGTATCATCTTCGCCATGTAAGAAATTGTTTTAATACCTTCGACGTATAGGAACTCTATTCCTGAAATGAATTAATTTTACAGCGTGCTTCTGGAAAGAAATTATATCACTACAAAGAGACGATGCAATTTGAGCCTGGTGGTGAGTGGATAGAAGATATTCGAAGACATTATGTATGGAGTAATAAAGACTCGTCTAAAAGGACATCCTCTGTTTATCTCATGATTAGACTGAACGAACAGCCAGACCATTTAACTATCGACACTGTAAATTTAGAATCCAAGGATTGGTTGTTCGTGTGTACAGCATCCAGTATAGAAGGACAATCAAGAGTATGGTACTGATTGTTTTCCATTCGCTTCTATTTTGTATTGTACAGTGGTGGAGGAAAGAAAGCTTACAACTTTCAAAATCGCATAACTTTCTTAAAATTGGTCCAAACGATGAGTTTTTTTTTAGAAGCTAAAAGGATTAAGTTGCCGAGTGACGTGTTTCGTCGTTTTGAAAAAAATTGCAATTGGTCGGAATAGCAAAAAAAAATAGTAAAGGTCGTTTTTTTAAACTTTTTTTGGTGAGCCTGTAATGAAAATTCAAAAAACCCGTTTGTAGATTGAAGTAAGTTACATATATGCACAAACTAATCCTTCTAGCTTCTAATAAAAAACTCATATCGTTTGGACCAATTCTAAGAAAGTTATGCGATTTTAAAAGTTGTACACTTTCTTTCGGCCGCCCCTGTATAACAGTTGAGAAATCATTATAAAAAGTGTTATTTATTTATCATCTTTTTAGCAACTGGGGTTGGAACCTAACGAATAGGACAAGAATTTTACCAGATCCTCTGCATCGTTTAAGGAAAACTGTCGACCTAAACCTTCGGGAAATAAAATATCCTGGTGCGACACATATTATCATAAAAATTACTCCAGGTGATTTAGAGAAATATGTTGCAGTAAATATTGATTTATATTCTTACGATACAAGGCTCATACCTATCAGGGGTAGCGTGCCTCTATTAAAAACTTTACTCCCAAGACCCAAAGCAAAACGATCCGACATTGGACACATCAGATATTATGCTACTCTTCTTAACACCATGGATGCGATAACAGTTGAGCTTAAGGCGTCTGGATGCACAGATCCGAAGCACCATGCGATTGTCGAATTTATAGAACCATGGAATATTGGTACTACGCAGATTCAGTTTTTCACAGTTGTGTAAGTGTGGCAGATCTTAATTCGCATACAAATCCTCTAGGTTCGACAATGTAATGGGAAAGGAAATTTCCAACGTTTCAGGGATAATGGGCCAAAAACGATGAAGTTTCAGACCGGAGATAAACATTCTGACGCTACTCCAAGTTTACGAATAACTTTGGATTCAGCGTGTTCGTACGAAATTAACATTCAGGAAAGCGGTATTATAGATCAACTTTCTTGCATTGTACGGGATCGCTGGCATCTTCTATATACAACGATTATCAGTATACTATTAGTGTTCCTATCAACAAAAATCAACCACGGTTGTGAAAAATTTCCAACGATAGCGGTTACAATAATTCTCGCGTACTGTTACGGTTTAATACTCGAGTGTTTAGTTGCTCTGGCAATTCTATGCGTGTTTACTATCACGCTGTGCTGTTCCATTATATTCCTGGGTTCGGTGGCGCACAGTATCGCTGTGAGGTAAGAATTAATTGTGCATTTGTGCTGCGGTAAATATTATACGATTAAATTTATTCGTTTCTTTTAGATTCCTAGCACGGGCAATAGCTTTCTCGACGACATGGTCGGACTGGCTACTTGGCGGATTAAATCAGTTACCATTTATCACAACGATTCTTGTATTATCTTTAATCCCAGCGACTTGCGGAGCCTTAGCTATGATAATTTCAATTTTTCTGTACTTTTTAAACTTGACGAGGATGTACGAAGATTATTTGGAGGAACTGTTAATGGCATCGTTAGCACATTTTAACTGGATGGGACGATTCAGAAACACAAAAGATAGTCCTGAAGAGCACGAGAATACAAGACGAAAGATATTCAATCATCTTATACTATTTATACTTTGGTGTTTTACTGCTGTTCCAGCCATACCGTCTGCCCTCGTTTGGGCAAAGAATTTCAGGTTCTTATTTCATTCTCTTTTATATTATAGGCTCGCATGTGTGAGCTACATCGGCGTAGTTTAATCTGAATATTTTTATAATCTTGTTTCAGTTACGATATGAAACTTTCTACAGAAGACCCTTTGTTGGTCCACAGTTGGACAGTTTTAGTAGCATGCAGCACATTGGGATGGGTACAAATTCCTCCTAACGATCTTGGAAATCGATCACGAGTATTAGCTAGGATATTATATTTCTCAGGCTGGGTTATTCTTTTAATGGGAGCGGCGCCCCATGCATCTTTTTATCAATATTACATGCCACCTATAGTTGCCGGAGCTATTACTCTCATTTCATTAAATTTCATTGTACCCTAGACTTATATTTCATTAAAGAAAAATCTCGGAATTATAGATCGTTTTTGAATATATTTCGTTTGAATGAAGAATTCATTTTAAAAATACTTAATGTGTAATATAAGAAGCAAAGCTGTATGAATTGTAATTAAGATCAGGCTCGGATTAAGATTTTTGCGGCCCAGGGCTATCAAACCTTCGAGCCCCCCCCCCCCCCTCCGTGGTTGATTTTTGGGGCCCGGGGCTAATCGGTTAGAACAGCCCCCCCTCCCGAAAGTGGGGCCCGGGACTGCAGCCCCCCGCTTTTAATCGTTTGCGAATCATTTCAAACGAGTTATACTTTACTCACCATGAATTTTAAATAAGGAAATTATAATTCCGACCGTACTTGTAGATCATCCAAAAATACATAAAGTGATATCAGCGCATTTGTTCGGTCAATTTTTATTAAAATAAAAATTAAATTAAATAAAATTTAACCGAACAAATGCGCTGATATCACTTTATATATTTTTGGATAATTTACTCACAATGAATCAATCTCCTCATTTTCTACGAACAGCTACAGAAATTATTGGGAAGTGCTAATTACACTGCTGATGTACACATCACAAAATAAATTACTTTATTTGTCCTTTATGGGAAAAAGAGATATACAATTTTAATATGACCTATGACCTATATCACCTAACAAACAACCCACTTATGGGTACTGTGCTGTTTCTTGAAATATTTATTAAATAAATGTTCAAGATTTACAAGAACGTTTATAAAGTAAAGACAATTCGCTTTCTTACCTATCACGCGCTTTTCTTGCATTACTTAATAAACGTTAAAGTAATAAAAGTAACAGTAAATTGGATACATTTAGTTAATATAAAAAAAATTGAATTTTTTACAAATGCATGAGCTATATACTATTCACAAGGTAATGATATGCAAGTTTATGCAACTTAACAGGACCCGGGAGTAATTATTACTTACATAACTGTGCCATAAAATTACAGCAGTACCCTAACTTTACATATCAGTAATACAATGCCCACTCGTTTTCTTGCAGGAACGTGTCTACTACTTCTTTCATCGCTAAGTTGGGGATCAGCTGATCCTGAGTTAAGCGGACTCTAGTAACGGGATCGAAGTGTCCTACCCTTTGCAAATGTTCCTCAATGTCTTTTCGCTCGTACGTAACTCCACTCGGCGTAATTACAGGCTCTTGCAAAATCTCAAAACTAATCTTTCCGCATAGATAGTCAGGCACTTCCCTTTTCTATTCAATGTGGCCATAAAAATTATACACGATATATCATTGTTTATATTTATATCTAACGAAAGAGTCCCAGAAGGATTTGAAAGCGCACTCACCTTTCTTCTCTCGTCCACTTTTGCGAACAAATCGTTCAGGCGAGACATACACGTATCTCTCTTTTCCTCTACCTCTTCTTTTTTTCTCGTGGATTCGCTAGACGCAGTTTCAGTTTCGGCTTTACCGTTTGTATCTTTCTCTACTTCTTGCTCATTCAAAGTAGCCAAGCTTCGTTCGGCATCTTCTATTATTAATTGGTTTAAATACGATTGTAATTCAATGTCTTGGGCGATCCTTTGTTCTTCCCTTAATTCAAAACGACGTTTTCGTGCTTGCCTTAAAGTACTGGTTATATCGTCTCCATAGTTTCGTTTTTGTTCCTTGGCCAAATCCACAGCTGTACCATTGTTGTTTCAGACGAATAATCACATGAAAGATAAGTTGAATAAATGCCATAACAAAGAATATGTATTCAGAAAATACTTTTCTACGATCAGTCCCCCATGAATAATGTTATTAATAAAATAAGATGTTAGGGTAAACCAACCAGGGAATAAATGACCGAATTGTTGAATTTATGGACCTTTGAGATGAATACTTGAATATATTTATGTATAACAACAAAACAACTGTTGAAATTGCATTGAAATTTATTTTTCTTGAAATTTCTATAAAAATAATTGCTTATTTTTATCGTAATTTTTAAAACAAAACTATTATAAAATGCAAAACGTGTAGAAGCCCAGTAAATGACCCCATACTTTTAATAAGAATTAAGATATATTAAAAGTGCAACTACACTCCATTTATAAACATATAATATTTTTAAATTTATAATTGACATTTCTTTGCCAAATAGTCATTCACTGGTATGTGGTCAAATACTGGTTGGTTTACCCTATTTACTTTTAAGAGAAACATAAACTCACACAATTCTATAAGCATAGTAACACACTGTATTCCAATGAATTGTTCTGAACGATTACATATACTCAGCAGAGAAGGCGCCCCTTCTTAACTGTCTCCTCAACGAAAAGAAAGAGAGTACAGAGAGTACAGAATGAACGAGAACAGTGCTCGTGACCTGTAGTGCGCAGTTCGAAGGCACCTAGAAGGGGGCATCTTCTCCACTGGATATATGTAATCATCTGGGATGATTTATCGGAACACAATGTACTGTGCTCCGATGAAAAGAAGTCGATCGAAATCTCACAGGAACAAGAGGAGTTCTTCGCTCGCAGTGGCTCCCCCCACCCGTGTTCAGTTTCCTTACTTTCTACTCATCGACGATGCCGCGCCAGCCGATAGGGATATACTACTCGGACCCTAGAGTTTCTCAAACAACTTCTTTTCATCGGATCACAGTACACCCATAACGTAGCCCTCACCCCAATTTTGAGAATATAATAAATTATGGTAGTTTTTACTCTAGCATCACAGAGGAAGTCAAATATATAATTCAGACATTTGTTTGATATAAGTAAATTTAAATTGAATTATAAAACAATAACGAATCATTTACCCACAACTACGCCTTCTTAAAAAACACTCAATTTATATTATCTTTTCTAATGAAGCTCAACCAAGATTCTAATCGAAAATGTGTCTTTGTGCTCGAGAAGAACGATTTTAAACATCCGCTAATTACCAATTACATTCAAACTTAATGGATCTTACTTTTTATATCGTTACAAAGAGCAATCAAAAGCAACTGGCACAATTCTCGTGCAAAACACATATGACAATCGCGCTTCTATTCATATAGGACAGAGTAGGCAACACTTTCGATGAATTTTACACAAACGACTTGAAATTCATAGAAGGTAACTACAACGAATATCATCTATACCATTTGGTACTTTCATAAACTCAGTTTGATCGAGATATAAAGATACTGTCATGCACTTTTCCCTCGTTAGAAAAAGCTTAACGAAATGAACAGCATTCAAAAGAAATATGTAGAGCATGTACCTCTTTGTAAGTGTTTAACGGCTTCATCGAAGAGTTCCAATTCGAGGAGAGCAAGGCCCAAGAAAAAGTGACCCTTTACCAGGCACGGATCGATATCGAGAGCGCGCCTGCAATCTTGACAGGATGATTCCCATCGTTTCAATTTCAGATGACACAACGCTCGGTTCGTAAAATAAAGCGGTTGAGATGGATTTTTAATCTGCAAGAATGAGCAGCGGTGTCGTAACTTGCCTGCGCGCGTTCATACTGTTACTCACTATAGCCTTGGTATAGCAGTACGCGGCATCCTCGTATTTCTGCAGATTGAAAAGGCAATTGCCCTGCTCCTTTAACTCTTTGTCGGAGAGGTTGGCGGTCGAGTACATTTTACTCATCTTGGCAACAATTCCCGTATTCCGTCTATTATTCATCTACATAAGAATTATCATCGATCTACGCACCCGATGCTTCTTACAGGAAAAATCAATCGTGAACTTAAAAAAAAATCAACCAACACGATCGCACCGTATAACCTTAAACGGATACACGTTACTCCATTTAACATGTAACACTTGTCAATCATTGACTAATGTGCGACAAAGAACTACATAAACAAAGCTGAAGGAAGCTTCCTTCGGAGTAAAGGGAAATCTCTAAGAAACCTTTAGCGTGGAAATATTTTAGTAAATATTCAATACGCTATATTTCGTGATTCTCAAAATTCTGAAACGTAATATTGATGATATTCTGTAATTTTTTTAAAATTGATCTTACCGTAAAAGGAAGATTATCGAAGAATATATCTTCGTTAGTTAGGTATATTTTTCGAGACAAAAAGAATATGGTTGGTAGTACTTATGCATGAAAGAGAAATTCAGACAACGTGTTGTAATTTGTTACGTACTTCTCTTGGAACCTCTTTTTCCTTTCTGTTATTTTCATTGCGACGATTTTATTATTGAAAATGTAATTCCATCAATGTTTCGAAATTATGATGCATATACCTAGGTAACCATAAGTATTATATAAAAAATAAATTTTATTTACGAACCAGTTTCGATGACTAGTATTTATGTAGTTATAACCGGAAATGGCTCATGGCTTGTTCAGAGTGGGGGAAGTTACGCACGTCCACGCAAGCGCGTGATGACACCGCGACGTTGAACCAATCAACGCCAAGGTGGGAAACGAAATGGCGCCACCGTCAAGCCAAATCAACTGGTCAAGAAAAGTGAGGCCGCGATCAGTCAGCGTCGCCGGGGAATCGGTTGTCGACACTGGTTGGCTACAGCCTCACTTAACTTGGCTAGTTGATTTGACTCGACGGTGGCGCCGTTTCTTTTCCCACCTTGGCGTTGATTACTTCGATATGTTCCATTCCGCCTGATGGCGTTCACTGGTCCTAATTTCTATACGAACAATGATGACGATAATTAGTGCTGTATTAATTTCCAAAATATGGCGACGTAACTTTGAATTTATCGTATGTGCACTTTTGTTAAAGTAGTGGTGATGTCCTGCCTAAGTCAAGAATTTCATGATTTTCACGTGGTATCTAGGATTATACAAAATCTTGCGGAACTGTAGATACGAATTGTGCAATAGAACTCTCACACTTAAAGTTTTAAAGTCATCCACGTATTAGGTCGAAAAAAAAACGATTAGTTTAGTAGATTACTGCCCAGATAGCACACCTCGTCTTAGAGACGTCTAGTTTATGTCTATTTTAGGTCTGAACGTCTTGATTTGTAACAAGATGTCTTTAAAACGTCTTTAAAACGCCTTTTGGACGTCTTTAAGACTTTATCAGACATTGTGCTATCTGGGTGAGTCCGCTAGTAAATTAGCGGACTTAAATCGGTCAGAGCAGTTTTCGTTCTTTCCCACACAGCACAACGTCCGGCAAAGTCCCTGGGACGTCTACAGACGTCTGCAGACGTTCCTGGTACAGTCTGTCGACGTCCCTGGGACGTTGTGCTGTGTGGGTTATTTGCACTTGAAACCCAGACACTTTGAACTATTTCTTATATTAGGTACGATATCTCAAGACAAATTTTTCTGTAAATTATAGACTGTAACCGCAATCAAGAAATAAAAATAAAATATTTGACTTTTTGAGGGAGCAGCGTCGAAAAACCCGGATCACTACAGAAAATCCCCCCGGACGTCTTCGGACGCCGTAAAAAAATGGAGACAAATTCGGGGAAACCCGGACGGATGGCAGCCCTAGTCGCAAATATAAAAAAATTTCAAATTCGATAGTAAGAATTAAATTTTATTGTATATAAATATTAAACATATCATTTTTATATACAAAACTAATGACGAGTATTTTCTAATTACACCAAACATATTAAATGTCTCTTACAAGCAATCAAAGTTATCATCATATGTGCAAACTTACAAGTTCGATATCACAGCGTTCAAATTTTTTTAATATTCTATTAATCTGGACTTTGCATTAAAGACAAAGAGGTGTTTAATTAAATTATATCCAAAGTATTCCGCGATGCGACTAAGAGCCTCGAATGATAATCGTACCTTTTGTGGTGGCCTTCGATATCGTTTCACGTGTTCAAAAAATCTTTAATACCGTTGTTAACACTTTGATAAGGTTCGTTCTTCGTTCCATTGAAATCCATAAACGAATTCAAAATATCGTTACATGATTTTAAGGCCTGGATTGTCTCCAGGAAGCCGGTAGATAGTGAGAGGCTTTATACGGTTGGATTAGATATATCGAAGCCGGACTCGCGCGGTGTTGCAATTTTGCCTTCAACACGGCTAGTACCCAGATACCCAGATAGCACAAAGTCTGGTAAAGTCTTAAAAACGTCCAAAAGGCGTCTTAAAGACGTCTTGTTACAAATCAAGACGTTCAAACCTAAAAAGGACATAAACTAGATGTCTCTAGGACGAAGTGTGCTATCTGGGGTAGGTATTAAAATAACACTAATGTTAATCGTAGGTAAATTTAGGTTTAAGCAAAAAACAGTAAGTATTGCTAGTTCCATAAATAAATATCTGTTTTTGTGTGCAATCTATCTGTAGGATAATTGAAACATTTAATGTTAACATGGTGTATAAACGATTCCAGTAACTTTCCCAGATAGCACAACGTCTGGCAAGTCTTAAAGACGTCCAAAAGGCGTCTTAAAGACGTCTTAAAGACGTCTCGTTACAAATCAAGACGTTCAGACCTAAAATGGACATAAACTAGACGTCTCTAAGACGAGGTGTGCTATCTGGGTTATTAAATAACTAACTTCTTATAGTAATTACATTTCTTTAAATACTTATTAAAATTTACTACAGCCAATAGTATTTTTTCATTGCCCATCGTAGTATCTCTTTCTTCAATTTTAATTCATATATTAGACCAATCCCTGTATTCTTATATATTCTCTCTAAAATAATTTCAGACGCCTATGTATTCTGTGCAAGTTGCAAAAATATGCATTTAAATTCAAGACTATACAAGCTTAGCGATTATTGGAACGACGGTAGTGTGTCATCGATTTTTGCTATAGTATATATAGAAATAGGCTTTTTTATAATAGGATGTACTCCACATTCTAGAGCAAGACCCATTCTGTGTTTGAAAAATTCCATCATTTTCTTTGCTACCATTTTATTAGTTTCGTATACTTCCGAGTGTTCCATGTACTCATTTATCTGTAAGAATATTAAGAATGTACTCGCAGTAAACAGAAAATGCTTAAATACATAGCAAAGATCGTTACCTCCATCCATTGGCATTCGGAGATTTCTCTGTTACATTTTTTAATGTCAAAACTAGTAGGGGACAAGTAAACAATTACATATATGTCGGAACAGCCGAACGCATGGTCATGAGCATGTCTGAAACCTATTATACACTTAAAGGTAGTCTGAATTCCAGTTTCTTCTAAAACCTCTCTCTTCACGGCTGTTTCTAAATCTTCCCCTATAAAAACAGGACAGTTATCAATCGTACAACTATGAATCCCATGAGCAGTAATAGAATTACGTACCTGGTTCTACATAGCCACCTGGCAGTTTCCACATTGCCGATTTGTTTGCATACTTTTCCTTAATCGTTAACAGCTTATTACTTTGCTCGTCATAAACAAATGCTCCAACGCCTAAGTTTGTATGAGCATAATGGGGAACATTGCACTCTTCGTGCGTGACTATCCATCGATACAGCGT
Organism: Andrena flavipes; assembly: GCA_963971345.1. NCBI lineage: Eukaryota > Metazoa > Arthropoda > Insecta > Hymenoptera > Andrenidae > Andrena > Andrena flavipes. Next base: position 25,714,141 of record OZ020480.1, on the reverse strand, counting down.
AACATATTCTTGCCGTGCGTGATGAAATTTAAATCCTTGGTTCACGAGTATAGGTATCCACTCTGAATGTGACAAATGTACACGGAACCATACTGTGCGCTTCCCCTCCTTGATCCACTGTTGCAAAGAAACTGCAATAAAGTTACAGTACTTTTTCAATGAGAACCACTTCTCCTTTAAATTTCCCAAAGGGATCAAAAAGTGAAATTGAAAAGTGAAATTGAAAAGTGAAATCGTTAATTCTGACAGAAGATGAAGTAGTCTATAAATTTTTTGCTGGTAAGTGTTGTATTACGCACCTGTGAGACGTTGAGCAAAATCTTCGGGCGTGCAAGACTCCTCGTTCGAATCGATTGTCACGCCGTTGTAATGATCGACGCGCCCTTTAAAGCTCGTCGGTGCCATGATGACTGAAGGTTCGCTACGATTCGTTGTGTAACACCTTACTGGAGATAAGCTTGGTTTGAAAAGAAAAGTTTGCTTTTTCAATGCCGTGGTAACGTGGCACAGTTTCGATGTTACGATACTGCGCGTTGGGACATACTGAAATCTGCTCGGGCGACGAACATTTTCACAGATTTTCCAATGGAATGTCGCGACGTGATTTGTCTTGTGGTTTTTCCTTGTAAAGATGTAACGCTGCTGGAAGTCTTTACGTAACATGAATAGAAACTTTTTTACAGTGGTGCGTACAGTATTAACGCGAACATGATGAAACATTCTAACCTGATACTGTCATTATAAAAAAAATCTTAATAACAACTGTATTATGTAATCCATAACGAAATACTTTTCCTCCTTCATATATAAATAATTAATTACCTCATTCCACGATATATGTATGCTACGATCTCCTAGTACGATTGCGTACTTATCGACTATCGTGTCGCGCAAAGTGGTTGCCGAGTTTATCAAACCGGACGTACTTAAGATGCTTTGTGCTTTTTGAAAATTGTTTGTTAATGTACGATAAACGTAGCATTTCGTTACATAATCTACAAGCATATTTAAAAATGTCCTGATTTTTACTACGTCGCGACGAACGTTGCAACATCATGAACAAGTGTATGAAACGTTTGCATAAAATTCGTGCATTGAACAGGGAAATAAAAACATATCTAAACTACTTTGCATATTAATATTGTAAACACGCATTGATTTATTTTATTCAGTCTTCTAATGAATGTCGTACATTATTACGAAAACAGACGCTGAAACAAAATACTTAAACCTAAACAACATAACGATGAAGAAATGTAATTCTTATATTATAACTTTATAACAATTCTGCTAACTAATACTAAATTCTTCTAGCGGTGAAATAAATAAATACACAGTTGGATTCAAAGGTATCAGAGGATGCAGTCCCGTTTTTTGTTCCAAAACGACTCCATATCCTCGTACACCTTCGCAGTAGGGGTATTATAATGAAGAGCCTCGCAAATGCGGCAATAGTGTTTAGAAGCGCTACCGAAGTAGCCGTGCTCGTTGATCACGCGATAGTACCTACGCCACTTGTGCAACTTGAGGTACTCGTCGTCGTGACGATTAAGGTAACGAATATAGTTTGCCAGAGCGGCGGGGTTGGCGAAATCGCTGATGTGCAAAAACGAGCGAGGCGGCAGCAACTGCTCGCAGTCTCTCTTTGGTGAACCCATTATTATCGGGACCGCTAATTTGTGATAACCGTGCCAAAACACTTTCTCCGTTATGTACTCTCTGCAGTTGGAATTCTCGAAAGCTAGGTAGAATTTGTACGCATTTAGAGCGAGACAATCCCTGTTGAAATGGCCCGGGCAGGCAGTCACGTTGCCATTCAGGCATCTTCCGTATATATCGAGTTCGTCGCCAAGGAGTGACTTAAGTTCCCTAACGTAGTCCCATCTTCTGTTCGTGCCGGCACAGTTGCTGCCCATCACAGTAGCCAACTTAGTCTTCGATTCTGTTAGACCGTCCTCTGAGAAGTTCGTACCCCCCGAATTTACGTGCGATCGGAAAATCACGCGGCCGTAAGGCACGGGTACATCGCTGTCCATTCGATAGGTCATCGACCAGTTGAATACATTATTGTAGCTGGATATTTTTTGATTTCCGTAGAGGAAAGTGTGCAACGGCGATTCATCGGTCAGAAAGATCCATCTCTGATCCCAACGGCTTTTAATTGGCAATTCCGAACTTTTTTTCGTCAGATGTAAGTGGAATACAACCGCGTCTGCCGCATCTAAATCCTTCGACCGATAAGTCAGCGCACAGTTCTTCACCGTACAATTCTCCCACGGTGAAAATCTAAATTAATAATCGTGGCAGTTTAATTCTTGAACGAGCTTAATGTGTATCGGTATTTAATTGACGTTGGTTTTCTATTTAATATTCGATATAATGCACGATTGTGGTATTTGCGTTTTACTAACTTAATATCTGAGAAGCGTTTAATGTGCCTGCGCTCCAGAAAGTTTCCATGCTGCCAAATTAAAATTAGGTAGGGCTCTTTCTTCGTATTGATTGTGGGAGGTGGGAGAGTGTCCTCGGGCGATACGAGCCACTTTCCAAGCAAAGACATCTTATTAATCTAACACGAAAAGGGGCGTGAATTAATTATGTGAATAGTAGGGATTCACGGAGGCTCGTAAGGGGATCTTATGGTGGGCGTTTAGAAATCGAATGGCGGTGTGTTGTGGGATATTTCGATTTCCGATTTTCAATCGGTTTGAGGAAGACAGTTTATTCTGGTAATAGATAAGATAATAAATAGTATTTCAGCTGCATATCGATAAAAATAAAGATAGGGTAGATCGGGGCGGTAGTAATGGGGGAGCGGAGTGTAACACGCTAAATATCTCAAAACATATAATAGATATTAACACCCATTTTGGATATATGATAAACAATGACATTTGGAATACACACATCCGTGTCCTAGCAGTACAGATACGCAACAGACACGAATAATGAACAAAATAATTTTTCGATACACTAAACAACTTTTTCTTACTGATTTAAAATTGTAATATAAACACTCCCTTTACAAGTATGTGCTTTTCCGATTTTTTAATCTGTAATTTGACCTTTTTTAAAGTAATACTAATCGTTACTTAGCACTTTTAAGCGTCTCGTTAATAAAAAATTTATGATTTAAGTTCGAAAGCATGGTCCGAGGCGATTGTAACATCAGTAGTCGGGGTCGCTTGTACTGCCCCGACTTGAAATTTGATTTCATATGACGAATAAAATTTGAAATTTTATTTGTACATAACAAATGTTTCGAACATAATACTATTTATGATTTATAAACATCTACTAACATCAAGTCAGACTTCTCGCTTACGACACACACACGCGCACGCACGCACGCACACAACAATACCGTCTAATTGTAAGCAATTCAAATTTATAGTTCTTTATAGACTTGTTTTCGAGCCGCGACGTTCAACATCGGTTTTCACTGCTCTGAATTTCATAACACCCACCGACCCGCCTACCATAAGGTCTCTCGATCGGTGAAACTGTTAACGCCTCCGCGTCCTTAATACGCATCGGCGCATAATTCGATTAACTCCACCGTATCCGTCGCTCGAAAAGATCAAGTATGCATTCTTACTTTCACAGTGTTATAAAAAAAAGATGGGACAGAGAATGAGAGGTATTACTTGAAACAAATTTCACTGTGAAAAAACGTGTTAGCGGCAACGCCGTTTTCCCAGAAATGAGTCAAAATGCGCCCCTGCGACCCGATCGCGTGAAGCTGTACCGGTTGAGCCTCGACGAGCAAAGGGGAATGTGAGCGCGAGACACGACTGCCGGGCCTCGTGCGAATGTATATTGTTTTTTTGTAACGTCAAGCGACGACGAATAAATTTGTGGTTTCTTTTCCCGTTATTTCTAACATCAGATGTGGGATTCATCCGTGTCTACGATGGCGGACGAAGCCGGTACATACGCGAAATTTTCGCGATACGGAAGTGAAAAAGGACAAGGCATCCTTGCCTATCTTTGACCCCACATCCGGGAACAACGAGACGAGCGAGTGGTGCCAAATAGTCGAGAACGTGGCCAAAAAGCGTGATTAGGACGATCATGAAAAGATCGAAAAGGCAGCCTGCTTATTTGCTCGGCCAACGAAAAGACTGTACGAAAAGTGGACACCTGTCTCTAGTACGTGGGAGAATCTTAAGACTAAGCTCCTGTTGACATTCCCCAAGTGCCGTAACTTGGGCGCCGATTTGCTCGAAGCAGCATCGTTAACTACTGATGGATACGAGACCTACGCAGAGTACGCGATGGATAAAGTGACACGTCTTCATCTGACGAAGAAAGAGGTTGTGTGGAGCTGAACGGAAGAGTTGTCAAGGTGCCCGGCGCGGCGTTACGCGATCGAAAAGCTATGCGAACGCCCGCTTCTTGTTGTGTTCGATGCTGGGGTTGAAATTCAAACTAATCACGGACTGTAACGCGATCAAGGCAACCGCTACGAAGAGGGATCTCCTACCACGTGTTGCGAGATGGTGGGTCTATCTTCAAGACTTTAAATTTTAAATCGAGTACCGCAAGGGAAGGAACGTAGCATACGTCGATTACTTGAGTCGGAATCCGGCGGAAACGTCGCGGGATGTCTTACTTTTGGAAAAGGCAACATGGCTGGAGGTAGTACAGTCTCGAGACCTGGAGACCCAAGAAATAATGCGACGAATTCAAAGGTAGTCAAAGACTACCGTAAACTGGGGGAACATTAGCAGCACGGGGTAACATTGGCATACGCAGGAGTTACTGTTAATTCTATTTATATGATGTGCCAATGTTATGAGTTGATTTTAGTTAAGATGTAAAAAATAAAATAAAATAAACAAATTTAAGTTTACTGATCTCAGAATAGTAAAACTTAACCCGTTAATGCTATCTACAGGATGTGCCAATGTTACCCCGGTACACTAACGTTTTTAACATGTATTAAAAAAGGAAAGGACACAAATTTTATGCATTTTGACACTTTTGGTACAATCACAAAAGATGCAATGTTATGATAGGATACTTAAAGCAAATGTAAACATGTTAATTTTTACATTATATAACAAAATGTTTCAAAAACCTGCCAATGTTCCCCCAGTTTACGGTATGCCGAAGAAAACAGGATTCTAGTAATAACAAACGACGAGCAGAATAAAAAATACGGCGCTGATTGTCATCAGGGTTGTCACCTTATCACTATATTCAGGCAGTCAGAGTAACAACGGACCAACCCACATTAAAATTTTTTTTTCCTATTTTATATGTTTAGTAGAGCCTATTGGAATACGTTATTGCTACTAATTCAATTTCGAAAAAAATGTGGGTTAGTCCGTTGTTGCTCTGACTGCCTCATATAAATCCCGGAGTGCTACACATTCCACCCCGGAGATTCGAATATAAACCTGGAGATGGAAAAAACAAGAAAGTTTTGTTCTCGAATAGCCAGGAAACAGATGTGCGATTCTTTTAAGCTCAAATAATTAAAAATTTAAAAATGTCTGTTTTTTTAATTAACAACTATTATTGTATATAAAATTGATACCACTGTATAATACCACAACTTTTTATTATCTCATTTTTTTCTACACCCCGGGGATTTTTCAGTAAAACCGGAGCTCGGTGATTTGCTTAAAAACCCGGAATTTCCGGGGCAAAACCGGAGAGCTGGCAACTCTGGCTGGTACGTGCCGAAGGGAAGTCGCCTTGGACTACTGCGACAGTATCACGACGAACAATGCCACATTGGCTACGATAAGACATTGCACTCAATCCGACGGAAGTTTCGATTTATGAAACTGAGTAGCTTCGTACGAAAATACTGCATCATGGCAAAGAGACCGAGTGGGCCTAAACAAGGACTAGTTCACAACATCGAAAAAATCCCAGTGCCCTTTCACACCGTGCACGCAGACTGTATCGGACCATTTACTGCCAGCGAAGAAGGATTCATGTACCTGTGCGTCCTCGTTGACGGATACATGAAATTCGTAATGCTTTGCACATTGCGAGAAATGAGGACACAGCAAATGTGGAAGCGTTGGAACCGAGACTCCTTTTATTCGGGACGACAAAGAGACTAATTATGCACCAAGGAACGAACTTCACAGCAAAGCAAATCAAAGCAATGCTTAAAAAGCACGGAATCGAGGCACACTACAATGCAACCGCAGAAAGCAGGGCCAATGGACAAACGGAACGATACGTGTCGCCCGTCCTGAATATGCTGACCTGCGAAACACTACAAGGAAAAGGATGGCGAAGATGCAACACGTTCTGAATACAACCGTGCAAAAATCAACCGGTTGCATACCACTTGGACTGCATACGGGATTGAGAACGCAAGTAGCAGAAGTTACACTACTGGGCGAGAACCTCCCCAAGTCGGACGAGCCCATCGATGTAGTCAAGCTGCGCGAGACAGCGGAAGAAAGCTTACGCTTCAATGCATTGAGACAAAAAGCGAGGTTTGACCGCAAGAGACGTAACAACTCCAACTACGAGGCCTCATTTTCTACATGCAGGAGCAGAGGACACGGCTCGGCAAATTGGACCAAAGGTACAAAGGTCCTTACAAGATCACGAAGGTACCAAATCCAGCACCCTAAAACGAAGCGGTTCGTAACGGCATCTAAAGATGGACTGCGTAGGTAGAATGGCAACGCAACCGAAGGTAACGCGCCGAATACTTCCGTCGCGGATGGAACCGTCTTAGCGGAAACGAAAGAAAAACAAACAAACACAAAATAAACAAAGACAAATAATCTCTTGTTTAGTAGCAAAGATCACGCAGGCACTCATGGTATTCACGGGCCACTCCGCGGGCTACAAACGAAAAAGATCACGGGTTAAGGTGGAATCTGATGGCACGAGAGTCGGCGAGCTTGCTCGGCTCGCCCAGGCTCGGCAAGTCGGCTTGGCGCGCTTGAGTCGGCGATCCATGAGTGTTCTCACGGCACGTGGATCCACGAGCCATGAGCGTTCTTACGGCAGATTCCACCTTCATGGCACCCGGGCGTTCTTACGCACAAGCACCGGAATCAAAATTACTGTTGCAATGCGAAAGCGCCGGAAGTATAATATTTGTACACAGAAAATGATACCAAGCCTTGTCGAGGTGGAGGAAAAGAACCCGATAGGCGCACGTTTTATAACCGAAGGAACCTAGCCTTCTCCCGAGAGCTCGGACGCCTTCACTTTATCTGTTTCAGGTCACGGAAAACGGTGCATCGAGAGCGATTCACCAGTCACGGTTTCCCAAAAATGAGTCAAAATGCAACCCTGCGACCCGATCGCGCGAAGCTGCACCGATCGAGCCTCGACGAGTTGTTTTTTCAAGACATGTATGAAAATAAGTGTTTTTTTATGTCTGCTGAGCGGGAGCAACATGGCCAATTTCAGACGTTTCGCGTTTTCTACTATTCTTCCAAGAGGAAAAGACTTTGCACGCATGCGTAATCGCATTTTTTACGCGTCCCAAGGAAACTCGAGTTTGCGGGCTGAGTGAACATAGCGTTACCCTGTGCTATGAAAAAACAATTTTGTGACTAATCGATATCGAGCATGTGTGTTTGACTATGACACCATCTGTTTTCGTTAAGAGATAAAAACGATAATCAGACTGATAGTGATATGAGACACCACATGCCTGTTCCACAAAGAAAAATTTTCTGCCGTCGGAATCGAAATAAATGTAGACGATGTACAATACATTTATAGAGAGGTGAGTTAACCAAAAAGTGGAGTCTTTATCGCAAGCAGCGCTTTTAGTTCCTTTCTTTTTGTTTCAATAAAAAATGGCAATCGAACTTGCATATTTTTTGCGAATCGCTCAGTAGGCTTTCCAAGACGCACCTTTCATGCAGGTGTTGAAAAAAGTACTGTGCGTGACAAGGGAGAGATGCGATTTAGACTTACGCTCGGGCAGCAAACTTCACGCTCATCAATATCACTTTCCCTTGTCACGCAATGTACTATTTTTTGTAACGTCAAGCGACGACGAATAAATATGTGTTATTGTGTTTTTTTTTATCCATTATTTTTAACAAATGCGAACGTACCTGTTCGTCGGTGAGATTTCTTTTCTTCGTCGACGTCGTCAAACCTTGCACTATATCCGGTCGGAGTTCCGCTCCCCTCGCGACCGCATCCTTGTCGGCTTTCTCGCCAAGGAGTTTCGAGAAAATGATCGAAGCTGCAAGAAAAATCGTAGAACCGACGCATAGCAGGAGCAATATTCGCGCGTACCGCGGAATCCTGGGCATCGTACTTTCATGTATTTCGACGGCGGTGCGTAGCGAGTGCTAACCGAAGCATATCGGCACTTGGTCTTGACTGCGTCCCTGTTCCTCGCGGTGCCGCTTTTCCGTTTTCGGATCACGAGTCGTTTGAACGCGGCGAAATTGGTGGGGGACGAGGAACTGACCAGCGCATCGTCCGAGCGCGACGACACTGGTCGAGCCGTTGTTGACAGAATCGAGACTAATGAAAACAGAGGATGAAAGGACGGAAGACATCTGGAGGGAAGAAATAGGTCTGGCCAACGGTCGACAAGGCTACCTTTGACGTGTGCTGTAACTGATCGTTGATCTCGATTGTCTTGGTTAACCAAGTGTGACGGTCCTCGGTGTGGCAAGCTGCGAACATTACCTCCAGTGGTGACAGAGTATTGCACTTTTGTTGTTCAAGTATTTGACGACTAGTATACAGAGGTTATTTGAAGCGAATCCAGTTTATCTTCAATAGTTTACTACTTGTTACGATATTGTAATGTTACTGGGTTATATTACTGTTGGTGTTTTTATGTATACACTTGTTGAATACATTTGTTGATTTCATTCAATGATGACTTGTGTTAGTGATCCTCTAGGTAGTGATCGGCAGATGTGTCCACCGTTTTGGCCTAAAGCGGAAGTCGCAAATTGGCGGGCACATTTTGAAATAACCGAGAAAACTAAAGTTCTACTATTTCCTTCTGCCGTTCTTGATACAAATTAAAACATATTAGGTTAAATACATTAGACTGTTTCTAGATCTCGACGGAGCACGTGAGGTTGTATCGAATATTATAAACGAATAAAGACTAAAAGAATAAAAAAATAATTTCTTATTATTATTATTAAAAGACGTGTGGAACTTCAAATATTTCAACATAGCTTGAAAAATGAAAAAATGCTAGATAGGATGTTTTAACTGAGGAGAGCAGAATATAGGAAAGATTTCTGGAAAAAATCAAATCTATAATACAGTTTCTCACATACCTTAATCAGTCGTATGATAGAATGTTGTTTTTTTTCCTAAAAAATATATTTATAAATCAATCGTGAAAATATGATAAAGAATTTAATAATGTAATACAAAGGAATAGGCATGATTAAAAATGAACTTTATTTAGTATTTTCATGCATGGCCATGCTCGTACCAGCAAATTTTTTCTTATTACATTTGGTAATTTTACTATTTACTTTTAATCTAAAGGTACAAAATTTTGAATTAATTTTCATCTTAATGCTATGGCAATCTGGTACAGTAAAAACAATTTCGTTACATTTTGTGACAAGGAACTTTTTTATGTTACATGTAGAATTTCGGAAATGGGAATAGTAAATTCTAAAAACTTTTTCCATTCGAAGAAAAAACCGGAATGTGTTTTTGTGTAAAAAAATTATGTTTTTCCTTTTACTTTAAATGCGTGATAATTGATTGAATGAATGAAAAACTTTTTTTTTAAATTGTTTCTTGTAGGCAGTGATCACATACTTTCTAATTCTTTATTATGTTCCTCATTATATATCCCCCAATGTGATGTAGTACATTTAACTCTGTTTTATTCAATTTGATTGACTGTTTCGACAAATCTGGCACTGAATTAGAGATGGTGTGTTGTCAACGTAATGTGAAGTTGAACAACGATTTTGCAGTAAATTATCTAAAAACTCCGAAAGAAATTCTCGATCATCTTGTTCATAATTACTATTAGATATTTTTTTCATATATTGTGAAATTAAAATTAATTTTAAATTATTTTTTAATTGCAAAGCATTTGGCACCACATTCTTCATTCTTACAACTGAAAATAAGTTTTCTAAACAATCTTGATTTAATCTTGAAGCTAAAAAAAAATCAAACTTATAATTGTATAATAATAATTTTGAGAGGTCAATGACAGTTTGTGTTGATATTAATATTACCGTCTGAAACGGTTTCCATGAATCTGGCACACCGACTTTCATTGTCGAAAATAAATGAATATATTCTTTTAGAAAAGTAATGACTTCTTCATATTTTTCTGGTTTGGCTTTGCTAAGTGCAATGGATATATCTCTACTGGACATAATATGAAACCATTTAGCTACAAAAGTAATGAACCATGATGACGTAAGTCTTTCATCATTGCGACTACTGCCTGCTAAAAATTCTAATGAGGTTGCCACGGTCTCGCTAAAAACTTGAGTACTACACAGTACTCGCATTTTCAAAAAATGATTGGACTTGTCCAAATGCTCTTCTCGTAATTTCGGAGCCAATTTTAAATTACAATTTTCGTCTTCTTGTAATATATCTTTTAAATAGACCGATTTAGCTTTATCACTAGGTAAATTATATTTTTCGACAAATGCTTCTGGTATTTGGAAGAATTCGTGGGTAACAAATCCTGCTTTAATATTTTTGAAAGCATGCGGCACATCGGCACAGAAATAATTTTCTGTTTTTATCTTCAGGATGCGTACAAAAATTGTTAATCGTTAAATAACGCGACGCATTAATATGAAATTGTTTCCACATGTTTTGATTTGATGGCCCCATACCCAGATAGCACAACGTCTGGTAAAGTCTTAAAGACGTCCAAAAAGCGTCTTAAAGACATCTCAGAGACGTCTTGTTACAAATCAAGACGTTCAGACCTAAAATGGACATAAACTAGACATCTCTAAGACGAGGTGTGCTATCTGGGTATCTGACGTTTCAATGTCCCCAGACAGCACACAGACATCTTAAAGACATCTTAAAGACGTCTGGAGTCAGACGTTCTGGACGTCTTTGAGACGTCCGTGAACGTCGTTTTCACGTCTTATACAGGTCTTCTGCACGTCTTATGTCACGAATCAAGACGTCTTAAAGATGCTTTTAAGACGTCATACAGACATCTTTAAGATATCTTTTCTCAGACGTCTTTAAGACGTCTTTATCAGGTCCAGGTTCGGAAAAAAAAATTGACGGTGACGAGAGGAATCGAACACAGCCATGCCAACATGCTTCATTACAAACAGTTTCAAATTCTATATATATCTATAGTATTAATTGTTTATATAACACGCGCGTTACAGCGAAATATTCTACAGAATATTATTATTAAATGTCTTTATTGGACCATGACAATTACGATATAACAATAAATGTGAATAGGCGAGATTCAGCATAAATCCTACTCTATAACCTAGCCTAATATATCATCATTCGACCCCTACACTTATTTCACACACTGTCATATAATTGCCCACACAGCACAACGTCCCGGGGACGTCGACAGACCGTACCAGGAACGTCCCCGGGACGTTATGCTGTGCAGGGTGTATGAAAGAAAACTTGCCGAAACAAATGTACAATAATTGCGTTGCTGTATGTTTAATATTCCATGCAAATCCCACACAGCACAACGTCCGGCAAAGTCCCTGGGACGTCTACAGACGTCTCAGGAACGTCTTGTTACTGATCAGGACATTCAGACCGTCTTTACGTCCTGATCAGTAACAAGACGTCCCAGGGACTTTGCCGGACGTTGTGCTGTGTGGGATGGTGCAATAATTTGCAAATCCTTGCGCCGGTCCTGCTTTAAGATTGCTTTCTTTGGACGTCTTTAAGATGGCTTTTTACGGACGTCTTTAAGAGGTCTTTTGACAGACATCTCCTCCTGTGAATATACGTATATTCAAAATTATTTAGTACTGATCAAATACAAATATTAACTGGGTTCTATAAAAAAATTCCTCGCTGGTGCAACGATAGAATTGTAAAATCGTTAAAATTGCGATTTGCATGTGGCGTAGCAGGGTATGAGGAACTATTAAAATAAAAATTCCCTATACCTTGTATTAGAACGTTGAGAAAAAAACTAGAAAACTTAAAATTTACAACTGGCATTTGCAAGGAAATTTTTCAATTTTTGGAGATTAAAGTTCCTCATTTCACTAACCAAATCGATAAGCATTGCATGCTGGTACTAGACGAAATTAGCATCAAGCCTGGTAATGTTTACGATACATACTTCCACGAATATGTACATAGGAAGCGTAACGTTACCCACACAGCACAACGTCCCGGGGACGTCGACAGACCGTACCAGGAACGTCCCAGGTACGTCCTGTTACTGATCAGGACGTAAAGACCGTCTTTACGTCCTGATCAGTAACAAGACGTACCTGGGACGTTCCTGGTACGGTCTGTCAACGTCCCCGGGACGTTGTGCTGTGTGGGTACCAGAGCATGATAAAAACGTAGAAGCAACGCATGGGCTTGTCTTTATGCTGGCTGGGCTCGGTGCGAGGTGGAAACAAACTGTAGCGTTATATTTCACAGGGGATTCTGTACATGGACGGGATTTAAAGTTTATTGTAGAAAAAATAATCATTAAAGCGGAGCAAATAGGACTATACGTAGACGCCCAGACAGCACACGACATCATCAAGACGTCCATTTTACGTCTGTTTTACGTCTGAACGTCTGAATGTCCTGATTCGTGACAAAGATGTCTTTAAGATGTCATACGGACATGTTACAGACGTATTTAAGATGTCTTTAAGACATCCACAAGACGTCTTTAACACGACCATAAAACATCTTAAAGATGTCTGTCAAAAGACCTCTTAAAAACGTCCGTAAAAAGCCATTTTAAAGACGTCCGAAAAAAGCAATCTTAAAGCAGAACCGGCGCAAGGATTTGCAAATTATTGCACCATTTGCATGGAATTTGCATCAATTTTTTTTCCGAACCTGGACCTGATAAAGACGTCTTAAAGACGTCTGAGAAAAGATATCTTAAAGATGTCTGTAAGACGTCTTAAAAGCATCTTTAAGACGTCTTGATTCGTGATATAAGACGTGCAGAAGATCTGTATAAGATGTGAAAACGACGTTCACGGACGTCTCAAAGACGTCTAGAACGTCTGACTCCAGACGTCTTTAAGATGTCCTTAAGATGTCTGTGTGCTGTCTGGGATACTGTATGTACCCGTTTTTCTAAACTGGCTTTACTTTTTCTTGTCGTTTTGAGTTTTCTTATCAAATCAATTCTTGATCGTTCCGATCGTGAAAACATTTTTTCTAAAATTGCCAGTCGATTTTCAAGAATAGCAACCTTTGAAGATTCTGTTGCTATTATTTTTTGTTCGGGAATGGTGCTTTCAAAAGTTATTTGTTGCTCTTCATGTTCTTCCGTTAATTCTGCAAAAACTTCTTCACCTGCTTTTTCAACATCATTATTAAACTGCACAGGTTCCAATTCATTCTCCATACCCACACAGCACAACGTCCCAGGGACGTCGACAGACCGTACCAGGAACGTCCCAGGTAGTCCTGATCAGTAACAAGACGTACCTGGGACGTTCCTGGGACGGTCTGTCGACGTCCCTGGGACGTTGTGCTGTGTGGGGCATTGTGGAATTCTGCACATTTTATACCCCTTTTTATCTGAGTTAGTGCAATAATCCGCGCAGCAGCCAGGCATTTTTACACTATATAAGCAGAAAAATATAAGATAAAACAGTGAGTCCTGCCCACACAGCACAACGTCCGGCAAAGTCCCTGGAACGTCTACAGACGTCTGCAGACGTTCCAGGTACGTCCTGTTACTGATCAGGACGTACCTGGGACGTTCCTGGTACGGTCTGTCGACGTCCCCGGGACGTTGTGCTGTGTGGGTGGAACTCCACTCATGTACATTCGGAAATATTTTTCACTCGTGCATTGACGAGTTAGCTTTATCCTAAATTTTGTCTCATAAATATTCATACTTACAAAATCTGCACGCGATAGCAATAGTTTGCACGTTCAAAAATGACAGCATTAAATGAAGTGTGCTGCTGATTCCATTTTTCGCTCAATGTTGTGGAATCCAATTGGTAGATGTTATTGCTTTGCCCAATAGGAAAAATTACGCAAATAAACGGTGGTGGGGCAAGGCACGTACCAATTACGTGCGAGCAGTATCTCTTTCTTTTTCTACTTGTTTACTTGCTCTCTCTACTTCCGGTTTCAGTCACTAATGGTATCGACCAATAGAAAACGGCGGTCACATCAGCCTATCACCAAAGAGTAGGTATAATAAGAGGCGTCACTCGACAAAGACAGAAATAATCTGGGGAAATCACTAAACAACCAATTTAAATGCCCATTCGGCAATGATCGGTAAGCTTCGGCAATGATCGATAAACTTCGGCAATAATCAGCCAATTGTGGTAAGGTACATTTAGTCGATTTGAATATCCCGCTCGAAATAGACAACCAATTTAAATGCCAAGGTCAAGCAAGGACCAAAGAGTAGGTATAATAAGAGGCGTCACTCCGGGCGGAACCTTTGAAGTCCTTGCTTGACCTTGGCATTTAAATTGGTTGTCTATTTCGAGCGGGATATTCAAATCGACTAAATGTACCTTACCACATTGGCTGATTATTGCCGAAGTTTACCGCGATCATTGCCGAAGCTTAGCGATCATTGCCGAAGCCCAGCGATCATTGCCGAATGAGCATTTAAATTGGTTGTCTTAGTGATTTCCCCAGATTATGTCTGTCCTTGTCGAGTGACGCCTCTTTTATGTCTCCTCTTTGCCTATATAGAGGATCACTATCCTATTTGAATGAAACGCAACCAACCACGACCGGTTCTGGCTGATGGCATCGCATTGGTGGCATGTGAGAGAAATTCTAGGAAATCATACGATGCCACCAATTTCATGTGCAGTTAATGTAGTATGCGTGAATTGAAAAACACCCGAGATGACACCTCGGGCGGAACCTTTAAAGTTCTTACTTGACCTTGGCATTTAAATTCGGGTGCGTTCCGATTCAGGCATGTACTGCGCATAAGCGTTCCGTTTTAAGGCAAATTCCACTTACGCCCAAATCGCCCGTGCCCACGATCGTAGGATTTTTCCACTTTTGTAATAAAATGAATATCATAAATTATATGTTCTTGTTTGCGAGTCGTAATTTATATTTAAAAAACTATATTTTCCGATAATGCTTTTTTCACAGATTTCTCTTCCATATTTCAGTACGAAAAATGAACAATGGTACCGGTAGAAGTACTACGCTAACTTTTAATAAATTATTAAAAGAAATGAGTTTTTCCGAAAACTGCGTACGTAAATAAATTCGCCGTTTAACAGCAAACACGTTTTCCATTTAAACTTTTTCTCTATCCCTAACAGTGTCCGAGATATTAGACCAAATAAATAGGTGTTTCACCCCCCAACACCTTTATAGGTTATTTTCACTCTCGAGATATAGATGCTAGTAGATAAAAGAAATACGGATTAAATATTTTTTTAAAAACTATTAAATGCCAAGTTTCATTAAAATCGGCGATTGTCATTACGGGACTGCTCCTTGTAATTAAATTTGCTCGATTTGTTCCTGTAACTCTGCTTTATATATAAATAGTACCAATAGTTCAAAGATGGCGGCTGCCGCAAGTTGTTACGCTTTTTCCTCCGATGGTGAATATTTTGCTCATTGTGGAAACGATGGAAAGTTGAAAATTTGGGATACTTCTACTGGCCGTTTAAAACAAGAATATGTCTCCAATTTTCATCTTTCTTCTATGTGTTGTACTTTGGCTTGGCTTTACGTCAATCCTCAATCAACAAATGCTACGGTGAGCCATGTGCTTTTTTATTTTACATCAAACTAAAGCTTCTTTACACTGCTTTGTTAATCTATGCTATATATATTACATTTAAGTGAATTATCTTTAGGTTGTGTGGAAATTTTACGCTTTTAGGCATGACTATTCATATATTTATCTTTAATTAAATGTGCTCCTTAGTATAGTTTTGAAGGTTATGTTTCCAATGCGGTTTACAATTCTTTATAAATTTTATATAGAACTAAACTCTGAAATTATATTTTTACAAATGTATGTTTCTGTGAAACTATTTTTTGACTAATCAGAATGTTTGTCGCCTAAAATACTTTTCATTTTCATATTACATTCTACGAAATGCGTATTTTAGGTTACACTTCGTATAAATACACTACTTAATTTTCTGAAAGTATAAAAATGAACGTTTAGTTGTCTGTTCTCAAAAAAGTTTTGGACGCTGTTCAGTTTCAATACTTGTCTAATAACTATTCATCTTTATAGCAAATACATAATTATTAAACTCATTGATAAAGTAAACGTTTCTTCAAATTTCGTCCCTTTATAAAATTATTCTGTAGTTTGAGTCTAAATACTTGCCTTTACTTTTTTTTTCTAGAAAGTCACCCATGAATATTAGAAATATTTGTTTACACTTCTGTTCATAATTAATTTTTTATTCTTTATATTTCTGTTTTGGTATTTAAAATATCAGAATGTTTATTAACTTTACTGTCAGTTTACGTAAATATTATTTGTAGGTATACATGTAGTATTTGATTTTTTGAATTTCATTTTGTTATTGTATATTAATTGTTACTTATGCCAAGTTCCACACGTTTTTATTTGGAATATTCCAATTTATTAATATCTAAAAATATACCTTAAAACCATAATAATAATACAAAATATTTATTTAATTAGAGTATTAATAATATCAGTACAGTTCAACTCCTCAATATAATGTTTTAGGTTTTGCACCATATTACATATATGTAACTTTTGTGCTTAAATATTTTAAGCGCAAAGTTAATCACCAAGTAAATTATTCTTTTATGTTTTATCTATAAAATGCAAAAATCTTAGCATTTTTACATGCATTTTCAGCCTTCGCCATGGAAGAAACGCAGAAAGAAGTCGATTACAGAAGAATTCAATCCCAAAGGCATCATTGCAATGGGTTCTTCAAGCGGAAAGATTACCCTTTATGACACAGCAACATCTTCAGTTACTACTCAACTAGATGGTCACTCTGGCACAGTTACAGCAGTGACTTGGTCTGAAAACGCTGGTTTCTTCAGTGCAGCAGATGATCATTATATAATTCATTGGAATCTTAAGGAAAATGCAGTGAAATGCAAATGGAAATCTGGGAAAGGAAAAACAACATCTTTAGCAATTACAGAAGATGGAAAGAGTCTGTTGTCAGGAGAGAGAATTGTTAAGTGGTGGGATCTTTCTAATAAGCAATTGATTAGGACATTCACGGGTCATGCTAATCAAGTGACATGTCTTTGTACCATTAAAGTGGCGCCTAGAAGTAATTACGTAATTAGCGGAGCCCGTGGAGATGGTTGTCTTAGTGTGTGGGCTTTAGACGAAGTAAGATACATGAACTTCTTTAACAAAAGTATATTTGAACTAACGTATTCAATATAAGTCAGAAGATTCGATTAGATATTTTCTTAGATTCCTTAAATATTTAGAAATAATTTTGAATTAGTGTTTTGAATTAGAAATAACTGAATTAGTAATCAAGATGTAGTTTTAAAATTATTAATACATATTATATACGTTTGGTTTTAATTTAGAAAAATAATTGTACAAATATTTTCAGCATAAAAGTGAGAGAACCCCTGTGACAAATTTAGCTCTTCAAGATGACGCGATAAGCGTCTCTGTAAATGTCTCGGAGGATTCTCAGGTGATTGTACTGGTAGTATCGAGGTCTGGGCAGGCACATTTATTTCAATACCAAACAAATGGGCGCTCGAAACCGTTGAAGCCTAGCTTAAACGTTGCAGTAGCTTCTGATATAAGTCAAAAAGATAGTGTCCAACAAATTTCTATCCTGGATGCAAAATTAACAGATGATCAAAAATTGCTCTTAGTATATGGCACATATTTTAATCCTATATTTGAAAGGGTAGTCCCAGATTTTTCTGATAAAGTACAGTGCCTAGTGCGCTCTGAAACGAGAAGAAACAAAGATAAAAAAGAAGACATTTCTAAAGTGAAAACTACTATAATTGAAGATAACGTTGAATATCTTGCACCAGGTAATAATTAAACATAGTGCTTATATTTAATAATAAGTTATTCAACATTCAAAATAGTCAGTTTCCAAGCAGCATGAATTTATTGATAATTATTACTAGTAGATTATGTTTTCAATTTTGTCAACATCTTGAAATGTTCGAAAAATGATATTTATTTTATTTCGTCATTGTTCATAGGCTTCAAATACTGAGAAAGCATAGATTCCCATAAAAGAAAAGTTAGTCATTGGCATGTGCACTCTGTGCGATTACTAAAAATTAGTAGATATTAATAATAATTCTGTTGGCTTTAATTAATTGATTTTATATCTTTTTATTATTTATGCATTTAGTTTTATTTCTTCTTTTCTAGTATGTATTTACTAGTGCAAAATGGTCAAGAATATAATTTCGAGATGTATGTGACTGAATTAACGATATATGTTTTGTGATTAATTGATTTTTTTACATAGGAATAATTGAAGCCTCGCCAAAAAGGAGTAAATGTAATTCTGGATCACAGTTGTTACTCAAAGACAGATTGGAAAACCTGAGCCTAAATGCTGAAACCTGTCCCACAGGAAAAACTACTAGCACAGGTAGCAATAGAGCACAACTTCTGATTCAAGGCTTGAATAGTAAGGATAAAACTATTTTGAGCAGTATTTTTCTTACGAAGAACGAGACCATTATTAGGAACACTATTGCCAAATTACCAGTACAGGCAATTGGACCACTACTGAAAGAACTGACTATCTTGCTCCAGGGTAAAACTTACGCGTAAGATTTCCAAGAATTAATTAAGTTCTTATTTAATTCAATTGTTATTGTGCTAGCTAATTCAGAAATTGTGATCGTAAAATATAAACTTTAGGTATTACATTTATTAATTGTACATATGTGCATCCAATAATATATGCTAAATGTTTTTCTAAATTTCAAACGAACTTTTGTAGTAATTCCAAACAGTCCTTTCTCTGTTATTCACAGCAATATTCGTAACTTTACAATATTTAACTTTTTACACTTTTGTATGAACATTTAAATAAGAATGAAATTATTTCTGTTTCAATCTAAGTAGTGTCTACAGACATAGATTTTTAAGAAATTATTTGTACAAGTTGTATTAACATTATTGTGAATTTTTAATGGCTTTATTTGCAAATTTTATTTCTGCAACTTTAATAAATGTCAGTGTAATTATTGACAGAGTTTTAAAATTTATTCGTTTAGTAAATGTCTTAAAAAGTGTTTTATTTTAAAAACATGTTATTAATTCTCTTTATTTTATTGTTACATTGTAGGAGTAAAGTTGCTATCAAATGGTTAGAAGCATTATTGATGACACACGCTGGTCACTTTTTGTCGCAAGCGGATCTCATGGAATCATTTGGTCCTATTTTGAGTTTGATAGATGCCAAATTATCTCTATTGCCAGAGGTCTCAAAACTGAAAGGTCGCGTGTCTCTTGTCACTGGTCAAATTGCTCAGACAGTTGAAGAACAACAAAAGGATGCTATCGAAAATTGTCTCGTGTACCAGGATTCAGGTTGGTAAAAATGCTGTTTAGGGAACCGACTTCCAATGAACTTGACCTTGACATATGTTGTCAAGATGACCCTCCTGAGCAGGGTTATCAGAAGGAGGGAAAACATAACCGCGGCGGGAGCTCAGTGACGTAGGAGGGAGTAGTAGATGGGGAACAGCTATTGAATTTGGAAGTGTTGAAAGTCAGTGACGTGGTAGGGGGAATCCACGCAGAGACGAATTTTTGTATAGGCATAACTAAGTAGGCTGCAGCCTAGGGTAGCAAATTTTGAGGGCGACAAATTTTGGGGAGTGATAAATTTTTCATTTAACAAACAATAAGGGACGGCTAAATCCTTCTGACGATCACTCAGGAGCAAGCTTCGACGGTCTGTATCTTTTAAATGCATTCGAAATACAAAACTAACGAATTAACGCCCTCCTCCAAATTTCACATAAACTAAATCATATTTCATTAATTTCATTATCCTCAACATGAAATGCAGAAGTTTATGAAAATTTATTAAACTTTTTCCCTAAGTTCGAATAGTTATTTTCACAAAATTAATGGAAATTTAATGCAAATAGATTCCTCGGATGAAGAGGATAGAATGGAAGACGAGGACCTAGAAAGTGAGTCAGACGAAAATTGGGAAGAGATTTCAAATCGGGAGGATCAAGATGATCAAGAAGAACAGGACGATGAGAACGTTAGAACTACAAATTCTGATGGGGAAGATGAATCTATATCCAGTTAAATATTCGTTTAGGTAGAATTTTAAAGAATTTATATTATTGGAAAATGATTGGAATGATTAGTAAATTGTGATTAAATTATTCTCATTCAAGTAATTAAAAAACAATTTCATACTTTACATAACGATAATATTAACCTCATAATTTGTATGAAATTAATGAAATCATACATAAGTATTTCGCCAACATTTTAACATGAAAACTTTAGATAAATAAGTAATAAGATTTTATATTCTGCTTTGTTACAGTAGACATTCAAATTCCTGGATATGATGAATGTGGAAAAGAAAGAGAACATGAAATGTTAAATAAATGACGTTTTTCTACACAAACTATGGATTGTTATTATCATCGAACTTTTTCAATTCGTTCAAACTGGCATTTCTTCTTTTATTTATAAAAATTTAATTTTCGTTTAAAAATCGTAAGATTGAATCTTTTACGTAAAAGTAGCACTGAAATGGGTGTTGTACAGTAGGGTAGACCTTATTTTTCGATTTTCAAATTTTTTTCGGGTCACCTAAGCATTGTGTCATTCAGAGAAAAAATGTGTGCAATATTTGAAATTTTTTTATTTTTTGTAACTCGTTTTATATATTGTTGAATTTGACTTTTTACGCTCTGTAACAATATAGTATCAAAGTATAAGATTACATACTTAAAAAAAAAAGTCATGACCTTGAAATCTCGTAAATTTACCTTCAGAAAAAACTTATTTCGTTGGCATTATTTTTACCTTTTCCAACAGTACAACGTTTAGAAGAAAATCTGACTATTTCACGCGATGCAGAAGACATTTTTCCGTCGGAAAACATCAACAAAAGTGGTAAGTCACGTTTAGTTTTCAATATTAGTTTTCAACATTACTAATTTCTAGCGATTTTAGTGGGGCATAAAAATGAAAGCAATTATAAACTTATAAGTACATTTTGCAAAGTAAAAATTTCTACAAATATCAAATTTTCAGAATCTATTATTTTGAAACGTCGCGCCTTTTTGTTCTTATCGCAAGTATGTCATGTACATAGTTGCAAAATTTGAGGTTAGGTGTGTATGAGAGTTTCATACTTAAGAATTTGTAGTGAGAAAACTACGGGCGTGCAGTTTTTAGTGATTAAAGATTGTGAGAAATCTTAAATATTATTTGTTTTTGTTAAAAAATCTTCATAACATGGTAAGTGAAAGAATAATTTAATACGATCTATTTAGTATCGACTACATAATAGGTTAACAATATTTCACTGCAAATTTATTTGTCTTTAGTGTATTACACGTATGCATATATACATATGTATAACGTAGAAATTTCCAAAATTTGCGAATGTGTCCTTAGAATAGTTCGTGATATTAATTTGGATGTTTAAACTCCAGAATACAATTGACATTCAAGGTTATTTGACAAGTATAATCATACGTAAATATACTTTCTTAATCCTTGATATTGTATAATCTTTACATTTCTAAGACTTACTTATTTGTTTGATTTGTAATAAATAAATATAAATTTATAATTTTAATGTAATTCTTTTAATAAATTTTTTTAATGAATTATAAATTCATATGCTCCTTAAGCAAAATATATGTGTGATGGTTTCTTTATATTTGTTTCTGATATTTAAAATTCATTGTTATAAAAGTTCAAACATATATAATTTACATTTTAGCCAATGTTAACACACGACATTGAACTTCCAACTTCGGTTCCGGACCTGCTGTTGGAAAAGCATACAAATTTCTTACTTTCTTATGGCAAGGATAAGGATGAATACGTAAGTATAATAATTATTATTTAGATTCTTGTTTGATTGTCATCTTTGTGAGTAAAATATGAATACTGGTAGACATAATACGACGTTTGTTTATTTCATAAAGCTGATACCACATTTGGATTTTTGTCTGTACAAATATTACCGCTCATAATTAAATGGGCGGAGAAATCGCTTAAATTACATATGTTTATATACAAACATTTCCCCTGCATGGATTTATTTGAAAAAGGAGTTTTCTGTTTCCTTAATCATTAGGCCTTTGCTCATGGTGGAGTGAGGCATATCAAATATGTCTAACTCACTAAATTCAATTCAGTTATTGCATATGCAATAACAAAAAAGAAACAGTGCAAACAACAATTGGTTCATTCCTATGAAAAACAACGATATATCAATAATATCGTTGAAATATCGTTAAGGCGGTTGGAGGGGGAGTCACTGAACTTGACTGAAGTAGAATGCAAGAAATGTAATTGAATGTATCCGTATTAAAAGTATGTAGTGACATTAACCAAAATATTAAAAAATCCTAGATATATTGTATGATGGAACACATGAGAATGTCTGGTATGTACTGGGGTCTAACAGCGCTTGATCTCATGGGCAAACTTGAACAAACCAACCGGAACGAGGTCTTAGAATTCATAGCCCAGTGTCAAACGGAAAGCGGCGGTATAGCGGCAAGTTTACAACACGATCCACATATTCTCCACACTTTAAGCGCGGTGCAGATACTTTGTATCTACGATGCTCTGGATACCATTGATATGGAGAAAATAGTGAAATACGTGAAGGAAAGGCAACAGCCAGATGGAAGTTTTACTGGTGATATCTGGGGTGAAGTTGATATCAGATTTTCCTTTTGCGCTGTGGCAACATTATCGCTTCTGGTTAGTATAGCTTTAAACCATATAGCTAAGGGATTTTAAATGCGAAAAGTGTCTGTGTGACAGTAATTTTTTCCATTTTGAGTTGTAGTGTTATATTTCTTTAATTACTTCGGAGTACAAGCATTTATTGTTAGGTCTATCAAGATCATTTTGATAGTGAGATTATTCTTTGTAGCTACTGCTTTCAATTTCGATATTTGAACGTGCAACAGTCTTGGAATAAAACTAGAAATCCATTGTTTTAGAACCGAATGGATGCGATAGACGTTGATAAAACGGTTGAATTCGTCATGAAATGTATGAATTTCGATGGCGGCTTTGGATCAAAACCGGGCGGCGAAAGTCATGCTGGCATGATTTACTGCGGCGTGGGACTTTTATCAATAACTGGTAATTCTTTTTTTCCCTATTTCAAGTACAGAAATCACTAATTCTAACATTCTTTAAAGAATAAAGATAGCGTTCGTGATATTTCCTTCAATCAAAGATAATGAGTTTAATTTAATAAGAAGTAGAAAGAAACGAAGGTGGAAGAAATATTTTCAGAAATGCATACTTACTATACTAAAATAATGTTTATAGGTTGCCTTAACTTAGTAGATGCGGATCAGTTAAGTTGGTGGCTTTGCGAAAGACAGCTTCCGTCCGGAGGTTTAAATGGACGACCAGAGAAGTTACCGGATGTTTGCTATTCTTGGTGGGTTTCATCTGCACTCACGATTCTTGGTCGGCTTCATTGGGTTGATAAAGAGCACTTGGTATGTATTTTTCCTAAAAACTTTGCGGTTTAACTGTTGTGGGTATCTTGTAGTGACTCTCAGGGGCGAATTTGTATAAGCTAAGTAGGTTGTAGCCTAGGGCAATCATGGTTCAAGAGCTATTATTATATTTATTATAACTTTTTATTGTAATTTAACTTTTCCTTATTACTTAATCGGCGGTCATTCTTTATTAAAAAGCGAAACGAGCTATCGGTTTAGGGCCAGATTTGGGGAAGGCCCTATTGGGAAACCAAGAATTTCGATACGCCAACTAGTGACAGAAAATTGAACTACGGAGAGTAGGTCGACATCCGTCGAAGTCCATATGATTATCAATGTTTAAATAGACATGTTGTGGAAAACAAGTGTTTTTAAATTTTTTTAACACTAAATTTTTACTTATTCGGTTAATAAATACTTATTTCTGAATGTTAACATTTTATTATGACAACTTTAATTTATTATTCATACAAAAAATACAGAAATAGAAAAAATTTGTTAAAATTTTTACTTTAACATTGGTTCACAGGTGAAGTTCATACTAGCATGCCAGGACACGGAATCGGGAGGATTTAGCGATCGTCCAGGAGATGTTGCCGATCCTTTCCACACTCTATTTGGGTTAACTGCACTTTCGCTTTTAAACACTGATTACTCCCTGAAAAGCGTCAATCCGACATATTGCATGCCCGAATACGTTATTCAGAGGTTACAGCTGAAACCTGCAAGATTAGACCGAAGTGATTGACATTTGATTTAAGGAAAGTAATTTCTTAGTAGATTTAAGTTTTTATGAAGTAATATATTAAGAAGAAATATAATGCTAATATTTTGCACCAATTCTTTCCATTATTCTCTTATCTGTAATCTTAAAATTCTTTATCTTGCTCTGTTTACATCATGTACTGTTATGTATTCTTCGAAAATTACTTGCTCCATGCAACGTAACACAAAAGAGATATGTTCTTAAACATATAAATAAATGTTGCATTACTATCAGGATCATAAAATTCTTAACGATATACTAATTTGGGAAGCATCATAAATAAATGATCTTTTTTTAACAGACTTTAAACGAGTTTGCTTAAAAATTGAGCAAGTGCATTTTGAATGAAAGCGGGCTTAAAATATCAGGGCTGATAACTATAAACAAATCCCACTCACTATATTACTCACGGTGAACATGCTGTTTAGGGAATCCACCTCCAATGACCTTGACCTTGACATATGTTCGATATATGAGCCGTCGCTTGTTTCTTAGATTCTACATATGGCGCCATCTAGCAATAGCCCCAGCTTCCACTAGTGATCCTCTAGAGCAGCGCTGTTCAAGGTCGCTCCCGCGGGAGGTTAGGGTTCTCCCACTCTCGTCCCCGTTGCCAGGGATACCGCGCGACGCTAATCGCGAAGATGCTTGCCCGGCTGGCCCGTCGTGACAGCCTTCGTAGCGTCGCGCGATCTCCTTGACAACCGATGGCACGCTGGGCGAGAGAAAGATTGGAAGGGGAAGCAGGCGCGTGAGGGGCCCCTACGCTGGACAGCGCTGCTCTAGAGAGTGATCGGAACAACGTGTATCGTCGCTGATTGGTTGCTGGGATTTGGAGCAAAACCGGAAGTAGACAGAGAAAGAAACTGTGAAAAAGAAAGAGACAGAAATACTGATAGAAAGAGACAGAAATACCGATAGAAAGACACAGAAATACCGATAGAAAGACACAGAAATACCGATAGAAAGAGATAGAGTGAACGGTTAGGTTATCTTTATTTCCGGTTTTGCCAAAGAGGAGACATAAAAGAGGCGTCACTCGACAAGGACAGACATAATCTGGGGAAATCACTAAGACAACCAATTTAAATGCTCATTCGGCAATGATCGCTGGGCTTCCATGGGCTTCGGCAATGATCGCTAAGCTTCGGCAATGATCGCGGTAAACTTCGGCAATAATCAGCCAATGTGGTAAAGTACATTTAGTCGATTTGAATATCCCGCTCGAAATAGACAACCAATTTAAATGCCAAGGTCAAGCAAGGACTTCAAAGGTTCCGCCCGGAATGACGCCTCTTATTATACCTACTCTTTGGTTTTGCTCCAAATTGTGACAAATGGCGGCGGTTATGCCGATCACTGTCTAGAGGATCACTAGCTTTCACTAGTGATCCTCAAGGGAGTGATCGGTATAACCGCAGCCATTTCGGGCAAAACCGGAAATAGTAGTTTTGGCGCAAAAGTTTGAATAACTGTAAATATAAATTTTAGAATTTACTTGCTGGTGTTTTACATATATAAAAAAAATTAAAACTACCAAAGGTTAATACATAATGCAGTATTTAAATAATAAATTCTCAAACATATTAGAGTATATTTTATTGACATATTAGAAAAGCCATCTCGTAAATTTAATGGGTCATTAAAACATAACCAAATTATGATACACAAAAAACACTAAATTACTATCATAAATGTTTGTCAAGTCATAATCCACTTTAAATTATACACAGCTATAATAATCACTACATATAATAATTATTAAAAAGCTCTCACGAAAAATATCAAAATTCAAAGAATTACCTGCTTTCCAAGCTGCTTGTTTATATTTTTCTATCCGTATTTCTGTCTCTTTCTTTTTTACAGTTTTTTTCTCTCTCTACTTCCGCTTTTGCCCGAAATGGCGGCAGCCAATCAGCGACGATATACGTTGTTCCGATCACTCTCTAGAGGATCACTAGCTTTCACATACCAATCATGCCATCTAGCGATACCAATTACAAATTGACATTTTGAATCTTCTCACTGTTCCGTGTCAGCTGTTTCGGCTTTAAACCTCGCGGCCCGGAAGTTCCATCGCTAATATTCAACTGTTAATATATCTCAAGAACGAAGCCTCGGATCCCAAAACGGTAAAGGACTTTTCAATGTCTTCATGCATCAAGATATTGCATTTTTCGGATTGTCCCTCAATTCTGAGACATCCCGTATAGAATGTGAAATAATTCTGAATCCTGCAAACCAATTGTGTGTTACGATCCGAGGCTGAGAAGCGTTTGTTAGTAGTGTACGAACCGGAGTCTGGTATTCCCGGTACTCGGTAGCCACTAGGAAGGTGGGGTTCCCGGGCAAACCGAGGCCTGATATCCCCGGGAACCGCTAGGAATGTTAGTATAGCCTCGTAAGCGGTAAAGATGTATCTATGTGGGTATGATTGGATTTTAATGAAAGAACTTTGAGTAACAAATAACAAAGTAGGTATATTTTATAAGCTCGGTCTTTACAATTGTTTATTGTGTGATTGTCACAATACCTAAGTCCACCTCTCGATTTTTATGCACTAAGAAATACGAGGGTAAAAAACTCGAAAAGTTTAATAAATACAACACTTGACAGCAATTTACGTACTGTATGGTTAAGTTGAATACTCAAAGGAGAATGTAACTTGAGAATGATTTTGTTAGCCCCTTTCGTCTAAACATACTAGACCTGAAATGAACCCCCGAGTATGAATTCATGGTAACATTTATTGTATTAAACTCATCACCTTTTCTGAAAGATCTTTAGTATCTTAACAGGTGAGTCTATTACTTGTATACGTAGTACTTGCTTTGGGATACTACATTCTTCAAAAGCAAGATTGTTTAGTTCTAAAATGAAAACAAAATTACATTAGTTTTCACTAAGTATTATCTAAGAAATATGTTTTATAATGCCTTCCCAAGATATAGCGACTAAGGGGAGACCTACTCAAGTAGCGTACCACTGTTGAGACTATAAGGCTTTACTTATTTGGTTACGCGTGCTTTTTTGTACCGATCACAAAGATCTAATACCCAAAAAGTACACTGAATAAGGACCCAGGCCCCTGCTGTGTTTACTAGGTCACTATATTACGGAGAGACGCTATACTGTCTGGAGTATATACCTAATTGATGTAGAAACTGTGAGATAGTATCCACGTTGCGGACCATTCCTGCGATAATAGCATATCTATTATCAAAGGACAACAAAGCCTTTAATCCAGACACTAATTTGGGAAATGCATCTGCCTCATATAAAATATCAGCTCCAATTATTATATCTGGTATAACCCACTGTTCATTTATATATTTATGAATATCTTCCCAGTTCAGTTCCATAATTTGAACACTTGTATTGCCATACACTGCTTCAAGCTTCGATCTATTAATTTTTGACTGTAATTTAACTTGTGATGTTTTTCTATCAAGTAACAAATTAAATTTCACATTTTTGGAAAGCATGTCTAGCACATCGTTGTGACAATCTGTGAAAATATATTGTTTTGGAAAACATTTCCTGATAATACACAGGCCTGTTAATCCAACTCCACAGCCAAGTTCTAAAATGACTTTTCCATCGAAATCGCTCTTATTTTCGATGCACCATTTACCTAGTTCAAGTGCCCCCTATAAATTAGTAATATTATTATGACCGAATAAAAGAATTTTGTTTAATAAAGGCATTAGAATACCTGCCAAATACATAATCCAGTGGTTCCTTCCGATACCATGTTTGTACTTTCGTGCAGACTTATGTGATCCGATCCTTCTTTATCTTCTAATAGAAAGTGTCGATAATGAGTGAACTCGTCAAATGTTGAAGATATTAAATTACAGTATGTAACGTACATATCATCGTGAATTTCACAACCACTTTCCTCTATCTAAGTTGAAAAGTATAAACAATATTAAGTTTTTCATATAAATATATTTTCTTGTAAATTAGATATTAGTACCTTGTTCATAAGCCACTTTAAAAATGCTCTTTGATAAGAACGTTTTATAGGGTATTTTTTAATTAAATTATTATTTACTGTGCTTTCCAAAATCTCAATTTGTCTATTAAAATCAATGAAATAACTAATATTCTGTTTAGGAATCTGAAATTAATGCATAATTTGTATAGAAATATAATACACTATTATTTACGAACGTAATATATGATTCTCATACAATTAAATCCAATGTATTTATCGGTGCACAGCAAAGGAATTGTTTTGTCAAATTATTTATGTCAAATAAAGTAGGACTCATTTTGTTCGTGACATAAACAAGATATCGTGTATGATATTGTTTACATTTATATTTATTATTGTTTTGTCATTATTTTCATGGTTTAATTTTTCATCGATCATAAACATTTGTTTATTATACCACACGCGGGGCATAGAATAGATCGATCTGTCACCTTCTGGACATTCTGGGCATTCGTCACTTTCGTCATTCGTCTCTCACCGTAGATTCCTAGACGTTTTGTTACAAATCAAGATGTTCAAACCTAAAATGGGCATAAACTAGACGTCTCTAAGACGAGGTGTGCTATCTTGGCTGACGAGTGACCCCAGATAGCACACGTCGTCTATAAGCCGTCTTTAAGACGTCTTTCAGACTCTCAAGACGTCTTGAAGACGGCTTATAGACGACGTGTGCTATCTGGGACTTGGCCGAGTTTGATAGAGCTCTATAGCTCTATAATAACGAATTCGGTATCTTGCACTGACTCTGTGCTCCGGCTCCGCGACAATATTTAAATTTTAATATCGAACTATCGAAATATCGGCCGAAAATATCGATATTTCGCGAAAAAAAAACATCGAATATTCGATACATCGATATTTTATCAACAATCCTAGTGTCTGGGGAGACACGGTGGGGTTGTCAACGGTTGACAAGTCGCAACAAGTCTTCTCTTCTGTCCGAAGATATGATTCATTGTTTTCACAAAAAAAGTAGGGGACGATCGGTAACGAGACCCATATAAGTTATCAAAGTTATGATATGAATTTAAAAACCACATTTCGAGTGTCACTTGCTGTCTATATAATCACCGTGTTGACAACTAACTTGGTACAATGATAGAATCTCCAGCATGGAATTCAAAAAAAGACGAAACTATATACAAAGCAGCAGGTTCGATACATTTGCGAAAGTATGGACAGTTTTTTGAGAAATTGGCAGACAAAAAATGGAGAAACGATTGCACGTTACAATACTTTATGGAAGGTCCCCTTCGACTTGTATATAGACCCGTCGAAGATGCCAGTCTCATATCTTTAACAGAAATGCAGAATAAATCTTTATCGAAACTGCTCGCCGCTGTGGCTGGCACGTGTAGAGAAATTAGACTTCTCGAAGAAGAAGCTGAAACCTTTTACAAAAAGTTATTTACACACGGAGAAAGAAGCATTGACAATAATCAAAGCAACATTACGTCTCTTCTTTCCGATTTACAAGATCTATTTGTTTTTGTCAGTAGAATATGGACCGTCACGTATCTAACGACAGAACAATTGTCTAGTCTAGCGGGTGATTCCAATGAAGTTTATTTACCCGTACTAGTAGAGCATTTTATTGATTTATTTGTAATTGTTCTGACATTGGACGAGCTTATCGACTCTCAACCATCGCTATTGGAACAGTGGAAGAAATACAGAATACACGTGCGTTCTATTATGCATAATCCGTCGCAATTCGGTATAATGGAATCGAAGCTGCACGTATTCGATAAATTATTAAAGAACTTGCAAGAACACTTACTGAAGAAAGTCATATTTTCCAAAACAATCGAATATGTTATGGATGTAAATAAAGGGCCCGTAATGAGCGAACAGATTACTAGTTATCTTAAGAATTTAATGTTGGATATTGAAAATAAGTCCAACAACAATGCAGCGTTAAACAAAAATTGGATCAGAGTAAATATTGGTATCGTCGTAACGACGAAATTATTCGGTACCTGTGATAGAAGATTAATTAAAAAAGTACTGGAGAATAATAAAAAGTTGTATGCTGTAACTTTGATCGGGAATGTTATGTGGATACCTAGCAAATTTCTGAGCGATTTTATACCGAAAGAAGCTGGTAATTCTATTAGTACGCAAGTAGGAGAGAAAATATTGTTCGCGAGGACACAGAAGTTATATCAGACTACAAATAATCTGATTCATAGAGCCATGGCATGGTGCATGGAAATACAAAGTATCTTGATAAAGACTAGCCTTCAAGTTTCAGATATCGGCCAGAAACAATCTTCGCTGGTAGATTTAGTTACTCTGCTGTCTGACATCAAGGAAATTACATCTTTTATAATGAATACGCACGCGATGCTTATTAAACCAATGAATCGGAATACTGTCCAATTGATCTGTAGGCTAGTAGAAGTACAGAAGTCTTTACAGAATACATTTTATATGCTGGGGCCAGTTATAGTGCAATCGCAAAGTCAAGTATTGCAGTATCTGAGTTATAACATTCTGGTTACATTGGAGAATGCACGAAAAAATTTAATTCAGAAGGATAAAGGGTATAGTAAAGAAAGATTAGACACTTTGTCGCTAGTAGGATTGAGTATGAAGCTATTAAATGGTCCGGCGAGCGCAGATAGAAGGCTGATAATCAGATGTGCTTTAGCGTGTGCTAGCCAATTAACAGATACATTTAAAGAAGAAGACATGGTGAAATTAAGATTCTTCTTAGATATTTATGATACCATTGCTGAATTACACAATATTATTAATGAGATCTGTGATTATTCTATATTGTTGCATCACCAAAATATCATTCCTGCTTACTTCTCTTTTGTGAAGGATAGTAATTTAAATATAAATCATATCGTTCATCTTTTCGGTGCATTTAACAGTACTATTAGCGAACAAGAAGGTTCAGATTTGAAGGAGAAAAGGGTCGTGCAGTTAAAAGAAATGTTAACTAGAAATGTATTGCAACTTGTTTGCCACGAGATAGAAAATAACTTGAGACTTCATGTTCATGCGCATTTAAAGTTAGATTCTACTAATCCATTTAATATCGGAGCAAAGAATAGCGGGAGAGTAGTAGAATCCTTACCGTTGCCTTTAGCTGGCAGTATGATATATGCCAAGAGATTTATTGAACATTATCTGGATGGTATGTTTTACAATCTTACTACAGTGGCACTACACGACTGGAGAACCTACAGAATGATGCACGCTCTTGCTCGTTATAAACTGAATCTTGAGACTACGCAAAATCACTTGCCTACGCAAACTTTGGAACAAGGTTTGGACGCACTAGAAATTATGAGAAACATTCATGTATTTGTTTCCGAGTATCTATATAATTTAAACACGCAAACTTTCATCGAACACACTAGTAATAATAAGCATTTAAATACCATTGGAATTCGACATATTGCGAATTCTATTAGAACCCATGGAACTGGTATTATGAGCACAACAGTTAATTTTGTGTATCAATTTCTCCGCATAAAACTGCTCACATTTTCGCAATTTCTCTTCGACGAGCATATAAAGTCGAGATTAATGCGAGACATAAGATTTATAAAAACACAAAGAGAAAACGGAGTAACGCCTTATACATACGAGAAGGCAGAGAAGTTTCAAAAAGGAATCAGAAAGTTGGGAATGACGCCTGATGGTTTGAGTTACTTGGATCAATTTCGGCAATTAATCACCCAAATTGGAAACGCATTGGGTTACGTACGATTAATCAGATCTGGCGCATTACACGCAAGCTCAAATGCCATTTCATTTCTACCAAATAACAATTCATCTGTATCGTTTGAAACGATGTGTAAAAATTTGAATTACAATACAACGACTCAAGCAGCAGCAAAATGCTTGGAGGACAATATTGCCAATTTGGTACGGAATTTTACAGAGGGCATACAATATTTCAAACTTCTCGTTGACGTATTTGCATCTGCTTTCCACGATACTCAATCGCATCATTTACAACAGTTTTACGCTATTGTACCTCCATTAACGTTAAGCTTTGTGGATAACTCGATATCAAATAAAGAAAAGATGTTTAAGAAAAATCAAACTGGCGCGGCTTTTACCGACGACGGTTTCGCAATGGGAATTGCTTACATAAATGCTCTTTTAAATCAATCTTCGGAACTGGATGGTTTGCATTGGTTCAAAACAGTTGAACAGCATATAAGTGCTGAAAAACAAGCTGCGGAGAATAAAAATGATCACGGGGATGAAAAGTTGCAACAAACAAGGGCATTAACGTTAAAACGCTTAGGAGAGAGAAGTGCCGAATTTCAGTTACTCTATTACAGTTTATCTGGAGCGAGAGTATTTTTTAAACAGCCTGATACCTAATATTTTTGAATGCGAAATATTGCAAGTTTAGTCATCATAAGATTTAACACTATTTTAAATTTTATTTTCTTTCACTTTCATAAGTATTATTGTTCAAAGAATATAAAATTACATAATGTATGATACTATTGTCAGCTGTATAAAAATAAATTTAAAACATTTTATGTGCTATGAATTTTATTTTTTTTTCATAATCTTTTCGTAACTTATATTGTACATACAGTGACTCCCGAAAATATTCTGACACTTTTTAAAATCGCATAACATTTTTAAAATAAATCCGAACGACTTGAGTTTTTTTCTGAGAAGCTAGAAGGATTAGTTTGCTAAGTGACATGTTTCGTTGTTTTGGAAAACATTGCAATTCATCGGAGTAGCGAAGAAAATAGTGAAGGTCGTCTATTCCGATCAATTACAATTTTTTCCAAAACGACGAAACATGTCACTCTTTTACCTTCTCAAAAAAAGCTCATGTCGTTCGGAATAATTTTAAAAAAGTTATGCGATTTTAAAAAGTGTCAGAATATATGCGGGAGGCACTGTATCATTACATGTAATAAAAATATAGATTAGTGTGTTAAATAAGATTTGATTTATTGAAGGATCATTTAAGTATCGATTAAGTATAACTATAATCGAATATGTCAGTACACTTGAACTTACTATTTTTTAATCTATCCTCATGCGCGTAACATACCAGCATATTCGTGAATACTTAAACTATGTTCGCTTACATAAATGTTTTTTAAATTAGCAATGCCATGGTAATACTTAATGTACATTATGAAGTAACTAATGGCTAGATAAAATGACTAGAATTTATTACAATTACAGCTTTAAGTAGTTGTATTTTAGAAAAAGTACGTATGAAATGATTTTTACAACGCATAGTAAAATAGTGATACAGAAAGAAGCCTTCCTTTATATTGGCAAAATTAAAAGTATTTTTCATATTTTTCACTGTAAGGTAAACGCACTTTCCGGGAGGGGGGGGGGCCGTTCTAAGCGAGTAGCTCATAAACCCCCCGCTGTTCAACCACGGGGGGATCTTGAAGTTTTGATAACCCCGGGCCCCAAAAATCTTAATTCGAGCCTGGGTAAACATTGATACTGCTTATAAATCAAATACAAAATCATAAGATTGCCGACTATCACTTTTACTTTCAACATCCGTACTAACGCGAAATGGAGATTTTCTTCTTATTCAGTATCTGTAAGTATTACCCTATATTTGAACATTTATTAATGACTACAAATTACATTTTAAATAAATATAGATCACATATAGCTTCCATAATAATAAGTCATTATAAATCTGATAATGTAATATCACTATTATAATGACGGATGTCATCGATAATATACCAATCACAAAAATTTCAATAAAACTTACTGTCATAACATGAAAAAAAATTTCATCACTCAAGCTTTACAGAGCCTCATTTTAATAATGCGACTATAGTAATTATTGTATTCTTACTACATAGAGCGTGTACTTATCTACAATAAGTTATTAAAATACGAAATATTTTGTAGCTTTATATATTTTTTAGATAACATTTTAGAATATTATTTCTGCATTCTGTTTTGATCTTTCTGAGCGTTTGAATTGTATTGTATGTATCTAAGCTGCTTAATATTGATGCATTAATTATTTCACATAACACAAATCTAAATTCCTAATTAGTTTGTGGTTTATACAATTTTCATATGCAATGACTTCGAGCTACGTCTTTCTTATAATTTTGCATTTCATTACATTAATATGGATATGCTTCTCTTTCATGTTTGGACAATACAGTACTATAAGTATCAATCGTTCAATTTGGCTTATAAAGTCAATTTCATATGGCATCGTGTCAAGAAGGCGATAAAGCTTTTAAGACTGTGACCTCGACGACTGTTCAGGATCCAATAAATCGTCGCAAGAAGCTGTCGGCGGTAATAACTGTCTGCCTCCACGCTTTTTACTACGTGTAAATACTTTAGTTAGTTGCGCGAACTTACGCCTGGACACTATAAACACATAATTACAACAGTAGTTACAGAATCATATGATTACGAGTAGTTAAAAATAAAAATTTCCATACTTTTGCCCATATTTTTTAGTCTTTCTTTAAACAGATCTTCGTCGTCGTGACCAACTTGACTACTACACTTTTCAAGGTTCGGTCCTTGGATTTTTGTATCTAAAATAAAAATAGCGATGCATGTAATTTTCTAAGTGTTACTTAAATATTCTCCGTTACGCAAATCACGACTATGTATGGCGTACCATTTTCTAAGGTTGACAAAAAGTCTTCATTCCAACGCAATTGAGCCATGAATTCTTCGTTTTGAAGAAACATAGCGATCCTTTCATCTTCCAGCAAGGAATTCTCCTGCGAATACGACAAATCAAGGTTTTCTTCTGGGATTTGTTGCGGGAGTCTCAAGAATGTATCTGGCAATGGTCCTAACAAAGCTGGTTGCCATTTATATATACTTCTTAGAGATTTATTTGCATCTATCTTTGGTAATTTGGAGTCACTTGGTGATTTCTCATTTTGTTCCAATTCGCTTCTTATTTTCTCATTTTCATTGTCAGTACTCATAGTAAGTAATTGATCGATTGTTGTATCTACGGCTCCTTGATTAGACCTTAATACAGCCTAAAAATGCAAATAAGTAGTATACAATTTTTTGATAAAAGTACTTAATTTCTGTTGTCAACTAGAACACAATGTTGAGCATTATTATTACTCTAGTATAATAGAATTATACTAAATTCTTCCTACACTGCATAATAAGATTACCATCGAATAACTACCTCAATCACATCATCGTCCATTTGTGGAAACATATTTTTAAAATCTGCCATTGCTTGATAAAATTCCAAGGTGGTTTGCTGTTGTTGTTCCATAGCAGAGGCCATTATGTGACTACTTACTATACAATTTTCAATCTAAATCAAGAAGTGAATTGCAAGGGAAAAACTTTGAAGAGATTGGTCGTAGATTTTACGATAAAATATTAATTGGCCTTACCTTTACGCGCAGGCAAATTTAAAATAGTTGAGAAATATTAGTCGATAGATCGTTGTCCGCGAAGACTGACATTGGTTTTTGATTATTGTATCAAAACTTTACATTTTAAGATACTTTTTTGGTTAATTAGTTGCGTCGCTGTAGCTTGTCGTTAACTAATATTATTATATGTTACTATATAAAGAGAAATATTCATCCGCATAGCTAAATGTAACATGCAATGACAGTACTTACTTCACCTAGAAGAAGACTGTGAACTGTCAAACTTCGCTCAGTCCTTTCATACTTATGCCACAGAGAGTGTACTCGTCACTATTGGGAAACCTAGAATTTCGATACGCCAAGTAGTGATAGAAGATTGAACTACTGAGAGTAGGTCGACATTGTTGGGTGGATCTTCAGGAACTAGTGTCCGATTCCAAGGAGTGGGGCCGATGCCCGTGGAATGCCGTGGAATGCTGTAGCACTCTGCTCAGAGGATGCGTTTAAATTTTGGACTCGGGAATTAGAATGATTAACGGCCGATTTCTTCATCTTCAGTAATCTTCCAGTGGAAAACGGTATTCCCATCTATGACACGATGGTTCGCGACGCGGATCACAGCGCCACGTTGACGTGACCGTTCTGTTAGTGAGCAACTCGTTTGAATTTCTGATTTTCATTGTAATCAAATTTCTTCGACTTTCACACTGATAATAATGCTGATGTGAATATAATATTACGAACAATATTCATAAACTAAGTACAAATAAATAGCGCTACGGAATTCCTTTCCCACATAGTACAAAGACGTCTTAAAGACTTCCACATCCACGAATATCCAGAAGATGGTTTAATGATGTCCATTGTTACTTGCTACAAACTAGTGCATACATATCGCAGTGTATGTACATACCTTTGTTTAAATATGACCAAGGAGAGCGACAATGGGACAGGGGCGTCCGTAGACTTTTTTCTAGTAGAGGAGAGGGGGGGGGGGCAACTTTGCACTGATGGAAAAAAAATATACCCCTCTTGCTTTTTTAACCCATTTTATAGTACCAGTTTAATTAATAATGTAAAACCAAAATTTAAAAATATTCCCTTGTTTAGTATAAGATTTAATAAAGATCAGTTTTGAAAAATAAGCGATTTTTTCTCAAAAGCCAGGGGGACAACTGCCCCTTTTGCCCCCCCCCCCCCTGCGGACGCCTTGCAATGGGGTTAATTTGAGGTAGCGTTTCGCTTACGCCCAAATCGCCTGCAACGCCCGTGGTTTTCATTACACATCACGACCGCGCAGACGATTTGGGAATAAGTGGATTGCATCATTTTAGGATCGATCTTTTCTTTTCAACTAAGTGATCTCATTACCAATCCTTCATAAAAGATTCATTCTTAAGATCAATCCGATTCTTGTCCAGGATCACCATTGATCGCCATCATTATTTACAATATACTAGTTGCTACGCGGAATGTCAATATCGCCAAATAGAGTGCGGGTGCACTCCACGGCGCCGGTGGGGAGAGAGATGTTTTAAATTTTCTTTAGAGCTTCCTACTGCCCCCCCCCCCCCCCCCCCCAAGTCCGATAGTAATTAGTAGGTAAGAATTCCACACTACACAGAAAAGGGTCAGCACGTTAATTCAACGAATAATTATTATTAATTA
Source organism: Andrena flavipes (assembly GCA_963971345.1). Classification (NCBI taxonomy): domain Eukaryota; kingdom Metazoa; phylum Arthropoda; class Insecta; order Hymenoptera; family Andrenidae; genus Andrena; species Andrena flavipes. The sequence goes on along the minus strand of OZ020480.1, from coordinate 25,676,529 downwards.
TAGAATTTAGGAAATTCGATTAATAAGTCGAGATAATTCGACAATGAACGTAGATTCCCTTTATTCCAAATGTTACATAGCTTTCAGTTTAAAAATCATGCATCACAGAATCAATTTTTTGTACCATATAGGATGATATTTAAAAAATATAGAAAATGAGTTCATAAATGCAAAATTTACTGCTTTTCATTTCGTTTACTTTCTATACATATTAAGGAAACAGTACTTACTACTTTTATGAAACAGTAAAAATTCTTTCACAATATATATTATTTACAATATTTAAGATTCTAATAAGACAATTAATAATTAAGTCTAGATTTAATATCCCTTCTAGAACTGATAAAGAGACAGGTCAATACTCAATATAATAGTGTAGGGAGTACCATTCATAAAGAATTATAAAGAAGTTAACAGACATAATATTTCGTAGTAAATAAGAATATTAAGTTTACACATTGAATGTATAAAGTTAGAAATTTACTAACTTTTTTTTAATGGCTAAATTACCAGAACGTTTTTGAAGCATGTACAAATTCATCTATATTACAATAATAATAATTACAGATATATCTACATATGGGCATTATTTAGATATATTTCTACTAGATATATTACAATATTCAAGGTAAAAGACCGGTGTAATAAATAACAATTTCATGTTATAAGTGACATGCTTAATCTTCGTCTGTACTTTTCTGATATACTGCGCCAAATTTACTCATATACTTACGTACAAAATCTTTAGCTTTATGTTTGACATTTTCGTTACACTGTAACTCGTCGACACTTTTACAATGCTTTAATTCTTTCGCGAGTACAAAATGTGTAAGCTAAAACAGAAAAGATTTTTGACAAATGAAATTTCACGCCTGCGTAAAAACAAATTCTCGCCGCTTTTTATATTTCTTCATAAACATACCTTTCTAGCGAGATGTTTAAAATCTTCTGTGTTAGTTATTCTACCTTGTTTACAATCATTTTTTCTATATGGATTCAAAAAATGGACCATAACATTTGCCATATTTATCCTAAAAGTATCTTTAATTTTTCTTTCCGACATTGTAGACAAATCCGTTGAAGGTGATTGCAATTTATTCAAACTGTGCCGCGAATGTGATTTAGATTTGTTACTACGTCTGTGTCTTCGTATTTTTTCAACATGCTCTTTAAATTTCGCTCTCTCCTTTTGACGGCGTATCTTCTCCTTTATTCCTTTGTGCGTTTTATGGTCAATACGATCTTCTTCTCGACGCGGCTGCAAAATATATAAATACACATGCAATAATAGGCATAATCATTCATTATGGCTGAAAGAAGAAAAAAAAAGAATGTGAAAACGCAACATACGCTGATAATTCTTTCTTGAACTAGTCCCTCTCTTCTTTTTTTCCCTTCTGGAAATAGTCCTGAATTTCCAGTTGGATTATGAATACCACTTTTCTTAGATGCAACATGCTTGGAACCATCTAATGATTTTTCTACCAAAGTATCGATCTCTTCATTTTTCGGATCCTCGTTGTTATCCTCCTCGATATCTTCGTCGTCTTCGTTCGATGAACTAGATTCCTCGCTGGATTCGGAAGTGGATGATGAATCTGGTTGAACTCCAATATGATCTGGCGGGGGTGGTAACCATTGCGACACTCGCTCTTTCACGTGATAGTAATATGTTCTGCCCCTAGCGTCCGTTGCACTCTTCCATTTAGGCGGCAAATCTATAGGTTGAGCTTCTGCTTGCGATTGTTTAAATGGCTTTGCAGGAAACTGCTGCTCCGGTTGTTTTTCAATATGATCATAAAGAGATTGAGCTTGAATTGTAATGGGAGGAGTTCCACCATGGACCAAATTATTCGACACTGACAATTGACCATCAGAATATTGTTGGTGGCAATGAGGTAGCAATGAATAAGCTGTTGTCGTTTGATTGAAGGCAGGTGTTTGACTTAACGTGTACACTACAGGGGGTACACCTGAAGGTATGCTACTTGACATACCAGGTGATATTTCAGAAGAGATTGATGGCGGTAGAACATGCGAACTTTGTGGTGCTATGCCAGCTTGAGAGTGACCAGATACCGACTGAGGACCGCCTACATATACCGCGGCGCATTGTTGACTTATTTCTCCATCTATAATAGTATATACGTGAACTAAAGAATACAACACGCAGTGGCGGATTTAACGGTTGGCCAATGAGCAGTTGCCGCCTGGTTTCCTGTCCGGAAGGCCCCATTTTCCTCCAAAAATTATGATTTTATCCAAACATTACTTGTTCTTATTTCCCATAATTTTCATACGACACGCGTGTAAATTTATTTGTAATTCTGTTACGTACACAGGATGTTGCAAAACGTTTGCCACTTGGGCCTTTCTCCTTAAATCCGCCACTGATAATACGATTTATATTAAATGAACAATACAAACGCAAGAAATTACTACCTTGTGTGGGATAATGTTGCCATTGTCCAAGTGATGGATTATAAAATACGGGATACCCTGTTTGTGGGTCTACCATAGCAGTCGTGTGAGGATCTATACCTAATGCTAAACATCTGGTTTCGTGATCTTGCCATGATTCTTGCTGCTGACGACGCTGTCGCTCTTCTTCCTCTTTAGCAACTTTCAAGGCAAACAATTGTCTACGTTCGTACTTTGTCATTCGTGGAATTGGGACTAAGCTGCTTCTTTCTTCTATTCTTTTATCTTTTGTACGAGTGTACTCAGATTCTGGAGATTCTCGGCCTCGCCTTCTATCACCGCGTTTTTCCACTTCGTTTCTTCCATATCGATCAGATCTATGTCTGTAAAATAATATCACGGTATTTTAGTCATAAATTATATGATATCCATTTGCTCATTTATTTGTATTTATACCTATCGTACGACGTCCCCCTTTTTTCCACCTTCTCCAATTCTTCTTTGTATCCGCGGTCTATAAAAGCAGACGTATGAAATCAGTGGAAATTGCAAAATTGTTACATCATATTAACAAAGAATTCAATGCCATTACCTGCTTCTCTCTCGTGCTCTTTCATTTGCTCGATTCTTTCCTTTTTCGGTATTCGAAAAACTTCTTTTAAATTTAACCACTCTACTAAAAGACTCGCAGCTAATTCAGGGATAAGATTTTGATCTGGATTGTCTGATTTCATTTCGTTAATTGCTAGACAACTTTCAATATTGTTCTCGTGTTTGTCCACATCATTTAACTGGTAGTAGCATTTCTTTTCATTACTATCATAATTGACTTGCAATTCTTCACAATTTGATTTTGATTTTCCTTGGTCGTCTTCTGGAGAATCTCCATTTAGAGAGAAATACAGTCGTTTTGACCATTTCTCAACTACATTATAAATTTTACTGTCCATTAACATGGTTTTATTGGGAATCGGAAGTGTATTTAAAGTCTTAAGAACTTCCAGCCGAAATTGTTGTGCTTCGTCGGAATCATTTGTAGAAATATCCATTACATAGCTCCAAATTAAACGTAAACCATGATAATCCAAAAATAATCTCCGACATGGCTGCTCCCCGCTTTGTATAAGGCGTAATAGACGTGTCCTATGTTCCAACTCTCTGCTGCGTACCATTAATCGACTCAACGTCAATGTGTGAGACCTATTTTTCAAACCACCTGAGCACAATTTATCTATTTCTTCTTCCAACTGAAAAAATACATAAACAAGGGCAGTGAGTAGAGTTTAGAGGGAGAGAGAGAGAGTATCGAACTTTGAAATTAGTACATTATCTAAAACCTACATCTTCATCTTCCATATAGTCAGTCTGTTTCTTTTCACCCTTCTTCTTTCTCATATCTTTCTCGCGTTTCTCTTTCTTCTCGGTTTTTTCTTTTTCTTCTTCGGGTGTATCGCCGATCCAACCACGACAATTGGGAGCTTCGCAAAAACATTTCTGCGCCTCTTTACTGAATTTACAACATTCGTGGTATAAATACAGGAATTCTTACACTTTTATATAAATATATATTGAAATATTTGGTATCATACCCATAACGTTGAAAGTGGTAATCAAATGTAATTTCTTCACCAGCGGCTATGAATTTCTTATTAAAAAAGCCTATACGCAATTCACCATTAACAGTCCACTGTAAACATTACAAAATTTATGACAGTGAAAACGTATACCTTTGAAATGTTATTATTCTTAATTGAACTTACTTTTTGTGTTTCCGAATTTGGATCGCAACTATGATTTATAAATCGCGAAACATTTCCTTTCATAGTGGCATCGATAATTTGATCAGACTTTAATGCCATAAAGTAATAATGTCTATTCTTGTCTTTTGAATATTCTTTTGCTCTACGTCGAAAATCTTTCGGGTCCACTACTTCGCCTACATATTCCATTATAAATTCTCCCCTAATAAACATTGAATTTATCAACAGATTATTACGAATCGTTTTATTACACTTATTTCGATTACATGCGAAAGTACTTACGCTAATAGATCAATAATGGCGCGTAAGCCGAAACCTTTCTTTTCTGTTCTAAATACTTCACACTTTGCATATTCACAATTTTGAAATCTTTTGTTTGTACAACGATCACCTACTACACATCGAGGTCCACTAAAATTTGTATAATAGCCATAATATTAGCCATACTGTTCATTTTTTATGTATGTAATCTAAATGTACTTATATAGCATAAGATGTGTACCATTCGATCATAAGAAGTCTATTGAGGCAATCTTCTCCGCAACCTAGTTCTCCTCTTTCAATTTCTTCTTCTGTTAAAAAACAATCGCATACCATTCGTTTAGTCTCCTTATTTGTGTACCTGGAGAAAAAGTATTATTACTGCACATATTAAACTTTTACAAGCATAGTTTATTTGTTTATATTACTTACCTCTCTGTGAGATATAAATTTTCACGCAAATATTCAAACTGGCTTAATCTCTCCTCCATTTCTCTGTCCTCTGTCTCGGAAACCATAGGTAATGCAATTTTCCCACCAACTGATTTTGGAATTTGTACAACAACGCCACTGTTAGGTGCCGCTGATTGTTCCGTTAATTGATCCACTTCTATGTTAGATTGAATATTTGCAGTTGATAATATAGATCCAGATCCAGAATCCGAAGAGCCAACGTCTGTTAGAGTTCCAGATACAGACTTAAACATTAAAGATGATCCTGATTCAGACACGTTTGTAGTTACAATCCCAAATGTAGATCCAATTGTTGACGCGCAACCAAATGCAGTATTTGATCCACCCATTTCGAGCTCGCTAGATCTCCGCCAACGAGATTTCACTTTAACAGGTTTAGAAGAGTCCGAATCATAGCCTGTAGTATTGCAAGTAGTTGCTTGTGGCATAAATGGGTCAAATGTATTTGTTGTCTTGTTAATATTATTCTCTTTGTTTGATTGTGGCTCAAGTGGATTATCTATTTTCACTTCTTGAGAAATAGGAACAGAATTATTAGATACTTTGTCTCGTTCTTGATGAATGCTAGATTTCGAAGCATCTATATTAGGTTTTGTAACTAAACCACGCCCTCGGGACCTATGAAATAATATTAAAACAATTTCATTGTGTATGTGAAAAGTATGTTTAACTTATTTTAATTAAACGTGTTAAGCTAAATTAATAAAAAAAAAAAAAAAGTTTCGATATATTTTTTGTGGTTCATTTCTTAATATCAGAATACACACCTTTGCTTCATTAAACCTATCGATCTAATTCTACTGCTTCTTCTAACGCCAGAACTATTTGATCCACTTTCTGAACCTGTTGTATCGGTACTACCACTTCGGCTTCTAAATTCGATCTTTTTATCAATATCGTTTGAATTATTATTACACTTCGCATCAAGTTCTGTTATCTTACAGTTACTCATAGATAATAACGTGTCGTTACTGTTCTCACTGCTACTAGATAATTTTGTATCTTCACCATCAATTTTATTGTCCGTTTCACTATCGCCGTACAACAGTTCATTGACCTGTGGTAAATGTATAGCTTTCCGCTGATTCCCGACCTTCTTATCTTGTAAAACTTTTGATTTTAATGAATGCTGATGTATGCACTCCATTTTATCATCACAGGAAACGGATTTGTTTTCTTCCGTTGTAATTTTATCTGTACTATCAAGTTGAGAAGCCGAATTATTTGGTTGATGTAATTGTTCTATTTTATCTAATATCGATGAACTGCTTTCGTCATCGATACTCATTGGCATCACTTTTTCTATATTACTAACAATTTGTAACGGAGACATTATGTCCTCCGCATTAGATAAATCATTAACTAACTTTTGTATCTCTTTCGACGATTCGCTAATTTGCATATCTGCTAATTTGTTGTCTATTCTGCAAAATCCATCGTCTTTAGACAAAATTTCTTGCGACTGTTTCGCGAACAAGTCTGCTGCATGATTAGATGTGTCTTTACCGTAAGTGTACAATTTTACCAAATCGGATGATTTATCATTTTTATCGTCAGAACTCATTGGCACATCTATGCACAAAGCTGGTATGAAGTTCTCCGCTTCTGTTCTATGTAAATCACAAATATCCTTCTCTACAGAGTAGTATTCGCTGTTAGATGTACTTCTCGTGTCGCAAGCCATTACCACGGATTCTAGACAATCTTCGTTCTGTATCACAGTCAATTCAACAAAATTTTTTCTCTCTAACGACGGGTTACTTATTACTAGTACCTCATTTACCATCGCGTCGCTTTCTTGTCTAAAACTATAAGTGTTTTTTTGAATGTCTTCTTTAACTTCCATTTCTTCACAAATTATGGTTTCTTCTACCACATCTTCCGGCCATATTTCAATGTCAGCGGAGTCAGGTTCAGTTATATCTTCTTTACCGGGAGTACCAACAACTACTTGTTGAACGTCTTCGGGACTAAGTTTATCAGATCGATCGATCGCAACATCTATTCCATCTTGACTATCGCTTTCGCTGGCATCTCTTTTATATTGCGACGATGAATATGAACTTTCTTCGTTAATTATATGTACATTGCTATTCGATACATTCTTATGCTTGTTAAATTTCCTTAAAGAATTTTGATTCTTTTTCGGAAGTACTTGATTCTGGTATTCTGCAGTACTTTTAGTGTCTTCTGAATCATTGACATAAGATACTTGTGAAATATCTCCGTTAACCTTCTTCTCTTCTAATTGTTTTTTGGCTATTTGTCTACTAGATTTTCGGACAGGTACATACTTAAGGGATGACTTCACAGAAGCTTTCATTTCAGTTTTACGTCTGCGTGCCATTTTGATTCCATATAATCATCTAATCTGAAATATTTATGAAAAATAACAACTCTTTAAATAATAACATTTTAACGAATCCAATCATTTTCAATCGAAACTGTACTATTACAGCGCAGCGCAATATTTAAATATTACAGGATTCGGGATATTCCTACGATCAAAATTTAATCGTAATGCGACTGAAAGTACCTAAAATGTTACGTTATCAATGTCAACGGCATTCAATTATGCAATGCGTGAAAGAAAATTGTTTTACATAAATAAAAGAGTTGGCGTTCAAGGCAAATATGTTGGTGTAAGAAACTATTGCTATTTGCTTTACTATTGTTTCTTATTCTGAAAAGAAAAACCAATTTAATAACGAAGACTATACGTCCGTATTAACTTGGAAGATCTAAACCTCGGTGCATTATACTCCAAAATTCACAGCTTTCACGTAGACCATAAAAAGGCTAATTCATAACCAATGCTAGTTTACTGTTTTAGTGAATTTTATATTGCAATGTTCGACGCTACATAGATTTGTACAATTGTCAAAACAGTCTGTGAAATACAGTATCTTCGCGAGTCTATTCCTAAATTTTACTCCGATAAATTAAACAAGATTATACAATGCGAGGGACGGAGGCGGCGACTCTTACCATATGACTTTACAGTTGAGTTCTGTAAATTCGTGGCAATCATTGTTTGATATCTCGTGTGTATTTCCGAATAAACATTGTTTTCATTTTTTAGATTTCCTGAAGAAACACAAATGCAAACTGCTTATTATACATCGTCGCGAATATCGATTAAGTTGATCGAAAGTACATGATTTTGTACGTTACTACAAAGTTTTGGCGGTGGAATAAATGTACAATTCTGCATTACACATTGATAGGAGTTTTCATCACTATAGGTATCCTTTCCAATCTTGATTGTTTCACTTTGCATACATCACCTTCGACACAAATAGAACGAGAATCCTATTATAATTAACACTTATAAAGTGAAGTTAGAATTTGTTTGGACAAATATTAATCACCTGAATGAACTTAACATGGAGAAGTGTAAAGGATGCGTGGTACTTAATTGATAAACTGTATGCTCAAACGTATACATACACTCGGCTCAAAAATATCGTGCCGTGCCACAACCATAAACTACATGGAGGAGAAGGTACCCCCTCCTACGTGGGTCTCTAACTTCACGCGATTGGCGATGCGCGAGCTACGTGCGCATAAAATTATTATGCCGACCACCGCTCGATGGCGTGGGTCGAAGATACGTTGCTCTATCGATAATTGATGATTAAGGGAGGAGGCTGGTGTAGCGGGATAAAGAAAACGATTTTCTTTTGTTGCATAAATCAATAGTTAAACGTCACGGTAATATGCTTCCAAAGCTGCAAAACGAAATTCGCAAAATTAAAGCGGATATAACCGGTTTTGCTACGGAGTAGCAGCTTACCAGAAAACTTTAATTGTGTTTTACTCGAAACGACAGTTTTACAATTGGCGGGTAGTGTAACGGCAAAAATATTCAAACAATCGATTTGGTTTGTGCATGGATATTTGTGAACATTTTCTACATTTTTCTTAGCTATTGGTATAATGATATTGTTTAAATAAATAACTTTTTTACACATTTAAGGCAAAATTCCGTTGGAAAAAGTGACTTGTTTTTTCAAGAGGCTGCCATTGGTTCAATTTTGTATTTAAACAAAAATTGTTGAATTTTTGGTTTCAGATGAATACAGTATATCATGCTTCGGACTACCTTTGTAGGGAGGGGGGACGCATGCGCGCGATGACGCAATAACGTCAAACCAATCAACGCCAAGATAGAATACGAAATGGCGACACCGTGAAGTCAAGCCAAGCTAGCCAAGCCAATCGCGTCGCTTGGCTTGACTTGACGGTAGCGCTGTTTCGTTTACCATCTTGGCGTTGATTGGTGTGACGTTATCGCGCATCATCGCACATGCATTACGGAGCGTAATTCTTAGCGTCAAGCCTTTTCCCATGGACACTGCCCAGTATGATTCGAAAGCATGGCGTCACTTCGTACTCGGTTGGCTTGGCGCTGGCGTCGGTTCGTTTCCCAGTTTACCATCATGGCGTCATCACGCACACATATATGTACTGCCACTCTGTAGATATCCCCCTCCACTACTAATAGTTTGCAGTAACCCATTTCCCGGACACTCTGGGTCTATCCTATACTTCGTCGATAGCTTAAGTACATATATGAAATGTAAGATACAGGGTGAATAAAAACATAATATATTTAATTTCCAGAAAATATAACAAATTTACTGTATAATTATCGTTTACTTGACTTGTTGATTTTGCTTTCACAAATATAGGTAATGACATTGGAATTGTACACAGTACTGTATAATACTTTTGCAACATGTATCGATACCGATTTCAGCGTGTACGGGACTCTTACATAAACATCTGTGGATGAATGAATAATTTTGTGTTCGACTTTCCCAATTCGTTATGATATCTCATTCAATTTTTCTCTGTTATATAACAAATTATGAATTTCTGTGAGTGTTACTTTATTCTATGTTCACTCTACGAATGCGGTAGGTGAACGAGCACTTATGCGACCGATTGCAAAACATTGGACCAGAAATACTACGAACAGAACGGAAGCCGCCGTATGTAAGTATGTACTTATAACACGTGTTCCCGTTTTCTCGGGGCATTTCATCATGAAACAAAAGAGAATACATTAGTTTTCGCGGGAAACGTTCACATTGGTCGCGCATCGAAGCGCGTGGCAGCAGCCAGCGTCATTGTATGTACATTTACCATGGTAACGGGATACAGTAGCGAAAGTAACCTAAGCTTCGGAGCTTAGCTTGGATATGCCTGGTATAGAGCATTGCCTTGCCATAGGCTCTCGTCTAAACCATCTTTACGAAATCTTGTAGAAGAGTTCCTAAAACGAACATGCTAAGTGGGTAACTTGCCGCCATGCATATGGGTTAGAGTGGTTAGAATCCAATGAGCTTAGTGTGTGTACGAATACACCATGCATATATGTATGCGCCCACTACCTAATATACATCAGTACAATGGCGCCACAACAGTTCGCGCCAATGATTGGAACGCTGGAAGAAACGTATCGGGGAAGTGGGGGAAGAACTTGTGAACTTATATAAAACAATTACTTATAACATGGTATGACTTCGCGATTTGTCGTGCACAGTGGTAGTTCGATTTGTTAGGTTACGTGTATGTTTATAATTGATCGAAATTACGGTGCTTTTACAACATTGTCATACCTAACACAAGACTGTACGAAGGAAATCTATGTAAAATTATGCGAAAACCAATTTTTCTATTTCCTACTCGATGATCATTTTTATATTAAGTTAATTGCGTTACTATTCGTATCGAGTTCAGAATTTTAGTAACCAAAGTGTTGCTGCTTATAAATCGCACAGTAAATTACTTTATTAAAAAAAATAGCCTATCTTTTACAGACTCTGCCCCGATCCTTCCACATGAAGTAGTAAACCACATTGAATACAATTTTTCTTCTGCGAAAAAAATAGAAATATCAAGCATGTCTGCATCGTCGACTACAAACCAAGCTACTCAGTGCCAAAACATACCTTTGAAGAAAATCACAATCAGTGATCCCAGTCAGTTACCCGTTGAATATTCGTCTACTCCTGGTGGAACGCTTTTTTCAACAACACCCGGAGGTCAGTGATTTTTTTTACTAATTCTTCTGTTAATACAATCAATATGAAATTTTAGCGACCATAGGCAACGATTGATTATTCATATACATTTTCCTATTGATATATTAATTACCTAAATAATTAATTACACATAGTAGTAGGTTTATTAAGAGTTTATATTATTTGAATCATATTTTATAATTATTACTTATTAAGGATTTGTATTAATTCAAAGAGATATAATTCCCAAGGTGTTTTAATTAACATATTAACTCAAAGATTAAACATGAATATCATGAGTATGGTAGATGCGTATTGTGTATATAATTTATGTTACCGAAAACAATATTCTATATTGTGAAGTACACCTTTTTTTACTACAAACACGTTTTCTATGCAAGAAAGCATTTATATATACCGCATTAACAGCTTTCAATAGTATTTCTCTTGATATAATTGATTATTTAATTTCTAAGGAATTTCTAAGGATAAAACAGTTCAGTTATTACTTTTCTGTGCAGTTCATATTACTTTACCTTTACATTTAATTTTAGAATCATAACAAGTCAACTATAGATTACACGAATCAAGGTTTAACTACTAGAGAATTTACACAATTTATGTTAATTTTAATTTAATAAAACTTTGTCTGTGAACAAGGTTAAAAATATTGTTTAATTTTCTAAGTAATTAGTAATCTGCATAAAAATTAGTTTATAAATAGTTCGATGATAAATAAATCGGATGATAGTTTCAATACATAAGAAATTGCATTGCGACAAAAGATATCTAACATTTTCTATTATAATGAGGTAGAGTATCTCTTGTAGTAATATTATTTTGAAATGGTTTTGGATTCATGGGGTGTGTGCACAACTGGTTGATAGCTCGCGATAAATCATCTGGTTAGTCATTGTATTTATCGAACATATTTGTGTTTTATGACTATTAATGTATACTCTTCAGTGTTTTTGTACTACTATATTTATACCGAGTGTCTCAGCTAACATCTGCACCATATTCGTTTCCATTGCTTTTAACAATATAAGAAAGTTGTTAAGGAAGAAGTTGTAAGGTTTAAGAAGGCTTATATTATGGTTGACAACAAATTTAAGTAGAATTCTTATATTCGGCGATTTCATGATCACCATTTTCTTTTTATTATCAAATAAAACCATATATCTTTTATTACAGTACATTGTAACAGACTTCGTTGCAAATTCAACGATATGTGACATATGACCTTGAAATGGGAATTTCATCTTAAGGTTATTTTCCCATTTTAATTGCCGTTCTTGGTAAACAGCGATTTATGTTTACTAACTATCAAGAGGTTACTGTTGACGATGTCAATGTGAAGCAATAGTCTTCAGAGAGTCTTTGAAGTATATAGTAATAGTAGTATTTATTGCACCACCCGCGCGTTCTTCTATGTTTTTCGAATGTGTAGTATACATGTACAGTCTTACGGTCTTTGAAGTAAATGTATGTATCGCGAAGAAATGGTAGTGTATTCTCAGGCAAAGAATATCGAGATGGTTTTAATTTAGGTTGAGACAGAAAGGAATTCTGTATAAGCTTGAAGGCTTTACTACAAAAATGTGTCAATATTGGCGGTTGTCATTTTATTAAAAAGCTATGGTAACGTAGAAATCGTAAAGGATTTAACGAATTTATTAAATGTCCTCAAGGAAACATGGAAGACGATTTAACACAGAATTTCTGTTTCAAGATCATCTTACGGTTATATATTATACATCGTTGAATTCGAGGTCTGTCACTATTATAATAAAAAATATATTATTTCGTTTTAAAAAATTGCAGTCATATAAAAATCTCCGAAAATATGACCGTCATCTGCATTTTTTGTCAGCCATAATATATGTAGGCTCCGTTAAATCTCGCAACGTCTCTCTGTACAACGTTCTTGTTTCCTTAAAAACAATGGAAACATTTAGGGTGTCCATGCTAGCTGGGACACTTGGTATAAACTGCAATAAGAATAAAATTAAATTAGATCAAAAACAATAACTCGAAATACAAATGATAAAAATAAACAAAAGGATAGAGAGAGGAGTGAAGCTAATATAAAATCGTTTAAAAACTACAAAAAGTATTGGTTCTGTATGCATAAATAGGCCTTATACATAAAATATTGTTATTTTTCAAATAACTTTTATTTTATAAAACAATGTTATTATTTAGTAAAATTTATTTTTCACATTACTTTCTTATTTAGTTTAGCCGATTGTGATATTTCACTTATTTGTATTAATCATATTAATGTATAATGATCACTGTTACTCTAAAATTTGGTTTCATGCTTGCAGTTAGTTCATTTGTAGGTTTTCGCGTTAACAAGAAAATATTTGTATATTTTTTTAACTGAATACAAGTATTATTTTTATTGAATAAAAAGTATTGATAACACAAGAATTAAAAGTACATATTATATGAGTAGGAAATCAGTTTTTATGTTTTATCTGAATAATTTATTTAATATTATTTTAAAATACAAATGTATAGTAACGTTTTACGAATATATCATTGTTGTTGTCAATAAATTCAGGATTAAATAAACAATTTGATAGGAAGAATATTAAAAAAACTCGTAACCTTGCAAATATAAATCAGCTATCAACACAATATCTGAAAATTGTACAGGTACACGTATCGTCTATGAGCGGGATTTTTTGATGAATTTACGAAATTCGCCTATATCGCGAACACCACCACGAAATATGCCACGTATACCAGTGGAGATATTGAAAAATCAAACTGCAATTGTAACAGAGCCAACGAAACCTCAAATTAACAAAGGTCAGTAGTTGTTTCGTTTACTTTGCACATAGTGTAACTTATTTCCTCTCATCCTCCCCTCCCTCTCTCTTTCTTTTCTCCTCTCGCTCCCCTGGCGAAACTGTTAGGTAAAACAAAGAGTAAAATAATATATTTAATATCAATATCTTTTATATCAATACTTTATAGATACTCCAGTAATTGAAGAATCTGTAGAACAATTTGAGATGGACATGTAAATAAATCTGTGATTACCATTTGCTCGCCTTCAATCAGCCATTTATATGAATGACGATGACCAATCCAACAGAAAAAAACGTATTTGTAATGTATTTTTTTGTATAACAATCTCGTGGAAGACCTTATAAAAATAAATGTTTGTACAACTTTGTTAAATGATATCAAATCTAATAAATACAATTCCACAAAAGTAGGTATCATTATTAATAAACGACGTTTCTACATTGCAATTTCGTTTCTTCGCTGATATTTTCTGTTTGTGTATATTTAATATAAATAGTGCAAATAAAGATATTGTTTTAACTTCTATTCTGCAGTTCTATATTGGGCACTAATTTATATATATACAGGGTGTCCCAAAATACTCTTCGGTGCAAGTCAGAGGCAGCTTCAGATTTGACACATTCGCTAAAAATAGAAATAAAAACTTATCAACTCAATAACTACTACTTATTGTGTAAAAATATATATTTTTCAATTAGTGTCCAAAATATCAACCACGGGGGGGGGCCTCGAAGGTTTGATAGCCCCAGACCCCGAAAATCTTAATTCTATTATAAATTTAAAAAATGTAAACATTAATTACTTAATATACAACGATACAATATTATTTAAGAATATAATTATTATCAATATTTTTACATAATCATATGTAACATTTTTATACTAATAAATATTCGTAACAAACAACTTCATTCTGTCTTTCTTACATTCATTTCCCTTTTACCACGCTTGCGCATACTTTCAGCCACATGTGACATTTGCTCGTTTCTTACATTTATATTTGAAGTATGGTTTCTGATTGAGAAGGCAAAAATTTACCTTGTACATGTATGTATATTAATTTAACTATGATATTTTGGTCAATCTTTCAAGGATAATTTTTGCAACGTTAACTTTAATCCCATTCTCGTCATAATCGTCGTAATAAATTAATTCACAAAGATCTGAACACTCTGGGTCATTAGACAATAATTCTTTCAATGTTTCGTGAAACTTTTTTACGATATGTATGTGATACTTTTTATAAACATCTGTTTCACGATGCGAGTGTTTCTGAACTTCAAAGAAAGTTAACAAAGGTGTAGCACCTTCTGCTACTACATACAATGGTGCACAGTTCGAGTGTTTACCATTTGGATAAATTTTATATATATTATTATGATACGATCGCCTTTTAGTTCCTGCTCTATCACGAATATCTTCCTCCAAGTCAATTGCGCTTTCCATCCATTGATACGAAGTGTCTTTAAGATCTGGCGGGATGTACGATGACGAGGGTATTAAAATTAACAGCTTATGCACAGCTATTGTTATATTATGGTTGTCCTCGGTATTTTCTATTTTTTCGCGTAGACCCTTAGTAAGGGTACCAGGCGAAGGAAGTACAATTTTTAAGTATCCATAATAATAATTATATGCCATGCCAGTCCCATAATCCAAACCCTGCATCCAATCAATGATACAGCTCTTTTTTTCACTCCATTTAAAGAAGTTGATGATTTTCGAAAACATCCACGAAAACAAGATCCAATGTGTAGATGTTAACACATGAAATTTTTGCAAGCTATTATAAAACTGTGTAGAATCCAATACATTTAAAATTATGAAAATAATTACGTGAATGATAAATGCTAATGTAGGTACGGTAACTTCAAAGCTAGTTTCGGGTCCAGCTTCATAGTTCGCATTATTGTTTACATTAGAAGAATTATTTGTAGATTTTATTTGTATTATGTACTGGCAGAATTGTATTAACATATCTCCAGTCATAAATATTATATTGTAAAACAATATAATAACAAACAAATCTTTCATAGTAATTGAACTGTCATTTGTTACTTGCAAATGTATCAATGTTGCAAGGCTCACAATAATAAAAATTGTGGAAAGTAACTTTGTTTTATGACTTGTATCGTAGGTATTCATTTTTTTCTACAACACGGACAGTTACTAACAAAACTTATTTAACATTTCAATTAATGAACTAAATAATTATACGTGAGTTACATCGAAACTATATGTGGTAGAGCTCTTACTTTTGACCCGTCGGGTACCCGGGTACCCGGAAATTACCCGGAATAACTTCAAGCAATTGAATGTAGTATTGTCAGTGATTGTCTGTAGTATAGTCTGATGTTAGCCAAATATGATCGAACAATACCACAGCCAACTCTACTACTAGCCGTGCTGAAAGCAAAACAGCAACACCGCGGGAGTCCGGTTTCGACATAGGATATATATATCTATCTATATATATATATATATATATATGTATTCTCGGACGTCAACTGCACTCAAACCGTCAAATGTCGGTATTCATAGTCGCTATTTATTCTTAAGCCATGCTTAAGCATGTGGCATCCTCTACTAACCTAGTAGCTAGTAATAAGTAGCGACTAGTGATCCTCCAGGGAGTGATCGGTATAACCGCAATGATTTCAGGCAAAGCCGGAAATAACATAACCTAAAGATTCATTAAATCGTCTGCTTTCCAAGCTGATTGTTTATCTATCTCTTTTTATCCGTATTTCTGCCACTTTCTTTTTTACAGTTTCTTTCTCTGTCTACTTCCGCTTTTGACTGAAATGGCGGCAACCAATCAGCGACGATACACGTTGTTCCGAACACTTTCTAGAGGATCACTAGTACCCAGATAACACAACGTCTGGTAAAGTCTTAAAGACGTCCAAAAGACGTTTTAAAGATGTTTTAAAGACGTCTTGTTACAAATCAAGACGTTCAAACCTAAAATAGACATAAACTAGACGTCTCTAAGACGAGGTGTGCTATCTGGGTAGCGACCAGTAGCGACTATGAATACCGGTCAAAGTATTCGAAGCTGTCAAAGAGCCGTCTTCTCCCGGTCCTTCCTTCGTTTAATTACTAGGTACATATGCACCTTCATTTTACTTATTTTGTACTCGACATCCGGATCACCAGTTTGTTGGAACACAGACCAGGTATAGAATGGACTCATCATGCAATGTAATTTTGTGTCACACGCTCGGGGGGCTTGCGAGCCCCCTTACCATTTCCATGTCACACCCAACGTTATCGATTCAGTCTAAAATAAGATTGCAACGCTACGCGTGGTAGGAATTAGAATTCAACACGGGTAAAACCACAGACCAGGTATAGTCTATATGCAACGTTACCGGTAATGTCTCGAAACAGATTGTAACGCTACACGTGGTATGAAGTAGAATTCAACATGGTTAAAACTAGGTCATTCAAAAGGCGCGATTTACAAATGTTTCTATTACAGTAACAATTTAAAAGATCATCTTTTGAATGTATTCCGTTCCACGGAAGATAAAGAAGGATCACAGCAAAACGAAAACACGTCCAGTCTTTAACCTTGCTTCTCTATTCCGATTTATTTAACGCAAAGCAAATGCTGACGGATTTTCAAACCCATTTTTTCGGAAACAAAGACTTAAATGAAAAAATGTTATTCTTTTTTTCGACTTAATTTCACATATTGAATCACCACCCGACTGGGTGTACCACGATTTTCGAAGTTAACAAAAAATACACAGTAGAATTTGTTTAATAGTATCTACCCATGTATACCATCTAATGTCACTTGGAATAGTCCAAATTCATTAATTACACCAAATATTCTTTCAATTGCAATAATTCTACCAACAACATTCTTCGTCTTGCTATATCCACAGAGCTCGTCAACATTAAATATTTCCTAACAAAGCAATACCAGTATAAACTAAACTAAAGATTCCTCAAACCGATATGTAAGCACATAAAAGCAAACGCGCTTTTAGCGATAGCTTGGGGAGGGAAAAGAGCGCCCGAAGTTCGTAGAAGATGGTGGAAAACTCAAAGTTGAAAAGTTACATGGTCAATAGTGAAAAAGATCAGTCCGAGAAGATGAAAGAGAGAAGACCGCAAGATCGATTGGTAAAAATTGGACAGCGAGGCGGTGAGGGGAGATCTACACGTAAGAAGGACGACTTATGTAAAGGAGGAAGAGATAGTACGGAGGAGGGATAGGAGCATCGGCAGCCGGGGAACGAAGGTGAGAGAAGAAAGTGTGGTGAGAAGGGGGTGGGCCATCGAGCGGTGGAGGGGTGCAGCGAGCAAGGTTTCGGTGGTGGGGAGAAACGGAGGTCGAGTGGAAAGTCTGACCTGCTCACAGTCTCGTTGATCCAGCCGCAGGTAACGTGTGCTGCGACGTGACAATGACGGTAGTCATAATTGCGGAACGGTGCATTATTGTGACTAGCTGATCAAACGAATTAAAGGGAAAGAAAGGGAGCACGGCGGGAAATAGTACAGAAAAACGGGACGAAACTAAGGGGAACCTTATAGAAAGGGCTAGTCTGATTCGGTCTCAGCCTCGAGGAGGGAAATCAAGGGAGAAAAGAATCGTATTTTGGAGGCTATGTGTTGCAACTGTGATTGGCGTTGCCTTTGAGGCGCCGCGCCGGGTGCTTTTTGTTTTGTGTGAATAGTGGTCGCAGTTTTTGCGGGAGTGTTGTGCACGTATGCGTGGGCCTCGCAGGAGCAATAGATAAATGTATTTTAGCCATGCCCGCGGTGCGAAAGTACAGAAGGGATACTAGTGAAGTGAGCTGTTGCCTCAAGTATGTGATCTTTGGATTTAACGTCATGTTTTGGGTGAGTGGTACTGTTGCCATACGTATATTTGAACTCTACAATGATCACACAAACAATTGCCGCCCTTTTGTAATGTTTCGTTCATTGAAATTCATTACATCCGAATCTTTTTCTGTCAACATAAAAAGTAGAACGTTAATTAAAAACTCCTGAATGTATGTTTCATTTTACATATTCCGTTGAGCAGAGATGCAATGGACCAATGTTTTATTACTCTTGTTACTTTAGTCACATAATTTTAGTTCACATAATTTTCTTAAATTATAAAACGTGTTCTGTTATTAAATTATAAAATCTGGGAATTAGTAAGTCGATTTCCATCGCGATTATACGGGCATTGTTTTGGTTACATATTGCAAAGTTTCCAGGTATTGATCATCTGTGCCCAATTAAAATTATACTTTTGTATTTATATTGTGAGTTCGATTATTTTTCCAATTTGTATCTGTAAAATTTGTCACCCCGATGAAAGCATATTTCAGTGAAACACGTATTACACCATGGATACCAATTTCCACGAAACAATTCATAACAACACAAGGACTGTATCATTTTAAGTTTTCTGATATCTGAAATTCTGAAATACAATGGAAAACAAAACTCGAGTTCACAAATTTAATATTAAAATCTCTCTAATATTTGTACATGCAAACAATCATACGTACATGTATATGTATGTGCGTGTATGCATGCACATGAATATTTGTGTATATGAAGCATTAATAAGGTGAAAAAAATACCGTCAGGGTTCCTTCAAATTTAACGCAGAGTAGATTATACAGAATCTACTTACGAAGCGATACATTGTTTACAGTAGGCAATAATTATCTTTAATTCTGTAAGAATGTACAGATGTTTGTTTAATATTTAAATAGAAGCAGCCTATTTAATGGTCAGCTTTACGATTTTACATATTGACGGCGTATTTTTTTTAATACTGCGAATGACCTGCAATGCAGTTAGTGTGTGCTGTGAAGTGTTTCAATTGCGAGAACCACGATGCAGGCCGTACATGTGCGTCACAGCCTGTATATCGTACAGCAACGTATACAAGCTGGACACACATGAACTGTTTCGAATTAAAAAGTAGTAGAATCGCCGAGTTTCCTATTTTGCCAGGTGTCCCGTATCTCGTTTATTTTTTCAACCCCGTTTTTTCTATGTTGCGTTTCGAAATGCGCTGTTCTACCTGAATACGACCACAAGATATTACTCGCGAACTGTAAGAAATGGAAAAAATGTTTTTAGGCAAAAGTTACTTCTTTTAATTAGAACTCTCATTTCGTAACTTTACAGTTTTTACAATTCGCTAGTTATAACACATAATCGGAAAATAGCCGGATTTTCAGGGGTCAATTTCACCCCCATAGGGTGAATTTGCGCAGCAGACAAAATTGCATTGTACTCAGGAGAACATCACCCGCATATTCACAAAGTTTCATATTTTCTTGAATTTCCGGGTTTGGCATCTTCCCTTGTCAAAAGTATAAGGGTTGAAACTTTGTAAGCTGTCATACATGAAAGTGGTCACTCTTACGAAAGAAACTCATAGAACCTTTTCTATAGAGAATATCCTAAGCTACAAATTTCGTAATAACTATTTTTGTCGTAGAAAACTGTTTTTCTTTACATTTGACCCTCTGTAAAATTTTAGCAGACGTCACATCGATGGGGACTTTTGACATATTATTTAAAATGACGAAATAAAGGCCCATACAAAAATGTCGCTTGCTGGGAATTATTCCCCAGACAAAATCTAATTTAACTGTACTAGGATGCCTTATTTTTTATTCTATATGTGTGATTACTGTATAAAATACACTAGACTCTAACGGTTAGAGAAAAGAAAATGTTAGGCGTTAAAAGTTGTCGCAGCAAGAGAGCAGGACCCCATCTAGGAGGTCGCAAGCAGGGCAACTGCGTAGAGCGACAAAATTGGTAGAAAGAAAATATTAAAAAAAAATTAATAAAAATTAGAAACCAATGAAAAGGTGGAACTTTTTGAGAAAACAATAAAACAGTATCTAGGTACAGAGTCCTGCGAGTAAGAGGTCCTATTCCGTCTTTTTTTCAATAGACAGCGTGGCTGTTGTTACGACCGTTTATGGCTTATGGTAGTCACGCGCTCTCTCGCTGTTTCTCAGCCCTCTCTTTCGTTGCGATAGAGAATAAGGGCGAGCTGAATAGAGTGATTCGAAATAAGCACGCGACCGGCCACGAAATTTATCAAGAAAAAATCCACGTAGTATAATTGGACCCGCGTTGTTAAAACCCGCATTGTTCGAGGGTCAACTGTAGATACGAATAATTTACTGAAATGTTTCCGTTCCTGGTAACAGTGTAGCAAAACATTTCAGGTATTTTCTGTTTGCTGTAATTTTGATGTGACTAAAATTTACATAATATATTTCTCTCATTTTGCATTCTTGTTTTTCGTTGAAGAGAATGACTTTTATATCTGGCAGTGATTCGTGACTTGCTCTGACAGAATTATACATTTACATTGAGGTATGAATGCATTTGTATTTTAGGAGAAATACTATATTTGGTAAATATTTATAAGAAGGGATTTAGCTCCGATTTCGATAATTTTTTAATATGTTGTCAAGGACATCACACCGTGTAGTGTTGTGAAGGTTTTAGTTGGGAATTGTCGTTTGTTAGTGCTA
This sequence comes from Andrena flavipes, assembly GCA_963971345.1. Classification (NCBI taxonomy): domain Eukaryota; kingdom Metazoa; phylum Arthropoda; class Insecta; order Hymenoptera; family Andrenidae; genus Andrena; species Andrena flavipes. Next base: position 25,655,232 of record OZ020480.1, on the reverse strand, counting down.
AGTGTGATGACCTTGACAACATATTTACCCTATACTTTAGTGATATAAATAAGGAACAACTTATCTTACAAAATATAAGACAATAGATCGTTTAACAGATGTATTACGATTTTCTGTGTATTTACCTTAATTCAGGCAGATTTGAAGATTTATAACATTATTCAAACGAACTACTTTCATCAACGAACATATTTGACCTCTGTTTTGGATCATTTTGATTTTACTTACCATAATTTTTCTCAACTCATTATCTCACTTACCTCATCTCAGAATCACTCTGTAGATTATTTTTTCTTACATTTAACCTTGCAATGCCAGAAAAAAGCGTCTTTTACTAATATATTGTGAATAACGCGAATGCTTATTTTATCCACTGCATAGTGGTTGGTAATTACGTGTTCCCGAGGAAGAAGGATATTCTAATTACGTATCAAGCATCCTGGGGGGACATTGCACTCGTTTGGTTCTGAGAAACGGTTGAACGTCCTTCAAACTCGGCGAACAGATAAACCTTAGCCAAGTCTACTCGGCCTACGGAGTGGTCTTACCACATTATACCGCCTGACTCCGTTCAGAGTACTTTCGACATTGCTACCTTGGAACGCGTGATTAGCCTTGTTAGTATTGTGAAGTTAAGTTTCGAATTTTAGTCGAAACAGGAAGTTCTTCACAGTCCTAAACGTTTAGAAAGCTTGTAAACGTGTTGCATTCTCAAGTATACAGATACCACTTTACTTGCTTTAAGTATTAGAGCAGTGTTTCTCAACCTTTTTTCAGTCGCGATCCCCTTTTATAATATTCAAATAATCTGTGACCACCGCCCCCCCCCCCCCCATATAAGGTAAGGTAAATATTTTCTTCTTTTCATTTATACAAAATCAGTGTTACCGTAAACTGGGGGAACATTGGCAGGTTTTTGAAACATTTTATTATATAATGTAAAAATTAACATGTTTTTGTCCTTTTCCTTCATTAATACAGGATAAAAACGTTAGTATATAAATAGCATTAACAGGTTAAGTTTTTCTAATCTGAAGTCAGTAAAATATATTGACATTTAAATTTCTTTATTTTATATACTTATCTTAACTAAAATTTAATTGTAACATTCCCACATCATGTAAATACAATTAACAGGTTAAGTTTAAAGTTTTACTAATCTGAAGTCAGTAACATAAGTTATTAATAATACAATATATAACGTAACAAAGTTACCTACTTAACAGTCGATTATTGGACAATATCTAACAGCAAACGTTGAATGTTCATGCGTATAGCTGCCAATGAACGGTACGTCAATAATAAACTATGGCAATGAAATCCTATTAAAATAAACAAGTGCTAAAAATCGTTAACTAAAACTAACCGTGGCGTCACAGGTTGCGAATTACTGTATTAGAGTAACACTCTTCTAGATTCGACTAGCTTTCAATATTGGTCAAATTTAAAAGCGTCCAAAGTATTGACGAGTCTTGCAACTGTGGAAAGATCTTCTAATGAAATTACTTATGAGACTAGCAAAATGCACCGCGCTTCACTTCGGGCCTACGAGATATTAAAAACTCCATGAAAACATATTTTACCCCTCTTCACCCCCTTAGGGGTTGATTAGTGCAAAATCCTGAAATTGATTTTTAGGGATTCGTGTGGAAAATCTTTGTATGTAAAAATCAAGTTGACATCTAATTGGGCCTAAAAGAGATTAAAGAATAAAAAAAAAATACATTTTACCCCTTTTCACCCCATTGGGGATGAAATGTCCAAAAATCCTTCCTTAGTGGGTGCCTACGTCATGAAAAGAATGTACTTCCAAATTTCACGTTCCTAGGTCAAAAGGTTTGACTGGTCGTTGATGAGTCAGTCAGTTAGTCAGGATTTATTTTTTTATACGTACATATAGATTTCCTAACAGTGTTGAAGTAAAAACTGTAATGACGCAATAGCACGACAGTGTAACTGTAAACTATGAAAACAAGTAATTCAAACCAAAGAGATTCGAACCCATCACTACTTGTTAGTTCAGTGACTCCATTTGTTACAAGCGTCATCCGCATTCAAACTTCGTCGCCAGCCGTCATACCTTTTGCGATTGTAGATCCAGATCTATGCCCAACATACTCCCACGTTCGCAAGCTATTTTCTTCCCTATTAAGTTCACTGTTCTACTTTCGCTGAGTATACATTCTTATTGTGCACATCACTTTCCTGCGTTTATGTACATTTATGCAAACGGCACGCGCGACAACACAAGTATGCATATCCTTCAGTGCACAATGACGCAGAACTCCGCGCTACAAATTTGGCCCGTTATAGGGGACGATGAAATACACTTTTCCCTAGTACCATTTTCGCCATATGACGTCACAGAACGAAATTACAGGCCTTTGAAATTACGTTTCCAAGCGACTGGCGACAGACAATTCGCTGCCCGGCGGCTGCCCACCAACGCACGCTTCTCCCACTTCCCCCTTTTCCTTCACTTATTGTACATCTGTTTCGACAAAAACTCATGCATGAGCGATAGAATTTCTGGTTCACAGTTTAAAGCACTATGAATCGTGTACACAGTCGAAGCAGCATACATTTGCAGGGTAAGTGGAAAACCCGGGAATGTCCATTCTTCGTGAAATTAAATTCATTGAACCGTGTTCCTTTCATAGTGGATTAAATTATTAAAACTTAATTTTCTTGATAAAGCTGTTTTGTGACATTCCCTGTCTTTTCTCCTTACCCTTCATTTACAGTCATCAAATGAACAACGAATTATCATCCCCAGACTCTAGCAAACATGAGTTTTAAAGCCCTATAACTTTGCTACACGACGTCATTTCATAAAGTAGATAATGCTAAGAAAAAGTGTTCCTTATTCTGTCCTCTGCAAATTTATTACACTAAGCTCTAAATCACCTTTATTGTTCGTTCATGTTCGTGCAAAAGGGGCAAATGCTCCCCCTGGCTTTTGAGAAAAAATTCTCATTTTTTAAAACTGATCTTTATTAAGTTTATACTAAAAAGGGAATATTTTTAAATTTTTGATTAAATTGGCACTCTAAAATGGGTTAAAAAAGCAAGAGAGGTGTATTTTTCCTTACCATCATCCCAAAGTTACTCCCACACCTCTGGAAATAATTCTGCGGACGCGCCTGCATGCGATCCAAAATGCGCCTGATCGATAATTAGCCACGAATCTGGCATCGATACTGTTTTTTATGAAAATGTTGGCTGTTTTTCCGTGCTCGTTGCATCCCTCGACATAGCCGTTATTCTTCGTTCTCGTTCTCTCACTCGGTGCTGGGCGCTGTTTGAGGATTCTCATTACAAAAGTTGCCTGTAAAACCGGTTTCTAACCAGTGCAACCGGCCACCGTGGCACGGGTTCGGTTTGCTCAAAGTAGGTGTGACTTCTTTGATTCCTTCGTACGGCAGGGTGGACTTTCGATCCAGCGAGGGCCTCTTGCAATGGTCAGCGGTTGGGGGTGGTATCAAGATTACTGTATTTCGGCCTACACTGTCGCCTAGAAGTTTGAAAAACAGTTGTCATATATATCTTTTTGTTTATTATTCATTTACTTGTAGTTTTTATTACTCTAATTTTAGTAAAATACATTTTCCACGCGTGGCAGAGCTGCTGTATTTAAACCCAACCATATATGCATTCTGCTTTTGAATATAAAATCCTTGTATAATTTGTTCGATGAGTTTTCTAACATATAACATTTAATTTACTTCTACATGTATTTATGGGGTGGGATTTCGCGAGGTTATAGTTACTTACACCCCTTTATGACTTTTGATTTATATTTTTATACGCAACATGACCAAATGTTTTATAAATTAGAAACGCCAATGTTGAAACTCTGTAAAATAGTAATAAACGGGAGGTTCTTGTTTTGATGAAAGTAATATTTCATAATAAACGGCTCCCATTTTAGATTTCTTATTAAGGAATATTAATCGAAAAATGTGTAGTATAAGTATACATATTATAACGCCAGTATAAACTTTTACTAATGGATGTATACAAACTTTTCAGCAATGGTCTGTTTTCTTCGGTAAAACTAGAAATCAATAGACAGGGGCGGATTTGGGCATACCTAAGTAGGCTGTGGCCTAGGGTGGTGAATTTAGGGGTGAATCAAATTTTGGGGAGCGGCAAATTTCCCCGAGCAGCAATTTTGGGAAGGCATCAATTTTTTGGGAGCGGCAAATTTTCCCGAGCAGTGATTTTGGGGAGCATCAAATTTTTAGCAGCGTAAAGTTTTTTTGGGCGTGGCTACAAATTCTGAGCGAAATAAATTGGAAAAGGTTTAACACTCAAGACAGCTTTAAAAACAATTCACTTTTTTCATATAGCGGATTAACAATGATTGATATGTGAGTTGTCATATTGAATTCATTTTGAAATTCTCTCGACTCTTTTAAATTGAAATATTTGATGATATTTCGCGGAAAGAGCGGCAGAAATTCTCAAAGTAGAAAAATTGCTTAATTTCTTAAAATAGGATATGTACAAGTTCTATTAAAATATTTCTGAAAATCTTCTTTGTTAATTATGGATAAAGCTTTGTGGCATCAATCAGTACTTCGTGTACAGTAGAAGCTGACTATTGTTCAACGTTATCCTTTATTCGAATTTCTTTGTACACTTTATTCTTCTGTTCTGATCGTTGATTCCTCTGAATGTAAATTTGATTATAATGCTTCGGCTATGACGTAGGATTTTCTATTTTATTGGTTTACTTCGGTAAGTACCGTACTGGAGGTGCACAGGAAAATGAACGTACAAAGCTCGGTGAAAGGTGAATACAGTTTCGTTTCGTTACACCCGCATGGTCGAGCGTTAAATCTTCACCGTTAATTACTCTGCAGAAGAGATTAAATGCTTCGCGCTCCTTGTCGCCCGGATGGAGTTTAGAAGCGAAAGGAAAGGTTACTCTTCTTTTGTTTTTACAGCGCACAGCAGCGTTCCGTTGGAATTCTAGCTGTGACGGTGAAAGCAAGATTTTACGCTACATTTCGTTATATCTTAAATTCCCTCAGAATTCAAATCCAATGAGTTTTGTTGTCACGTACAGGTACCTTAAGTAATACAGCGCAAGGAGTCGTTTTTTAGTACAATAGATATGACTTGAAGTAAACGAAACATTTCAGTTGAGAAGCGAAGTAAGTTATTTTTCTCACTTTTGTGAAAAATGAACTTTTGTTTACTATTTTATAAAGTATCTGATGAATATCAAGAAATAAATATTTGACAAGAATACGGTTAACCTACAGATTCTATATAAATTAACAGGAACATTTCAACGTCATTTACAAATATTTTATTGTAAAATAAATAATACTAATAATTCTACTATAATAACTGGTACTTGAAGAATATTGAATATAACTTTTTATTCGCCTGTTTGGTTCTACAAATGAAACAAAATAAAGTGTTTTAATGCCGAAGGAATTATAGTAAAAGAATCATGGTGATTCACAAGTAGAAAATTAAAGAAGTGGTATTTAGATACTTGCCAGTCATTTGAAAGTGATCTCATCGCTGTGGGCTGTGATTCGTTCACACCTTAGGCAATATATCTAGCCATAAAAAATGACTCGGCATATTTTTTCCTACTAATTTATCGCTGTAATTTCCACTTAATTTATTTTGTCTTTGTTATCACCTGCAAGTTATTATTTTTTCCATTAATACATCGTGCTGATAAAGGTTACTCAATAAACGAGGAAATGCTTTAAACAGAAACAGGTTTCTGATGACAGTTTCAGTGCAGCAGCAATTTATCTGTCCCTGTATCACAGCTACGTCATCATACTACATTTCAACGTAGAGAAACATGAATTTCATTCATTAGCGGTTACCAAACCGTGAAAAGTGCAATTACCCTTATAAATGTGCCAACAATCTTGTATTAAATAACCAGATGTTTTGAATCCCCAGCACATCTTTCATTTACCATCTTTAAAACCATTCATATGAAAAAGGGGATCCAATAGATTTTCAATGAAATTGCCGGAATCACGAAAAAGCGAAATTAAAAGTGTATTTTCATTTATCTTGCCATGAATATTGCATTAGTCAACGCGAGGCAAATAAATATTCCATATAAAAGCAGAAAATGTATCTCACGATCAACAATTGGACAATAAAAACTCACGAAACTAACAAGTTCAATTTACTTATCTGATATTTAAAAAACGAATGTAAAGTCACTTTTATCGCTAAACGAGAGTTATATTCGATTTTAATATTTGCAAATTTATACTACATACTAGCATACACTCCCACTGAGAAGTTAGGAATCACCCTGTGAGCTAAGGGGAGCTGAAATTGTCTCGTTAAATAAATTTAAGTAACTCCTTTCGTGCTACGATATTAAAGTATATTAAAATACAGCACACTGCAATCATTACTTTAATGACAGTATCTTAATAAAACACTGGCAGTGTATATGCTCCAAACTACTACCTGCACACCAAGGTACCCTGTTCTCCGAAACGTATCTCTGTAAATGAGGACAAGTAGCCCAGGTATATGTCACGTCCCTTTCCCACCTTTAAGTTTAAAGTTGCAAACTTTAATATTAATATAGTTTGAAGCAGATCGCTTCATATCCTCGCCACTTTGGCAAAGTTTTGTGTGCCAGGGTCCTCTCCCGAGGACCGTGAAACATCGTACCTTTCGTATTTCGTTGGAATCTCGTAGGGCGGAACCAGCATGCTTTGATATTCGTGATACTCAGACAGAATATGGGAGCCCTGTTGTATTCAACTAATATTGCACAGCATCTTTCCTCCGAAGGCTTCTCAAAGGCTATCTAGGTTTATTTCTGCAATGGTGGCTACTTACTCGCCAGCAAGTCTAAGGGACTTAAATTCTCCGAGTTTTCTTAAACTTGTTCTTCCTCCTCGTTGTAATCACTTGCCATCCCATTGGACTTTGAAGAATACTCGATGGTCGATGGAAAGGCAAGCTTTGGGCTTGGAACTGAAGTTCGTCTCGGAGGGGCTTGAAAATTGAGTCTGGGAATACTTGTAACTGGAAGTAATTTCGAATGAATCTCTTCAGCCTTGTTCATTACTTAACCAATAATAATTTCTTTGCTAATTGCAGAAAGAAATTTTATAATTGCAGTTGTGTGGTGATAGACGTTTTTGGAATAAAAGTTTCTTATAATATTTTACAGTTTTTGGGCTGTGGCCATTCGTATAATAGTCTGAAAGTATGTGTTTGGTTGATGATGATGAGCAGGCTAGATGGTTTTGGTTAGAAACAATTAGCAAGAGAATTATTATACAGTAGTCATCAGAGTATTTCCCATTTAGGTATTAGTGAAATGCATAATTCATGGTTTACGCGTACCTAATTACTTCATGGGTATTTGTTTGAATTAAGAATGTAGGATTTGGTAACTACTTCTGTGAAAGGGAAAAGATTAAAGCTTAGAGTTTACAGTGGCAAAGAAAAACGAGGAATTAGAGACTAAAAGTTAGAGTTTCGAAACGTTCTTTCAAGTTTCCGCTTTGCACAAATTTGCTGTCTCGGCCTATGCCCATAAATCCACAGCTAGCTATGTAAACGCTTTGGAAATCCAAAGGGGGATATGGCTTTATGGAAATCGTGGATTTTCAACTGACTGCTTGCTACCGTAACGCTTCGAATGTGTAAATAAAAGTTCTGCATTAATTTAGTATCTATTCCGAGTGTAACAAAGGAAATGCTGAAGTAATTCGAGGGTAATAATAGTATTTAACAAAGCAAATTTAAATCACAAGTGTGGTACCTATAATATTTAATTTAACATTTAGTTTTCCTATTGAAATGTTTATACAATCATATAATTAAAATTCATAGTTGCATTTTAAATATTATACTATTAATTGTCGTTAACTTTTTTAATGTCCTTCGTGTTTCAGAACCGATTTGATATTATTCTAATATATACAGTTAAAGATTCACAGAGGAGTTAGTTTTATTCTATTAATAAAAATTACTCCACTTATCAAATGTTACTGTTTTCCATTTTTAGAATTTCTTCTGTTTTCATGCTTTCATAATTACACTGCATTGGAGGTTAACGATAATAACGTTATAACAGAATCATCATTTGCTAAACTAAATATTAATAATACCTTATTTTCGAAACAGAATTTGTAGAATTCTTTTACCAATTCCGTACACAGTACTGCTATTATCATGCTCAATTAAACAGAGATTATTCATCGTTAATTGTTCCTTTAATTTATGCAAAAATGATCTAATTCTTTTTTCTGCACATTGTGTGCGAATGTCAAATGATCGTTACATGGTTGCAACACTTATGACACCGGTTATGCAATGATTAGAAAGCGAATCGACGACACGGTTTCTTACAATGCGGCACTGAGTTGAATCCCATTACATACATTTCAATTTGTATTATCCCCCGCCTCTCATCCAGCGAAATTTCTTGCGGCACTCGTTTAGCGTTACATCCGGATGTGCAATCACCGGTGGCTGTATAAATTTTATGAATTCGGTGACTCAATCATTTTTACGAATATCATTGATATTTGCTAATATTTTTTGAGTAAGTACAAGGCTGTTAAACTATAACAGTGTAAGTGGAAAATATATGAAAAAAGAATGGAAGGGGAAAGTTTCACTATTTTCTGTAAGCACACGATTTGTTAATATCAGTCTTTCAGATTTGCAATAATATTCAACAAATGTTGATGACCCTTCATTTTTTAAATGGAAAGCTATACTTTTTTTTATTATACGAAGGTAGTGTCAGGATGAATTTGAAGATATAAGATACAATAACAATCAGAATTACGTTAGGTCTGGAATAAAAGATAATTTGATGATTTCCAAAAGCGTCAAACTTTTTTCAGTTCATAATCTACATTTAAACAAATAAAAAGTCTTAATAAATATCTCTAGTATGTCCTCACAGGAAGCTTAATATCCTTCTATGTTTCAGGGCATATGTTTACTAAGAATTTTTTACTAATTTAGGTGAGCACTGCGAGTTCTAAAAGTTTGTAATTCTTTTTTGAAAATACCCTGTAATATCCTGAGTTGGGTAATTAATTTTCTGCACCGCTTGAGCAGAAAAACGTAATCAGAGCTTCCTACAGCATTCCACTTCAAGATTCCGTGGATCCTTCATTGGAATTAAAGGGAAATATTTGAACCCCATAAAAGCTGAAATACTTCACACGACTCCAAGGGAAATTCTAGTTCATATACATCTCTTCCTTTTTCAAACCACTTCTATACACAGAAGCTCGAAACATGTTTCTTTAACTGCTGGCTGATTTTACGGCATCACTGTTTTGCTTCCACTGTAAAAGATATTAGTTTACAAGCCACTCGAGCGTGGCCCAAGCATAGACAATGGAAGGGATGTACATAGTGGAGTCGTAAAACCAGCCAGGCGTTAAAGTAAGCATGTTTTGTGCGTTGGGTCAAGAGGCTTCAAAGAAATATAGGGAGAGAAGGACCCGAGCCTCACTTGGGGTCGTAACCTCAGCTCTCATTCAGTTCCTATTATGTAATCCCATTGAAAGATATATGGTACCCTAGAAAGAATGGTATGTATGGTTCCAGAAGTACTTAAGTATACTCAAGGAGTCACATACGATCCATGCAATGTATTTTTAATAATTATTCTAGATTCTGCAAAAATAGCACAAAAGCAATAAATCTTCCAATAAATTCAATTCGCATTTATTACAGTAATTCAATTAAGTAGAATTTCATCTTTATTAATCTGCATAATTTTCAGACAATTTGGAACTTCATACCTGTAATTAAAAATTCAATTGAATCATCTGCAATTATCGTGATTTCAATCAGTTACAAATCTAGCGTCATATGTTTTATACTTACAATTTTGATTTAATATTGCAAATTTCCACTTTACTAATGCAAGTGTCTTTTTGTTGAATTTTTATAATATTATAATCGTATGATCTTCGGATTAAATTTCTTTCAAAACGTAACAGTGATTTATTCCACGGCTGCTGTGGCTCTCCCTTCGTCCAGAACGGCATTGCAAACCACGTAACTAGCAATCGTGTTTACTCGATTTCCATAATGCACAGCGAACGAGTTGCCTCGCGTTGTAATTTATTGCGACGACCTTACTTGCAAAACATGCGAATCGAAGATAAATACATACAGTTAGCGGGCGCGTGACGATTTGTTCTGGCATTGATTGCCATAAAGCAATGGGTGTAATATTCACTGGAAGTCGAATTTAACAGCGCGAATAATAGTGGATTTATTGATGAATAACAGCAGGGATATGCTACTAAAATTGCTGGTAATAATTTTCCCCTGTCGCAGTAGGTACCTGCCTTTCCAACAAGAAATGTTTTTCTTTTAATGGCAAAATGAAATTCTATATTGGCTAACAAGATTACTCGCTCTAAATACATACCTATAGTTGAATGCTGATTGGGGAAATCTAGAGAGAGTAGCATATACGGATGAAGAGCAATTTCAAAATAATAGTAACTTGCAGTTGGAAGGATAAAAAATGCTCCAGAAAATATTAAACATTGAACAATGTCCAGTATGGATTATTATCCACTATGTATTTATATTTCAATAAGTAAAATTAATTTCCTTTACTGAAATACAGTGGTGGTAAAAAAACTCCCAGATAATATGATTTGAATCTCGAAACTCTGGTTCCCAGTGAAATTTATTTTCGCTAGAGAAACATTTAAATTATAATAATTTAAAAAATTTTTGTTGTCAAAAGTTTCTCCAAATCGTTTAATAAACTAATGGATAGATCGTGCTATTTTTTTCTGTAGCTATCCATAGTTTGTGAAACATGTAAAAACATTCTGTTTCGAGGTAATTTATTCCACGAGAACGCGGTGCTTTGTCTTGGTTAAGTGACGAACGTAATTAGATGCGTGGAAATTGCGTCCGACTACCTTCTTTCCCCCAGTGCCTTTCTACTTGTTTCACCTTGAATACCGGCATTTCCACAACAGTTGCGGGGCTATTAAGTATGTACAAAGGGGGGTTTCAACGACCCTTTGTCATGAGTTACTCGAACGAATAAGTGCAATAGCCGTGCGTGAAACCCTATCTTCCGGCCACCGGAAAATGTCATGAAGAACGTTATTGCTCTTCAGCGCAAATACATCCTAAGTGCGTTACGGGCCAAGTAATCTTCTAGATCCGATTACTCTAACTTCAATTCTTCCAGAATTTCATTTGAAAAAGTTTAAAATATTCTAGGCACTTCCGAGCAACTCCAGTATTCCATAAAAGATGTCTATAGGAGACATGTTCCATTTTGTAAATAAATTAATTGCAATAGGTCTTCCGAAAGGAAAAGGAGAACGTATTTAAACGGAGTCTGAAGTGTTTTTTTTAAGGTTTATGGCTTTACTTATTAAATAATATTTGGTGGGAATTCTATAAAAGTGAACCTTTATAATTCTCATGGAAATACTTTTTATACCTCCAACCGTAGTTTCGCTCGCCGCTTCTTTTTCATGTATTGAATTTTATTCATTTGAATATGGAAGGCAGTTGGTAGCAAAAGGATACAGGTAAAAAGTTGCCTGAAAATGTTCGTTTGCGATTGAAATTTAGCAATGAAAAGCGAGGAACGAGCACGCATAATTCTGAGCCTCTGTGAAATAACTAAAAAGCACGGTGAGGCCCTGGCCACGGCATGGTACATCATTTGACTGACCTTTTATTATGCAAGTACGCTTCGCGTAAGTAGGTCAGATATGGAGGGCTGGATGATGCGCTCGGACGCATAAGGAGGGTAAGAGCACTTACGCTGTTCTTACATCCGTGTCCTCAATTGTTAATGTTCCACGTCGGCAGTTGAGTACTGGACGAGATTCACCAAGGCACTTGTGTTGGTATATAGTGTTCATTCGAATGTCCAAATCCGTCTGAACCCTTAAAAAGACCAAGAAACAACTGGTTTGGCTGGAACAGCATCTGAGGTTTAACGAATATTGATGCAATCATCATTGTAAAAATAATTTTTCACCGCGACTTACAAGGAGAGGTTCCCAGGTGTCCGCCTCAGATTGCTTTGAATTTTGGATATGTTTCAGGGGACCGAAAAATAAAATATACGTGTTTTTTATAGCCGCCCGTTTTCATGTTTAGGGGATGAAACCACCCCCAAAGTTCATACGGGGTACAAAATTGCGTTGAGTAAAACTTTATATAAATTTAATTAAAATTTAATGTTCTTGTCAGTCACCGTTATTAGGGGGTAACTGTGAGGGGTGGTTTCACCCCTTGAACATGCAAATGGGTTAAAATAAAAAGACACGTATTTCTTATTTTTCGGTCCTCTAAAACATATCCAAAATTCAAAGCAATTGGAGGCGGGCACCAACTATTCTTATGAACTTTGAGTTTCACCCCCTAAATATTTAAGCAGGCCAAAATAAAAAGACACGTTTTTCTTATTTTTCGGTTCTCTAAAACATATCCAAAATTCAAAGCAATTGGAGGCGGATACCTCTCCATGTTAGTAAACCAAATTTTCTTGATTACATACTTTTATCTTTGCATAATTAATGGAAGTGCCTTCCATGCTTACCTGAGGGAAACTAATTTGTTAATTAACTATGTATTTACTTTAAGTCCACGACTAGTTAGAAAAAGGTTTTGGACTTTTGTCACGCGGAAGATGGTATATGAAATTGTGTGCAAGTTCAGTGGTTTGTTATAATTTTTAAAGCCCTCCCTTCGCAGCTCAAAGGTAAAGTACGTGTGAGTGTATCGTGTTGCTCACATTGTGTTTGATCGACCGTATCACTTCCATGCACGTCACGTTAACCTCGCCCCTTTTACGCAGATTTCATTTCCCTCCGTTTGTCATTCCCCTGGTTCATTCCCCTATGCTCATTACGGCCCTCGTGAAAGTAAAGTCGTTTCTGTTGGGGGTGAAGTTTTCAAGTACATTAAGCGCGATGGTCACTGTTACGTCAACGAAAGATCAGTGACGGTATAAAGGTGGATTCACACGTATCGGTTCTGTGACGTTTCAGTGCCGTCAGTGTCAGTGTGAGCAAAGGTACGTTTAGAGCAAAAAAAGGAATGCTCGTTCGCTCCCCACTTTGAAAAAATGTTGAAGAATTTCAAGTGAAGTTTTCCATTTACATTAATTTTGTGGAAGTGGGAGGCGAACAAGCATTCGTTCGTTTGATTTAAACGAACACTAACGCGAACAAGTGTGAACTGCTCCGTTCCAAAACAGGGAAACGATATTTTCTTACCCCAGAGACTGGCGGGACTGAACCGGCGCAAAAATGTTATGTGTGAATTTTTGACTAATTAAACTTAATAAATTTATCTATTTGTAATTAAATGAAAAAGAAACGCTTCATTTTCGATAAAAACGACTGTCTAAGACTTAAGTGTTTCGGTCGACGAAAACGTCGTGTCCTTTTGTTAATTAAATATGTATGTACAGTAGAATATTAATTGAATTATCTTCTGCCTCCTTTATTATTTTAGTCTTAATCCTCTCACAATTATTCAAAAAAATTATTGGAGCTCCTGCGTATTAAAATATTTTTGTAATTTTTATGAGTAAGTGTGTATAATTGAGGAAGTTTGAGTGATTCGAGGGCTGATTATTTTAATTTGATATAGAGTTTTCAGTTGATGTTCGGTTTCTGGAAGAGAATGCGATTTTAATTAAAATAAATTTACGAATTACCCAGTTTGTAGCGTTTGTACCACTTGTCCTGAGAGTTTAAAAGTTTCACCTTCATCTGACATTTATTTTTGATGCTGCCTTTAGTATACCTTTTAATTACCCTCATTAATATTCTACAAACTTTCTGTGTATTTTAGACTTACCTTCTTATATCGTAAATTTTTGGTCTCCCAAATCAAACCACCTCGTAATATTCATGAATGAAAATTCTGACAGGCAGATTTATTCCGCAAATTGTCAAAGAGTATGTACTAATGACAGTAATTACCATATATCGACAGTGCTTCGTATACTGTATTATCATGTTCGATTCGATACAAAAGGGATTTTTGAATTTTTATTACAGGCTCAGAAAAAAAAGTTTAAAAAGACGACCTTTACTATTTTTTTCGATGTTCCGATCAATGGCAATTTTTATCTAACGCACAAGAAGAGGAATTTGAAAAATGCATTAGGTATAGGTTGTAGCAACATTTTTTATGGGTTGACCATTGAAGTCGTAACTTCTGCGATATTTAGCACTCTGTTCGTGATTACTCCACTACAGTCTAATAATCACGAACACCAAGTGTTTTGCTTTTTCACTATAAAGTTGCTTTTTATTATAATTTCTCAAAAAATCGTCACAGTACTTTATAGATGAATACTTTAAGTATGTTTATAAATTATAAACAAATTCATTTCTCATATAGGTAGTTTTCGTTTTGTTTGCTTTTTTGCTTAGGTGTTCGCATTTACTCTACTCTCCCTTACATACCTACTTGCAAAGTTACTATTTTCAGAGCTACGAGACTTATTCTCAGTCATAATTCAGTCTCTCATCCGGCTGTACTCCGAACATCTTATTACTAAACAAAATAGTCAAAATAGAACGTTTTGCTTTGACCGCCGATAGTTTCGTATTCTCCTTGTGGCCATTACAACCGCGACGACGTCCTGCCCAGTTATTGGTCAGACTTATTTCGAGTAGTCCCGCATTCGGTTTGCCCTCCACCAATTTGCATTGGTAAATTCATGCTTGAGGCTAACAAAGGCCTTTCGCCTAACCAAGCAGTAGGTCCACGTACACACAGACCGGAACACATGTGTATACACCACGTGTATCTATAGCATACACGACGAGCCCGCTGGTTCTAGCCATCAATCCACCCACTTGTCTCTCGATCTATTGACGGATCCGGAGTTGTCCCAATTTCGAACGATACACGCAGACCACACGGAATCCAGATTCCTGCGCTCCGCGCAGCTTCGTTACTTCAGACCGCGAGGTTTCATCCTTGACCTAATTGCATCAAAAAGTAGGGTGAAGGTGAATCTATACGTGGCTTCGGTGGTAAGAAAATTTTACATGCTTTTTTTGGACGCCTAGCAAAAGTTAAATCGCTGTCAATTGAATAATATTTGATATTTTTGCATGCAATTCCATTCAAAGTAAAGAAAGATTATTCATCTTTCATGTAGAATAAGTTATAATCGTTAGGAGCTACAAATTTTTTATTAGGAATTAAAAAACGCAAGACATGCAAAAATCCGATCCTGAACAAAGTGTACTTAATATTGCCTACTTCAGAAATATTGATTAATTCATGTATATATGAGTTTCTAAAGTGATTTTCACATGTGTTTTTATTTTTTGTTGCTCTATAAATGTTTTTATCAAACTTTGATTTTATTTTTATTACAAAAATATAGAAATAGGATTCTGAAAATATTTTATTTTTTACATTTGGATGCACATATTGGACGAATAAAATTTATTTCGATTGCTCCGCAAATTTCGTGACCCCGCCTGTAACAAACATTACATCGAAACAATTGTACTCCGATAGGCGGTGTTGAGAACACGCATACTGCTAAAAGAAAAACTCTATTTATTTTAATCGATTTCGTTCCTTAAGTATATCATTATTTACCTATTTCTAGTATTCTTGCATTCGCAGAATTATCAGACTTACTTTCTCCGAACGTGATGTAAAATTGTGTCAGTCCAATAATTTTTTACACTATTAAGATTCTCTAAAATACTCTTCCTTCTGTAATTATCGATCACATACAGCTGCAATTACAGTATCTCTTCCTAAAAATGTTTAGTTACTAATTCAGTGCGTAACCGATAAATTCTAGTGCTTACTTTGCGAGATATAGCGAGTAACAAAATTAGGGACATGGGCGATATTACGTTCCGTAATACTCGGCAAAAAATAATATCGAGCAGTATATTGATTTACTCTAGTAAATCATCTCACATTCCGAACTCGCCGCGTATGCTCTCCCAATACCTCGCACATTTTTACCTCCACCAAACGAACAGTCCTCCGCGTCGAATCATTAACATTTAACCGGACAATGCAATAATACGCAAGTATTTGCACAAGACGAGGAGTAGGCGAGAGACGCGATTCGTAGTAATAACTGCAGGGGCGCTAATTGGTGTTCCGTGGTACTCCCGTGACTCCTCTATCCGCCCGGCACGATGAGGATGATAATGCCGATCTGTGACGGCTGGAGATATCAAGATACGCCTACTCGATAAACTCGTGCCAATCAGCACTAATTGTTACTTCCAACGAGGGGGGTAAAGTTGCAGCATCGTCTGTGAAATATACCCTTGCCCCAATAAAGATCGCCTACTTATGCATCGTAACGGGATCACCCACTTTTGCCCTTCCTGCGGCTGGGGAAGTCGCAAGTAATAGGATCGGTGGCAGGAATTAAACCGTTGTGTCGTGTTTACTCATTCATACATCGAGACTAAACCGACCCGTAGATGGTCGAGCACAGTTGTCCATCATCCTTGACAAACCATGATTGACTCTTGCCCGCACACTTGAGGCGCCAAGTGGCCGAGCTACACACCCGCGGTGTGTACCTAAACTCTACGTGTAATAGGGCTGATAGTGTCGGCGCGTTGTGACAATGCTGGTAGAGTTAATTGCAATAATTTTAGCGTTAACAAGCGATGAAGTATCTTCGGCTAACTGTTACAGTGGCGCAAGCTTTTGGAAAGTGTACAGGGACAGTTAAATTGACAATGGATGGGTATAAAATAGCGGGACGAGGATTCCGTGGTTCTCTGAATACATTTACAATAATTTCACCTTATAAGTGTTAGCATGTGACAGAATTTAATGCCACCGGGAACAGAGATTCCGTCGCCCGGGGTAATAAAAGAAGAATCCACGACCTGGTTCACGCGAATGGATGAGGAAGCGTAGGTCGTCATTCTTTCCGCGCGACAGACACGTGGGCTCCGCCACGGCATCTCATTATTATTCTCTGCGCATTGGCACAGCTGGTGATTATTCAATGAGATATAAAGAATCTGGTAAATCTTTAAGAATGACGCGAGTGGGAATACCAACGGCATTAACAGTAATTGCACCAGTTAGTGGCGCCCAGCGGAGGTTTCTTAGATTCGCGTGACTTCGTCGCAGCTGGATTTTTATCCAAGATGTATCCGCATTGGGCGCGATGAAAATAATACTTAACTTTAAATGATAAATCGTTGCTGTCACGAATATTCCAAATTTATGTATGAATTTTTTTGATAAGAAAAATCACTATTCGTATATTATTTTTTTTTTTTTGGTGAAATTTCTTCAGTTTTTAACGCTCAAGAACGAATTCATTTGCCGCTGTGCCAATCACATTCTTTCGACAAAAGTAACTTATTCTCGTTGCACGTGGAACAAGTAGTTTCCCTTAACTTTTCATTTTCTAAAATCCAAATCGATACTCGATACGTGTTGTTATAATGCATACGCTACAGATGTTCCACCGACAGGGAAGGCATAGTCGTAAAGGAAGCTTCTTGGGAGAGAAGTATCGAAGAACTTTTAGGGTGGCTGACACTCGAGATGCTCCATTTCTTGGCTGGGTTTTCTACATCAGTGAGCCTCGTTAAACTCCCATTGGGCCTGTTCCAACTTCCTGCATGGCGTAAAAGTGACGATCCGCGTGTGGACGGACACGCGTACTTATGCACGCGTTCTCGCATCTCCCGGTTTTTAAGTTACGTCTAACATCCTGTAAGGCATTTAATTCTCCCCATATCTCGAGAAGCATAGTACTTTTTTTTAATATACGCGTTAACCAGTTCTTGTGGCTGCTTCCTTAGTTCGTCCACGTGATTGAAATAAGCATAGGTACATAGGGGGAAGTACGGGTAAAACCGGGACGTTAAGGATAAAAAGCTCATAACTTTTGTATTAGTAATGTAAGAAAGAAATTGAAATTAGGATTCATTAGAATAGACTCTTTATTAAATAATAGTATAAATTCATTTTATTTAATACTAATTTTTTTAATGTGGACAGAACACAAAAACATTGTCCCCAATGCTGCCACCGCTAATTATTATAAACTATCCATAAAAGTCACTACTTTTATTCGTTTATATTATTAGAATGACTCTTAACTATATTAATAATTCATTTATTGAAGCAAATGTGAGATGAACCATAAAATTACCACTCTTTTTGCACTACACTTTTCTCACTACACTTTTTAATATTAATTTATAAATATAAGTATGCAATGTTTCTCTATTATTATCTAAAACGAAATCCAAATTTAACATTAAAATTTGTTTCCCTTACGATTTTGCACGCATTATTTCACTATAAATCCTTCATTTTTCAATCAACTTTGACATGCCTGGGTGGCTCACACCCAGAGCAATTTTTGAACGATTGCCATTGTCACTTAAAGAATCCAATTATTTAAAAAAAAATCATGAGTCAATTTCAAGGTCTGTAGAATGTACTTCAATAGAATGGCAATTAACATTAACACCATTATTATTTATTTTATCAGAATAAACTTGTGTTCAGAATTTTATGCAGATTCAGAAAAACTGGTTGATATATGCTTCAAGACAATATTTGCTGAAAATCGATTTGAAAACTAAAACCATGATATGTGACCATTTCTCCCGAGCTGGGGACCATTTCTCTTGGGATGGTCCACATAATTATTCATTCAACTGGTTAGCTTCTAGAGAAGTAAATTGTCTACACTTTAACGTTTTTTTTTACTTATATAGAGTCTGAAATATAGCAAATGTTTCAACTCCCCTGCCGTACCGACACCCCCGGATTTACCCTAATATTTAATACTTGAAGTTATAATTATATCAGACATTGTACTAATATACTAACATACTAATATTACGACTGTAATATATAGAACTAGCTTGACTACTCGGCTTCGCCCGAAATTTTAGATTCTGATTTTATAAAAAAACAATTTTCTTTAAATTTTTAATGAAAATGCTCACATACATCTGGTTTAGTCAGGCATAATGAACTGAGACACATTTCGTGATCCCAGAGTTTATCGTTCGAAAGTTTTTAAGCGACAGAGAAACCCACAAAAATATCAAATCTTTCTGCTTTATATATTAAGACTATTTCAGCGATAGTAACCCATTAAGTTCTCACCACTCTCCTTACTATTACCCCCGATGGGCAAGTTAGCAAGTGGCTTGCCGAAAGATCCTCACATGCAAGAGAAGACGTTGTCGCATCGGATTTCCCCCGATAGCTTTGCTCCCATGTTGGACAGTTGGGCGAGCATCTTCGTGAGAAAAAATTACCCGGTGAACCCCTGCCTCGTGACGCGTGGGAATATCAAGTGCGCCCATAGACTTCGTGGGTATACTTGAAATACGATACCCGGGAACGTTACTCATTGGCCGTCGCGCAAATTGGTATCGACGCAAGAGGATAATTTCCCAGGGGCGTTAACCTGTGCCTTACAACCTGGCAATACATCCAGAAATCCTGACGACGAGCAATCCCATTGCTTCCGCCGGGTACGATAATTTACATTCACCGCGTGATGTCTTTTGTCTGGGATTAGAGGGACACGTAACCAATGAGCCTTCCTGTTACTCGAGTGTCTCGATTTTGCTCCCTCGAATTTCGAATCCTCTAAGCCCGAGGTACGGTATTAAAAATCGTTATTCCTCTTGCTTCGTGTCACATTTTTATTTGTTCCAGTGAGCATTGGTAATTATGAAGATGTTATGTAATCAGCAGGGCCAGAGAAAATGGAAGTGTATACAGAGACTCGTGGTTGTAGTGATTTTCTTCGAGCATTAGATATTTTTTCCTTTTTTTCTAATTGAGGGCTCGGATGCAATAAAGGGACTAGCGCTCGAAAATGCGAAAAAGTGTTGTCCAATCGCTAAGAAAAATTGGAAAATTAAATGTTGTTAAACTGTATTTTAAAAAATATAGTCTTGTAAAGCTCGTCACGGCACACATTTTTTCTATTTACAGTTTTTTTATCGAATCATTAGTATTCGAGATAAAAATTATAAACAAAAAAAATTTCTTCCACCAAAATCATTATTTCTTTAAACATAAATTGCGATAACTTGAATAAATATTAACGGATCGTTATGAGACTTGAAACATAAAACTCAGAAAACTCTAGCGAAGCCGTAAAATGTATGCACAAAACCCTTATGTTAAAAAATGTAATAATTTTTAATTAAAAAGTAACACTGGACATAACCCATGTTTTTGAACGTTCACCGTTAAAAAGTATCGAGGCAATTTTAAGGTACATATAACTTGCAGCGACAAAGTTGTTTCTTAATATACAAGGAAGTTTTTCACCAATTTTCACACTGATTAATAAATAATTGTACAAGATATGACGATATATATAAATCTCGTGCGCAACCATCAGTCAACCGCCACGTAAAATTCACTATTTAGCAGTTTTAGCACTCGCGTTGACAGTTTGCGCCGGGCGAGAATTATATATATCGTCATATCTTGTACAATTATTTATTAATCAGTGTGAAAATTGGTGAAAAACTTCCTTGTATATTAAGAAAAAACTTTGTCGCTGCAAGTTATATGTACCTTAAAATTACCTCGATACTTTTTAACGGCGAACGTTGAAAAACATGGGTTATGTCCAGTGTTACTTTTTAATTAAAAATTGTTACATTTTTTAACATAAGGGTTTTGTGCATATATTTTACGGCTCCGCTAGAGTTTTCTGAGTTTTATGTTTCAAGTCTCATAACGATCCGTTAATATTTACTCAAGTTATCGCAATTTATGTTTAACGCAATAATGATTTTGGTCGAAGAAATTTTTTTTGTTTATAATTTTTATCTCGAATACTAATGATTCGATAAAAAAACTGTAAATAGAAAAAATGTGTGTCGAGACGAGCTTTATAACATTATATTTTTTAAAATACAGTTTAACAACATTTAACTTTCCAATATTTCTTACCGTTTGGACAATACTTTTTCGCATTTTCGAGCGCTAGTCCCCTTATTGCATCCGAGCCCTCAATTGCCTTGGATTTTCTGTTTTTAGATTGCAAACTTTTAGATTGCGTTGTTATTTTTTGGTAGATGTACCGTTTATGGTCATTGCACTGTTTTTGGCTCTGTGCATAATTATCTTGATTTTAAATTGCTTGCAGATCATTATTCTGTGGAGAGTTTCACATCATAAATATTTTGTTTAGTATACCGCTAGAAATATAAACTTACATTTATTGCTTACACGGAAAATATTATATTTTTTAAAAAGTGGCCAAAACTGGCACAATACTTTAAAGTGTTCTACCCTATTTTAGGTGGAGATATTTTTGTGTAATCTCTGCTTTGTGTTCTTCGATTTAGGGAAATTATTCGACATTTTGATAGGTGTGTGAAGTTTATTATACCTACGCATTTTCATTTTTTTATATCACTTACAAACGTGGAGAAATTATTGAAATAATGGATCGAATAAAAGTTACTTTAATTTCAGATTATTCGGCGAATCATTTTTTTTATAAATTTTACTTGATATTCGAAATTTTTTATTTAAATAATCTTTCCGATCCCTGGTTTGTAATATCTACGTAAGCTTCGATAGTTGAAATTGATCTTTCATTTTAAGAAATTTAACGAGAAAGATTTTATTTGATCCGATTCTTCTAAAAATGCTTGCCAAGTCGCCAGATGAGGCGCGTTTCACTAAATTGGTTAGGCTTCGTTATAAGCACGGACGAGTAAGTTCTCTCGGAAGTGAATCTACGGCGCCCTCCATTTTCGTCGCTCTTATTGCTCAACTTGTAAAATTAGTCTGCGTCAATAATTGTCCTCTCCCGTCCTGGATTTCGATCAAGAATGCTGGAACGTCTCTTTCCATCGGAATCCTCCATCCGCGCGTTCCGACGTTCCGGAAATTATTTTATCCTTCTTGCGCCTCTCCATTCCGCCGACGACGTTTATCCAACTTTGTCTCTTCACTTCTGATCGTTACACTCCCACGTATTTCAGTCCCGTAAAATTTCCACACCCTTCACGGGCGATTATTTGTAACAAAATTGACGTCTTACCCCTGGGAAATATTTTCCACGTAAAATTCGAATTTCCATCGGGTTGCAGCTTATAAGATTTCAGTTGGAACTTAAATTTCAGTTTCATAATTATTAAGTATCTAAAAATTTGTTATAAATAAAACACGTTAGAGAACAGCGTGTTAAAAACTGTCGCAGAAATTGAGATGTCCTATTCCGTCTTTTTTTCGAAAGATCACGTCTTTAGATTTTTACCAACTTCGAGTAAATTAGAAAAATCTGTTTATAAAATTATTGCTTGGAGTTAACATTAAAAAAAGAACACTAATTGAAAAATATATATTTTCACACAATAAGTAGTAGTTATTGAGTTGATATGTTTTTATTTCTATTTTTGGTGAATTTTTCAAATCTGTAATTAGTAACTTTTCCAAAACAGTAATGGATGGAAGTTTAAAATTTGCAACAAATCGCTCATTTGTTATCCGATTTGCAACCATACGTGTACCTACATATATTACTCGTCATAGTATATTACTCAAAAACTGTAAAAAATGGAGTTGCACCCTTTTATCTGCAAGGTCCTCGTGTTGTGGCTTATTGATGTCACGCGCCCTCTCGCTGTTTTTTCAGCCCTCCCTGCGATGGGAAATAATGACCATCTGATTAGACTGATTCGAAATAAGCACCCAGCTGGCCTCGGAATTTTTCCAGAAAGCAAATCCGCGTATAACTGGACCCGCGTTTTTCAAGCGTCAGCTGTACTGCTGTTTTCAAAATATCTACAGTCCCAAGTCTGTGTAACAACGTGGTGCCGACACGATGGCTGTGCTGCAAATGATGCACAACGAGCACGTCAGGTATCGTGGAGACAGTTCTGTAATGAATGGGTTGGACGCGGCATAGAAACTTCGTGGCTAGCTCGTTTGTCTAACTTAACGTCGTTTTAGTTTCTTGGATAGAAGGGCAGGAGTTGGAAGAGACTAAGCAGAGCTTCGCATATTTTAATATTATAATAAAATTCAGGATTTAGTTTTTATTCTCGGATAACAATAACATAATCACATTACCTAGGGTAATTTTGGAAATGTATTGCTATTACAATTCTGATTTAATCTGCGTTTTATGGATTATTTAAAAAAGAACCGTTTGTTTCAATGAGCACAGTATCTACTCTTGTTTTACCATAGACGTGCATCCTCATGAAACACCGTCTCTCCCAATAATCGAATCGTTTCACGCAACGCATGCATAGAATCGATTTTAATGCTTTTCCGAGGCAGTAATGTCAATACGTCCTATTATCTCTGCGTTTCAAATCCAAGGATTTACGTCACTCCCAATAGCTCTGTCTCTTCGGCGCGGATGCAGTTTCATTCAGCGTAACGAGTTAAAATGCAGGGTGGATTCAGCGCGGACGAATGTGCTGGAAACGAGCATGTAACGCTTGTAATTTAATGCATGACGATAGATCGGATGTGTCGGGATTGTATGCGCTCTCACATGCACTGTCGGTGAGACATACATAGGGATGTATTTGGAGCGTAGTAAAGTGCTATGTAAATCGACACATTTGAAAGTCCAATCTGCCAAATCTGTTTTTCGCCAGGTATTACAGGGCCTTACGGACCCAAAGTCCTATTTTAGGAAACAATTATTGTCCATTTGGTGTAAGAACTAACAAACGATTTGAAAGGATAAAGTAGTTGCCATTTCTTATTAAAATTACTTTTTGTAATTAATAGTGCATTCTCTGATATTTTTGATTTTTTTTTTATTGTAATACATATACCTATGCTACCTTTTATTTTTGAAGGGTGCATATAACATACATAGATATGTATATTATTATATTATATTATATTATATTATATTATATTATATTACTTTGGCAGAAATAGGCATTTTTAATTGTCAGTACATAGCTCTAGTCTTATGGCCCATTGGACCTCCCCGTTTTCCAAATTATTATAAATTTTTCTCTAAAACTTTGAATAACATGTGTCTCCCACGACTAATACCTTCTACCACAATAGAATCCACTTATTTTAATTCACCTTCCCCGCGCCAACATCACCGTTTCCAGAACAAAAGGGGAAAATTTCAGGGTTGGAAGAAAGCAGACACTTAAAAAAATAATCTACTTGAGACGCTGCAAAGTGGTCGCAAAGACCAAGGGGGAGCCAGTAAATGGTTGTGAGAAGAGAACTGGCCTTCGACCTGTCCACAAACTCACCCCCTAGCAGAACGCCCAAAAGCTATGCTAAATTCGTCGCGAGGCTATTGAATTTTAACAATCGAGAGCGCTACCTCTGGTCGATGCTCTCTGCGTCTACGACTTATATTTATTCCACCAACTGTACTTGCAATTTGTAAGGTGGTTAGCAAGCTCCGTGCAAGCCGACGCGACGCGTTCAATGCCTCTGCTCTCTGGCCGAGAGACTAAATAGTTTGTTCGCTGGCCCATTACCTATCTCTTTCCTCAAGGAACGTGCCACTGGTTCTTTTTTCTAGTCCTCAGTCATTTACTTCCCTCGGTTTTCTTTGCCGCCCGTAGCAAGTTGTTCTAATTCCGACACTAGCTTCCCCATTGCCATTATCACCATCCTCTGCCTTCTAAGACCTTTCGCAACTGGACTAATGCCTGGAACCCCGGGCATGGTAAGCACGTTCGCGTGTCTGCTACATTCTGCGTGCCACAACCGACACCATTCTTTACTCACCACTCTTTTTATATCTGGCGAAATGTTCGTCGGATGAACGAAGATAAAACATTTTCAGAGGCCACTGTGGATGCATCTGTATCATCGTAGTGCAGTGTAGCGCTGTGCCCATTAGTTACGTTCGTTCTCTCCTGCACAGTTTTATTTCTTGCTCTTTGCTTTGCTATCTTGGGTGAAAGGGCTCAGTAATTGTAAGCGTAATTCTTGCCAATTTAATTGGCTGGCCACACCTACTCTGTCGTTCTATTTCTGACCATGCTTAATTAAGATGTAAATAATTGACCTAAATGTGCATAATCGACGACTCCTTGTAGAAGACACTGTAAGTGCCAAAATTAAAAGGAATAAATTTTTATCGGAAAATATTCTACGTGTCAATGGTAATTTTATTTTTGGTACTTACAGTGTTTTCTAGAAGGACTCTTCAATTCTCGTTGAAAGAATTACAAATTCAGGAAATCCATATAAAGTATACGTGTGCATAGATAGAAAATTGATTTACTTGTGCTTTTGCTTTTAGGTGTGAGTACATTTCGAGTATCTGAAAGAGACAAAAATTTGAAATAGTTTTTTTATTTATGAAATTTTGAATGGTTAATGAAAATACATTGTCATGTGTGAAATTTGAGGCAAATAGAACTAAAACTTCCTGTAGTTTCCTAATATGATAATTTAGCGTTTAGTTAGCAGTATTTTTAAAAAAATGAAAGGTTCTTTATATTCTCTACATACGTCATATAGACATGTAAGGTAAATAATATTGTGTTAGACCACATTTCCTTCGATTTAAGTGGTACAGTAGAATTGCTCAATAATATATCAGACGAGCGCGTAGCAAAATGTACGCGCGTTAAAATACTCCCTAAAATACTGTATGGAGTAAGCAATATGTTTTTGGGTACATTTTTAAATAAAAGTACGAGGAACATGTGAATTATACAAAGTATAAAAAATAGAAAGTGTATATTAGGAATATTTATTTGTCAATTCTTTCGTTCCTAATACTGTACCTAGGTATTTAGCAATTTACAATCAGGCAATGATTATAACACAGTGAAATTTTGTTATTTAAGGTTCATTAGCAGGGATATTTGTATGGTCTGGCCATACCATAATCTGTGCACCATATATGGCACACTGTATGTATATCTAATCTCTCAGACAACGTGCACCAGAATTAGTATACACTGAAACTTACACATTCAATACTGTAAAATATGATTAAATAATGAACGAAAGTTAGTCTGTTAAGTAAACATTACTACTTGACCAAACATTTCATCGTGGCCTCAGGGCTTAGGGACTATGTATACGAATAGTTTTCCTATAGTACAGTAACATTCATTCACAACACTACTGTGTACACAAAAGTAGTATTCATAGCCGTGAACATCAAGGGCGTCCGTAGATTTTGTTTCAGGATGGAGGCAACTCTGGGGTGACAGTAAAGAAAAATATAGTAATGAAAAAACGAGTAGCAATCTTGCTTTTTTAAATACAGTCTGTGGTGCCAATTTAATTAAAAACGTAAGACCGAAATTTAGTAGAAACTTAATAAAGATCAGTTTTTAAAAACAAGCGATTTTTTCTCAAAAGCCCATGGTCAACATGTTAATAATAATACATTTACGGACGAAATATACTTCATAACTTTATTACACTTTTTCTTATAAACACTATAACCTAATTGGAAAATAAATATATTAACCTGTTATATTTTCTTTTTGTTTCAGGTAAGTTTCATCATTTACTGGGCACGGAATTATATCTTCGCTTTCGTGCAAAATGATTTGGTGAGTGGAGCAGATCGTACATAACATTGTGCGTTTAATTGCGCGTGAGATTAATTTAGTATTAATATATCAGTCGAACTTCCCTTCATCTCGTATACCTAATTCATCTGGTTAACATGATATTTCATTACGCGCCACCTTCGAAATATGCATGCCATTCTCTGGCTGGTAGTGTTCGGAGTTTTAAAGAGCCACTGCCAAGAATTCCATTTTAATTGTTTCGCCTTGTACGTACATCAGAACACGACACAGATCGAAATTCCATGCAAGTCTTTCGTTCCTTCCATTTCCCTCGCATATTCGTTTAGGTGAGTTTGCGCTTACTTCGTAACGACGTCGAGTGTCTGTTTAATTTCTTTGCAGAATGGAAATAGTTATTCGTAGGTATATGGCATTACTACAATTTTAAAATATTATTTCAGTTATCTGGTTATTCACTTTCTTCAAATGTTTCGATATCCTTAACTCAGACGATTCGTCAAACCTGCAAATTCAGCTATGCAAATCTTCATCAATCTTTCGCTAATTGGAGCGACAGCAAACGTGACGCGTGGGTATGACATCCGTTAAATTCAGACCGGAACTAATAATTCACGAAGCAATTACAGTAAACGTCAATAAGGAAAGCTGTCGTTGTGCTGGCAAAATTTAGTGTAATAAAAATAACGGTAAATAGTGAAATTCTAATTATAAGGAGCACCGTTATTTTTATAAAATGTGTCATATAATTCCTGATATATTTTGCTAGTGTGAATGGTGTACAATATAGCGGACAGTTTTTCAAATACACGGTTATAACGAATGTGCTAATCAAAGCACATAATACAGCTCGTTCGAACATAATAACACTTTTTATTACTAATCTGCATTTAAATGTTTACGTATCATCATTGAGATTTGTTTTGCCTGCTTTACTACATTGTAAATGTAAGAGGGACGGCTCTAAAGCAGCAACGGAGCGTTAAATGAGTGCGCGTAGGCGCAGGTTTTTACAATTAGCATTTGCTTTATCACTATTATTCCTAAGTCCTAAATCCTAAGTCTCAACTCTCAAGGCTTCGTCGATCAGCATCCTTTCACTTACTTCATATTAGTCATTTTTACCGTGTAATTTACTCCGACGTCGCAATCATCGTGAAAAACGCGCCATCCTGTGGAACGAAAAGCAGCTGTACTCGAGTTCTGCAGTGTATTTCTTGGAACTTGTGCTACCATCGTGTACAATTTAGACTCCGCAGTATGTAGTCTGCGGGCGTTCTATCGCCTGCAGAGACTACGACCGCCTTGTGCTATAGATTCGGTGGGTGTAACTTTAAAATTGCTTTATAACTCGTAAACCGGGGTCAGGACTTAAGAGTGGGGACCTGGCGTTGCTTCTTGCGCTGCCTAAATTATTCTGCAAATTGATTATTGCAACGTAGATACGAGTTTCCGAAGAGACTTAATTATTCTGCTTTGTTGTATTTAATTGTTTCACTGGTGACGGACTTCGAAGATCTGTATGAACCATGTAGAAGAATTAGATAAGTAACGATAATGAAGTGCTAATCTGTGAATTTTAATCCCATCGAGAAATCATGGGATGGATTGTAGGTGTAGAAAAATAATTAACGGAAATAGTGTATGTATAATAAGTATTGTAAATGCACTACCTGAATTTTAGGGCAGAAATAGATCTCCATGCTCGAAGTGTTTTCAAAGTAAAATGGACAATACTTCTGACGGTTTCCTCGGCGTGGAAACACGCCGACGCCACTCAAAATTTCATAATTTCTTAATAGTATTGTATAGGTGCAAGAGAACACATTACACAGACTTCTTTGTAGAGGCGGATTTAGAGATTTGGCGACCGTAGGTTAACAAGCGTCTGCCGCCCTTTCCGTGAAATATCATCAAATATTTTAATCTAAAAGAGTTGAGGGAATTTTAAAATTAATTCAATATGAAAACTCAAATATGAGTTATTGCTAATATGCTACACGAGAAACGAGAGAATTGTTTTTACAGTTGTCTCAAGCCTCTGTGTTTAAACCTCTTTCAATTTCTTTCGCCCAAAATTTGCCGTCCTAATGCAGCAGCCTACTTAGCCTAAATCCAAATTCACCCCCGCTTATTTGAATTCTTCAGATTTTCACTCATGCAGGAAATTTAGAATTTTCATCGCAAACTCGTTCTTTCCATTATTAACATAATGGAAAACATTTTTGCACACATGTTCATACGAACTTTCTTCTCCTGCTCCCATAGAGTTCAAACTCAAAATTCCAACCACCCTTCTTGGCACACTCCGTATATATCCATGCTCGCATAAATCCGAGTTCAAACTGGAAGCAGGTATTCCTGAATTTCGCTTTCGTTCTGTTTTTGCAGTTCCATAACGTTCTTATTCCGCCGTGTTTAGTCGAGCCTCATTAAAGCAAACGACGTACACGCCAGTCAAACATTGACATTCAATTTCGTTGGAAACCATCAAATGTTTGTTCTCGCCGGGGGTTACCAGTGGATTGCTTCTTACGCCGTCGAACAGTGGTAAATCTAAGCAGTAACGGGGAGGAAGAGGGGGGTGGGGGCGAGAGCGAATCGAGTGACGGGCACGTTTCGGAGTTTCCTAAAGGGCGCTCGATTTTTCGAGTAACGGGCAAACGCTCAGACTCACGTCCGTACGTTCCGAGATCTCTGCGAGGGAAACCCCGCGATACGATCAGAATATCAATACGAATTCGCCGTGGGCTATTCGGTTAGGGAATTTCAACGGGAAACGATCGGTTCGTTTTTTAACGTTGAAAAATCGACAGGTCCAGTGTATCTGTTTTATCGAAACCATGGTCAAAACTGAATCACCAGTCTCGCTCCACTGTAGGTATGGTCCTCCCCTTTCTGGTGTCCACGTTGTAATTATCCCGAGAGACTATACTGCAATTTCCTTTATGTTGGTGCAAACGACACTTGGTTGGAACGTTAAACAAGTTGGATGTGACTAGAAGTTGGAATCACTGTTGAATATTAATCCACTTCACTGTGTATATTGGCTGTACTTAGGGCGACTGTACCTAATATCGCCAGGCAAAAGTTAAATTGCTGTCAATTGAATAATAATTGATATTTCTGCTTGCAGTTCGTTTCAAAGTAAAGAAAAATTATTCATCCTTCATGTAGCGTAAGTTAGAATTGTTTGAAACCTTCAAATTTTTAATTAGGACTCAAAAAACGTAAGACATACAAAAATTGGGTCCTGCAAAAATGTACCTCATATCGTCAATTCAAGAAATATTGATTAATTCATATATATATATGAGTTTTTAAAGTCATTTTCACGTGTGATTTTTATTATTTCCTGCTCTGTAAATGTATTTTTATACATCTTTGATTTCATTTTTATTAGAAAAATATATTAACTACTTGACCATTATTGGACATACGCATATACAAACTTTTTTATTATTTTGGTGAGGAGAATGAATCCTGACAGAATGGTCCACATATTTATTAACACCCTGTATAATACGAAGAAACGTTTCTGTTCCCAAAACCTCAAAAAAGTTGTTCACGTGGCATCTCAAATTTTGACAACTTACCTTATTTGACACTCGCCAGGTTATAACCTGACTATAAGCTGTCAAAATTTGTAGTAGGTTGCATAATGAAGATATCTGACTTACGAACAAAACATGTATTAGTTCGTTTTAGCTGAAGGTGTGCGTATAACGCGTATACGTATTACGTTGACGAAACTTTTGACTGAAGAAGAAGAATCAGGAGAAGGATCTTACTGTTTCCGACTGATCCATGAGACGATATTACGATATCTCTGTCATGCGTGAACCATTGAAAGTGGTCTTATTCGAAAGCTTATATGCGGTTTACATAAGACAAATGCTTTTAAATTTAGAAAATTTTGCAGGGGTGATGAGATATTAATGAAATAAGTTTCAGGTTAGGTTGGATTAGCCGGGCCACGAGTAAATGATAGCGGTAGCGACAGTCGACATATACAGGGTGTCGAAACATGTACTTAGCGTCGAGACGCTTCCGCGTCTCTAGATATCGTATTATATTATTTTCCGTAATGAGTCCAGGCGAATAAAGCTCCAACCTTCTTTACGCCTCGAGCAGAGTCGATCGATGGGCGTTAGGTTGTACAGAAATCACGAAAGTGCCACTGCACCTCGTTATGATTCTCATTCGTGCAAGTTGATTCGAAGTAGGTACGTGCATGCAAAGTACCGAGCTCATGTAAATCTAATTCAACGGAATGTAGGGGAGAATTGAAGACGTTGCCAGTCTTTTATTCCAGCGCGGCGCTGTAGATAAATTCCGTTGAGAACGCTTTTCCTTTCTCTCTCTCGCGAGACTTTTGGTGGCGAGGGAGTTGACACATGCGTAATTGTGCCCATAAAAATAATACCGGCCATGCAATCGAATCAAGTTGCCGGATGCGGGGTCATTGCGCCTACATTGCGCCCGTGGTCTTCCTCTTCTCTGACTCAATTTCCGCGCTAGCCTCGAGGATGCGCCCGCAGTTTTTACGAGGGTCGAAGTCCAATATTCAGCTTGAATTGTGTAAGGAACGCGATATCGAAGCGATAATTGGCACAGGTAGTCTAGCTTCCAGGGTGAATGCAGAGGAAATATCAAAAGAAATTGGTTTATTTTCATATTAATATAAAATCTGGAAGTTTTCTTTAGGGAGTAAAAAAAAACGCAATATGGGATAATAGTTCACCTTTGCTCTTCATTATAAAATTTACGTGCGCTTTTTTTCAGAACGTGTCCGTATAGAGGGCAAACAATGCTATATCCTCTTATTTTTCAAAATGTTCAAAAAGGGGCCTTCAATTATAAAATTGCATTTGTTAGGAACAATTGCTAAATAAATAGTCAAATATTCGTTTTTATTAAGTGAAATAATTTTTATTAGATACTCTTATATCTCCATTGTAAGCACCCAAAATGTCATTTTTATCAGTTTGTCAGTTCAACAGTTACAGTTTTTGGAAAAAAGGCAAACACAATATTTCAAAGAGCTGTAACATCCACAATTGTTGACGTTTTGAAAAATCTTTCGAGATATGTGCATATATCTCTAAAGACTACAACATATCCAAGTTGCACCAAAATCCGAAATGTTGGAGTGGAATGACCCCTCACAATAGGTGTACGGAGCAATATCGAGGTCTCCAATACGCATGCCCAAACAAGCGACGAAAAGTGGGTGTAGCTGTCGTTCCCCTGCACTCCACGCCGAGGATTCCATGGGAATACCAATTATTTCCTTCTACAAACCTCACTATTGCTCGATATAACTATAGTGACGTGAAGCTTCTTGCAGAGAAACAGTTCCGTATGAAATACGATATATCCTAAAATTAAAAGCTAATGGATCAGGCGAGTGGCATTAATATCGATAAAACTCACCGTATGTAACCGTGTATAGGGATTACTCGTACCAATGGATAAATTCCCAGGACGAGTAATCATTTAATATTTGTCCAGTCTTCTCCATCGATGCGAAATGATTCATTGTCCAAGTATTGGAAACACTATCGTCCCTTTCGCATCTCTGTAATAAAGGTGCGTTAGATACGAGAGAAGTTTAATACCGATCGAAAAGATTGGGATGATTGTTATTAGTAGTTTTTACTAAGTAGTATTAATTGTTATTAGTGGTTTTGACCTGTTCCGTATGGTTATACTCTACTGCTATTACCTCTCGAGCCTTTATCTTCATTGGCAAAAGTTTTAATCACGACATATTGCAATCACATAGAAGAATTTCGCCAAGATTTATTTCCGTGATCTATGAAACGCCGTCATTAATGGTCCCACCGTTCCTTATCCATGTTTTCTAACCCCGCTTCCTTTTTAGCCGGCGCTTATTCATTTTTGCTTGAACACCATCAGGATACCGTGAATCAGCGGCATTTGGAATTAAATTCAGTAATAAATAATGTCTCAGTTAACAATATTTGATGGTCATAAATATTCATAGACAAATAGAACGAAAGAAAATTTTGTTTAATTATATTTTGTACCTTTAGAACGATTCTGTATTAATATAAAATATAACTCGCATAATAAAATGTGTAAACTAATTTATATTGGTAAATAGAATTATTCTATGCATAAATAATTATATAACAAATTTTATAATATATACATAATCAAAGTCCGATTACCTAAGGTTTCCTTCAATTTTTACTATTCATTTCTTTTTGCAGAAGTCATCCCCTTCATTAATCTGTACTTTTCCTGACTCAATCCTTCGTTTTAGCAATTCATGACGAACCAGGAGCTATAAACTGAATAGTACGTATTATCGAAATGAAGACGACGGTCTTAACGTTTTGCTTCTCAGTATCTTCGTATTATTCTCGTTGTACTCGACATTCGCGGATTAACAAAGCCCGCTAAGGACGATGCCAGCGAGAACAATAGGCGCCGGATTAACGGGCTTCGATGCAGGGCATCTCACCTCCCTCGCATTAGAAGATGATCAACCGGTGTAAAGAGTAATTAACTATTTTTATTCCTTCGCTTTTATGGACTCTTTGTCACTTATAAAATACGCGTGTCTTTTTTACTCTGGATTGCATTAGGAAATACAGATTGTAAAGTGGTGAATGCTGAATGATGTGTTTAAAATGTAACGAGCTTCAATTCTAATTTAGTTCTTTAATATGTTTGTGTAAATTAACCACTATTTGTGTATTCAGGTATTTAATATTTAAATTGGGCATTTGCTTTGTACTGCAATCTCATTGAGTTTAAAATAGGAGTGTAACGTGTAGAATGTTATTATTGGAAAATTCGATTCCGATCTCGTACAATTTCCAGGATATCAGATGTTAAAATGTTGAAATATGTAGATTTACACAAGATTTTGGGATAACACTTTGTATTGAAAATAATTTGAAAATTGAGAGAATGCTTTCTTCGAATTGTATGCTTGCACAATTTTTTTCGTTGCTGGTATAAATAACAATATTCGAAGTTAAATTTTTGACTTCTAATTTCTTAATTCCAACCTTGAATCGATTTGAAAATAATACCAGTTAATTTTCAGAAGAACTCTAGGTAAAACAAATGTTTAAATCGTTTTCATTTCAGCCTTCAAAGAAATTTACTGAAGTCAACATTGATATTCACATTTCTTTAATTTTTTAAAAAAAGTAGTACTAAAAGTAGTACTAAAATATTTTTGTATCACTTCCCTTCTTTTCGTTTTACTCTAATTAACATCTGCAACCTAATACAAGTGCATCTCCCCGCTAACTCAGTGAAGAGGAAAAACACAAGATAATTATTATTTATTCATTAACCAATGACTTTGAGAAAAAGAATTTGGAATTTCAAATATGACCTTGCCTCATCGATATTTCTGGCGATGGGATTTTCAAATAAAAATGTACATTAATCCTTAGAACCATATATTTTAATAATATGAAGTGACTTCGAAAAAGTGACTTTTGAAGTGACTATCAGCTTATTCTCAATCGAATAAATTTTCACTGAAAAATCTCGCGACATCTTCGATCAAAATAATTCATATCACATCATGCACTCGTTATTTAATCTTCCTAACCACTGTAAATGCAAAAATGATATATATTCTTCGTATTAATCGTAGAACGAAAGTTTTAGTTCACCGTACGCTACGAAGAAAGTAAAACACGTCTAGACGCATGCGGACAGTGTATTGATTACTTGCCAAAGTAAGAATACAAAAACCAAAAATACTTGGAATTACGATGCTGGCAACAAATAGCGTTAATAAACTGTAACAAAAGAAGCAGAAATACAGATGACAGAATTTTTTGAAAACAATTATCAATATTACCAAAGCTTTCCTTGTACAGACGACATAATTCGTTTATGTTCGTTTTTAAATCTACTTTTTCTTTTCGTTTTGTTTCAGTGGCTGGGTTTAGGCATCATGGCGGTGGGTGTGTGGGCATGGACTGAAAAGGACACATTTAACAACTTGTCCCGCCTCACGAATGTTGCCCTCGATCCAGCATTTATTCTCATTCTAGTCGGTGAGTGAGGATTCGTGTTGTTTTAGTTCGTTTTAATTTTTAGAACCTGTGTGTCCACACTGAAATTTGAATTTGTTTACGGGCTTCGCGAAAGCACGCAACCACAGACAGTTCAGTTCATTCTTCAGTTTTATATGATTTCTGGTTTACGACTCGCATAAAAAACATCGCTGTGAGTCATTTTATATCAAAGCACGCTGGATTTAGTTTCATAACTACGAGTATTTATAGATAAATCTGACTTCTACTGTGAGGAATTTTGAAGCAAACCCTCGGTGGAATTTTACCACTCCTTTTATAGTAAATGTACTTTTAAAAATGTTATCTAAGCTTAATATTATATAGTTGCCAATATTTGTGGATATTTTGTTAACGATCGATCCAAAATGCACCTTCTTTATAATGATCTGTGCAAGTAGCAATCTCGCAAAAAATCACAACTACTTACAATTAGTATCCAATATTATATTTCTATCTCTAAATCAAGTAAAATTTATTTTGTTAACTTTTTACATTTTTAGATTAAAGACTGATCTATTACAGATTTTTTTTTAAGAATTTTTGGTTATAACAAGTGTGTATTTAATAGCAATAGAAATATCCTGAACAGAAAATATTATGATAGAATTTATTGCTGAAATTTCCTTTGTTTGCAACCCTAATTAAAAGTAACACAATATAATCACCCAATTTCCCAAAAGCAAGATGAAAATTAGGTGTCACGGTTCTCGAGAACCAGTATGGATACAGAGGATAGAAATCCTGCATCGTTGCAAAATTTCGGCCATCGAACACAGGGCAGGTATCGCTGCATCTCTTCTGCTATCTGATTTTTCGCGAGATAGCAGATGAGATATTAGTTGTTAAATAGGGACGTAATCCATTAAACTTAAGCCGGTGGTCAGATGTAAACTACATAGACTCTAGACTGTACGTACCATAACACTCACTATGTATAAACTTTGCTCATAGCTAGTGGTCATTCATTAGCAGTAACTGTAACATTGTCTCGTTTTCGTAGGAGTATGTGTATAATCCAGTTTTCGCGTTAAGTTTTCAATGAACATAGTGGACTAAACTCATTCTCGCTAGTTGACTTCATTTTAGACAGACGTGGTTAGTGCATCACGTGCGAATTCACTGAATAGACCAAACGATACCAAAGCTAATCATGGGTAGTAATGACTGACAAAGAATTATTGTGCATACAGAGTGGTGGATTTAAAGCTGTACATTTCTGTATCAGTAATAATAACGAGAGTTCCTCAGCTTAACATTAGAAACATTACGGTGGAAGGTTTCTTAAGTAGAACCTTATACATATTTTACAATTTTAAAGAATACAGTTTCCTATTTTTCCTATTTTTCCTATTTTTTAAAATTCGTTCTTCGAAGAATGAAATCGTCGTAGTTTCCATTCATGACGTCCATCAATTCCATTCCAATATTGCTTTAACGTGTCATTAATTTAACAATGAACAAAATATATGGTTATACCTAATAAAATGATGAAAATGATCCTTCCACTTGCATGTTTCTCTATTTAGCAGTTTGCTGAACTAGGTGTGTACAGGGTGTCTCAAAATTATGGGAAAATATGGAACATGCAATACCCTGAAGCAAAGAGACATCGAAAAGTCCTTTATCGTTTTAAGATCCGAGGCTTCGTTCTTGAGATATTAACAGTTGAATATTAGCGGTGGAACTTCCGGGTCGCGCAGTTTAAAGCCAAAACAGCTGACCGCGGAGCAGCAACCGCTCCCGCGCGCTAACACTCTATCGGCTTTAAACTGCGCGGCCCAGAGTTCCACCAAAAATATCTCGAGAACGAAGCCTCGAATCTCAAAACTGTAAAGGACGTTCCGATGTGTTTTTGCATGAAGAATTTGCATGTTTCGGATTGTCCAATTATTTTGGGTCTCTTTATTGTATATCGCTAAAACAGCGAAGTTCGAATCGAACTTCGAGCTTGTTTTTTCTTTTCAAAGCAAACGTTCGGAAATTCTTGGACAATATTTTCGATTGCATTGCAAAAAATGTTGATGTAACTTGAGTCAAAGTGTTAAACTTATAAAAGAGTTAATGAGCATTTTTCGTTATTATTGGTTCGTATGATCAAACGGTGAAGAACACGTGTGTACTGTTTGAATATTCCACTCTATATACGAATTTCTTCTTACACCCATGACGAGCAATTTTATGACAGAGATTTTAACTGAAAGTAATTATGTAAAAACGAGAATTGTCTAATATCCATGCACATAATCAGATGTTTTGGTGATTAAACATTACCTTAATAGCGGAGCAGCATGCTCTCATCTTACAGTGTTTCCCTTTACAGGTACAGTAACATTTATCATTGGATTTACGGGGTGTGTC
This sequence comes from Andrena flavipes, assembly GCA_963971345.1. Lineage (NCBI taxonomy): Eukaryota > Metazoa > Arthropoda > Insecta > Hymenoptera > Andrenidae > Andrena > Andrena flavipes. Next base: position 25,618,268 of record OZ020480.1, on the reverse strand, counting down.
GGTGCACTCAGGGAAAATACGTGCCTCCTAGCTGCAGTAAGTACTTGGGAGTTCGATAAAGTCCTTGTGGATTATTTTAATTGCCTAATACCTTCTCAAACTTCAAACTTTAATCTAGTTTCCGTTTCATTAAGCATTAAGCGATACCTATGCGCCGAAACATTCATCTTCGCCTGGCACAGAAATACAAAACTATCTTCCAACTTTCTTTTTGCATTGAATTGAAATTCCAAACTGGGGGTAGGGGACAGCTAAGGAGCAATGTTAACATCTTCTTTATAAACAGATAAATAAAAACAAGCTGACAGTAAATCTATTGTACGCTCGAAAAATTATCCTCCAATTTAGGCTTATTTTACTTCTTATCCACGATTGGCAATCAGGTTTACTCGTACTAAACGAGGTTCGAAATTTAATTTTATCAAAAAAAAAAAAAAAAAAAAAAAAAAAAAAAAAAAAAACACGAAGCTTCTTACAAAAATTTTTGTTGCACATATTTTAATTAGTTTACTGACTTTTTCTAATACTTTTCCATGGTATCGCGCGATCATGGCCACCCATCACAAATTACTTTGTTAATGTATTATAATATCTGATTTAAACAAAGTCCACTTAGGAATTTTTTCAAGTCTTTCACCCCACAAAGGTTCGTTTTGAATCGAACATATTATTTTCAGTTTCATTTATTAAAATTGAGATGCTTTAAAACGTTTCCCTGTATCCATTTATTTCAGTATGCGATATTTCTGGCGTTACTACTTCTAATGGAGATGACAGCTGGCGTGTTAGGTTTCATCTTCAAAGATTGGGTACGTTGTGCACACACGTACATTTCTTGCTGTACGTGGAACTATATTTTTCTATCGACAATTTGGTCGTGCATTCGATGGAGCGCCACTAAATATAAATAGATATAGTGTGTAGAATATAAAGTGCATAAAGCCTGTACGAGGAAAGTCAGATATATTTCAAATCAGCATTCGCTGACAGGGTAACCTGGTTTTTCCATTCATTTAATATTCCATTATTTAATGTTAAAAACATGCTGCCTATGAATTCGTAAATACAATCTGTACCACTTCAAAAAGTCGGTCGACAAGTTTTCAGTAATTCAGCTGTCCACGACTGAAGCAGCTAAAAATAATATTTTACTTCGATATGCAGATAAAGTCACAAGCCACTGGCGGCTTCCAAGCATTCATCATTCATTACAGGGAGGACCCTGACCAACAGAATCTCATCGATTGGATTCAGGAGGATTGGGTACGTATGACATTCCCCGCGCTGGAATCATTGAAATTCTCCAATTACAGTGAAAGGCTTGTCGACGAACCAACTTTTAATTGTTTAAAAACACACTGTCACGAGGAACATATTTTTACAAATACCTGCGTCACAAACGTCATTCGCGCGATCAGTTTGTTTAAAATATTGTTCGTTGCCTATGGATTTTTGCACAGTTTTCATATACTGTATTCCTACACGACTTTAATCAAAGAGCAAATAAATTTCAAAATTGGCAGAAATAATATTGTTATTTGCTTCACTGACGAATTAGAACTGCTGAAGGTAGTCGGAGGGTTTTAAACCGGAAAAGAATAATAATCTGTAATGTATCTCTGTAATGAGTGACAAAGAACACATTTGGTTTCTACATCACCTGAGTAGTTTATAGGTTTGCCACTCTATGAGCCACTATTCTCCATGGGGACTAGAATTTAAAAATGAATTGATTATTTAAAACTTCACTGTAAAATTAATCTTCATGAGTTCATATTTCCAGAAAAAGAATACTAAATGAAATAAAGATTTATAATTTATATTTTGAACGGATTTTAGTTCTTTTAGATTTTTTTCTTATTTATTTGGTTTTATATAGATAGAGTATATTTTATTCTGTTACATTTTTGTAATTTTATAAATATTAAATGAACGTGAAAAATGTTAAAATAAGTATAAACTTTTTTACTGATTTGTTTAACCGTTTTTTTTTTAATACTGCAATTCGAAAACCAGTTTTTTTTCAAAGGTTGGTTTTTGTATCTTAATATATAAAGCAGAAAGTGTTTGTGTGTTCGTCTGTCGCGTAAAAACTTTCGAACGGTAAACTCAGGGGTGTTACAAAATGTGTCCAAGCTCATTATACCTACCAGATGAATGTGGCTATTTTCACTCCAAAAAAATATATGAATAAATAATTTTTTTTTATAAAATCAGAATTTAAATTTTAGGCGAAGCCGAGTAGTAAAGTTAGTAAACCCTACTTTGAGGCTTATGACACTTTTCCTTGCCCATGAGTAGGGTAGATGTCGTAATTACCGTGCTTTAACGCCGACTTGTTCACGAAGGAATCAATTACTGACTTCTATTACTTTAATTTTGCATGGTGAAAATTTATACCGGTGTTTTGAACTTTTTTCTTTATGAAGGCATTTCTTTCGAGTTGAAAATATTAATTTTTCATATTTTTTTAATTGAAATAAAAATAAATGCGTTGTTCTTATTCCCGTGCCCTCAATTCCCGTGCCCTTTTTGAATACCGTCCCCGTGGTTAGGTTATGTCTTTCAACTTTGAACTGTTCAAAACATTTTTTTGCTCTACAACAGGTGTTTTTATGTAATTTAATTAATATGACCTTTTCAGTACAAAAGCAAAATATACAAATATAAATTTCTGTTCAGCCGTTCTGAGAAATGAAAGTAAGGTTAGGTTTAGCACTTTCAGAGGGAGCCAGTGGGCACCCAGAGGTAGTGACCCTTTCACAGCCAACTCTACTACTAGCCGTGCTGAAAGCAAAACAGCAACACCGCGGGAGACCGGTTTCGACATAGGATATATATCTATATATATATGTATATATAGATATATCCCTGTGTCGAAACCGTTCTCCCGCAGCGTTGCCATTTTGGCTTCAGCACGGCTAGTAGTAGAGTCGGCTGTGGACCCTTTAGAAAGTGATCGCAACAACGTGTATCGTCGCTGATTGGTTGTTGGGAATTGGAGCAAAACCGGAAGTAGACAGAGACAGAAATACTGATAGAAAGAGACAGAAATACCGATAGAAAGAGACAGAAATACCGATAGAAAGAGATAGAGTGAACGGTTAGGTTATCTTTATTTCCGGTTTTGCTCCAAATTGTGACAAATGGCGGCGGTTATGCCGATCACTGTCTAGAGGATCACTACCCAGAGGCACTGTAATAGGGACAAGTGTTACATTCCTGTCCCTATTAACGTATTCACTTTAAAAATACGGAAACGTTTCAGAAGTGCTCATTTTGCTATTTTTTCATAAAATTTGAACCTTTTATGATATAATAAACACTTTACATAAATGCGAATCATGATAATTATCAATTTATTCACTTCTATAAAGTACGCGTTACTTACCGTTTCCGGTAAGGATTTGGGTAAATAATTTAACTTAAATAAAAAAAAATTTCCTTACTTATTTATGCGAGTTTTTTTGTGCGGCTTCTTTAAGTATTAACGCACGGTAATAGTGACAGGACACGGTAATTGGGACATCCACCCTACTTAGTGCGGTAGACTACACCCTAACCAAGGTACCGCGATTTCTCCCATTAGGATATTTTTCTGTCATTTCGAACTGAGAGTAAAAACGGACTAACCCACATCGACAAAAAAAAAAATTAATTTTTCCTATTTTATATGCTTATTTCTACTAACGTAATTTTATACAAAATGTGGGTTAGTCCGTTTTTGCTCTCAAAGCCTCATTTATCCTTAACTGAAAGGTAGCAGATGTTCCATGACCGTGTCATGAACCTTAATAGTAACCTACTGCACCAACACCGAATGCACTTCAAATCGATGGTAATAACACATCGGGAAAAAACAGCTGACTGAATCGATGCCCCGTTAATGTCCGAAGAAAGCGATTGCTCTGTAATTAGTGCATTCAGTTTCATTTCTCGGCCGCTGATTGCAGTCATGAGTGCTGAATCGATTCCAGGCGAGGTCTAGGCAGCGCGTGTACACACAGTCGTAGTAGATTTCGTTAATCGATGGTTGGCCAGCCAATTGTGGTTGGCGAGATTTCAATAGAAACGGCAGCGTGCCGCCACAATTCCGGGAATCCTATCAGCATTGGAGTTACACTGCTCCTCTTTGCTCTCCGCTGACCAGTCTCGCGGGACTCGCTTGCTTCCATTTGTAGAAGATTAATGAAATGCTTAATATGTGACGCAGAAGAGGGGAAATTTAAAAGTCAGAAGATTTGAGAGATTCAGATTTGAAAAATCGATTTGGGAGACTCTTTTAGAGATTCATAATTGGTAACACAGTGATTCCCAACCTGTGAGTCGCAAAGTGTTTTCTGGGAGATTGCCACGGCTTTTTTTTTTAAATATTTTTAAGATAGAATTATATTCTGAAATACCTATTTTTAATCTGTTTTCTTTACCTTATTAAATTTACTTTACCTTATTGGGGGGGAGGGGGGAGGGGGGGGGGACAGGTTATTTGAATATACTAAATAGGAATCACGACCCAAAAAAAGTTGGGAAACACTGTTAACACGTTCCGTTTCGTTTGTTTCAATATGTATGCGCGAACAAAGACAAAGGAGCGTTGAAATGGCACGCGTTACTTATTTTGAGGAAGGTTCAGTGCAGGTGTTAATTCTGTGGGAAAAACGGTGACTAGTTTCGGGGTTTGGTAGATAGATGATCTAGTATCGAAGCATTACTCTCTCGTTCCCCACATCCGCTTCTGAACTCTTAAGCTGGGTTTACGTCTGACGAGTGACTCGGCCGAGTCACTCGGTCTGCTACTCGGCCAAGTGAAAATCTTGGCCGATTTGCCCGTCGGATTACTCGGCCGAGTACTAGAATATGCGTTCAGAATGGGCGAGTGCTTGGCCCAGTGAGCTTACTCGGCCGAAGACTCGTCAGGTGTAAACTCAGCATTACAGATCTTCTTATTATTTGATATGCTTACACGCGAAATAATTTATAATTGAAATTTTCGATCTTGTAAACGTTAAAAAGAACTATTTGAGTGGCGAACAGAAAATAGAGACTTGTATGTACAAAATCAAGGATTCCTTTTTCTCTCGTTTTCATTTCAGAATCAACTTTTGAGTCCCTATAAATTGATATCTGTGACTTGTTATACGTTTGCGCGAAATGAAAATGCAATTAACTACAGATATATTAAACAAGTATGCGGAAAAAACTTTTTGTTTGCTTGGACACTATTTTTCCCCCTTCTATGAAAACTCGTTTCGACGTGTATATATTCAATTATTTATTCGGTTTCACAGTTGCAGTGTTGTGGCATCGAGGGTCCTAAAGATTGGGATCGCAACAATTACTTCAATTGTTCGTCGAGTGACATTGGTTCGAGGGAAGCCTGCGGCGTGCCTTTTAGCTGTTGTAAACGAAAACCAAACGTAATTTCTCCAGTTTCTTAAAACACTTCCCTATATATGTAATCTTCTATTTTGCCCGCTTTCGTATTAAATTCCACCCGTTAGAAATAAATTGCATGCAAGTATTGCCTGTTCCTCCACACTGTACAAAGTTTCATTATATTTCAGTTTAACATTCGGAATGCACACTCAACTTGTCGATCTTTCCTGAAGTATTTCTTTTGGTGATTCCAGGAAATCATTAAAAACAAGCAGTGTGGCTACGACGTTAGGAAACCTAGCTACGTAAGTAAATTTTCTAAACTTCTCATTGCATTCGACAAGCTAGCGATAGCCCTTTACTTGTCGTGTTTGCAAAGCTCTTTCTAGAAGTCGTTTTCCACTTACCTATACGTCTGTAATCATTTGCTTAAAGATTTGGAGAAATATTAATAATATTAATATAAATATTATACTAATACAGATAGTATTAATATTAATATTATTTTTAATTTTATTAGTATTAGTATTAATATTTAGTTCATATCTCCTAAACATTTATTTCACATTTTCTGTATGTGTATATAATCATTGAATTCAACATTTTTTCATGTTAAAAAATGTGACTAAACAAATATTTGTTTAATATTTGAAAAAAATATTTAACCAATATTTTGTGCTATTAGGGTTTCTCCTTGTTTTACGAAATTATTGGTAGAATCTCATTCGTTTCAAATAAATATTCCACATTCAATTGCTATTACTTTATCAATATCCTTTCTTTTACAATTTCATTTATTCATCTCTTCTTCTAACTGTTTCTACACTTCACCTACTAACACTCGTTAATAAGACGCAGTATACGTTACACCAATTCTCGCATTCAAAAGGCAAAATTCATTCGGCAAAAACGCAGAACGGAATGGTTTGTTAATTTCCGTAGTACCTTCTCCGTACAGGACGATCTCTTTCGTTCGACCGTGATTAATGCATTTACTACTTGCAAACTGGCAATTCGTAGAGCTAATGTCTTAATACACCGTGAAGAGAACGTGTTTCCGGGCGAGCGAATAATTTGTCTCTGAAGGTGCACTCAATCGCGAGTTCAGATTCGAGATAGGAGTTACAGAGGGTAGTTTTGCACGAGCAATCTGATTACACGTCTACGGGTGGAAGTAAAAACGATCGAGGTCAGGACACTGTGGAACTTTGTTAAGGAGAAAATGACTAATAAGAGCGGATCTCAAATAGAAATTCAAATCCCAAAGTCGGGAGCTGTAAGATATTTTTGGCGAGGGAACAATTTTTTGGTCGCATACGTATAACCACGTGAAAGTATTTAAATATCTATATTTATCGACCGAAAGAATTACTATCTACTGTGGGACATCAAATTTGGGGAACAGAAATGTGGGAAAATATTTTTTATCAAATATTGAAACCTATAGTAATCTAGATCCTATCAAACTCCATATCCTCTTTTCGAGTGGACGATATAAGAACGTAAAGAATTTTTTTTAGCTCGAATTTCAGAATAAAAATTAACTTCGTGACATATCTTTTAACACAATTCCACTAATCCAGATGAAAATCGTGATCGTAACTGTTTTATACGCTGTACATCGCTGACGCTATATAATAACGAGTTTAAAGGCTCGGAGCCTTATCGAAGAATCTGTCCGCGCTAATTACGTTTTCACCGTGAAACCGTCACCGTCCAACGTTCCCTCTCATTATCATTTTTCTCCTGGAGTTTAGCACGAAATTGAAAAGAATCCCGAAACTTGGTAGAATGAGAAACGTTTTAAGCACGACTTAAATTCATATACCGTTTACACGCGTAGAACGTCAGAAAAGGTAACGGTAGACATGCTCCCTCGCGCGGTACGTTGACAAATTCTATGCCAATTACTGAGGAACCATAACAGAATAGAGACGAAGAGAATATGCACCAATCAATACAGCGCAGTTGGGTTTAATTTGCACATACAATTTTAACTAGGGTAAACCAACCAGTGACTGACCGAATTGTTCAATTTGTGGACCTTCGAGATTAATGCTTGAATATTTAAATTTACTTTGCTTGAAATTTTTATAAAAATAATTACTTATTCTTATCGTAATTTTGAAGAAAAGAAAAGAAAAAGCGATTATTCGATGAAAAACGTGTAGAATCCCAGTAAATGACCGCATACTTTTAATAAGAATTGTACTTATTAATGTTTGCTTAATAGGCATAACTAAAAATATGGGATATTAACCTTTCGTTAACTTTCTGCGTGTGAACCACCCATAAACTGATTTTGACGCTTTGAACTTTCTAATATTCTATACGCAAAATAAATACCTTTTATCAATGCCGACTTACAAATAATTTTTTCTCTGAAAATATTATATCCGAACATCGACTCTGTAGATTTTTCACTTCTAATATCGAAATTTGTAAAACTTACAATTTTTTTTAAAGATTTTCTTCGATTTTTCTCGACATGTGGTAATCTAGAATTATTTTACAAAAACTGTGATAAAATTTCAATCAAAAAATTATTGGAATATATTCTAGAGACCTTCAAATTGACCCATGAATTTTTTCATAATAATTGAATTCGTTGGATGGGAATGGCACTCGTTCAAAAATTGCTCTGGGTGTGAGCCATCAAAGCTGATCGAAAAATGAGGTGTGTCAACGAAAGGTTAAAAGTGCAACTACGCTCCATTTATAAACATATAATATTTTTAAATTTATAATTGACATTTCTTTGCCTAATGGTCATTCACTGGTAGGCAATCAATTACTGGTTGGTTTACCCTATAAAAATTGTAAAAAGACACCTGACAAATGCGAGTCACTGGAAACTAATTTCGAACTTCATAATTATAATTTCAATTCACCCAGAATCATATTTCGAGTGTTTTATGTTACTGCTTCTTCATGCTATCCAATATTTATTTTCAATTTAATTCTCCCTTCGTTTTTTCGTTCTATTTTCCGTCGAGGGTACCTTATTTACCTTCGAAACGAAAATTGCACGGTATGTACGTACGTATAGTGCAAGAAACGTTTGATGTGAGAGGAAAACGTTCAAACGTGTCGCAATGCCGGAGCACATACTGGCCCTAAGTAGTAAAGTCAAGGTGCCGATGTTTGTTCGCATTATCGGCACAGTGCAGACACGACAACGTAATTCGACATTTCCGAAGCAAAGGTCTCCGTCACCGTTTTTCTTAAATCATGTCTGTTTATCCCGGAAATGCAGACTGGAGAGAGGAGTATATTCGAGAGGGGTTGTCTAAGGGCAGGCGAGGAATGGCTAGAGTTGAATCTCGTACCTGTCGCTGGTACTGTTGTCAGTACTATGGTCCTGCAGGTAGATAGATTGAAACGTGTCGGGGAAAAGAAGGAAGGCTTTAAACTTTCTCCTTATACAATACACTGCTGTTTGTCAGAGTTCATGGGGCTACTTTGGCATCGATCGATATCAATCCCTTTCCTATATAATATATTAGTATTTGTGGCTAATTTGTAATAGACGCAAGAAAAGGTCGAACTGCTAGATTCCTTGACAAATGTTTATTTGGTTAATTAGAAAAATTCTAACAGCAATATTGCTGGCGTAAGAGATCGAGATGAATTATTGCAGGGTTGATTAACTGGTGGTCCGCGAGCCACCGGGGCCCCTCCGCCTTCCTGTCACGCTGAACGGCCCCCCTCCATAACAACCAGACGCAGTCGATTCCTGCTTCTTTCCTTCTCTTTTCGACTGCGAGCGTCAGAGACTGGTAGGAATGGAGGGGGCCGTTCAGCGTGGCAGCAAGGTGGAGGGGCTCGCGGTGGCTCGCGGACCACCAGTTGGTCAACCCTGAATTATTGCATTGAGATTGCGCTGCAGTCACACTTTAGGAAATCAGCTGCGCTTTTCGTGTAATTGCTATAGGGAATTTTAAAGTTAGAAGGCAATCGGTAAAGAAATATGGAAATTTCTTCTGCAATAAATAAATTGTCAAACGCTACCAGAATAATAATCCATTCTGACTAAATATATAAATTCCTAAGCACACGTGGAATATTATACGAAGATGCTATGATTATTATTTAGGTATTATAGGATTTTTACTTCGATGAAGTAAAATTTATTTCTCTAGAAATTTTGTTGGATTTTAATGACAATTTTGAGAAGCTGCTTTCCTAATTCCCTTACCTTTAAAAGAAATTATCAAGATGGCCACGTGTAACTTCATTCCTTATTTTTAACCGACTTCGGAAAGAAAAAGGCTCTCAGTTCGAGGTGTTTGCATGTATGTTTGTCTGCGAATTTCACCGTAACCACTGAGCCAATTTTGGCGAAACATATTGCATTTAGTTTGGCATCGATCAACTTAGGTCATGGAGAAAGAATTATCAAAATCGGTCAAGTAGTTTTGAAGTTACACCAAAAAATAAGAAAACTGTTTGATTATAATACATTGTATGCGCGGGCTGGCAAAGGACGAAGTACCTATCAGGCCGAATTTAGGCCTGTAGAATCACGGAGAATCACGCCTGTTTCCGAAAAACAGAGCGAGACAAAATATCAACGTGTCATCTGTCTCGTACCGTTTCTCGCTCGCTTTCAGTCCCTCTGATTCGCTCTCGCCATCGGCAAGAAAGAAGTGAAAACCATCACTCGGAATATTATAATATATATTATTATATTTTAGATTTTATTATAATTAGATATATTATAAATATATCAAATTATATTTATTATATCATAATATATTATCATATATTAAATAAATATTTGAAAGACAATAAAAACCGACTTCAAAAAAGAAAAAAAATAATAAATATGCTCTTTCCCTTATTTAATCTACGACTCTCCATTTTTTTATTTCGGCGCCCCATCATTTGCAATGTGTAAATTTGGCGCCGACTTAAACAAATCGAGAGTTGCAGATTAAATAAGGAAAAAAAGTACTTTTTACTTTTAAGTGCATTTTTATTATTTTCTTTTTTGAAGTCGGTTTTTAATTTTATTTTTTAAATTTTTTGTTCTGCTTCCATCACTGCAATAGTCCTCAGATATTAAAAATGCTTTAAATATACGTGTAACACAAATTTTGGGGATTCCTTACTGTTAATTTGTCAGATGATTAAGCTCGTGGCGGCACTTATGTACATGCACTCACATACTAAAGACACGCATAGGTGCACGTTCACATGCATCATTAACAATAAATATACCAAATGCTTATTATTTACTGACGCTTATTAAATATGATTTTACTGATGTATATTCGGAGTAATTTTAACAGTGTTTTTGATATCACGTAAGAACCATGGACTCTTTTTATGGACGCATTTGAATGTATTTATTGTGCAAACATGTAAACACTAAGACTTTTGACCATGCTGAGAAACATTATTTTCATTTCATGTAATCATTATAATTTTACTAATTAAAAATGAGTAATTTCTCAATTGGGAAAGCATTGTTTAAGGGCACTTACACGAGAGCTATTAAACTTGTGTGTTTTTCCACTACAGTTGCACCAAAAGTTCAAGATGTAAGAAGACGAATCGAAATATAGCCACAATAACGGGTTTTGCGTTTCTGGCTCAGATACGTATTTAGACTTCTGAATTACAATCCTTCGTTCGTTGGTCTCGCACCAGTTTTGGCCCCTGAAATAATTTATATACGATGCAACAGTAACAGATGTCAGGAAATAAGTGTCAGGACAGCCGTTATTACTTTCATTGCTTCAACAATATTTGTCTGTCGAAGATAGCATTTAATATTTGAAAGGACTGAAAGGACATTAATCTCTCGCGAGATTTAGAATGAAAATTTAGATAATATAGAATAATAGTAGAGGAATGTGAAAGAACAAAGAGAAAAAAAGAAGGTATGTTACAGTTAAGATACATTAAAAAAAACTGTATTGTTAATGGTAAAATATTTGTAAACAAGTCTATACGAATTTTTTGTGTGTGAGTGCGCATACCCGCGATGGACCGCCCAGATTTTAAATAGCGTGTCACGGAAGTCGTACCCGTAATTTTTAATTACTTCTAATTGACTAGAGAAATCATATTGCTCCTGTGAATTAATTACAACTCGAGTGCTGCTACAACTAACTCAAACTACTTAGCTAACTTTTGTAACATTGAGTATCCTTGCTCCTTTTTTATTTACGCTTTTTGAACGCTTCCCAAAATAATTTATTACGCTGCCTGGTGACTTCTAACTAATCAACTGATTAATTATAACCGCAAGTACATTAATTACAATAGCAAGTTGTGTAATGAATAAGTGCAGAGAAGTAACTAATATCTGAGATGTCGTATAATACATGATTTATTCGCTAAGAGCTCGATTTGGCCTACACGTTAAGAGCTCTTCCCCACCATTTTTTACTCATTCCTGTCCTCCTGATCCCCTCGATAGACACGCTCTCGTCTTCGGCAAGAAAGAAGCGGAAAACAATCGATCGCAATAGTGTCCGGTCTACGTTAAACGCTCATCCAGTTAACGAGTCGCGAGCTCTTAGCGAATAAATACTGTATTGCTTAGAAATGATGGCACAGATTAATTAGTGTTATAAAAAGTAATCCATGTTATAATCCATAACATTTTCCATATTTATCCATATTTTTCAGTGACACTTTTAAATTAATAGTGTCTTCACTGACTGAGCATGTCTGAAATACCAATCGCGAGCTGCAGAAGGGTCATTTATGAAAAGGTTCTTACGTTGTCCTTGTTTCTATAATAATTAAAAATGTTATAAATATATTGACCTTTATAAGGCGCCAATCAATCAGCTTTACTTCCAAGGAAAATATATAACGGAGAGTATAAAGTTCAGATAATGTAACGATACAATCGACCGATGTCAAACCAATGTAACCATGAACGTTAAGCCCCCGTCAAAGTGCCAAGTATGCATCGCGCTGGCATAATGCAAAGTGTATGATGAGAAAGTTTTAACTTCTGAAACTTATGCATTTTTTATTGTAATGGCGAATCCCAAGTGTGATGTCGCATGCAAATGTGACGTGGATGTGTACTCATTCATTAGGTGTGTCGTCCTATTTATTTACTTCTTCCTTTAACTTGCTTCGAGCACATTATAACGATTCGCAATTGCTTATGGTGAATCATCGTAGCTTAGCACCTTGAATAATTTTTTTAATGTTTGGTAATACAAAAATATATCAGAGGAAGACTATATTGTGTTAAAGGATTTGCATCCAACGCTTGAAAGAATTTTCTTTTTATAAATCTCACTTTTTAATATTTAAAAGTCACTCTCACTATTTTAAGTGAATTCTGTGATGTTTTTACTTTGTATGACTATGTGATATATAACTACTATGTTCTGTGTAATTGCAAGTTGCGTCTTAAATATCTCAAAAGGTGCGAGGGTTCTAAATTATTATTTTGTAATATTCGATAGAATTTATCAAACAAAATATATTCATATCTCTTTTTATAATATTAAAAATAAAGGAGTTATTCGAGGTACTAATCTGTATTGAATCACACTGTGTATTTGCAAGTTGTATGTACAATATACGTAAGTAACGGTTCTAGACGGATGACTACACACAAGTAAGTACTAGACAACTTGGAAATGTTAGAAAAGCACACGGAAGTACTATTAAATAACGTATTTTATGTTCGTGGTTCGAACGAATTTCATTCGAACGGTAAGTACAGATTACAATGCAATAACTCAATTCTGAAATTATACTAAATTAATTCACTCTTTTATTATTCAATAAATCGTGACGATATTTGGCTTGTATGCGCATTAATCTTAATTTTGCGTTAGATCTTGATCATAAGTGAATGGGAGTACCTATGTCGAATTGAAAGTGCTCTTCAGATTATGTTTGAGATGTTTTGATCTACAAATTCTTCTTCAAAGCGTGTTGAATTACCGTCACATTAAGATTCAAATTCTTCTGAAATACTAAAGTCGTGACTCCAGACAACTATTTTATTCAGCAGGACTACAAAAATGGAGCTGACGCGATTCACACAGAGAAATGTCCTCGATGACCTAGATCATTTTTCTCCTGAAAGTTAAATGGAAACCGTATAAGAATAGACTTCAAGGTCGTGATATCGAATGGGTACACAACGATATCCTTAATGATATTAAACCAGAGAAAATGTGTCCGTAATAAGTGACGGGAAATATCTTCAAACACGATTTTCTCGGAAACAATGTCTCGTTACATGAGATACTTTCAAATCTCGACTTATTTTTGGCGTGCACTACATATGTCAATCTCCCAGGCCTTGGGATTAATTTCATAGGCGTTTCATTAGGACCACGGCATAAATAAATTTTGCAATATTAAGGATTAGTATACCACTATTACTTAATTAATATTAAATACTAATACTAAGTACTATTATAATACTATTACTTAAGTAATATTAAGTACTAGTATTATACTATTACTTAAGTAATATGAAGTACTAATATTAAGTACTAATATTGCAATATTACTTAAATAATATTAAGTAATATTATACTACTGTAACTTAAGTAATATTAAGTACTAACGTCATATTTATAAAAATTGGTTCCAAGCACGAAAATCCACAATTTCCTAGAAAAATAGAGTCAACTCACCCAAAATTAAAACTTTTATGTTCGAAGCAATTTTTCACAGAAATGATTAAGTAATGGTATCTAATATTCCAGAATTTCTTTACACTTCTCGGCCCTAATATTTCCAGCCCACTTTCGTGTAAAAGGCGATCGTCGAGATCGTGACCTTCCTTTGTGTGACTTACGAAAGGCTCCACTGGGAGCGTTCTGTGAGCAGTGTGAACGCAACAACCCCATCCAGGCTTCATGGGGAGCGAGGGTGTCGAGAATCGGGGTTAGACAAGGGGATTTTCTCTGTCTGCTTCGTAGAGGTATGGAAGGGTTCAGAATACCCCTTCTTCATCTGCCAAGAAAGGCCGAAGTCTAGTGGCACTTATTAGCTGTTACTCGGTCAACAATTCTGTTTGAACTTTCACTGGTAATGATTATCGCCCAAATATTCACGGAACGCAAGTTTTCGAGTAATCGAGGAAGCTCGGTAGCAGAGGTTTGCACCCCTGCCTTCAAAACACACTTTTAGGGAATCACTCGTTGATTCAATATTCGAAATTTCAAACAACAGGACTCGTATTTCTTTCAAGTCCATTCTTTTCAGCTCCCAAGTGTAATATAGGTAGGCGATAACTTAGGTACTCTGGGAACACTCGATTCGATAGAACACCCAATGCATTATGTACATTTAAAATTTATGTCAAATTGGTCCCAAAAGGTCCCTTAATACACTAGAACCTTAGAGGTCTCATAAGTCCTTTTATACAGAGCCCACCCAGGGGAATAAAAATGTTTTGTATTTGGGGTGCCTATGCCAAAAGACGGTACTGCTTTTATTAACAAAGTCACGTTACTACACGTTTTCTTCACCTCTTCTTTCTTTTAAACTTTTAAGACACAGTCTAAATTGCTCAATTTTAGGAACGCCGTGCATCAAATGGGATCTAAAACTCTCTTACCATTTTGCAAACTCGGCCTCCGTTTTCGAGATAGGAGCAATATAAAATTATGGGTCCGACTTCCGGTACACTCTGTCTTTTAGAGTAACGAACCACTCTAACTCATAAATTTAATGAAATGAAATTATTATCTAAAAGAATAATGCAATCATGCACAGAGTGCCAAACGTACGATTTTAAGCAAACACGTTCTTTCACTTTCTCCAATGGCGCGCCACTTTGGGCCCTCATCGGCCCTGACGCTATCTCTGCCGAATTATTCAATTCGGACTAACAATCTATGCTTGCGAAGCTCGAGAATGTCCCGGTAAGCGAAAATAGCCGATCGCCTTTGTTTTACAGAACTTTGAAGTTGCCAAAGTGATTTATGAAAAAGGTTGCATTCAAGCTGGGGAGGAATGGGTGGAACGAAATCTTCTTGCAATTGCCACTAGCGCGGTTGGCACGGCATTCGCACAGGTATAATCTGTTAATTTATACACGCCTATTCTGTCACTACATGTTTATCTCGTGAAACCCTTATCTTGTAACTTGTAAGTTCCATAGTTTTTTTATAATGGCACGTTGGAATGCTTTGGAATACGTGTTGCATATATTAGGTCGGTGGAAAATGTTCGTTTACTGAATAATAAGTATTAGGTGTATGGAAATGTGATTTTTTACTACACTTACTTGCAACTACAAAAACAATTTCTCAGCGGTAAAAAAAGAATAACATCTTTTCACGAAATAGTATCGCCAGTTTTGTGTTTAAAGCGTGAAATTTGAGTCAGTTTATAAAATTAGGTTAATTTTAATCAAATACAGAATTTTTCCCCCATTTTTCATGTTTTATTTTCTCTTTTCTTTATTATTCTCTTTTCTGGGGCCCCTGTAAATCCGAGTTCTGCGTATCTTGCACCCTCTGCTTATTTTTACTTTTACCAGGAAATTGGCAAAAGGTCATAGATGGCCAAAAATATTTTGATTAAGGGGAGGTTCCGGTCTAAATGTCGATTTTCTTTTTATTTCATTTTTCGAATGTTCAACGTTTTAGGAATACGTGTTTCAAAGGATTTTTTTTTTAAATTATATTTCTATAATTTAAGACATCCTTAATACAATGCAAAAAGTCCCATTAAATTATATGTAGTAGTTTTTCTTTAATTAATTCCTAAAGGTCACCTATTTTTTTGGGCTCTAGACCGGAACCTCCCCTTAAAAAGAAATTTAAGTAATATATCTTTATTTTTAATAAAGATTTTGGTTCAATAAAGCGAACGAACTTTTGCACCGACCTAATAAAACGAATGTTTGTTACGTATACAAATATCGATCTGGATGTATTACTAATTAACGTTCTAATCAAACTTATGGCTAGTTTGATGCTGAACACTTCGAGTGGAACGGCGAGGTATTTGCACCGCGTGCACGGTTTCTGCATATTTTCACGTTCATATCTTCTAAAGAGTATCGGGAGTTGATGTTTGTTCGGGTGAGTTAAGGGGTTACACCACTTTGAAACGTAAAAAAAGCAGCTGTCTTTACGATTTTTTTTTACAAAATGGTAGAGAAAATAAAAAATCTACAAGGAAGCATTTATTGTACAACTATTGAAACACGCGAAAAAAAATTGCTGTTTTCCTTCAAACAAAATATCACCCTTCGGAACAATAAACCCAACATTTTCATTTTGCACGTGATATGTACTAAAAAATATATAGGAATTTTTTAAAGTAATGTTTTTAGTTGAAAATGGTGAACATTTGAAAAAAAAATATTCTTTACCTAAAAATGGAGAGCAAAAATGTTCGAATCAATGTCACTTTTTAATATAAATTTCGCAAAAATGCTACATAATTCTTTAGATCGTTCAATTGAAAATATCCTCTCATATTTTCAAGAGAATCGAATAAGTATTGTAGAAGTTACGCTGCGCACCGATTGTGAAATCACCATTTCGCGAAAAACGCGTTTAAAATAATTATGGGACTATAAACTATCATTCAAAGGAAAAACATTTTTTCCATTTTCAAAGTGTTGTAACCTTTTAAACAGAACCTTCTTGGTAGTAGCGATCACACGGAAAGGCCTAATTTGAAATTGCGTTCTCCAGAAGCTTACGCCACTCAAAGTGTTCATATGTAATTCTTAGTATGCGAGTGCATTTTGTTTTACTGCAGATTTGACCCTCGGAAAGACGACGCCAGTGGCAACCAAGCAGCAGACCATGGCTGGGTCAGTTTAGACCCATGCACACCTTTCTTTCTTTTTCTATCTTCTTTTCCTATATTCTTTTTAAGTCATCCAATTTGAACTGTGGAGTTCAGCGAGACTCTTGAGAACTTGGGTCAGAATAGACCCAGCCACGGTTGTCCGAGGGTTATCCCTAGTTTCGCTTCTAACTCGATACGATAGAATAAAAGGTAATTAGTGTATCCTGACGAAATTGTACTCTCGATTATTAAAATCGACGCGTATCATTTTGGACGCTTTTTATGTATGTATCATGCTTGGCAAATAGACGTTGCATGCAGTTGACTAATCGTGAACGTTAGTTAAATAAGATAATTCGTCCGGGCGGACTGATAACAATGCGAGGTTCGTGATTTTTCTAGATCCGATCATTCCTATCGTTTTACAGATTACGAGACATATCAGTCCAATTTCGAGGCACGGATTTCAATCCGGTCGACCTGCTTCGATACTCAGCTGAATGATTCTCTTCTCGTTTTCAGATTCTGGGAATCTGCTTCGCCCAAAACCTCCGAGCGGATATATTCGCGCAAAAGGCAAAGTGGCATTGACAATCCAGAGCCCCCACGGCAGTCTAGCATCTCGTATTTATAGATGCTAATCTATCACGTTGACCCAGCTGGAAATCGTCAGAGGTATCGTGAAAAGGTACAGGCCTCCGGCGAGAGAGTCGACATAATTCCGCGTGACAAGCGCGGGATCGAAAATGTCCAAGGAAACTTAGCGAAATAAAAATGTCGCCAATTTTTCTGTCGCTCCACGTGTCAGCAACTTTGAAAAGATCGGGCTTTTTCACGAACATCGTACACGAAAGGTCTCAACTCCCAGTTTTGATTTATCCAATCAATTGGTACGTCACTCAAATGACGATAGAATAATTGATATTGCCGTTGTTCGAAGTATCCTGACAGTTTACTGTTGGAAAGTAAATTAGGAGACGCGAAGTTAATTTGGATAGAAACAAATTATATATATATATAATATATATATATATAACAAAATATATCTCTTCAGACTTCTTGTTTAGAGGCTGATAATGACTGATTGTGAAGGATTACAAACGTAAAATGATGAATGAAAGGCACCCTTCCCTTTGCATTTTTGTTTCTTTTCGCGAAAATGATTGATAGCCTCGGTACACGAGGAATTTAGTTCCACATGTTAAAACAGTGCTGTCCACGTTTGAAGTTCCTTTATGCCATATTGTAGGTGGAGTAGATATGGCGAATCCTTGATGAACACTTAAGGCGGTACAGGACTATTGGACACGTAAAATTGATGGTTTCTTTTGTGTTGGATTGCTTAAGTACCAAGTAATCATTATACCCGTAATTTTCACAATTTATTGTCGACGCGTTTCCGAGTAATTACCAAAAAAAATTGTCGGAATGTTGAAATTTGTTCTGCCTAGTCCTGTAGCCCCATAAGTAGCATGCAAAATACAGAAGTGTATTTTGAAAAAAAAATTGGTGTGTCTAAAGCATTAATGTAAAATATCTAAAAGCTGTACTGAATGTACCCTTGGACTATTAAAATGGAACTTGGGCACCTGGTACTCAAGAATTGAACCGTCTTCAGTTCCTGATGCTGTTGCTAGTTCATTACATCCATTCCACCTGTAATTAAACTAACGTTGGGAATGGAAAATCTCAAAACTTTGGAACTTAGACTGGGTAGCACTGTACTAAAACTATCTAAAACGTTTCAAGTCGCACACAAGACATGCCAAAATAGAAGAAGCCACCTATTATAATATTTATACCTCGAAATGACACCCTGCCTTCCCTTTACTCCCTTCAATTTCATCGTATAATCACACACTACCTCTTCCAAGAATGATAAACAATTTAGAAGAGAAGAAGACACGTGTACTCTTTCCAACAACAAAACATCAAGAAACTTTCAACTTATCAAGTCCGTAAAATATTTTCCACGGCGAATATCAGGAGAACTCGACCGTTCTGCGGAGTTGGCATGGTTCCTGTATGTAAAATGAGAAAGTCGATCGGTTGAAAGCGCGCGGATCGAGGAGAACAGACGAAAACGCCGCAATAACGGCTGTCCAGCTTACGGGGATCAGTGTGTCGAGACATTAAAGTCAATTGACGTGATGTCGTGGGGGCGCGGTGGCCAGGACTGGGGCTACACCGCACAGCGAACTCTCGTGATGCCGTCACAAGAGCAGAGACTACGTAACACATAAGTACACAATAACTTTCCGTTGCTCCAATTGGTTGTTAAAACGGTTTGCTGCGGCCGTTCCAAGCATATTGATCCTCTGTTGCTCGTCGCCATGCTCCCTTCATCGACAGGCCAGGTGTCTGCCGTGACGTGGCTACTGTTGTCACACAACCAGGGAGCAGATAAGCACAGTGGCTAGCTACTGCGAGTTCGAGAGGCAGCGGATTCTTCGACAGTGTTAACGATAGGGCACGTTAACGACTGCCTTTACCTTGTTCGTTTTCTAATAAATTGTGCAAATGTCGATGTACGTTGAGGCGCGTGGCACACGTGGCGATTCGTGATGCTGTACCGCATTGCTCTTCTAGATACTGTCGATCTCTTCAGCATTTACGTTCACGGTCTCAGGTGCCTGTGGACTGAGATTATTTATGGAAATTAAGTGTTTCGTGTATTCGCGGTTTTAATTACTGCGGTGAGCCTGGGGGTGAACTTGCAAGGACAGGTTCCCAGGTGTCCGCCTTCGATTGCTTTGAATTTTGGATATGTTTCAGGGGACCGAAAAATAAGATATACGTGTTTTCTTTATAGCGGTCTGTTTTCATATTTACGGGGTGAAACCAACCCCCAAAGTTATAAGATTTTCAGGTGTTCGTCCCCGATTGCTTTGGTTTTTGGATATGTTTTAGAGGGCCGAAAAATAGGAAATGCATGTCTTCCCATTTTAATCCATTTGCATGTTCAACGGGTGGAACCACTCCTCATAGTTACCCCCTAATAACGGTGACTTACGACAATAACATCGTCCATACAGCAAGTTACGACGCAAATTAAATTTATATCAAGTTTCACTCAACACAATTTGTTCCCTGTATGAACTTTGGGGATTGGTTTCACCCCCAAATATGAATACGGGCCGCTATAAAAAGACACGTATTTCTTATTTTTCAGTCCTCTAAAACATATCCAAAAATCAAAGCAATCGGAGTTGAACACCTGAAAATCTTATAACTTTGAGGGTTGGTTTCACCCCCTAAATATGAAAACGGGCCGTTATAAAAAGACACGTATATCTTATTTCTCGGTCCCCTAACACATATTCAAAATTTAAGGCAATCGGAGGCGGATACTTGGGAACCTCTTCTTGTTAGTAAGGAGTGTTGTATATGTACGGATATTAGAAATTCTTTGCATTAAGTCATTTGCGCCAGACTCGTGTATTATTTTTTATTTAAAATTATGGAGAAAATGGAATATAACTTTCTTGCTATTGGAAGAAGCATTGAATTAAATACGAGAGGATGTAATGAATGTTTTAACTCCTCGTCTTTCGAGTGCAGTGTTTCAATAATCAGTCTATGAATCTAGGGAATAAGTATGAAAAGTGGGTCCAGATATTTGGGGGTATCTTCTAAGTTGATCTTTCGTTCAGTCGGAAAGTAATTATACAAATTGGTCTATTGTATGTACTTGGTTTCACATATTTTTGTAAAAGAAATTCGTCTCGTCCTTTTACTCTATCGACGAATAAATCGAGGACTCATCGATATGATCTGTGGAGCAGTGTGAATGTACCAGCTCGCTAAGTCTGCTTCTTGGAGAACATTAAATTCATTGTGTTCTGCACTTACAAGGGAACGTATCAAACCCGCGCACTTCGATTTCGATGAGACTGCAGATTTTCAAAATAGTGAAAAATATTTGACACTTGCTTCGTGTTATCGGCAATCATCCATGTTGAAGGAGTGAAAAGAGTTATTTTCTGAAATTTTCTAAAAGCTCAGCAGAAGGCTGGATTTGTCTTTAAAGAACTCAGACTTAAAAAAATTGTCCTACGCCTAACAGTTCTCGAAATATTTCAGAAAATATGTTTTCGACCTCCAATTTTACGCTGTTTTCACCCCTTCAATAGAAATGATTGCCGATACCAAAAAATACGTGACAAGTATTTTTCGCTATTCTGCAAATCTGCAGTTTCATCAAAATCGGCGTGTGCGGGTTCGATATGTTCCCTTTTTAGAAAAATAAACTCACCTTTGCTAATTACTACGAAAATATGTATCCATAGACGTACCAAACGGAGATATATTTTTGAATTTCTGTTTCCTACGAGAACGATGAAATAAAACGCATGTATAAACTTTCTTGTGTAAAACGAGTAGCCTAAGGTAACACTGAAGCAATAGCTATAATTAAGACTAGTAGAATCAATTTCGAATATTGACTTCAAATGTTTCTAGCTATGTAATATCCATTTCATTTTTCTCAGTCACGATGAATATATGTTATCCTAACTATTTGAATGCGCTGGTAATATAAAAAGCAATAAGAGCACTGTTTCGTTTACATTTATAACGAATTATTTCAACCAGAAAGGTATCGTAAATTATAATACTCCGAGAAGCAATTTAAACAAATTAGGCAATCATTAACGGGTTTTAATTAATACATTCCTTAAATAAATGACATGCTCCTATTTCGAGCGAAATATATTTATAAAAACTACTGCTAAAAATAAGGAAGAAAATGAACACTGTGAGAATGACAATCATACCGACATCTGATACGATAATTTATATTATGTTCTATGTTTTAATAACATCATCCCTTTGCGGTAGTTTGAACGTCAACAGCGTTGCATTTTTATTTTAGTAAATTGAAATACCGGAACGAAGCGTATTTCTCGCGCGTGTTCCAATTAGAACTGATTTCACTCGCGAAATGTAGTGATTCTAGTCCGTCCGTTTGGTACATCAATTTCGGATATAAATTTAATACTTCGTTGTCTTAGTCAGTGGGATTTCTTTCGAAGGATTTATTTGTTAATCAGTTCCCTGCAATGAGAAATTGAGAGACAAAGATATAAATAAAAAGAAAAAAAAAAAAGGGTGAAGAAATATTTTCGCGTTTAATCACACCTTGTTTGTAACTCTATATCTATCTACTAAGCGAGAGAAAAAGAAACGTTCCAAGTTCGAACCTCGTTGGCGTATTTAACTTGTCTGAACATTACCGAAGAAACAACTACGTGAAAGTATCGAGTTCAAACTAGTGATAGGACATAAAGGTAACAGAGCGCGGCTGGATCGCGAGTACGCAAAATGTTTTCAGTTTCGACGAGAATGTTGTCTTGTAAAACAGAACTCCATAGGATACGTATGATCCTTATTTTCTCAATGTTTCTCGATGAAATAGTTTTTATATGAACGTATAAATATATATGTATATCGCTGGCGCCGAGTCGTCGCGAAAGAAGCAAGTATTGTAGCTGTGCCGAGCAGTAGTGCGCATGCCCGAGCAAAAGACGGAAGAGTGGGGATGTAGCGATGACTAGTTTCGAGGTTCGGTAGACGCTGTAGTATCGAAGCAATGTTTGCGAGTGTCTGACAGCCAAAGGTCTCTTTGACGGCTTCAAAGGCTTCTTTGTTTTAAATACCCTCGTGTTAATTTCTCCTACAAAAAAATGGCACCATTGCTCGGCACACCTATGTACGATATTGTCCGCTCTAATTCGGGTATGCATGCGAAAGCTTGAATATTTTATACTATTAACTCTTGTGTTCCGAATCACTATATGCGAAAAGTTTCTAGGAAATTCTCGACGAGGCTCGCTGCCTTTTACTAGATAGATGAATCGAAGGAATGTATTTAATCAAACGACAGTTAAACGAAGATTATTGTCGTTGTTCACTGGTAGAACATTCGTCCTTCAATATTGATCACTTCGATTGTCTTATCTACTGCGAAGGAATTTCCACTATAATACCATGGTGTTTATGAGTGATATTAATTAATCATAAATCTTTCGGGAGAATTGAGTTGAACGCATTTAATTAACATAACGATTATAGTTTCTCACTCATTATAAGTGTAACAGAATTGGATTTAGCAGACACCCCTGGAAACTTTAAAACGAAAGAAACTTGGGAAGCATGTAATGCCCAGTGGCGGATTTAAGGAAAAAGGCCCAGGTAACAAACGTTCTGAGGGGCCCATTTTGGGGGGGGGGGGGAAATGAAGAGGTAGTTTATTACAAACGGGCCAGGTGTAGTGGTGCAAAAAGATGTGGTGTTTGGATACCTATACCTGATCACAATTTTTTTTTGGAAATGGGGCCTTAGGGACGGGCCCTTAAATCCGCCACTGGTAATACTTACTTTTAGGTATCTTCTCCTTACAATATCAATGTACACATCTGCAATGACGGTGGAATATTCCGTCATTTGATGATCACATGCATAAGTTCATGCCTCAACACTGCCATTTGTCGAAATTCCTTATTATAAAAACTGTCCCACACAGCACAACGTCCCTGGGACGGTCTGTAGACGTCCCAGGGACGTTGTGCTGTGTGGGGTACTACAGGAACTAATTATATGTTTAGAACTCTGCTAAGTCCAATTAATTAAAACTTTATATCGTTCGATTAACTTATTTTGCTAACCTGATCCGATATTCTCGACAAGCTCGCAGCTTGAAAAAGAATATATGGATCACGTAACAAGTGTATCTATATTTATATCTCAAACGCATAGTATTACACGTATACCAAGCAACTAGTGAGATCTCCAACGCGCATGCGCAACAAGGGCAGTGTTCGATTGAAGGGGAAAAAGGCCCAGGCGGCATTGGGACACCCCGTGTACACAACAGAATTACAAATAAATTTACGCGCGTGTGGTACGAAAATTATGGGAAACAAAGTCATACTTTTTTTTTTGGAAGATGGGGCCCTGTCGGGGCCTTTTGGGCAGAGTCCCAGGTGGCAACTGCTCATCGGCTGCCCGTTAAATCCACCACTAAACTAGGGAGCTCACTATTGCACGGTGCATCTGCAATACCTTACATTTAAAAGTTAATTCGATCGATGTACGTATTTGTCCAAGGCTCTGTATCGCACCCTTAATTTCTTACATTCTCTCATGGTGTACGTTGACCATGGCGTTATGTTCCCTTCCAATGGAGTGTTGGAATTTTAGAAAAGTGGAGTCGATTTACTCGCTACATTTTAACTATGCATACAAAGTGCGCCAGCAAGACGAAACCAGGTTTCCCACGCAGGCATATTTTATCCGTAAAAAAAATCTTT
The DNA here is from genome assembly GCA_963971345.1 of Andrena flavipes. Classification (NCBI taxonomy): domain Eukaryota; kingdom Metazoa; phylum Arthropoda; class Insecta; order Hymenoptera; family Andrenidae; genus Andrena; species Andrena flavipes. The sequence goes on along the minus strand of OZ020480.1, from coordinate 25,593,825 downwards.
CATGGAATCGATTGTGGATATTTGATTCGGACCATAACGTACAATCGGAAGCAGGCGTTCGAATAGAATAAATTGAATTTTTATAACTAACTATTACCACGTTCACGTTGTAAATACGCCTGTATCTGCCGAGCTGTATTGTATAAATGGATATGTTCTTCATTTCAGTGAAATGAATGTACTCCCAACTTGATATACTATCAAAATACATAAATGTTACGACGCACGAGTGATTACTAGATTTATACTAACAAGTATAAGGCGTACACGAAGCTCGCGTGCGAATCAAGCACAATATTTTCAATGGAACTTTAATGTAAAACGGAAGTATTACTTCGTACGTTAGCCCCTAGTGGAATTGGAAATTAATGCGATACGATGGTTTTATATATTTTGCTGCTTAAGGATTAGTTGTCAAGTTCTTGAACATGGTACAGTAAAATCTACGTTACGTCTGAACTTCCGTTACCCCAGTGCTCTGCTATTCGAACATTTTATCTATTATCCAAAAAGGGATGATAGATTTCTAAATAGGAAAACCTTTTTTTTTTAAGGTGGTCGTTATTGTCTATTATGCATTTATACTTCTAATACTAATATTTATGCTATCTTTATTAACGTTCAGAATGATCAGTCAACAATGATCGTTCTATTTGCAGAGACTTTTGTTATATTATTTCGGATAATGATGGTTTTACTGTATTATTTAATACAAGAATTTTACGATAAAACTATACTCATGTGATTAATGGTTGCCAATGACGTACAACATGCCGTTTTCGTACGCTTTACTATTATTTTACCATTAAATTTCGTTGTAATAAAGTTCGTTTATAAGTTTTCTTCATTTATTGTGATTTTATTTCTTAAAAAATTGTTACATCTTCTTTCAGTTAATCGGCTGAATTTCTGTGTCCCGGTTAAAACATTAATACACATCAACACTTTTGGTTCTCAGGTATATTTTCAGCGGCTGATTTTTGCCGTCTGGGCCTCTGCCCAGGAGTCCCCCTCCAAAAAGAAATAATTTTATCGAAACTATATTTTTTCTATACTACTACACTTGGTTCGTTTTTAGTAAACTACCTCTTTATTTTTCCGAAAAAATGGGTCCCTCAGAACGTTTGCCACCGGGGCCTTTTTTCTTAAATCCGCCGCTGTATGTTTTAATATTTTTTCCTCGTTATACGGTACAATAAATTATATTTCTCATTTATCATCTCAAAGAGCGTATATTCTATTTCTAATGTTCAATCCTTAAAAACATTAAAATATAAAAAAAAAGCATCAGCGTTTTTAACTCGTACATATAATATATAATTATAATTTCTTGCAACTATGTAATTTCTCTGTCGATAGAAATTGATGTACAAAACATTACAATTGTTCGTTACTAGTAAATTTTTCTTTTCGTATTTTCATAAGTCTCAATCATCCCTTTGAGGGGAAAGCACCCTTTTCAAGGTCATGTAAATATTCTATATGTACATACTTGTAAAGAAACGGCCAAGGTAGTTCAATTGAGACTACTTGTCCAATACAAATGAAGCGAACAAAATGACTACTGTGTATGATAATGATGTGTTGCCGAATGATCAGCCACGATTAGAATGTGTATGTGAAAAATGAGAACCGATTTATTGTAATCGTGCAACTACTATTACACCTGTATTAGTATCGATGTCGGACGAAACAAATCAATTTTCGTGCCAAAGGATCGTTTAAAAAATCGGTTGTAAATTTCTGTTTCATTATGGATTTATGTAGAAATGTGACTTTTTGTGACACGATTCGATTATTGTGTCATTCTAAACATGAATGCCTCTTCCTTTAAAAAAAAAAAGAAATTTGTAACATCTATCATGTTTTAGTAAACGTAATAAAAGATAAAATGTTCCAAGTACAGACTTAACTGCCCTTATAAATCCATAACAGCTAACTACTTTAACTCTAATTATCTTACTTAGAAAGATCGATAATAGAAATAATGTTTTGTCAAGAAATTAATTGTTAAGTATACAGATATTATATCACATCTAGAAGATTTTATTAAAATGTATTTGTAAAAAGCAGAATGATATTTTATCTCTAGATAGAGGCAAAAAGATTAATGCATTTTCTTGAATCAAAGGGTGTTTCATTGTGTAATGCACATATTGTGCTGTAACTAATGCATGCCTGTATGTATGAGCAGAACAGAACTGAAAAAAAAATGTTAACGTTATAGCTATCCATGATTATTTAATAATTATTAGACATTTTAATATCAAACTATTTTAGCAAGGGATCATATAATATATCGTCACATACCATGACTCCATTCCATGTGTTTTTCTTATAATTGGCTATTTTACGAAATTATTGTACGACTATACACTCGTGTAATATGAGTAAGTAGCACATATTCCTAAGTGTAATCATTATTGTGATTGAAATGTAAATACGATTATACTTTTCCCGAAATAGCTAAGAGATTACTGTAATGTTTTTATGAAAAAATTAATATTTATACTCATCTGCACACGATGAATAAATAAAAATTACAATAATTCCAATTTTCGCAATTCTATAGATAGTTTCTTTGCAATTTTCCAAACTGTGTTCTACTATTTATTCTTGTTTTATTTATTCTTAGCTAACTTACAATTATTAATTCCTCTTCCCCGTTTATATGCGAACAGTTGGCTTCAACTAGCACGCATAGATCGAGGATTATGACATTTTGCCAATACATATTTGAAGAATCCTTGTAGAAAACACCGTGAGTGCCAACATTAAAATTTTGTTTTTTTATCGAAAAGTGTTCTAGGTGCCAATGGTAATACTATTGTATAGGAATATGATTTTTGGCACTTCCAGTGTTTTCTACTAGGACATAGGTAGACGTGTACTTGGGTACAGGTGTACTGAAATTAGAAACTTAAGAAATTAGAGTATAATTAAAAAAAAAAATTAAAACCGCCTCACTGGGATTTGAACACCCGACCGCCAGATTGCAACTCCCCGCTCGGGTTTCGGCAATGTGGATTGTATTTTGTATCCCATGTCCAGGGCCGTCGCGAGGATGGATGGCGCCCGTATGCAAGACAAATTTTTGCACCTGATTGCTATTTAATATGTTTTGTGACATATATAGTGGCGGAGCCTAGCCAAGATGGCGCCGATATGGGTACAAGATATATGCGGTATTGTAGTTATTTGCGAAAATGTTCCTTTCTATGCAAATTATACGTGATTAGGCAGGTTAAAATCCTGCTCAGTGGAATTTTATAGAAGGTGAACGTGTACTTCGAGGGATTGATGTGTACCCAACGAGCGCTTCTACTTTCGCCACCAGATATCATGGTGACGGATGTCACTTCCCAATAGTTTGCTAACTTACCACCGCAACGCTGAAATCTAAGCCACGCCTCCACTAAGTTTCCCTATATGTACAATACATGTAAATAATTGTCAAAGAGGAGATATAATAAGAGGCGTCACTCCGGGCGGAACCTTTGAAGTCCTTACTTGACCTTGGCATTTAAATTGGTTGCCTACTCGAGCAGGATATTCAAATCGACTAACAAGGGGGCCGCATAGGTTATGTAATCGGTTCTAGAATGAGACTGGGTGGACATTGTAGTGCACACCTAGTGCTAAAAACCCGTAAAGGGATTTTGCAAAATGGGCCTTTGTTTTTGAGAAATTTGAGTTCAAAGTTTTGCGGGACAGTAGTATTTCAGTTGCGCAAATATTCTTACCAAGCAATGGTCGTAGCTGCGATAATAAGGCATTCGCCTATGGTGCTGGGAGTCCCTTCGGTTCGATTCCTGGTACTTGGTAAGAATGTTTGCGCAACTGAAATACTACTCTCCCGCAAAATTTTGAACTCAAATTTCTCGAAAATGAAGGCCCATTTTGCAAAATCCCTTTACAGCTTTTTAGCACTAGGTGTGCACCACAATGTCCACCCAGTCTTATTCCAGAACCGATTGCATAACCTATGCGGCCCCCTTGTAAATGTACCTTACCGCAGTTTGCTGATTATTGCCGAAATTTACCGATCATTGCCGAATGGGCATTTAAATTGGTTGTCTAGTGATTTCCCTAGGTTATTTCTGTCCTTGTCGAGTGACGCCTCTTATTATATCTCCTCTTTGGTATTGTCCAGTGTTGTCCAGTATAATCTCTGTCTCTATGCTCTGCTGCTATATATGGTGCAAGGACTTGTTGATGCCAGATCCAGATCACGACAGTTTACGAAACGCGTAGCTGTGTGATTTCTGGTTTCTCCTAAGTCTCATCGAACCAAAAGTTCATAAAATTCACGCGAAGTGATATAAAAATAAAGCTAACCTCACAAATAACTCTTCTCTATATACAAATCAACAATTCATTACAAAAATGGGTGGAGGAGATTTGGTAAGTTTAATTACAAAACACTGTGTCGCATAAACAAAAAAGTACATTCATTCAGTATATTCATTCGAGAAAATTAACTTTTCGCTAAGGTAGAATTTGAAGAAATCGTGGCACCCGTCAACGATGAAAAATATAGAGAAAGTATGGAAAGCAGAGCAACAGCAGAGTCAAGAAAGGAAGAAGATAGCAGAACTGCAGAGAGAAATAGAGATGGAGAAAGACAGGGAGGATATGAAAAAGTATGCAATGGATCAAGGCGTGATAGAGAAAAAGGATGACAAAAAGTTGGATTGGATGTACAAAGGACCGAATAAGTTGGTTAACAGAGAAGACTATTTACTTGGACGGCCAATCGACAAATCTTTCGAACAAATCGTTCAAGCAGAAAAGGATACCGAATTAAATCGTGCGCCTAGGAATCATGTTGAACACGGTGCTTATATTATAAACTCCGCATACATATGCAGCATTATAATCTGTGTATAACTAACAATCTAAACGCATTTTGGCTTTGTACGTGACTTATAATTTCAGAATGTATTCCACCATCCTTGCGTTTCTTTTCTGGTAACGAGCAAGTAGACTTAGCAAGAAAGATGCAAGAAGATCCTCTGTATGCCATAAAAAAGAAGGAAATGGAAACTAGGAGCCAGTTGTTGAAAAATCCTGTTAAGTTGAAGCAGTTAAGACAGTTGGTAAGTAAACGTTAATATCTGTCATTAACGAACCTTGTTGTTTCATTAATAATTTGTAATTATTTATGTTCAGTTGGAGCAACAATCGAAAAGAAGCAAAAGCGAGAAGAAACAGAGGAAACGAAAGAAACATAAGCAGAACCTAGACAGCGACGACGAAACACAATTGGATATGCTGCTTGCAGTAAAGTACAAGCAGCTGAAAGAGAAAATGAACGATAAGGACTTAATAAAGTCGATGAAGAAGTCTAAACATAAACGAAAGAAGAAGTCGAGAAAAGAGAGCGATAGTTCCAGTAGCGAATCGGAAAGCAGCAGCGAAGAGAGTTCCAGCGAAGAAGATACAGAGAAACGTAAAAAGAAACATAGAAGTAAAAGTAAGGAGAATAATGATGAAATTAAGAAGCATAGGAAAGAACAATATATAGAGAAAGTTAAACGAGAATATAAACAGCAAAAGATGTCTGAGAAACATGCAAGGGATCGTAGTTTAAGCAGAGAAAGGAGCGATCCTTCGATTCATAGAAAGCGAAGCAGAATAGATACGAGAGATACATATAAGAATAAAGACAAAGATTTTCGTTCCAAAACTCCTCAAGACAGACAAAACGATTTTCCTAGAAGTAGATACAGTAACAGAAACCCTTCAAACAGATTACATAATAAGGACACAATCTATTCTAAATCATTTTCCGATGTTGTCCAAGGACAACATAAAGAACAAGATCGAAGTAGAGATAAGTGGAAAAAGAAGCATCTTACGGAAGAAGAGAAAGAGAAACGTAGGAGAGAAATGATAGCAAACGCATCGTGGAGAGACACAGAACGAGAGAGGAATGTAAAAAGGTACCGCGAAGAGGAAAAGAAGGAATCGGACAGTAGCAAAATGTACAATCAAGACTTCATTAGAAAGCAGTTGGCAAGCGCTGCAGAAGTAGGCACTGTTGCTTCCAGAATTAAAGCTAATATTAATAACATACAGCGATCTGGACGAGCGATGGATACGAATTTTGCGAAAAGGTGATTTCCAACGATGTAATTAGATTTGTACAGTTATGTAAAAAATTACATTCGACTTTTTATACCATGATGTGCATAAGTACTGCGAATTTTAAGCATTCGAAAAATAAATTTTTAATATGTGTTTGTGTACATTGTCAACACATTATTAGTATTTTTTACAATGTCGAAAACACTTCTTTTTTACTTCATTGAAGAAATATTTATATTTAACATTCAGCAAACGATACTTATAACAATATTTTCCTATGAATATAGCTTTGTTTGGCAGATATTCAAACCATTGATTCCGCTTTCGTGGAAACTAATTTGTATCACTATGCGATCTTGCATGTATCTCTGTTTTCAATTGCATCGTTGATGTCGTGAATAGTTGGAAAACATCCACCTGTGAGTACATTGTTAACAACAGCCCTTGCAAGATATCCTGTAGTTAACGAGTAATCTGCAGAGAAAAATGATGACTGATCGACAGATGTCTCCAGATTATGATCCTAAAAAAAATAAAGTGTTATATCATAATTCATTTAGCAATAATCAATATCTTACACATTAAGTGTTTTAGCTTTCGACCCTTGAAGGGGCCGGAATTGAGGAGTGAGAAATCTCAAGTTCCGCATTTCTTATCAGATCTTTACGAAAACGACGCCAATAATCGAGTCCTTAGGTTTCTCCGACGAAAATAACACCAAGAATCACGTAATTCGCACCATGATGGAGGAAATTATATAATTTCAAGTTAACTACGTTGAAAACAGTCTGATTTACATGGCATTTGGTATGATTTTTATCGGAGAAATAAATGTACATCGGAATACTTTTCAACGAAGTTAGCTTGAAATTATATAATTTCCTTCATTATGGCCCGAATTACGTCGTTCTTGGTGTTATTTTTCTCGGAGAAACATAAGTAATCGATTGTCGTCGTTTTCGCAAAGATCGGATAGGAAATGCGGAACTTGGGATATTTCGCTTCTTAATGGGTATTCCAATTCCTTTGAGGATCGAAAATCATAACACTGTTTGAGCGCCGCGATAAAATCACCTCATTTAGCTATGATATACGTACCTTACAGTACATTAGAACAGCATCTTCAACAAGTTTATCAAGGTTCAATTGTTTTTGAAAACTTAACTCTGGATTTCGAAGCAAAATTGTTGATACTATCGTAAGTAACTGCAAGAAAGAGAATATTAATACATCTGATTTTACTGGAAGAAACTTGCAATGAAATTAAAAGGAAAAATAATTCAGTGAATAAAAAAAAATATTTAAAACAAACACCTCTACAATAATTTGACGATATTCTGGTAAATGTATGTGGTGAAGCAAAGATTCCACGAGCAAAGCAAATGTAAGTTCCGAACGGGTCATGTTAGAAAGTGTGGGGTGTTGAGGCAATTCTCGGCCGTTGACGCAAATGCCATCCGGACAACGTAACAGCACTTCCCAGACATGATTATAAAAGTGTGCAGGTACTCTGCACAGACATCCTTCGATTTTTCTGCGCCCCAAAACTGTAAATCTGTTACAGAACAAATAGAATATTATTAATTTGTATAAAACCGACGTCAGTAAATATTTAAACAAATTGGAGATTCTACGTACTTTTCGCTTATAGCCCAATTTTTAACCGTTAGTACTTTTATAAGAAACCGACGAATTTCGAATGGACTATAATTCTCAATTGGTTTATAGTTTTCAACAAATATTTGTAAGTAAAGATTTATTGCTTCTAACACCCACCTGTGGATAAAAAGGGTATATAGAAATATTTTGTGATTACCAGAACGACCCTTAAAAAAATGATAGCGATATGATCGTCAGTATATAATTATTATATACCCAATACGAATTTTTAATATTCCTTTAAACATTTCTGGATTTCTTCCGATAAGTCTGCCGCAGTATAATAAAACCTCTTGTTGGAGGACAGCTTGCACCACGTTGTGCGGTTGAATAGTAGAGTACACAACTGATTGAATTTCTGTCGGTGTCATTGGTTTGTCGAATACTGTTTCTTCTTGTCCAATTACTCCAACTGTAATCTAACATTGACCAGGAATAACAACCTCGGTGTTAGCGAGCAACTATAAATACGTATTCTGGCAAATACATGTTCGGTTACCTGTTTTCCTTTAACCAGGACACCTGTTATAAAAGGGCTGATGCTGTCCACCGTGTGATTTAATAAACTGCTACAGTAGCGGACAACCATCCAATATCTGAGACACCCTGCTTGTTGGTACAACGATCTTAAATGATCGCCAACTAAAATGAATCGATCCGTAAACCAAATGAACAACAATGTACTTATCGTAATATAAGTACTTATGTTACTTTTAAATGTTCAAAGTAATACCTGTTATTCCATTAATTTCATAATTAATACCCTCTCGTTGCAACAAAATACCGTAAAGTTGGCAGAGAGCATAAAGGCTTTTATTACTACGAATTTCAGTTAATATATTATATAGTGGCTCATTCGCAAAATTCTGAAACGTGAATTGGTTAAGATAAACGAAGTGTACAATTGCTTACTCGCAGGATACTTACTGAATAATCTACTATGTTTTCTGCGTACGTTAGGGCCCTAGGTACATCTGTAAGACTTTGGTATCCGATATAATCATGCTTTAACTGTCTAAACTGGGTAAGTTCAAGATCTGTTTCTATGGTATTCATAAAATCCAGATGCTCTGTATAACATATAAAGAAGCAGTTAGTATTTAGGAATACAATGGGAAAGAGAGCTAAGAAATATTATTTACCAATGCACGAGGACGAAATAAGATTCTGCAATCGTCCAATTCGTACTTTGGTCTTATCGCAGTAGCCTTTTTTCAACATTGCGAAGAGATCAAGCATTTCTTTGAATTGCGGATCCCTGAAGTACGAATACATTTTATTCATTTATACATGACACGTATATACCTTCATTCAGCTTATGTTAAATTTTAATAAACACCTCATATGTTCTTCTCGTATTAGAAGACACACGGTAGGTCTACCCGATAGTCGCCAGTATTTGCCAACAAACTGAAGCTCAGTTTTAATATCATCAATTAACAGAGCCATGTCTCTATATAAATAAAATTCAGATACCTCGAATATCAGAGGATAACAGAGCACTGTCATGCCACATACTCTATAAACCTACAAAGAATCATTTTCAATTTTCCCTTAAAATCCTTGTGTCGTACGTGGAAGAAGCATACCTTGCTTGTACCCAGAGATCCAATCGGTCTACCTGGTCGACCTTGCAGGTCCAACTTGCTGTTCACTCCTAATTTCTCGTAAACTTTCACTAATTGCGTAGACGACAGTATTTGTACTGGTTCTACCTCGTGCGGAGTCTGTGTCTGTATACCGTACGTTGCCATCATAGCTTGCAACCGCATAGACTCGGCAATAAGAACGATTTGTACTACAAGATCAGTATGAGTACCCTGATATACAGAAATGTTACTAATAGATTAATCATGCATTATTACAGGATAGTAATGAAAATAGTGGTAAAATTATTAAAGATAGATATGTTCGATCCTTCTTCCTTATTGCGCAAGGAATTGCAGAACCAGAAATACTAACAAGGAGAGGTTTCCAGGTGTCCGCCTTCGATTGCTTTGAATTTTGGATATGGTTTAGGGGACCGAAAATAAGTTATACGTGTTTTTTTATAGCGGCCCGTTTTCATATTTAGGGGTGAAACCACCCCCCAAAGTTCAAACGGGGTACAAAATTGTGTTGAGTAATACTTGATATAAATTTAATTTGCGTCGTAACTTGCTGTACGGATGATGTTCTTGTCGTCAGTCAACGTTATTAGGGGGTAACTATGAGGGGTGGTTTCACCCCTTGAACATGCAAATTGGCCAAAATAGAAAGACATGCATTTCCTATTTTTAAGCTCTCTAAAACATATCCAAAAACATAGCCTGATAAACCAAAGCAATCGGGGTCGAACACCTTGGAACCTTTCCTTGTAAGAAAAATCTTTGCAAAGAATATCATAGCTTGCGTGATCGCAAAGAGCGATCGTTTACAAAGAAAGGAAAAGATAGTTGCAGCAAGCATCATAAAGAAAAAAGAGCGAAATAAATCATGCCTCCATCCAAGCTTCATGCATCATTGTACTATTAATACTACACAATAGATATTATAAATTAGACATTGAATGAATCTAAATTCCTCGAATATTAAGATCAAATTTATACGAAACATACTTTATGTACTAGGCATGTATTGTCATATAGTTTGAAAGCTTAGAAAACCTGTATATTCGATAAGTGCAAAATTGTCAAATCTAATTCTCAAACAGCAGAATAAAATCAATGCAGAAAGTACTAGCTACGCACACATATAGTGTCATTTACTTACAATACTGGGTTTAGCCTGTATGGGACAAACATACGTAAAATAATTTATACAAATGACGAATTCAGTAGAAATAAGAGAAACGCGTTCCCACTTACCTGAAAAGCTGAATACCTTCCAGCTTTCCTCGGCCTGTTGTACGAAGGAAGATACCTTCTGATGGGATCCAATTCATTAATGTGCAACAGACCATCGGTAAGCAATTGCGCGATTACAAACATAGCTTGATTCCACAAGTAGATGGGGGCAGGTTCGGTATCTGTAGAACCTCTTCGCCCTCTTCCTTCGTTGCTCGCTACTCGATAACAACTACCAGGATCATTCCGTTCCGCGTCCAAGCTCTCCTCAGGCACATAGTAACACATAGGTAGTACAGGATCTATTTAATTACAAAAAGTATAGTAGCGTTTCAGACGATCTTCTAACTTAAGTTAATAGACTTTCCATTAATATACCTCCATTGATATCTTTGTGTATTCGTTCTTTCAGCAAATTCTGATACTCCTCTACTTGCTCCGGTATGGTTTTAAAAACACCATCTATGATCATAAAAATATAAAACAGCGGCCACTCGCACTCGATATTATCAAATTCCTATAACAGAAAAGAAAACGTATACATTCTCCATGCAGTACTAATTCACTACTGCGAGAAGATGCTACAGAAAAATCGGTCGAACGCGACGAAATTTAAATGAAACTTCAAAAGTAACGTACTAACAATCGAATACATCAGAGACCTTGATTTCACCAGATTTGTAATAACGGCGATCTGTGGTTTCCAGCACTGTCTTATATCCATCCCTTCCAAATCTCTTGAAACCATAATTGCCTTTTAATCTTCCTACGATATTCGCCTTCGTCTCGGTGTACAACACCTCCTCGTGGGTGGCGAACGCGGGGAAGGATACTGTGGGCAGTAAAGCTGCGTCTACACTCTGTATACGAATAATATATTTGTAATTCCAACAATGGCAAGAATCTTTTAATAAGCGCAAAAAATTTCTGTAGAAATATGCTCTGTACCTTGGAACTAGACTCTCTGGGAAGCATCGTCTCGAAAATACTACGATTACGATTATGAGCATCGATATCGACGTATATCACCGACCAGGAAGCACCTTTTTCTCCGAATAAGTTACATCCGTTAATAGCTTCCAGAGCACTTTTAGCTATACCAATCGAACTGGCGTGTATTTCAGGTGTACCATCGTTATATCGACTACCTCGTTCCCACATCCCATAGTCCGGCGTACGGTACGCTCTTTCCACGTAATATACAAGATTCTGTACAAACGCCACTTCGTCTTGAGTGTATATAATTTGTAAACCGGACGAAATCATTTGTACCAAAAATATCAAATAAAGCGAAACGATGTCGATCTACGAGAAGCAGATAGTTAGTACCATAATAAGGATCCTCTTAAGTGGCTTATTCCACATATATATTGTATACTAATTATAGAATACTTATATATACTATAATTACTTGCAAATGGTCGTACTCGGCATCTTTAAAAATCTCATCGCCAGTATCTAAATGAAATTTGCAATGCAGCGCGAATCGATTGCATTGATTACGTTTGAATAACTCTATTCTATAAGACTGTTTCTCCCAACATTCTAAAATTCCACGCATACATTTTACAGTGGACTGCCCAAGTTCGTAGGACTTCCCACGATCATCGTCTATCCGCCTAGTAAAATAATTTCATATATACACGATACTCTACTCTTTTCAACGAGTCGAGTCACCGACTCTAAACAAAATAGAAGGGACAGCGGCCACGGTAATCGGATATTCGTTATCGCCGTCTCTGTTCTGTTCGGACCTTGTTACGTGTTCGTCTTTGTTTACAGCTGCGACTCGACTCGTCGAGCGGATATTTTACTAATTAATAATAGACCGCAAAGTTTTATTTATCCAGTTACCTATACGCTTGGTACAAGCTCCATATAGCAGCGGCACAGTAAATACTTTCTCGTATACTCCCCACTACTTTATCGCTCGAAATTTGTGGAAACAAACCAGTTATGCAACTTTGGTAACGTAGTAATTGCCTTTTAACTAGAAAGTATATATATATATATATATGAGTTATGTATCTAATAACCTTAGGAATTCATGTAAATATAGTAAAAATCGAATCGCATACCAATTCCATAATAAATATCAAGCTTCTTAACGGTGTCTTCATAATTTGAAATTTTGAGGAACATATCAATGTCCAAATCGATAATGCTTCCTTGACGTACATTTCTGAGCGGAGGATACCTATAAAATTGTACAACAGAAATGTTCTTTAAATTGCCATTTAAAGTACAGAGATCGCAGTTAAAAGGAATTAAATTCTATTTGGAACCATGCTTTTTCTGACAAATACAAATTTTCAACCTTTTTATGTTTGTGGGTGTTGGAGTAACAGACGTCATCTTATAGATAACAATTAAGTTCAGATTCTCCTTTGAACTGGTCCAATTATTTGGCGATGCGCGTAATCATATGACGAAGATTATTTCCATTTGTGTCAGCGGAGCCGATAACATTTTTCTCCGTGTAAGCTGCGGCCACAACACAGGCGAAACAATAACTTCTATGTTAGATCTTCCGGTGTAATACGAAAGAAACGTATAAACGCGTTCGGAGGTGGCGAGTGAAATAGTAAAAATTGTTTTCTTCGGCAATCACACATGTATATGCATATTAACCTTCGCCGTTCAGCTAATGACAATTGTTTTACTTCTACCGTACCAAAATCAACTGTGCATAATTGGCACAGGCTACTGGTCCGCGTGTGCTAGCTCAGATTTATAATTAGAAACAAAAGATCTGCTTCTAAAGGCGTTAGTCTCCGTTATAAATTTACCTGAAACAAGTCATTTCTTCGTTTAATGATTAATATAGCTTGTTTCGAAATTTTATAGTTACGCGCCGTTGAAATAAACAATGGCAACTTGCTGATAGCGTGTCGTAGTCGAATTTTCGCGGTAATCGTTTTTTTCTGAATTTTATTGGTAAACATATCACGTGCGCGTATGATGCAATGGCAACTCGTTTAAAAATTCGCGCGGAAACATATTTTTAGGATTTGCAGGGTCTAATTGTTGATCACGGTAATCTATAAATAGATTAAATATCTGTGTATGTAATAGCTGTACTTCGTATTTGAACTGTGTAATAAATATTCATCTTTTTCCACGTTTGAATTTAAATGAATTTTATAGCTTCGATACCCAGATAGCACAACGTCTGGTTAAGTCTTAAAGACGTCCAAAAGGCGTCTTAAAGACATCTTAAAGACATCTTGTTAGAAATCAAGACGTTCAGACCTAAAATGGACATAAACTAGATGTCTCTAAGACGAGGTGTGCTATCTGGGTTATTGCGATCTACCAATTTTCACAGTATCAACGAACTGTATGCAGAAAAAAATGTTATATAACAAATTGTAACGCTACAATGAACAATGATCTCAATTTAAGTTTTCATAAAAATGCCAAAAAGTGGGGCAACTAAATTTGTCCACATTACATACTTTTAGATATTCCAAAATTGTGTCTAAATGTATTGTCAACAATTTTACTGCACGAAATAACTTTGAAATAAACTTTTATACTACTTATTATCCATATAAACATTTAGTAAATAAGTAAAAGGAATACCTGCGTCGTCCATATTTGTTATGCCACACTAGCGCCACCGTTCCCGCGGTGGTAGATTCCTTTGCCAAGACTACCGAACACAACTTGTCACCCCAACTTGTCTTGCCTCCCGAGTGACGTTACGAAAAATAGCATTCCCATCTATGAAACCAGATTCTGTGGCGCGGATTAACTTAACCAAACTTACTTCCCTACCATTCGCTAAGTACTTTAAATTATTATTTTTGTTTTGCCGATTGATTTCGAATTGCACCGTCCAACATGAAAATTAAAAAGAACTCCAATGCAGTGAGGGTGCCACCGCTTAAGAGAGCTATAAAAGTCAAGCGTAAATCGTTAGACGCAGCAGAATCAACCGTGTCTAAAGCATTAGAGAATGTGAAAAAGGTTCTTGAGGTTAGATATCACGTGTGTAAATAAATACACACCTTATGTATTCTGATATTTCATCATTGAAAGCATAATTTAACGAAACATTATTGCAGACAAAAAACGAGACTACAAGGGAAACAGTTTCAACATCAAAAGCAGCCAAAACAGTATACACGGTTAATAAAAAGAAGGCAGAAATTGCCCCTAGAAGTCCACGTTCGAGGGGTATAGTATATTTGGGTCACATACCGCATGGTTTTTACGAAGAACAAATGCAAGATTTCTTCAAACAATTCGGAAGAGTAATGAGAGTGCGTGTCGCCAGGTCGAAGAATGTACGTATATTTTTTAAATATGGTAAGAATAAATCTGTACTGGATGGAAGAAATATATATCGAACTTTTAAGCATACCTAGCTCGCCCGTAAAGTACCGTGCATTAACGGTTCTTCGCTTGAATTGGCTCGCACTGTCTGTGCTCCGTTCAGCCAATAGCGACGATAAGTCTGCCTCTACGATTGTGTTAGAAAATGCGAGCCTATGGGGATATACCATTCGAACTCTAGAGTTTCTTGCGACGACATCTCGTAGATGCACAGTACAAATTGATTATAGAATTTTATCAATCACAGTTTACCGTGTTTCTTCTACGCAGTACTCCTGTTTGATCTAAGATAAAATCTCACACTACTGTAATTATTCTAGACTGGTAAGAGTCGTGGTTACGGCTACGTCCAATTTTTACATCCCGAAGTAGCCAAAATAGCTGCGGAAACAATGAATAATTATCTCATGTGCGGCAGATTATTAAAAGGTACGCGAAGCTTTATATAATGTAGTATCAAATATATGCTTCAATTATTTCATATTTTAAATGCAATGCTTTTATTTAGCTACATATATCCCACCTGAAAGACAACATTCACGCTTCTTCGCTGGCAGAACATGGACGAAAGACAGTTATCCGAAATTGGTAAACAGAAATAAAGTGACTGCGATAAGAAATGCGAAGACTAAACAGAAAGAGCATGCAAGATTTATACAAAGTTCGAAGGACAAATTATCAGCCCTAGAAAAGAAATTAAAAGACAAAGGATACGATCTGCACTTTACATCGGTAGCTGTTACTAAAGTATGATTAGTTTATAAGTATTTCTAACATTAATTTCTTTACCGCGCAAGGAAAAAGGGTGGAAATGTGTGTTTGTAAGCACAGCGTGGAATTCAGTTTCAAAGAGGCATTGTTCGTATTTACTGAATACATCACTTAATGCAGAATATTATTTACAATTACATATCTGTGTAAAATATTTATAATTAAGAAAGTAATTCGTTAAGAAACATTGATCCTTTCTTGGCCAATTCCTGAACCACCCTTTGTCCTCTTCCACTTCATCCGCCTGTTTTGGAACCATACTTTCACCTAAAATATGAATTCAGTACCTTAATAAAAGTTTGAACATAATATATTGCATGTTTTTTTAAAGATAATTCAGAACGTAATATTAATTTACT
Organism: Andrena flavipes; assembly: GCA_963971345.1. Classification (NCBI taxonomy): domain Eukaryota; kingdom Metazoa; phylum Arthropoda; class Insecta; order Hymenoptera; family Andrenidae; genus Andrena; species Andrena flavipes. The sequence continues at coordinate 25,577,780 of OZ020480.1, read as the reverse complement.
TGACGCTCCGTTAAGTCCAATGCGACCGCTATTTCATAGCGACGTAAACGGGTGAGATAATTGCTATGCGCAAATTCGTACTCCAGGTGTCTGATTTGTTGCTTCGTAAATGCCGTCCTCTCTTTGCGTGGTTTATCGTTGACTAACTTCTTTTTTGTCCCTGAAATGTACAGGCTTTCAGCTTTAACCCTCGGAAGGTCGACGCTTCTGACGGTTCAGCGACAGATCGTAATTGGGCCAGTTTAACTTATGCACATCTTCTTTTTTTTCTGGCTCTTGTCTTACAGCAATTGATATTTCGAACTTTAGAGATCGCTTTTTGATTCAAAACAGACCCAGGCACGATTGTCCGAGGGCTAAACACACCCTATTTAAAAACTTAGAAATGATAAATCCAGGTTAACGAAAGTATTTCGGGAAAAATCAACGTGTTGCTTAATATTTAGTTCCAAGAACTTAACGCTAATTATATCAACAAATCTTTGATTCATCATCTACGCCCACTGTATTTATTTAGTAAAACGCATCAGGCCTTACCAAGAATTTCCTACAAATCTTTCGCGTATAACCAATTAAAACACATTACTGAACCCTGCCTTGGGAGTTGTAACTTTATAAGATTCATAAGTTACTTAAATTATATCGGGCTATTTATTCCTATCTACCAGATCGTACCACGATTCGATGTATTAAAATAGTTTGATTCAACTGGAAAAGCATCGAAGGAAAACAGTATAATTTTGATTAATTTTCGTTTATCCCAATTTGGCGCGACACTGTGCAAATGTGCCTTAAAAGAAACTTTGCCGTTACGTTGGCACAGAGTTGAAGGTAATCGCGTTGGGCCTGACAAATTTTTTGCAACGCGGTGGGCATAAAGTATTTATCATCTGACCTGATTTCACTGGCCGTTTCTTGCGGCTTGGCACTTTCGGAATGATTTCTGAATGCGACCGCGGTAAGGTTTTAACCAGATACGGTTTTTTGTTGCCGGAGTGACGGTCAGATGAAAATAGCTGTATATTTGATGCGTCATTGCGAAGCTGCACCCGTGGCAGCTAATAAACGTGCCGCTCGTATAATGTAAGTTGCTGGAATCGCAGGATCATCTACGATGATACATAAAACGTGGTCGGATCGGTGGTAAGAGCCCTTAGCCTTGCTTCCGTGCCGCTATCTCATCCGTAATTGCAAGCTGACGTCAATCGAGGGAACCCTCGTTACGCGATTCCACTTCGAAACGGTCGTCGAAATTTTTCGCGAAGGATTTATCGAAATGGATACGACGAACTGTGGTCGTTCGTTTGAAATTTAATTTGTCTTAATTTGTTTCTCACTTTTCACTGTTAATATGAAAAGCTGAAACTTTTTAATAACTTTTGCACACGAGGGAATTATGTTTTTCTTCATGAAAACATGAATTTATAATAAATTCTGACACCTTGTATTCATTATCGAATACAGTATAGTTTTCCACGCCGTTGACTTTCACCGAATATTTCGGGTAGCGATGACGACACGTGAGTTAAAGAGAACACATGTTCTTTTCGAGTTATTTGATACGTGAGTCATTATTACCACTCACGTCGTGTAGTGGCAAAATTACTTGCACGATATAAAAAATAAAAATATATCTGCCAAGCGTGGTTAAAGATACTGACGATACTGTTATGCAATTTGCAATGATTTGTACTTAATACAATAATAGGTATAATTTTGATGAACTTTTAAACTTTTATTATCGAAAAGAACTGTACAACTATCTTTCTCTTTCAACGTTGTTGCAGAAATTATTAATTATCGCGGAAGGTACTGGTGCTTTTTATCTCTTTGAGCATATCGTTACGAAATATTTTATAACGTCTTGTATAGTTAGAATTCGTTTCACGCAGAGTAAAACCATAATTAAGTCTTCATTTATTACGCAAGGGAGCGCGTAGGAAGAATAATGGAGTTATGTGTCTGATAAATATTTAGACTACACTGTGTCCATTACGGCCACATTGACGACGTTATAGACATAAACGAGGCTGTTATAAATTAATTACCAACGGTATTACCTCACAAAAGTATACAAGAACACTCTAAAAAATTTATCTCTTCATACAGATAACGTAATGCTTGCTATTCTCGAAGGGACATACACAATTATAAAAGTGTGCAAAATTACGTTTTTGTTTTCGTAATTTGTAGTTAATTCCAATGGATATTAAAAATCAATTTTTTTCTTTGAAATCGTATTATTAGATATAATTCATTTATGTATGAATGAATTCTAGATTTTGTGGAGCTTCATTCGTCTACTTAAAAGTGTAATAACTTTATCACGAAAGTAATTGACTTTTTCATTCCGCCCGGATTCTTACAAAATTTTTTAATTAACTTACCGACTTCTCCTTGCACGGAACATTCTTCTTTTCTGTAGAAAGCGTTAGTGAAACCCGTTGTGTACTGCAAATCTTGCCATGAGTGGCATTTAATTTCATCTTCAGCGCTGGGTACCACGTTCTCGAGGAATGGAACGTCCCAGGCACGGAATACCGTTGTTGTGGTAATCTGATGAGTTTTTGTCTTTCCGCAAATAAAATCCTCAGTTTCGTCCGTAAAATTCGAATCTTCCTTCCCCATTGATCGTTTCATTGTATCGTGTTCATTAGTGCTGGCACTTTGATAAGGATATTGTTGGCATCTTGTTACAGAAAAAATATGTGTAAGGTTTAATGATAATAACATTATCTGACGATAGAATTTTTAATATTTAGTTATGTAATTAGTGTAGTAATTAATAACGATGGATGTTGCTGTTATTCTGTGCTACTAATGAAATACATAGGGCGCGGAGAAAGGACGTTGATAAATTTTCAGGGGTGCTATGGGAAATCAAAAATATGTATTTTGAAATAGGGAACTATGGATTGAAAAAGCATAATTATAGCAGATTTTATGCTACTAAATTGGACGGACCCACGCTAAATCATATTAAAAAGAAGTCCAAACACGATAGTAGGTATGAATAATGAGGGGTCTAGCGCTCGAAAATGGGAAAAACTATTGTCCAAACGCTAAGAAAGATTGGAAAATTAAATGTTAAACTGTATTTTAAAAAATATAGTGTTGTAAAGCTCGTCACGACACACCTTTTTTTCTATTTACAGTTTGTTTATCCAATCATTGCTATTCGAGATAAAAATTTAAACAAAAAATTTGGGTATTTAATACAATTGATATTATATAATTTTCAACATAAATTTTTGGCAATATAGGATAACTGAATTAAAAATATAAAAACTAATTACTTATGGCTTATAAAAATTATATTAAAAAACAAATAAATTAATATGTAAAATTTAATTATAAATGTGTATTAATGAATTAATATATGTATGTATATTATTGTTTGAATTATATTATCGGTCCATTTTTAGTTGTATGAAACGATATGCATTTCTAAATCATTTTTCTACATCAAAATGTCTATTTTGCCCTTTTTACCCAAACTCAAAACGTATCAACATTGTTTTCCCGTACCTTGCACAATGTGCAAAACAAATATTCGTGAAATTTGCATATCGCGTTCACTTTTAATGCATTATTGCACAGTCCTCAATAAAAGCAACATTGTTAGTAAGAAAATCGAATACTCAGAGAAATTTGATTTCAAAAACATTTTCACTGTCACAGAAAATCGAATACTCAGAGAAATTTGATTTTAAAAAGATTTTCATTGTTCTACATTCCTTACTCGTGCCATCTGTTATTTCCATACCTGTGCACTCGATTATTGTGGTTCATATCGGAGTGTTGTGGAAGATTTATAGTATTAGGCATAGCCAGAGCTGTTTCACTCGATGCATCGAACGATGTTGAAATGTTGCAAAGATTTGAAAAGCTGCTGGGAAGCCACCTGTGATTCCACGATGGCTCCCAATTTTCGGGAGAACAGGGACTCTGGAAGCACATCTGAAGGGTAGGTGGTGTTGACGGTATCGGCGGTGACTCGCAAGTATTTTCAGAAGATCGCTGATTCGATGGAAGCATATCCTCGGGCCACGACATCGTCTCTGTACCAATAAATTGTACATTCTTCTAATCTCTTTTAAACGAATTATAAAGAAATGAAATGCATATTAATATACTGATTATCGTGTTAATAGCTCTGTTGTCTAAAAAAGTTGTCATAATTCTTCAAAAAAATAACAACATCAAATATAAAATAAATACAGCCTAAAGTATATTAATCCTTTGGGTGCTGATAATTTCAACCTCTCTCAGCGTACGCCGCGTGCGGGTCTCCTGTAATCAGGCTTCTTAACCATAGTCAATGAACGCCCTTTGGCGTTCCCCGCACACGCTACATACACTGAAAGAATGCTTATTTGTGCCCATAGCACTCGAAGGGTTAATAAAAAAGAAATTGTTAGATCATGATATAGAACAATTTTTATATCTCAAAAATCTTTTTATGTATCTTATACGTTCCTGAAACCTATGAAAGCTACAATACTCGAGCAGGTTTTATATAATAAAATATAATAGTAACTTTAAGTGACATACGCTTTAATATTGAACTATTTAGTAACTTACACACGTTGCTAGACACACGGATTAAAATAATCGGAGGCTTCAAAAGCGAGTAATTCCGAAGTCCTTGGAATCTCGTAAAAAATAATCACATAGAAGCGTAATGAAACGATGAAGCACCGGAGGAACTGAACTTTCGATTCATTTTCAAGCACATGACTTATCAAAGCGAAGAAAACACTACTATAGAGTTACTACTGTGAGATCGTGCACTACTTGTGAATCGTCTTAGCACCGACTCAGAAATGTCAAACGAGCACACATAAACGGGCTGCCATAGGCTGCTCGAAGTCAGGGTGAATCTGGTTGGAGAATGCGCGAGTTGTGGGAGTAGGGCTGAAAGGACAGACAAATTTTTTTGTAGGATTCTTCTAAGATTTAAAGTACTGGAGCAGATCTTGGTGAACAAGAGAAAAACGAGTGCTTGGTTACTACTTCGTATTATTGTATTTTATAATTACTATTGTTACAATATATTATAGTAATTGTGTGAAATAAATATCTGGACCTCGAAGACAGAGTGTGGATTAAGTGCCCTTTTTTTAAAAAATCACATTTTACTTGTTTACTCGTAGCAAATATTTCATCTTTTTGAAAACATCTAAAATGTCATTTTTTATAAGAAGGGGACTTTAATACATTCCGGGGTCCCGATATGTATAAGGCTTATAACTATAGTAGGTATTACTAATTGGAAAAGTTGATTCATTTAATGTAGTTGCAAGCAATCAAACTGTCTTCAAAAGAATTTCATTATTTAGTTTTGAATTTTGACGATATCAATGAAACAAAATCAAGATTTAAGTAGCTGTTATTTCGAGAAACTTGGTAGGTATTTATTATTATACGTTCAAGAAAAAACAATTGGAGTCTGGAAAACTGCATCAGAATTATTTTTCCTATATTTTTCTTCCTTTCGTTTGACCTTGCTTTTCAATATGTCGTGCCATGAAAACAACATTCAGTGGCTTGGAACAAAACATGTAAAAGTATCTTTCCAGATATGTAATAAACTCCAGTATTTGTTGAAAATAAATTTAGATTTATTTTCAAATTATTAAAGAGGAGTCTGTGAAATTCCACGTCACCATTTATGTCACAAAATGGGACGTCACCAGTTAAGGGTTAAATACTTAAGGGGATGATACACCATTCTCTGGAATATGAATCCCGAGTACCTTTATTTACATTAAATAATTCTAAAATATTATAATAACAAGATACTATTCAGAAAATTCCATTGAATTATAATAAAACCAAACGCATACTTTGAAATAAGTATGGAGAACTGTTAATCAACGACCAAAAACGGAAACTTGAATTTTGTAAAATTCTCTCTTTCAAGAGTTTCAAGATTCTTCCACAGTTTGTCCACGCTTTACAGTGCATCTATGCGAACGTAACTTACTAGCGATCTTGTCATCAGAATATCATTGAACGTGAACCATTACTACGTCAATGCAGGCATAAGTCAATCCGTGGCTCACCTAAGAAAACACGAGACGAAAAATGGTCTCCATTAAAGTGGGTGGCGACTGTCTTTCCCGTTTCCGAGCCCCGGGCTCGGTGGTCGTGCACCACCATTAGTCACGGGCATTGTTTGGTTTCCTTTTTCCAGTCATTTGTATTGAATCACGTGCGTTTGGGAAAGAAGTCCTTTGCTGGTGGCCCAGAAACGTCTACGTCACAGGAAACGGAGTTCCCTGAAATACGAGAGACTGCCAGGTGCCGGTGCCAGGCAGTCTGCGTAGCAGGAGCAACGTTATGCCCTTTTCACGCGGGGCATTTCCTGGCTTCAGAAGTGAAATTTTTTATATGTCCATCTGCCAGAAATGATGATGATATTCAAGAAATTGGGAGGAATATACAATATGTGAGTGTAAACTGGAAAAAATATAAAAGAAGCCGCGAAGGAGAATAAGAGAGAAGCTTGGATAAGTTTTAAATAACCCTCGGAAAATGTGTAATTTTGTGGATTTTTTTTACAAGTCAACGGCTCGATAAAGATTTCCCGTTTTTTTACTATCTTTGCATAGTATTATGAACTACTGGAAAAAAAAGTTTCAGTTAAAAAGTTATTGTTTTTCGGAAGTTATGGATACATAACCGAAAGTCTCTCGATTTTAGACGGCTAAACGGTGGCCCTGAAAAAAGCTGTACGTCGTGTCTGAAATCAAAAACAGTAAAATTTTCTTATAAAATATGTTTACAGCTTTCGTCCTACGGGGCTGATTTTGAAAATTTTGAAAAATGAGGAAATGGTGAGAAATTAAGGGTAATGTTAGATTTTTCTAAGAGAAAAGTACAGCTTTTTTCTTTATAAATAATCTTATTACGATTCTGCATGCAAAATTGGAAATGAATTAGTTGAACGGAGGAGAAGGATCCATAATTTGTTTTAAATAAAACTTCTGCATATTCTTGAGAACTTTCTTTTTTATAGAAATCTGTGGACATTAAACTATAAACTGTAATATTTGTAACAATATGTGAACACAACAAATATGAAAATTAATAGGTTTTTTAAAAATCTTGTAAACGGGCTTTGTTTCGTGAAGGTAATAAGGGAGGTAATTTAGTATGTACACATGACACACTGTTGCATATCACTCTTGAATGCAGTTCTGCATAATTTGCAAAACCAATTGTCTGCAGAGTTGCCGTCCACGTTTTCTCTGGAAGTGGATGGCATGGGTTCTTGTTCACACAATCTTGTCTTTTTTCTTCTGGTTGAAGTGACACGTGCTTTGGAGCTCTTCTCAATATCGTTTCTGCTTTGGAAAGGGATCTCTGGTTACTTTCTGAGCCTTAAGCGGGCCCTATGTGATAAGATTTATCTTGAGACATGTCTCGAGACAGGTCCCTCTGTCTTCTTCTCTCCACTTTGCCAGCACGAGACAGACGGACCTGTCTCGAGACATGTTTCAAGACAAGTCTCATCGCGTAGGGCCCGCTATAAAGCCCACTTAATACTTTGATGGGCCTTATTATCTGTTTTGTCACTTCCTCATTGCCGAGATTATATGTTAAACGTGCACTTTACAAAATCATCAATTTTCTGTGAATATGTTGCCAACATATGTACTTATACATATCTATAGTTGTACAGTAATGGGATAATGAATACCCCCAATACAACCCCGACATAATTCTTATTAAAAAACCGACATAATTCTTATAATTATAGCAACGCTAGTTATATTAATCGCGCAGAAACTCTTAGAATGACATTTCGTATGTAATAAAAGCAATAAATGTCACTACCAGTATTGTAGATGGATCTACCAAGGAGAAATGACAGGTGGGCCTTATTACCTGCCGGGCCTTATATGTACGATGTAATAATCTCGAGCAACAAGAGTGACTCAGGTCAAAAGGCTGTAAAAATGAACTTTGTAAATTATAAATTATAAATGAACAAACAAATTTAATAACTTAATTCCTGTTTTCGCTGTACTATAATTTTCGCAGCGTGTCAAAACCCATATTTTCATACGGTCAGGAATTCACTACTGCAAAGCCAAAAGTGAAACTTTACGTATTTTTAATGCGTTGTTAATCCATCGTCGCTTTCAATTTTATTACACGACGTAGTGAACATATGGGACTTCATATTCAACGATAAAGTTCCCATAAACGGATCGACTGTAACTGGGTTAACTTCTGTTCGATATAAATCCTTAGTTGCCTGGATTTCTCATTAACGATGAAGAAGTCTCATACGATGAAAAGCTTGGCACCGTCCATCGCAGTGATTCCTAACACAGTTATAGAACATTATGCATACATTGGACACCCACGTAAACTCTGCTCCGCTAACTCCATTAGTAGCCACGTTCGAGGTCTTTATAACAGTTATCGATATGAATTCTTCTAGAAATTCAGTTGGGCGAATAGTTCTTTTATTTTGAGCGCGAATAAAATTGTTGAGTGGGTATAAGGAGTGAGGAGTAGAACAATAAAAGTACAATATATTTAATAGAATTATAACTAATTTATTGTCTATATTTTCTCAAACGTACTGTTAATCAGTATATCTTTTATTTAAATCTTTGTTTTAATGTGCATTTAATCTTTAAGGGACCGGCAAAGCCCCTTTTGGAGCTCTGTGCATGTCCTCTAATTTTGCACAACAAAACCACTATTTTTTTAAAAAAAAAACCGGTCCTCTAAAGATTAATTGCCATTTTTTCAAAATTCTGTGTAACAAACTAGAATAATATACAATCTACTTAGTGTTCTTCTAACGTTATTATTAAATGTTACAATGGTAGAATTTGGTTTGGAAGTTTCATCAACGACATTACTGTCCAATAGTTTTATTTCTATGACTAATGTTATTAAAACAATTGGCGGAATGGATAATTCGTTGTATGCCTGTGTATAAATACAATACACAAAAGTGAAGAAATATCTGCTCACACTTCTAATTAGTAGTCCTCGTTCCTTTGTTCTCGTCTTGAAACCAATGAACTCCTTACTTTCACGACTTCGATGCATTGGTATCCTAAACTTTGGATGCCATTTCGGGTGAACCTCTTAAATGAGATACAGTCGAAGTATCATTGACTATAGAAATGATGCTACTGATTAGAAAAGTGAAGGCTATTGGAAGTGATAAACATTAATTTCACGTTCCTTAAAATCGTAATTGCAATGAGCTTTGCCAAACGTGCACTATACAATTTCTTCTCCATTTTGCAAATTTACAAATATATTTTTGTATTATCTTCTTGTTTTCGTTTTGGTCTCTTCATTCGCAGTTCCCATAAAAATACTCAACGTAATCAAAATGACTTCTTACAATTTCTCGAAGCACTTATACAACTGGGGGTTTATTGCTCGTCGATGCGTATGTCTTTGGACACAAAAAAACGGGTCGTGCGTGAATATCAAAAAAACCTAGGTATTCAAAAAAATAAGTTTTGCGAAGAAATCCTTTCACGTCGCAGATATTAGAAACTCCAGATATCAGATTTTCGGTATTCTAAGTATTAGATATTCGGTGTTCTAAATATCAAATATCTGGTATTTTAGATATCAACATCTGGGCATTCTAAATATCAGATATTCTGTGTTCTAAATATCAAATATCTGATATTTTAGATATCAATATCTGGGTATTTTAAATATCAGATATTTCGTGTTCTAAATATTAAGTATTTGGTGTTCTAGATATCAACATCTAGGTATTCTAAATATCAGATATTCGGTATTTTAGATATCAACATCTAGATATTTTTAAATATCAGATATTTCGTGTTCTAAATATTATCTGGTATTTTAGATATCAACATCTGGGTATTTTAAATATCAGATATTTCGTGTTCTAAATATCAAGTATTTGGTGTTCCAGATATCAAGTATTTGGTGTTCCAGATATCAACATCTAGATATTCTAAATATCAGATATTCGGTGTTCTGAATATCAAATATTTGTCATTCTAGGTATGAACATCTACGTATTCTAAATATCAATATTTGGTTTTCTAAATATGAACATCTAGATATTCTAAATATCAGATATTCGGTGTTCTAAATATCAAATATTTAGAATTCTAAATATGAACATCTAGCTAGGTATTCTAAATATCAGATATATCTTAGATATCAACACTGCTATACCACATATCAAATATTAAGTATTTTAAATACCAACCTCAAAGTATATTATAAATATCAAATTTCAGAAACACCACATAGCGAATAAAAAGGCAGAATGTGCCCCGAACTGCGCAAACAACGAAGCACGCGTTAAAGAAAGGAAACGGGTCAAAACGGGCGGGCGATTTGTCCAAGTTCGTGTATATTGATTACAGAGTCCGTGAACGACTGAAAAAGAGTTAAGATCCGTGTTGACTGACACGACGAAGCGCCGGCAGAACAAGGACTGGCGTAATGAGCCATGCGGAATTTCGTGTGGTCCGTGAATGTTACTAAGTAAGGGATTGATTCACGAGCAGTTATAATACCGCCAAACCAAAGCCCTAATAGATTCAGGTCAATGCCACTACCGTTCTTCGAAGTCGTTCATTATGTGAGAAGAGAGGGCCCCGTTCTCATGCCACACAGGTTGCAATACCTGCGCGGCAGGCTCGACGAGGAATTCGCAACGAACGCGTAGATACATCCACGCTGCTCAACATCTATCCGAAACATGTTCTCGGTTAAACCACTCACTTCTTTTCGTGTATATTTATCGAACCGTTGATAGAAATTGCCTGGTTAGAAAGGTTTATGGTAATGCAGATTCAAAGAATGCTCATCGATACCGTGGCCAATGAAGTAATCAATGCGAAATGGCAGAACTGTTATAAAGTTCAATAATATCGTGGGATATTCTGCTGGCAAAGTGACAGCCAAGGTTTATTATTATTAAAGTGGCAGTACAGCAGAGTTTATAGAATTACTGCTTGGGTGTTACTTCTGACAGTTTTATCTGCCTAAAGATTTATTTTCACTTGATGCAATGGTGTATTATACGGTGTAACGCGGAACAGAAGTCACTTTGATAAAATCTAAATTGCTCGTAATAGATACACTACCGCACATAACTATTTCATCATTTGTTATAGGCACGTTTAATGAAAGAGGAAAGAGAACGTTTCTCCACATATCTGTGGTCCAACTTGGACATTTCTTAGCTCATAGCAATCGTTTCGTTCAATATTTGTTATCTTAAAAGTGGCTTTCGAACTACAATTCGATTATTATTATTATTATCAACAGCCGTAATTGGCAACGTTATAGCCAATCATAAAATGTAACATCACCAACATTCAAATGTCATTAAACAATTTTGAAGGGAAAAATTAAGTATAAGTTATTGGGATCTGAACAGTCCGATCATATAATAAGCAAGAATTATAGCCATAACTGTGGATTACAGTGGCAAAAAAGGGAGTGGCAATTTGATAAAGCCAAGCAATGACCAACTGTCTCTCTTTTATTTTATTTTCTCTGTCCCCAAATGTACACGCGATAAGTGACGAAATACTTTTGAGCGGTAGTATACTTCACAGTATAACGTTACTAGTAGCTCATAAAAACTACCGCAGTGTATTACCAAACTGTAATCTAGCCACTTATCCGCGGGACATGAAGCTCAAGAAGAATACAGAGTTCGCGTGAACCATCATTTTATTCAACTGTAACAGCATAATAGAAATCTTTCAATCAAATTCAAAGCAAATACGAGCCCGCTTATTCTTCGAAACGTTACCAAAAACTTCTCAATTTTCAGAAGAAAACCACTGCATGGATTAGCGCACGAATATCGTATGTCCACTTTTTGTAAAATTTGAGTTTATATATACAACAAATATTTCTCAACTTATGTTGCATAAAAATCACCATTAGACAGAGAAATGTCAATTATAAATTTATCAATATTATATGTTTATAAACGGAGTTCTTATTAAAAGTATGCGGTAATTTACCAGGCTTCTACACGTTTTGCATTTTATAATCGTTTCTTCAAAAATGACGATAAGAATAAGTAATTATTTTCATAGAAATTTCAAGAAAAATAAATTTCAATGGAATTTCAACAGTTGCTTTATTGTTACACATAAATATATCCAAGTATAAATTTCAAATTTCCATAAATTCAACAATTCTGTCATTCACCAGTTAATTTATCCTATACCTACCTCACAGATTTCTGAAAAACAATATTTTTCTTCATTGCATGCCCCTGAATCTCGCGCACCATCGCACGTTTAAACCAGTTTCCCTCGAAAACTCTAAAACTGTACACCCAATATTTGCTCGCAAAGCCATCTCCAAATAACATAAATTACACAGAAGCCAATTGATGCAGCGTCCTCAGCTTCTTATCCCAGCCAGCCGAGTATCACGCTGCAATTTCCTTAGCACATAAACGTCTGCTTTTCAACTGGGTGACGTTCTCGGTATCTCGCTAATCGAATTGGCGTTATGGGAAAGCAGAGAAATAATCCGTGCAAGAAGTCTGAGGGAGTCGTTGGGCCTCAGGAAGACATCGGGGGGCCCACAGAAAATCTTTCCCATTCGCCGCTGGCAGGACCTTTTCTGAAGTTAATGATTCGATCATTGCGATGGGTGGTAGCAGGGTGGTGGAAACGAATGGTGTGGGTCGGAGTAGTAGGAGAAGTGCCAGGGAAGCAGGAGAGGATTGGCCCGCACAGAAAAGTAAGCCCGATCCCAGTTCGAACGCTTCGCTGCGATCGCTACGTCCCCGATTTTGCTCTTTCGTGCGTAATCCGATCGCAGGCGAAGATCCTTCCGCTACTCTGTCAGCCAGCGAACGACGCCGGACGAGACACGCCGTTTCCGGCGCTCCCGCCTTATTGTTTACCCGAATACACGGAAGTCCTTTGGTACACCCCCGATGCCTCTGGTCGGTGGCTTGAGTTACGCCGTGAAATTCTGCGTTTATCACGCATCGTCGACCAGTCTGAACAGTACGTATCCCGAATCATAGTTTTCTTTTCGGTATCTGTCGCGGGAGTGGTGGGGGTGGGTGGGAGGGGGTGGGGGATCCTTCCGTCCTGAAGGTGAATTGTCTTTGGATAGAGTGATAAGGAAAGATTTGCACTTTGAGCGTAGTTTTTTGATTTTAAAGGAATATTGGTATTATTGATTGATAAGAACTTTTGGCAATGTTGAAGGACGGGTGGTGGGGGTTTGTGTGGGGGAGTGGTTGGAGGACTGGAAGATACTCTGCGCTATCAGGTTTGGTGAAATCTAATTGATTAGTAATGTTTGTGATAATGTGTGTTTAAGGGTAGTAGCGATTGGCATGAATTTTATGTGTGTTTTAGGAATCTGTAGGCTTTGTGTGATGTATGATTGTGGTTGGTAACGTTGTTGCTGATGAAAGAGGTGTTTTAGTTTAAGCGAAGAATGGTATTAATTGTGGGTTAATAGGTTTCCAGTTGGAGCTAGTTATTTTCAGCTTGGAACAGTTGAACGTGTGTGTGTTTTATTAAGTGACTAGATTCAGTTTTTAGCTAAATGCATTCGAGGGTTGATTTATGTAAAAAAAATCGAAGATTGGAATTGTTTGATGTTCAATTATATTTGTAATTTGTTAGTCACTTCATTTAATTATTGGGAATTGGTGATGGCGAATAATTGAGAATTGAAAACTTATCAGAAACAGTTCATTTCGTGTTAGTTAAAATTTATGGTTAATATCAGGAAGAGAATTTTATTAACACCACGCTAAATTTGTTAACAAAGCAACTAAACAACTTTATAGCAGCTGAAATCACGTCACTGTGCACTTACTTTCAACTTTAAACAAAGGAAAATCAATCTGTTATAGTCTTGTCATATATTCATTTATGTAGCATAATTTTCAATTGTTTACCAGTTCCAAATACACTGGCAGTTTCAGATTAAAAACACAGAATAAATCTGTTGCTTTAAGAGTCGTATTAAAATATACTCCACCTGATATAACACGATAAAGATTCCACTGTGGAATCCTTTTCAATTGTTTTAAAATTATTCACCAGCTGCTAAAAGTAGCATTTTCTAGGAATCACTAATACACGATAAACGTGATCATTTGAGAATCAGATCAAGATACACTCCAGCTGTAATAAGACGATAAAAAGTTCAATGTAGTATCACTTGGATTAATCCTGCGAAATAAGTCAAAGTGTCATTAAGAAACAGGTATATGAGTCACCATTCTGGTTCAATCCTTCCGGCAAAGTGCACGAAGATTGTCGAGAATAAGAGACTTACTTCCCGCAACTCCTGCGTTTCGAAATACAACCAGTGTATACATATAGCGACGATTAACGGGTTAACGGGAAATAATCACGAGCAGTTATACGAAAAAAGGAGCACTTCAAAAATACTGAATCCATTTACAGTAGAACCCCGACTATACGAGCCAATCGGGACGCACCATGCTCGGATAATTAATTCTTTTTTTCTCCAACAATCGATCCACTACGTTTCACCACTGGGGATGATTATTTTTCACGCAATATTGAATATTTAAACTAGATATTACATTAAAATTATGCAAGTCTCACCTTCTTACGACTTAGTCGCTCAATCCTTCTGGCGCAGTGGTCGCACAATTTTGAAACGAATAATTTTTTTATATCATAGTTCGCGCAATTTATATCGCCTTAGAACAGATTTTCTCAAAATATGAACGCTTCAATGAGTACAGGAATATTATTTTTGGTGGCGCAAAAGTCATCATCCGATTTTCTTTAGTCTACTACTTTGGTTTTAAATGAAATAGCGTGGTGTTCTTTTTGTGGTACAATTTATCGAGTCTTATAAATTTTATGATATCAAGTTCCAAGGATAATATTCAAGAAATTTGGGCTCCTTTTTATTTTCCATGGTATTCAGAAGAATTTGTGGGGTTTTGATTTTCGATTTCGTGTTGAATATTGTCTTACAATTGTTGTAAAGTCTGTGGGCTATTCAGGTAAACCAATGCCTTTAAATAGACACAAAGAAAGAAATCTGGGGCGGTTAAATCGGGGGAGCTGGCTGGCCAGAACAAATCACCAAAACGGAAGATAAAAACATCGACATAATTTTTCCGCGTTATTCAAGGATATACTTAGTCATCTTCATGGACAATAAATTTCGTGAGTCTCTTCTATTGAAATACCAAAACATCATTGACATATACCTGAAATTGAACAGATTGGGAGCTATTAACATTTTTGTTATTAACACTTTTGCACCACCCGTTATACTGTATACTACTTGATACTAACTTTACTATTCGGCTTCGCTCGAAATTTAGATCCCGATTTTATACAAAAAAAATTTTTGTTAGGATTATTAGTTTTATTAAGATCAGAAGTATATGCGTAATCTCCTTTGCAGCTCTTTTTCAATATTAACGTATTTACGTTTTTCCAAAAGAATTATTATTTCATATTTTCTTTTTACCAGTAAAATAGTACCCTTGATGACAATTACCAAGATAATACATCCACCAAATTACACTGTTTCGGATAATTGAGTTTCTACTGTGATTCCTTGGTATCGATGCATTTCGTATCCCAAAGAAGATCACACGATGATTAAGTGAATCTTCGAAAACGATTTCTTTATCCACTTCTGTAAAAAATTGATTTAATCAAAGATTCTTTAACTGCACAAACGAATTTATCAGAGTATGAAGGAATTATTTCTTTCGATTAAGATCACAATCTTCTACAAACCGGTGTAATATTTCTCCAAATTTTATATAACAATGCGTGACGTTGATTTAAGATGTGTTAAAGTAATAAATTGATAATTCATACTAGTTACCTTGCTTCTACAGATAAATTGTGCAGATAAACAGCGACTATATTTATGGAGTGATGAACGACGGAATCGAGTTCTGATTTTACATCCTGCAACGTTTATCATTTCAGTCCCGTGGGATAATTTAAGTATAAATCATTGAGAGAACGATGATAATCGTCATTGAAACAGAATGGGAATCTACATGTTTCTATTTGCATACTTATAACAGTACGACTTGGAGCTACGAATGATCGATGAAGATCGAAATGAGATGTATGGCTATCGAGCAATCTATACAACTCCCTTCCCAAGCAAACGCCGTAGTGATCATTTCCAAAAAAATAATCACCTCGTAACCATAAACTACATAATCAGATCTTATTGTTAGTTATGCATAATGTATTAAAACAGATTTACTTCTATAGCTAGGGGCTCCCGATGAATAAACATTAATTAATTTTAATAATACCCAAGTAAACTACTACTCCCGTAGTTTATGGTTATTGGCGCGATACTTTACAGCGGCGTAAAGCTGCATCATGGTAAATGAGTTTGGTCGAGTGTGCGTACAGTTGCAAAAAAACTGTGTTAAAGTCGTGGTGCATCTTTTCCAATCGAGTAAACTCGTGCAATCTAACAAAATCACTCGTACCAGTCTCGTTATCTCGATTACACAGTACACAGATATTTAGCATAAAGATTACAGTTAAGAACCAAATTTCAATACCGTTAAATTAAATTTAAATGTTACCTAAAATTACAGTTAAGGTAAAGAAAATTTGGAGGAGTCATCATTCTATCAATACAACTTTGTCCTTGTCCTAATTGACGTTAAATCGACGTTAGCAGAGGGCGATAGAAATATCAGGAACGTAAAACACCCACGCAACGGTTGCTTCGCTACACCCTTAAGATTGATTGTTCAACAATTCTCGAGAGGTACACGTTCCTTCTTTGAGAAGCTAAACGCATTTCTCGAAAGGCCGTCGCGGCACGCAGCCCGCGCGAACAGCGCTGTAATGTTTTCTCACGTGCAAAAGTTGCGCGACATTTCGTCCAAACAAATCCACGGTTCTACTTATGCAACTCGAGTCCCGCCGTTGAAAATACGGCGGAATAGGTCCCATTTGACACACCGCTGGTGCGCCAGAAAATTCAACGTCATGCCTGAACCGGGGCGACAAAGTTTAGCGCGTTAATCACGCATATCGCCCGACCTCAGCAGCCGTGTACGTGAGCGAGGACCGGGTTTTTGCGGGTGTGTGGCATTTCCCTTTGCGTCGCTCACGAGCTTGCGCCGCGGAATCATAGAGATCGGTAATTTGCTGGTATGACGAGAGGAATCCTTGGATGTGTTGCGTACAATAGAGGGAAAAACTTAGAAACTTAGTGGTGATCAAAAAAGAATTGAGGCATTGATAAGAAGACCTTTGAGTTTGGCAATTTCAGAAAATTTTGATACTTAGTATACGCGAGGGTCTTCACTCTGACATTAATTTCCCAAAGCAGTAAGACGCGCTTTTCAGACAAATTCGAGAAAATCGACTTTGAAAAATTTTGAGTTTCTTTATTTGCAGGGTGTTCCTCTAATTATGCTCAAAACTCTAGGGAGTGATTATTCAGGCAAAAATAAGACGAAAATCAAGAGTAACAAAATTGCGATAAAGGTTTCGTTTTAGAGAAAATTGATTTTGAATCTGGAGGGCGCGCGCCTACGATGCACGCGTATTTAGGTGAAATTCAAAGTTGATTTTCTCGAAAACTAAGCATTTATCGCAATTTTGTTACTCTTGATTTTCGTCTTATTTTTGCCTGTATAATCACCTCCTAGAGTGTTAAAGGTAGATATTGTATATAAGGGAACTCAGAATTTTTCAAAGACGATTTTCTAGAATTTGGCTGAAAAGCGTGTCTTACTGCTTTGGGAAATTAATGTCAGTGAGGACCTTCACGTACACTAACAAGGGAACATTCCGAAACCGAAAACTCAAAAAATTATAAAAGTTTGTGAATATGTAGGGAATTTGCTCCTAAATATAACGTATTTTTGTTTGTTGCCCAAATTTACTCTAAGCAGGTGTAATTGAGCTCTGAAAATCCTGTTATTTTCCAATTTTGTGTTATAACTCGTGAATTCTAAAATAATTTTTTCACCAAATGATAGAGTTAATTAAAAGAAGTAACTTTTGTTATGAAACTTTTTTCTACCTCTTGTACTTCGCGAGTTATAACACAAAATCGGAAAATAGCCGAATTTTTAGAGGTTAATTTCACCCCCTTCGAGTAAATAAAAATTATTTGTAAGTATTCACAAAATTTCAGAATTTTTCGGGATTTTTCCTTGTAGTATTAAAATTGCCAAACCTAGAGGTCTCTTTGTGAGAGCAAAAGCAGAGTCACCCACATTTTTTACAAAAGTGAGTTAGTAGCAATAATGTATTCCCATAGGCCGTACTAATTATATAAAATAGGAAAAATTAATTTTCTTTCAATGTGGGTTGATCCGTTTTTGCTTTGAATGCCTCAATTTAAAACTCACATTTCTGTATCTCCGTTCAACAAAGTTAATACTACTTAGGTTTCATGCACTACGGTACCTAATGAAAATATTTATAGCATGATTATCAAATTTACGAAGTAGGCACATTTTTTCCAGCATTATGATTGATAAAATGATTCGTATCGAATTTATTTTTGCCAAAATAGGGAGCTACACATTTTTGCAATAAATAAATATCGCAGCAATATTTTCTTAGAACTAATAGTAAGAAAGGTTTAAGTGATAACTTAATATAAATTCGAAGATATAATTCTCTAATGTAGTTATCTTATTTTGAATCGTGTAAAGGCGCATCGCTCAAAATTTCGCAGGGCAATGGAATTTCGAGTTTCATATTTTCCACGTAATCGATACATACAGGATATTTCGTTGCAGGTGGTAAACCTTTTAGCCCAAAATAAGATGAAAATATAGAATACAATTTTTTAATATCGCGCTTTATTCTCGAGAAACTTGACTTTGAATTTCTGCGAAGTAAGCGTACACCGAAGTCAACCGAAGTACAGTTTTGGGCGGCCAAGGGGCACGCGGAGGAAAGCGGAACGGCCTGTGGAGAGCGGGACGCATTCCCCTTACCTTGGCGTGCCCCTCAGGCACCAAAACTACTTCGGTGCACGCGCATTTACTTGAAATTCAAAGTCAACTTTCTCGAAAACGAAATGCGATATCGAAACACTTTATTCTATATTTTCGTCTTATTTTAGCCTGTTGAATCACCCCCTAAAATGTTCACCACCTTCACGGGTAGCACCCTGTATAGAAGCATAATATTAAAACGGTGATTAAAATTTTGTTAATTATTTACAAAAGGACAGTCATCGCCGATTTCGATGATCTTGAAATATGTTGTCAGGAGCATGATTCCGAACAACTTTCTCCTATACATGTTACCGTCGCTCGGCTTTAGTTTCCGAGATATTCGCAAAAAAGCGTTATCGGTAGAGTTGGTTCGGGCCCCCGTGATCACAATTTTCTTTGCAAATATCTCTGAAACTAAAGCCAAGCGACGGTAACATATACAGGAAAAAGTTGCTCGGAATGTTAACTTTGACGACATAATTCAGTTAATTTCATAATTCACATAATTCACTAATTTTGTTAAGATCTAAACTTCTTATCTTCTTCAAGAAATAATTCTAACAATAACTAAGCACGTATACGTCATCGATGGTTAACTGGTGATACAAGGCATTCGTGAATGCTCAATGCATATCAGTGCTTCAGGAAGTGAACCTATACGCTGAAATAAATAAAAAACATTATACGAACACACGTGGTGCCTGCATGTACCGTAGTATTTGAGTTACGGAGGGCTAAAGGGAATGTCCAGCTCGTGCCCATAACCAACAGTCATTTGTTTCTTAGTCAGCAACCCGTTTGGGGAGTTGTGAAACCGATAAGAACAGTTTTGCTAGTGAAACACTAATCTCTTATGACTCCTTGATAAACCATTTTGAGATATGGGTTCGCATAAACGTTGTTCACATACTCGGGCACCTTAATACGACGTATAAGCCTGGCCCCAGTATTTTTGAAATTTAAAACTGGAGTAGCACGCCCCTATCAGTTGAGTATTTTAGTTTTCAGGAGTGAATTTTCTAGTGGCCAGTTTGCAGGCTATCCAAGCTTATTTATACCGTCGTTTCGCTTCTCTTTTACAGAATGGTGGCCTTGGTGGTTACTCCTGCCAGGATGCCTGGCGTCCTGGACGAAATACATCGAAGAGTACGACTCCATTAGGGTTGCTAGATGCGACGCCCGCTGTGGAGAGAATTATCCCGACAAAGTATGCATTAATTAACTTTTATAAATACTTATGACTGATGATGTTCGGCTTTCACAGTTTCCCTTTGAATTGCTTTAATAACTGGGAAAATCTGATTGAATATTCAAGACTTTTTTCAGCGCCTCAACGTGGCCGTGAGAAATTTAAGAAAAAAAGAAATATGTTCAATAACTTTGCGTGGAATACGAAATAGAATTTTAGATATTTAACGTTATTGAATAATGATATCAAACATTTAATTTGTTCTGCAACCCCTAAGAATTTTGCAAATCTTGTGCAAAAACGCAAAGTGTTCCCGGCATGCTCGAGATTTTCAAATTATTCCTACTTATATTACTTAGCTATATACTACTTATATTACTATATACTACTTAGCTCTCGATTAATTTGGTAATCTTGATAATTAACACACCAACGAAATCTTTGTAACATTTATGTAATATGTGTACATTTCTATTTTGTGAATTAGGTACGTGTGGCTATTACGTTGTGTTGCAAATTTGCGGGCTAATTTTACATCCCCAGCAACATCGTAACCCCTCGAAATTATATAGACGTTTAGTGCGTGACTTTGCTCCTTTTGTAACAACTAATTATACGACGAATATGGTCGGTGGGGAGTCTCCGAGGCATCGATCCTCTTTCAAACTTGCCCTACCTTATAGCAAAGTAATA
Organism: Andrena flavipes; assembly: GCA_963971345.1. Classification (NCBI taxonomy): domain Eukaryota; kingdom Metazoa; phylum Arthropoda; class Insecta; order Hymenoptera; family Andrenidae; genus Andrena; species Andrena flavipes. Next base: position 25,556,913 of record OZ020480.1, on the reverse strand, counting down.
AAGAATTCCAGTCACGTACGGATAATGCAGCACCTTTGCGATAATGATCGCCGCTTCCAGCGTTCTTTGGCGATTAACTTTATTGAACTGCCCCAACGTCCGGACCTTAACGATTACTACCGACATGCATTACGATCTTCAAGAAGTTTTTGATACGAAACTTTTCCTGATTCGAAGATAGGGACATAAGAAGGGAGCTAATAAGGACTTTCATCAATTTCACATTTAATCTGCGCATCTCCGGAACCGTCTCCCATATTTTTCACGTACAAACTACAAACTGCTACGGACCAGAATACATTCTCATCTCGTGCAACTTGGGTCGTCAAATAAATAACGGCGAGGAACGATTATTGATTTGCCATGTCCTCGTTCACTTTCTGCTGGATACGAGAGTGAGGAACTTTTTTTGAAGAATCATGAATGGAATGAGGCGTCGAGTAGAGTGTATATTATTATTATTATTATTGAAAATAAACGGGCAATGCCCAATGCAAAGCTTAGTTACAACGACGTGATAGGGTTTTCCTAACACAATAGTCTGAATAGCTTCCCCCTAAAAGAGGAAGTACTACCGGAAAAGAAGTCGACATAGTCTAACTAGGAGCTGGAACTGATCATTGCGCCATTCATTTGTCAAGTAACCCATATTTTAATTTTTATTTACGGTAAACAAGAGGTGGCCTTTTTCTAAAATATAGATCCACGAGTTCCAGTAGTGCAGAGCAATCAATTTCGCTATTAATGAGCTTGAATAAAAAGGACATGTCAGTTATGTTTATAGTCATGTTTAGTTTAACAAGTGTCGATGCAAAATCATGATCCCAGACAGACTTGCGAATGCGCAGAAACTTATGCTGCACCTTTTTCAGTTGAGTATTGAATTTAATTGAATTGGGCGACCATATAACAGATGCGTACTCTAAATGAGGCCTGACTAAGGATATGTACAATAAGTTTATGGTACTTATATTTACAAAGTCAGCAGAGAAACGTTTTATGAACCCTAAAGTCTTCAAAGCTTTGTTGGTGATCACTGCATAGTGTTTGGAAAAATCCAAGACAATTAGGGGAAAGTGGGGTAAAACGGAACGGGTGGGTAAATCGGAACACCAATGTTTCTGTTAGATAAGAGGTGCGAATGGGTTGGTACCGCGTGACATGGAACCAAAGGGTCCTCATAGCATTTTATAATAGACCATAGACCCCTGCACAAGTTATTTTTCCATTAAGAGAGTTTGAAAAATTTCCGGTATCGACGTTTCAATATTGCGTTGGACTTTCGACCACTTTTCGTTACTTGGACTTCGAAAATTAATAACGGCAAATACATCGTTGGATTCTATATTTCTTAGGCTACATTTTGACGTATATAAAAAGTTATTTACCTCACGCTGAAGTGTAAATATTAAATGTTTACTAAATGACTGCACGTGGGGCAAAACGGAACACTTTTCGCGGGGTAAAACGGAACGCCTATTATACATGGGAAAGAATGGAAACGTCTCTTAGTACGTGTTTATTATCTCTTTTAATTATTAGATTGTAGATTAAACTTTTAATTACTATTCTTGTTTCCAAGAAAATTGATTTTGTATAGAAAATTATGATGTATGAGATACATCTTTCATTCGATCAAACTGTTAGTTTAAATTGTATTAAATAACATAATCCTTTAATGCAGATGTGTTCTCCATGCAACTATTGATATTCATGTAAAAATCCACGTGTAGGGGAAAGCGGGGTAATTCCAGCCAGCGGGTGATTCCGATTTCCGGCCCCTTCTATTTCTTTAAATATAAAAAATTTAAGAAAAAATTAAAACCGACTTCAAACTATCCTTCTTTTACGATATTATATTTATATTTGATTATTTTCCGTAATTTTCATGTTATCTAATAAAATATTTTCTCTTATATGTATAATATATATTTTTGTTATATTTTATTTGCAATAGTTATACCTAAAACATATATTTATAGATTTTAACATAAATTAATACATTTTAAATCATAAAAATAAAGATTTTGTACGTTTACACGGTCTTCGAGTGGGTGCTCCGTTTTACCCCACCATTTGAGCGAGGCGAAGATTTCGATACCTCCGGTAAATTTCACTTTCCGTCGTTCCCAAAGATTTTTCTTATCAATGACCATGATTTTCTTATAGTCTAAGGTCCACTGAAGACTCCTGTTGAAGTCTCGTGTCTTTTTCTCCTCCCGATTTTAAGTTATCACCCTCCAAAGTTAAGCATTCCGTTTTACCCCACCTTCCCCTATATTATACTGAGTATCCCTCGTAATTACCTTATCTAGTTGGAGAGATACGACAAATGTTTCACGTGTATTTTGAGTGCTTTCGAAGAGATTTTTAACGTTTTTTTTTCAGAATTGTCAGGATCATCTGCGTTTTTTTTACTTGGAAGTAGATGTTTTCTTTCTAAAATATATTCTGCCTGCTATGAATGTGCATTTAAACGTGTATGACTCTAAAATTGTCAGCTTAGAAATTATTTTCTTCTAACTTACAATAGGCATTGCCAACTCTCACCGCACATTAATGACAAAATTAAAGCCATTGGCCTCCTTAAAGTTCAACAAAAAATACAACTGTGATCTTACTTTCTTAATTATTATAATAATACATTTTTAAAATGAGTTCTTGATTTCCAATTTTGAAGAGAGGAACATTAAAATGAGTATAGGTGACGTTGAAATTTTTGGTAAGAAAATGACTTTGTGAAAGAAATTTCTTTGCAGCGTATTTTCTCTTTGGAACCATTCTGAATATGTATATCTATTTTACGCTGAACACCTTTCAGAGTATTGGTAAAGCAGTATGTAACGTAATTGCTTAATTGTTTCGTTTCAGTGCATCGACGATTGCTTGTCGTCGAACTACACGAAACCTGGTTATTGTCGTGATAAAGCATCGATGTCACCATTCGAAGCTGCTTGTTTAGTAGCTTGTGACGACGATTCTCGTTGCCCAGATCTAGCGAAGTGCTGCAAACACGATTGTGGCGTCACGTGTATGCATCCCCTCGGTTTGGACGATATAACTGGTATGTGTGTTATATTCTAAGAAAAGAAACTTACATTTTAATTAATATTTTATTATTAAACTTATAACACTAAATGTACCGATGTATCATGTATTCCTATTTCCACCATTTCCATGTAAGAAATTCTGCCAGAAAGTTTAAAAAGGGTCATGTGACTCGTCGTGGTAGCTTTAGTTTAAATGCTAACAATAAGCGTATTATGTTGGTAACTAATTAACTTTCCAACGGACTGTACTGGTGAGTGATAGAGTACTTACAAAAAAATTTAAAAAAAATGAAAACCGACTTTTAAAAAAGTAAAAATGCACTAAGAAGTAAAAAATAATTCTTTCCCTTATTTAATTTACGACTCTAAGTTTTTTTATATCGGTGCCTCACCATTTGCACTGTGTGAATCTGACTTAAAAAATTGAGATTCTTAGATTAAATAATGGAAAAAATTACTTTTCATTTTTTTGAAGTCGGTTTTAATTTTTAAATTTTTTTTATTTTTTATTTTTCAGTTATTTAAGTCATGTAACTACATTTATTTAAAAAAAAAAATATGTGTAGGCTTACAAAATAAATTGCTTGTAAAAAAAGAACTTGAAAAAATGAGAATGCTGAGGAGTTATGCGCGATTAAACATAAAAAAAGTATATACGGGTCGAATCTATAACCTCCTCCTTTCTGAAGTTGGTTAAAAATTATATAGGTACCTGTGCAAATACAAGGCAGAGTTTGAAAATTTTAAATGAATTTTTATATCGTTCCAGATTTACCTGCAGTTCCAGAAAGCCTGCAGATCCGACAACAAAAGAGCAATGTCGTTTTCCTGACTTGGCGTGAGTCGAAGGCGCACCGTGCTAATGAATCCGCCCACGACAAGGACATACGGTATTTGGTGGAGGAACGACATTTACTTGGTCCAAGGTACCTGGAGTCTAGATTATGTTCCTGGACAGTCTGTCACGTATCGACAAAATCGTACGCGACGCTTCGAGGCCGATTAAAAACCGGACATTGGTATCAATTTCGTGTGGCAGCCATAAATGGGAACGGCTCTCGAGGCTATTCGCAACCGTCCAGACCATTTAAAACGAAAGGCAAGTAAAATTGTTTACTCCAATTATTTATTGAACGAATAAAGCCGTTATTGTAAGACTATATTGGGATCTTACAAGAGAATATTCTCAATCCGAAAATTTTGATTTCACTGAAACATCGTGTGAATGAAATGTTGAAGTACATATGCGAGGAATTATCTTTTTTTTCCAACGGGTGAAATCAGCTTTTTGAATTAAAGTTCATCGTGTTTTCTCGGTTAAAATTGGTACCGTTAAGGAAATAGTTTCTGATCAGTTTAGAGGGCTTCCCGCTTTAATATTTATTTTTACCTTATAAAACTTTAAACCATAGACTTTTTTTAATATTAAAAGATGAATTAATGTTTAACCTTTATGGAAAAATTGTAAAAAGTTGAAAATAAGTATAATTTAATTATTTCTAAGGTACGGGATAATAAGGTGACTAGGAACTAGTTCTTGATCGTCTAAAATACATGGAAACTAATTTCTTAACAGGTAAGGAACTAATATTTGATCAGGTACTAATACTAATTAAAAAGAAAGTACCAAATAAACTTATTTTTAGTATTATACCGTATAAATTTAATTTTTTTATAATTTTCTATTTTTTACTCAGGTGATCAAAAATTAGTTCCACGAGAAAAAATTGGAACTAAATAATGATCACTGATTTTTAAATCAAAATGATACATGTAATACAAAAATTCTTGCGCTACATTGTAAAGTAAACTATTGTAAGCAGAATGTATAAAAATAATATTTAATACCGCAACAACCAGCAAATAAATCGATAGTGTGGTCAATTGAGAATACTTTAAGAGATGGCGTTCAACAGGGGCTTCCTTCAAGTGGGCTACCTTACACATTTAGTTTCACGAAAACTATCAATATTAGCTGCTATCAAAGACAACACATATATTTTTGAATTATCAATTTTTATGTTAGTAATTATTTCAAATAATTACTTATTCACATAAACTTAATATAACGATTTATTTCTTGAACTGATAAAAAATTAGTGCCTGATCAAGAACTAGTTCCTTAACGATATTCACGTGTTTGTATTACCCAATTAAAAGTAATCTATACATTATAATAATTTGTCGTATGTTACAGTTGCAATTAAAGTACATTAGTATTATATTTAATTATACTATGCCATATTCTATTAACGATGTAGTTACATTCTAAACTCAGCTTCCTTTTAAGAATAACAGACATACCGAATACGCTTGGTTCAAGATCTATAAAATGATAGATAATTTCATGTAACGTAGTTACGAGACTGTGGATCTCTGAACACTTACCGACATAAAGGATGGTAATGTCAAATCGATATTACGAAACGTCGACAATCTACATTCCAGTTTGCTCGCCAAGGACATGGTTCCAATCACACGTTGCAATGACATGTCATGAACATACCACTTTTCATGGAATACATCGTCAGTAATTGATGTGCTCTAATTTAACGAAACAAAATTAAAACATCCTTCGTGATTACTTATTAGAATTCGTTGGGGGTCGTTGAAGCTGACTTGCGAAATTGAGCTAAAGTATACTTCGTGCGAAAATGATATTTGAACATCGGAAAGACAAAAATATTCCCCTATTAAGGGTACACTCCCATAAAATCACTAAAGAAGTCATTTTTAGAATTTTATTTTAAAAAAAGGTAATGTTTTTTATCACGTTTACTTTATTTTTTAAATAAAATTATAAAAATTATCTATTTTTTGAGTGATTTCAGGGGGGGTACACTTTGTAACTAATTAGAATCTCTAATTTATTTTGAAATTAACGTTTCGATAATATTCTTATATTTTCTACGTTATCGCTTACCGCTTCGAGTAACTGTTGGATACAAAAGCACAATATATAAAGTTGTATCAGTGCGCCGAATGTGTATAGTATAATTAAAACTTTTCCGAAATGCGCCGCAGAGCTCTGAAATAATACATAATCTAAGGAGCATCTCAAAGCGAAACGGTGATTTACAGCGTTTCGATGTGAGATATACCGTTCCGAGCATAAAGCTTAAAAAGCAGAAGCGGAAAACGTTGCTTATGTAAAGAAGTCCAATATTGGGAGCGAATACTTCCTTCATTAGAGTAGCCATTCTGTAAAAACAACAAAACCTACAATTAACATATTTTCTACTGATTAAATATTAAAGAGTATAAAGCATGATTCCCCACAGAGGATTGTGGGACGATGGAAATTCACTGGAAAGGGAACATGCATGTATCACTGAAAAATACAAAGTAGTGGTCCAAAGAAAGTTTAACCCTCGGATGGTGAGGTGTTTGTTTATTTGGACGTTTTTTCACGTGAGAATACAAAGCAAATAATTGTATTTTCAAGGGTGGATTTGTATATAAGTAGGCTGCAGTCAAGGGAGGCAAATTTGAGGCGAAAGAAATTGGAAAAGGTTTAACTCAGGTTTAATTCCCTTTTTTCACGTAACAAATTATCAATAACTCATATGTGAGTTGTCATATTAAATTGATTTTAAAATTGTCTCAACTCTTTTAAATTAAAAGAGTTGAGTGTTGAAAAATTAATATATAGGTACCTACTGCTTTGTTCCGAATAAGTCAATACCTACTTTACTGTGTAAATAGAAGTAAAAATTGAGGTACATCAAACTTCCCACCTCACTAATTAACTAACTGTGCAGGGTAACACAAATAAGATACTTCGAATAGAAAGAATTATATCCTAACATTTATATATTGTTATATCACGCGAAGCCTAACTAGTAGGTACCTATTAACTTTTTGTTCGGCAGGCGCAAAAATATGAGTCTCTTTTAACCACCACTGTATATCACCCTTGACAAAATTTTGAATAATTTTCTAGAATCTCCCATTCAATTAAACTTCCTTGCGAATCACCATTTCGTACTCACTCGACCACCACGCTATGATGGCGAGTCAGCAATCTCATCTCCTTTCTCACTGCTCCTCCATTGCCAGAAAAGTGCTGCACCCAGAACTCGCCATTTTTCGAGCTCTTCAAGCTTCCGTTTCTGCTCCGAAGTACCGTGACAAATTTGATCCTTAAATACCTATACTGTGCTGTCATTAAGAGAATAAAATGTATCGTGTAAATGTCCAAGCTAACTTTTCTGAAGATCGTGTAGAGGCTGCCGAAAGACTCGAGGAGAACACCCCCGGCGAAAACACCAACCGAAAATGGTTCCCTGGACAGGACAGCTGGTACTCCGTAATCCGTGTAATAGAACTCATTCTTTCGAAGTATTTCCATTAGTGGCAGCGACGTCCAAATGACAACTGTGCCGACGCAGGCGATAACGTAGAATTTCAGCGGTCTCTCCATCGATTTCACCGTCAGTATCGTGGTATTCCTCAGCATTTCATTGTCTTCGGCAAGAACGCCGTTCAGCTTCCCGATTAATCCTTGTATCAAGTTTTTGCGGTTGTGCAGGTAAACGAGCTGCGCTATGACTTCCAGGGTTACCACTATGTTCACCGTACTGTCCTCCAGTGCCTTCTCCTTCGGTACGTAGAAGAGGCCGAGGATGCAGATGGTCAAATACACGAACTCTACGGTCCAAACAACGATCGCGTAAATTATTAAAGGGCGAGACAGCTTCATTTTCCCGTTCGTTATTGGTAGCAAATTTCCCGAAGACGTGTTCACGAAAACATTCAAGCTGTTCAAGCTTTGAAAGTTCATCCTCACTTTCGACTGAACCCTCTCGCACAAATTTCACAAATCTCTATGATTGTGAGTAGAGAAATAACACTTACAAACAGCAGTACCTACGTGTTCAAAAAAATGAAATTCATAATCAAGCGAAAGAAATATCGTTAAATTCTTAACACTATTGTCACGCTGATTAAGTCGTTAATTAAACATATTCACGTAGATAGCGATGCCGATACATATACTATATCGAAGCTACTGTCTACGTTAATTATTGCCATTCATTAACATTCACTAACACAGAGGTAAAAGCTCGACCATAGCTTCGAAGTGCTCGGCAACTATTGCTCGCTGTCATTCTACCATTATTTCTCGTCCCTTTGACAACTTCCCATTCCCTCCAGCAACACTATACTCCATTCCATCGAGTCTGCGCGTCATGCGAATTGAGACATTCCTCTGTTCAATTATCGGTAATTTGTCACGGAATTACTGCTTCGTGTGTGTCTCTTTAATCTTGGTCACGAGACACTAGAGGGGCCATTTACGACAATAAATTGCCATCGGGCTCCGAAGGTGCCTCGCTATGTGCAAAGCCTGCTATTTTCTCACAAAGAAACTTGTCATGTATTTATTAAAAATAAGAAACATTGATCCAGAGGTAAACTAAGAATTATAATAATGTGGCATTGTCGTTTATTCCGTTTGATACGTAGACACAAAGCCAAAGGCTTCCTGCGATTCGGCTGCGTTGTCTTTCTCAGTACAGAGGGTAAATTATTGCTTTTAGAACCACGGAGTCCTAAAGAGCCGCAGAATTTAACACTGTCCGATGCGCGTCTGATAGGCGGAAAATTGCATATCACTCTGAAGTGGGTTAAGCCGGCCTCGGACGTACCAATCACGTTCTACAAAGTGTTTTGGAGCCGTCTGGTCCATGGTCCAACTAATAATTCGATACTCGTTTACCATAGGACAGTTCTTAAAGTAAGTGTTCGGTAAATAAATAGTTAATAATGATCGATAATAGTGAAACGTTCAATGTAATATTGGATGTGTTATTCTTAACATGTTTATTGCCAAAATGGAATTTGACACAATATATTTGCCGCTGTCACATATGCTTGATTTTGCAATTTCGAGCTTTTACGATTTTTTTTTAATCATATTTATTACCAATAAAAGTGTGTTATTAAAGGGTCTCCATTATACAGTGCGGTTGGTTAAGTGTCAAAGGTTTTGGTAAGTTTTTAATAACTGCTCAGAAAGTGTCATTGCAATCTTTAATTAGAGAGAAGTTAAATTTGAATTGAAATAAATTCCTTGTAACCTTAAACCTCCACTTGACAGTGAACGTGTCAAAAAGTGAACGAAAGAAATTAAAAAAAGATTTGAGTTCAACAAACGAATTAAAGAAAACCCACACTTGTTTTCGAAATAAATCGAATTGATTTCTAACGAAAACCTAAATTCTCTGTCAAGATCAAGTGTAAATCTCACTGTTCCTTCTCCGCTTGGAATTCCAGGATAAAAACTGCTACGAACTGAAAAACTTGGAACTGAAGTGTCAGTACTTTCTTCAGGTCCAAGCTGTCTCTCTGTATGGCGGCCGACGTTTGGTGTCGCGAAAGGCTTCCAAAGTGTTCAATAGCACCGATTACATGGTATACGGTAAGATGAAACACCAGCCTATTGTTCCTCCATCTACTGGTATCTCTGCCCGAACTTAATAATCAGGATAACAAACGAAGAAGTGCCCTTTCATTGAAGCCGACGTCGAGAGACATTCTCACAGGTGCGAGCGATATCAGGGCGGCCTTCACCTGCGCCGTATGATTTGCGATTGCGGAGAGGTCAAGGCGCGCCTGGTTTGGCCGACAAACCACGATGCAAAGGGCTACAACGTCTCCTGGCGAGAGGAAGCCTGTCCATTTTCTCAGGCAAAGGACTCGGCACATCAAAGAAAAACTTTGTGGAAAGTTGTACAGGTATTTTTATACTTTAATTTATTTATCTAAAGTCACTTGACGTGCAAATAGAATGGGTTCAGACCAGTGACGAATTTAACGGGGGTCCAATGAGCAGTTGCCGCTTGGGTCCCTGCAGAGAAGACCCCCCAGCCAGAGTTGGGCAAAATGTAATCCAATTACAACTTACAAATTACGATTAAAATATAATTGTGTAGTTGATGACATATTATTTTCTGTAATCGTTAATTTAGGTAGTTGATAAAACTGTGGTCAACCACCTAAATTAACGAATACAGAAAATAATGTGTGATGAACTACACAATTACAGTTTAATTGTAATTAGATTACATTTTGCCCAATATTTTTGAATCCAAGATAAATTATTGAAATAAATTTCAATACTACGTCTCTAAAATGATAATAATGTACTGTTTTAATGTTAAATATTGAATATAAAAATATTCTTATTCTATATATCTATTTCTTCTCTTATTAATTTAAAAGTCCTTCTACATATCTCTTGTTAAACAACAAATCCGTGAAAATAATCTCCTTTTACAAGTGCCCTCCCAGTAAAATCCCTTGGTGAGCGCAGATTACATACGCGTGACTACCATTCACAACTCACTGCCCACTCAGAAAACCCATAAGCATTTTAAGTGGATTATTACATTGCCCGCAGACACCGCATCTCGACCTTCGGCACCTTCGAAACGATTGTTTGTACAACGTTAACGTCCGGAACGTCCGCAACGACAAAACCAGCGACGAGCACGGCGCCAGCATAGAGTTCCCTGCCGCCGGTTGCCAGAAGGATCTCGATCAAAAGGAGAAGAAGCATTCGCGCGGTAAGTTGGTGCAATGCAAAAAGAAGGTGTCGAGAAATAAGCGACGCTCCGTCGGTCTGTTTCTGATTTAACGACACCATGCATCAAGCATGTCTTCGCCATAATTACATGTCTACGCTCCAGCTTCAAAGCAAATTAACTGTCGAATGCATATATTACGCGTTGATCAACTAACAATAAGGGGCAAGTAAGAATATTCTTTTTATGTACGTACACGGGATGTCGAACGTTCCAACCTGCGACTTTCACTCTGACTTGTACAAAAACCGTTGTGTCATCATCGCTAGCGACGCGAAAGTGATTTTGACAAATTGTTAGCTTCGCGAGTTCTGCCGCTGGTTATTTAGTCGAATAGACATTTGAGTATTTGTTTAGAAGCAAATTTCTGTGAATATATTCTGCAGTTTGTTCGAGCGTCGCACAGAGTTTTCCTAATTTTCAATATCTAACAGAAATTTATGTTCCTAAATACTGCGTTTCTCGTTTTTATTTAGAAGGCTAATCTTTTTATAATATAAGTATTAATTTTTGTATTGTTATCACGAATGTAATTTTGGAACAAATTGTATTGCTTTAAACAGTGGATATAATAAAGAGAAAGTGGTTTCAAATGACAATTAGTTGACGTGCTAATATTTACGACTTAGTAGCATGGAAGAGAGCAATTGTTGAGTTTGTAACTCGGATCTTCGTAAATATACTTACTTTATGTACAGAGTATAAAACATATGAGTGATCATATATAGGTATCTTGGTTGATCGGGATTTATTTAAACAAAAACAAATGCTCTATAGTCAATTTGGATTTCAAAATTCTAACTACAATTTTCATGTATTTTTAATGCAATTAACGTGATTGCTAGTAACACTTATTGTTTCAAAAATAAAATTTACTGTTACATCCTTACGCTCTTCTTGGATTAATTGTTACAACCAACGTGTATTTAAAATAATAGGAAATCGAGTGCTGCAAGCTCGTTAGATTGGAACATGCACAGGTACTACATCGATAAATACAATAACGTTCACGTAAAATTAATAAAGTAATAAATATGGGGTGAGGCGCTTCATTTCAGAGGGTATAAATTATATGACACTCAAAGTATATAACATTGTGCTATTCTATGAAAACGCGTGAGCTCGACATCGATCAGATCATACTTAATCATACGTTTTTATCGCCCATCAGTTTACGTAAAATGTAATACTCGAATTAACATGCAGCTCAGGAGTACGTAGAGGAAATTAGGCGTGAGAAGCGTCGCGCCGGAGTATCCATCCAGGTGCTGATAAACCGTTCTTTCCCCAATGGCCTGAGTCGGCCTATAATTAAAGTCCAAGGTGCCATTACTCGTCTTGACATGTTTGAAAGTATTTATCTGCAAATTAAGTTCCGTAAGATTTCCTGGTAATAAGTATTTAAATGTTAACAGTAATAATTCGGGATTTTAGTTGCTTTGATTCGTGCAAAAATAATTCCTGTACATGCTGTAGAGTAACCACGTGTTCTAACCATTTGGGTGTTATTCAGTGCGGGTAACGCCCGTGGGCGTTCAACGACTGTAATTAAGAGATGCAACTACGGGAGTCCCGCACGCGGCGCACGGCTTTCAAATTTTCAACACCCTAAGGGTTAATTAGTTTCGGAAGGTTTATGGTTGGATTGAGACTAGGGTGGGAATGCACCCTTATGAAGTGGGAAGATAAAATAATTCAATTGAAGGAATGTTGTTGGTAGTAGAATCGTTCGTGCTCAGATTTTTATATAGGTTTTTATAAATATCTCAATTCCTGTAAGTGTCCCTATTAGTGTCATTTTATTTATTATATTTGATAAAAACGTAATGTGGAAAGAATAGTGCACAAAAAAATTATTATTAAATTGGGACTGTTCTTCTTCTTCTTTTACCTATTCTTCTTCTTCTTCTTCTACCTATTCTTCCTCTTCTTCTTCTTCTTCTTCTTCTTCTTCTACCTATTCTTCCTCCTCTTCTTCTTCTTCTTCTTCTTCTTCTACCTATTCTTCTTCTTCTTCTTCTTCTTCTTCTTCTTCTTCTTCTTCTTCTTCTTCTTCTTCTTCTTCTTCTTCTTCTTCTTCTTCTTCTTCTTCTTCTTCTTCTTCTTCTTCTTCTTCTTCTTCTTCTTCTTCTTCTTCTTCTTCTTCTTCTTCTTCTTCTTCTTCTTCTTCTTCTTCTTCTACCTATTCTTCCTCTTCTTCCTTTTCTTCCTATTCTTCCTATTCTTCCTCTTCTTCCTATTCTACCTATTCTTCCTTTTCTTCCTCTTCTTCCTCTTCTTCCTCTTCTTCCTCTTCTTCCTCTTCTTCCTCTTCTTCCTCTTCTTCCTCTTCTTCCTCTTCTTCCTCTTCTTAATATTCTTCCTATCTGCCTATTCTTCCTTTTCTTCCTATTCTTCCTATTCTTCCTCTTCTACCTCTTCTTTCTCTTCTTCCTCTTCTTCCTCTTCTTCCTCTTCTTCCTCTTCTTAATATTCTTCCTATCTGCCTATTCTTTCTATTCTACCTCTTCTACCTCTCCTACCTCTTCTTCCTCTTCTTCCTCTTATCATTATCATTATCATCATCATTATCAGTATTGTACACTATTCTTCATAGGTTGCGTTTTTATGAAGTAAAATAAATAAAGTGGAAGTAATAGAGACATCTACCCTATTTGATTACTAGCAAATGTAGTATTTAGAAAGAACAATTGAATATTAGCCGAAAAAAGATTTTCATTTGTTGTTTACGTTGAACTATGTTTGCACTTGTTCCACCAAAAGCAGTTGAGAAAGTTTGTTTTGGTAAATAAACACGTTTGGAAGCATTAGATTTTGGTTATGGGGTAAGACATACACTTAAAGAGTAGAAGATATGTGGTTTCGACTAGCTATAAGAAAATAGACGTTGAATTTACCTGCTCCTCCGATATAGGAAGTTTTTCAGCAAATATATACCAAATGACAGATTCTTGACACCCCGGAGTAGTTAAAGATCCCTCGTAACGGTAATACGTATGGCTCTTTGGTAAAAAAAGGTAAGGAACCACCTTCGATATCATCCCACTTTTCTCCTCCAACCAGTTTGACACTACCTCCGTTTCCTTTATAACTGGCATTAAATCTAAGTTTTCTTCCTCACTCAGCTGCAATATAATGTTTCGCATGCTGCATTAACGGCAATGCCACTAGAACATTGACACTAGAACTACCGATTAACGGAAAGGAAGAAAAGATATCGAGCAATTTAATGAGTAATCGATTAATATTTATAAGAAACCACGAAGTACATAATTTGGGACATAGCTTCGTATAATCTCACGTCCGAAAGGGTAAATCGCGATTTTTGTATCAGTACCAATTGTTTGATGATCAGAAAAGAATTCGTTCATTTAACTTTGAAAAAATAAGTAAAGCGTTGTCTGAGACCAAAAATTATTTGCAAAATAGAATTAAAATTTTATTTTTTTATTTTCTGTCTCAAATATTTTTTACCCAAGTCTGCTTTGAAAAAACATATTCAGCTGGGAGGTCGCTTTACTCAAAACTTTCTCCGAAATTCCTAACTGATTTAAATGGACATTTTCAAAATCTTGCCCCAATCAAAGTGTTGATACAGAAGACTATGGCATTAATGAAACTTAAATCTCGATAATGGGTATACCTGGAATAAGGTGGCAACAACAGCGATACCATTCTCGTGCTGTGATGCCGCAGTCACGTTGTCGTATTGAGCAGCGTAATGCACGAAGTGTAATTCTAGCGCGTCACGATTGTTATCCACGGTGTGCTCCGCGGGCCAGTGAAAGTGCATTTGGTCCAAAGTATACGTAGATGAAAGATTCCCCCCTTTAAGGTGAAGAGCCGCGTTAAGTAATCGAACCTGCACTACAAAAGAACGTAAATTGAAATTCAATATGTCGCGCTGCATTTCTTCCAGGGGATGAAGGGGTTGTATTATTGAAAGGGCAGTGTATTGGTTATCGTATACCAAATACAGTACATTTTCCCAATAAAAGAATAAAGGTGAAAATCAGTTTCCACTCCGAAGTCTGTCCACCTTATAAAATTAAAAAAATAATCTAATTATCTCTGCAAGGTGATAAAATTCTGCTTAAAATATTATCGCATCGAAAGTGATTCTATAAAATTTATGTGTATCGAAGTTAATGAATGGTGAAATTTTAATTTCATTTGAATTAAATGATTTCTTAATTGGGGGTGGTCAAAGTAATTTTATAAAATTTATGTGTATTGAAGTTAATTTAATTTCAGTTAGTTAATTAATTCATTCAATTAATTGATCTATAAATTTAGTTCTTAAATAGTAATTGTTTATGTAAAGATTTAATTTAAAAATAAATAAAAGTTCATATAATACTTCCTTCTGTATTACCTACATACCAGAGTGACCATTATTAACAACTTTCGCATGAACTGGCTTGTCATACGTTATGAATTCAAGTTCGTCAAGATCCGCTTTTACGGTGTCCGCGGTAATAATATTTATCGGCGATTGTTTCGTCCCAGTCGTACATATCCCCGGCCAATGCGTTGGACCTAAAAGCAAAGCGACAAAACCCGCTAAACCTACATCCGTATGAATACATCCACAGGGTAGAGCACTAACTCTGCCCGCATGAAACACCTTCGCTATTGTCTGATCTGCTAAGGGAACGGTGCGCACAAAAGTCGTAACGATATCAAGGGAGACACGATTTAAGTAGCAATAATTATTTTTTATGGTTGAAGGCGCAATGGAGATTTCGCGATCGCCTTCATGTTTTTAAATGAAACCGTATGTTTTTATTAGCATAATCGCGAGTACGACAGAGTGAAGCTCTCATTCTTCATACTCTCTCCTCTATTTTCATTCTCACTCGCGACTGCAGAATTTGTCTTCGTCTCACCTACAATAATATAGTAATAGAAGCGTTTGGCTTGATTGTAAAAAATGTAAATCTTGGAATCTACCTGATAAAATGAAAATAATTCAAATAATAGAATAATTATCTAGTGGAATGAATATTGCCACCCTGAGAGTCACTTCTCAGCCTGTCAGCCGTGTTAAAATGTTGAAGTGTGAACCACGTCTGCTTCTTTCTTGTTGTTTGCGCTTTCTGTCTTTAAAACAAACATGCGAGCAGGGTGAACACGTGGACCGTGGTGTTGATCCCTCGGTGGTCCCGAGGGGTCGAAGTATTTTGCGCCAATTATAGATCCGCAGAACCTGCATCAACTCGCGCAACCGGGCGGATATAGAGAAGTGCGGCGATCCTCCACCTCTCGATCCGTTTAAATATAGGACTGTCGACAGGCGGAATGTAGTTTAAATACAGACTGACTGATGTGTGCGCGCTGTCGTCGACAAATATCAGTTGTTTCTCGAGTCAGCTTTAACAGGCACTTTGATACAAGGGGTTGGTGATGATTCGCTGCGTGCTACACCAAATGCACGAAAACCACCCTCTGCGCTAAAGCAGCTTCTTTACTCTTGTGTCAAACAATGAGTCTGTTTTCAACTATACACCTACAGAAATATGAACTCCGGAAGATTAGTTTTACAGTAAACTTTTAGTACAACATGCTTGTGCCCGAGGCGATTTAAAGTTAAAATGTTTACGTTTTTAATTAAATAGTTAATGAATTTTTACATATTGATTCTAGTCTCTAAACCCGGTGTTTTAAATTTACAAACGGGTTTTTGGATTTTGCAAATTTATAAAAAGAAGTTTATAACGTCAAACCCTTGTACCACTGGCCTATTAATTTGCTTTCAACCCCCAATCAATGAGATTTAAATTTTAAGATATTTATTCTTTCTAATTAAACGATATTATTTTTGTTACCGTTTGTAATATAAACTTTCTTTTCGCCACTGCTGTATGTGTAAGTACTTATTACGTCACAATCTGAGTAGGTACACTTGACTGTGAATGCCTGCGTCTTGTCTGACTCCTGACAGACTGAAGTCACTGTCTGACTATAGTCTATATATAAATCGATCTCAATTCTCAACTTCACTGTTCTATAATACGGTCAAATTATGATTTACTAATAGGTTTGAATGGCGCAAAGTTTTGGAAAATTACCCTTCAAGTAGATCAGGCTTTCCCCAGCTGGAAAAGTTTCGTCGTAAATTAATGAAAACTTCAACTTCTACGTTGTCTGCGAAATCTTAACGAGAGTACTACCGACGGATAGGCGAAGTTTTCACGATTAAAATGAGTCCAAACACGACCTGATTCAGGATATTTTTAATTATACATAATTCGAATCGCTTCCAAATTTCGAATACCAAATACAGTACCTACTGTCTCTAAAAGTGAAGCTAGCTCGAGACTGGCCAGTTTCAACTTTCGAATCGGATGAACTATTCGGCTTGCCTTTATGCTCTGCCGCGGCTCACGAAGGGGGACTAAGAATGACAGAGAGGGCACGCGACAGCGACAGGCCATAAATCACGGTGCCCTGTCCCTCACTCTCAGTCCCTCCCACTCGCCGCGGCAAGTACAAAAGAAGTAGTGGGGATGGCGGATTGACCACTTATGGTGGCCGTACTGTACATCATGTGTGATTAAAATTAGCCCGAATAATGTCGAGTTTAGACTCTTTTTCATCAGAAGAATCTCGCCAATCCATTGGCGATACTTTCACGGGGACCTAATGCAAACCGCAGAAACTAAAATTGTCATCTACGACCAGTGAGGTGCCGAAGTACCTACCTACAAAGCAAACTTTGAGCTTGGTCTGCTTTCGAAGTAAAAAATCGAGGACTTTCGAACAATATTAGTGAAGAAACCACGGAGATTGCACTCTCGTCAGAGCAACGTGTTGTACAACGTTTCCATTTAATGAACTCGCGTCTCCGGATCTTTAAAAGGTCTCCATGCCCATAAAGATTTCGTCTAATCCGACTGGTATCTCCCTTGAAACCACGCAACTTTTGCTCGACATATTTTGGTCGAGAGATAATATCGACCTAAGTCGGTGAGGTAATTTCCAGGGCCTCACTGTACACTTAAGCCTCCGTAGCCTCGCGCCGCAAGTAGTATTGAGATTACTACTTGGTAGTTACATCTAAGTAATATTGACAAACGGATTACCATGGTCCCCCGAATATGCCCAATCATCGGACGCTGTTGCCATGTATAAGCCTGAAACGAAATAAATTTTCCACGTGAGAACCTTAAAGGTGCAAATCCACGCCGCACAGTGGAGTATTTCATATGAAAAGCTGGCCAAAAGTCGATTTAAAACTCCTCTGACACATCGTTGGCTTATTAGTGATTTTTACATTTTGTAAGGAAACTGTATGAATTCTTCCATTATGGAAGCTTTTCAGGTAAGTATATACTACACTTTCGACCAGGTTTTAATTTTTTATCATATATATTTGTATAGTTATTAACGTTTGAAGATAATCAAGAATTCAGTAAATTTTCTTTGCGATTAAAAGATTTCATTAACGACTTTGTTATACTTCCGGGTGAGTCCGGATGCTTTTTCTGGTGTCACTATAATTTATAAAGATTTGTGATCACAATGCAAAAACAATTGGTTCCGGATTCCTCCGGATGGAGGTTTTACAGTTAATTTAGGTAGAAATGACAATCGAGAGTTGCAGCGTTTCACGTACGCCTGTACGGTCCCGTTCCTGTGTTTACAGATACGAGACACATACTATGAAAATCAAGTAAACCCTTCCTCAAAGAAACCATAGAAATACTTCTTCCTGGTGACTATTTAGGACAGGTCCTTGGCCATACAAGATTCATGTTTCCATGATGAAGAGGACGTAGCTGAAGTGACTTCCGGCGCGACGAGGAACCATGGACATCATTATCTGATTGATCATCGATTTATTTTATTGTGACACAAATTTATTTTTTAGATGGATAAAGTATTTTTGTTTTTCATTAAACAGCAAAGACTTATTTTGGCCAATTTCTGCCATTATTGACGCATATTAGAGCTGTCATTTTGAATTTTGAAGTTTTGACATCAGATTTAAAAGCAGTGACCCCAAAAACCCTTATATACCAAGTTTCAACAAATTCTAAAACATCTAGAATTTTGGCCAGCTTCTGAGGCCAAACACCCCACTGTGCGACGAGAGAATTATTTAATTATTTTGTCATTAGTTTCATGAAACTACTTAGACTCTCATCAGACAAGTTTCATGGTTATATTTTCAACAATAATAAGAAAAATATCTTTCGCGACTTTTTCCATTTAGTTGTCGCTGAGATTTTTGTCTCACGAGAGAAAAATTTGGTGTGAAATCACATCGCGGATTCGCACCTTAACACGTCGAAAAAAACAATTCGAAAAAAAAATACTGTGCTGTGTGCTTGTAGCAATCAATCATCGATTTAAACTCGAAGATTCCAATAAATGTATACAAAAAAATGAATGCGAAAAAGTATTTGGCTGTTTACATTGACAAGCTTGTCAAAAAATTCTTTGTATCCTGCAAATCAACGAAAGACACGAAATGTTCCAATATCGAGGCTAATTGCGCTTTCATCGTTTTCCATCAAATCTGTTCACACTAATACCGCGCCTGTTCCTGCGCCAAGTGTGCATTTGTCCAATAAGCTTGATAACTCATTGAATGCGTGCGACAGGAAACAAAATTGACCCTGTTCATTGTTCACCGTGTCGGATTTATTTAAACAAACACGTTCCCATGAACGATATTCCGTACAGAAAGACTTCCGAGAATGATGTCGGGACACCTGCGCCCAGGGATTCTAAATTGCTACACAATCGGTCGTTGAAGAAGCACCGTCGTTTTCTAGATTGACTCATTGTATAGTACCGATGAACAATTCGAACGGCCCGCAGATTTTAATGAACATAACGCATACTTCCGCTGGCTGTGCAGGTTACACTTTTCTTACCGATTTCAGGTGCACTGCTCGTAGGTAGACTGACAAATTGATTTAAAAACAAATGTATCTCTCACGTGTATCGCACTACCCAAAGTCCACTTTAAAGCGGATAAGTTTCACTTGAA
This sequence comes from Andrena flavipes, assembly GCA_963971345.1. NCBI lineage: Eukaryota > Metazoa > Arthropoda > Insecta > Hymenoptera > Andrenidae > Andrena > Andrena flavipes. The sequence continues at coordinate 25,537,273 of OZ020480.1, read as the reverse complement.
TATTATTTAATGATGGATTATTGGAGTTCACAAATTTAGCGTCGTTAAAATAAAGTGTTCCCTTGTGTTGGCACATTTTGATTTGTCATGCATGATCAATTTATAGCAGAACGTTTCACTGTACGATATGCATTTCACCGAACACCTCACGACGATATGGGCACTGTAATTCGCAGTAGCACTACTTGCGAGAGGAATAAAATTTTTACGACAGCTATAACAGTTCACTCATATCCAGGATGAAATTGCAGTCGAAGAGAAATGTTTGTGAATGGAAAACAACTCAAGATTGATGTACAGTAGGAACTAAGGTGGTATGAGCGTTTCAACAGAGTGATTTTCATTTTGATGTAGGTAATAAGGCATTAACGGAATGAAGAAAATTAGTCTCTTACGGAGATAGAGAAACTTGCTTTCTTACCTATGACGGTAGGAATAATTATGTACGGACTTTTCATGGTTACAACGCTACCTCGGGGCTGTCAGAGTTTGCGATCATCTGATGACGCGTACGTGATGACGATGAGCATACTACTGATGTACGCGATGTGAATCTGACTGGATAACCCCGAGATTACACGAGACCCCATTGCACGAGATTCAGTTTATGCATCGAGCCCTCCATTGTAGTCACCGTGTATGTGCCAATTGACCCCCTCCCCCTTATCTAGTTAAAAAATAAATACAGGTCTATCGAATGTTGTGCCACCAATGTGACATTGCGATGAATTCTGCGCCTGGTGCGTGAGCGTGGCTCGTTCGAAGTTCCTTAACCTGTTAACCGGGCAAAACGAGTTAACTCGTCATTTGAAAATGCTTCTGCAGTGAGTAAGACGAGTTAACTCGTCGTTTGAAAATGCTTCTACAAGGGGCGAGACGAGTTAACTCATCTTTTAGAAATGTCTTTGCAATGGACAAGACGAGTTAACTCGTCATTTGAAAATGTCTTTGCAGTGGACAAGACGAGTTAACTCGTCATTTGAAAATGCTTCTACAGCGAGTAAGGCGAGATAATACGTCGTTTGAAAATACTTCTACAGCAGGCGAGACGAGTTAACTCGTCATTTGAAAATGCTTCTACAGTGAGTAAGACGAGATAACACGTCGTTTGAAAATACTTCTACAGTGGGCGAGACGAGTAGTTAACTCGTCATTTGAAAATGTTTTTGCAGTGGGCGGGACGAGTTAACTCGTCATTTGAAAAGTACCCATACTCCTGATTAAGAATTCATAAAATGCTACAACAAATATGAATCGTTGAAAAGATTTTTTTATTAGAAATGAATCATTATGGAAAAATAAGTTGAAATTACAGTGTAGTTTATTTCAACCGAGGCATTGTTTTGGAAAAAATCGAACTTTATTTCTCTTGGTAGGCAAGTGCACGCATTTTCAAACTTGATTTTCTAAAAAACAAAGCCTCGTTCGAAGAAACGTTATTGTATTTCATCTCTGCATTTACACAATATTCAGATTGTTAATATCTAATCAGACGAGTTTTCCGAGTCAATTTTCTCGAAAATGAAGTTACGTAAAAAATGTTATTCCACTGCTTCACCTTACTTCTTCGTGTAGAATCACCCTCCTTCTAATTGTACCCTCCACTTCGAAGGCACCCTGTATATTCGACATGGGCTTACAATGCATATCTTGTGTTCAATTCAATTCGATATTCAAACGATTAAAGTGACAACATTATTGTTTTGAATGTAAGATGTGTAAAGGATTCTTTGATAACGGGGAATATTATTTTTCCATCACTGTGAAACTGTATGTCACAAACAAATGAAAATTCAGTGACTTGGAATGAGTGGTAAAGAAAGTTTAAATTTAATTTGACTGACCACCAATGCAGAACTGTTTTAAAACATAATGGTTACAACTTAAATTGTCAATTGAGACAAATAAGTAATTGCGTACGCTTATATAGTCTCTCTGAATGAAGCAGTTGAATCGCATTGCACGATTTGGTTTAGAGGCTCGTTACAGGGTAAATCTGCAGTTATATGCTGCTTAACAATTAATTATAAATTCTGGGAAATTGCGATTTCATGCGCCACTTTACCTGCATGTAAGAAGTTCAGCGAAATAATGAAATATTTTAAGTCCATTTGAAAGCTACGCTTGGCGATGTTACGGGACGTTTTCGCGAGATGGTACACCGTGGTCGAGAACTTCTACTCAACTGATCTTCTTCGCAATTTTCTCGGCTACGTCGACGTGTTCTACGATAGGATTCGTATAACGCCATTGCCCAAATTAATAGGTTTACAATGGTACCTTATCATCTACTAGTGTATACCCACACAGACATCCGAATAGAATTGATATACACTGATCGAAGATAAATATAGATTCGTTTTAATGATTCTCGAGGACCAAGAGTGAAGCCTGCCTTTGAACTATCAAAGCTATTTTTGAAACTATTCGCAATTAAAATTCATTCAACACTTGTAAAAATGGACTCCTTTAAACATAGAGGCTGAATAATTAACAAATAAAAAAAATATCCCATTGAGGGTTTAATGCTTTATTGTACCTTTAAATCCAATTAATGGGTAGTAAGATAGGGGTGTTATAAAATTGAAAGATGTAAAGTAATCAATACCTTATGTGTAAGTATGTAAAATGAAAATTTTTGCGAAATATACATTGACACTTTTAGGAAAGACGTAAACTGAAGTAGTTAAATAGTTAGCAAATTCTCGACATAGAAACCCTTCTTACTTAGAACGTTAAGATATTTTTAGACATCTATGCATGCGGAAAATTATCCGACGAACTATTTGCTGTAGCAATCAAAATACCACGTAGATGTAGAATCTTGCTATTCTAGGATGCAATCTAAAATTATATAATATGCCCTCCGAAACGTACACACTCTCTCCAGATCAGTGATTCCCAACGTTTTTTTAGTCTCGAACTCATTTTATAATATCCCCACCCCTCCCTCCCCACCTTCATATAAGGTAAAGTCAATTTAATAAGATAAAGAAAACACATTAAAAATAGATATTTTAGAATATAATTCGAACTTAAATAATATTTAATTACCTTGATACATATATTACATACACTTAAAGATATTTAATAGATTTAAATTATCTTATTTAGTCTGATGATCGTGCTTGCATCTGCGTAACCAACTTCTCCTTTTTTCATTTATGAGAAATCAGTGTTACATCATTAATAGAATATGACAATGTAATCATATTAAAATAAATACCTAAGTGCTGAGAATCCTCAACTAAAAATAACCGCGGCGAGCCCCTGAAAACACTTCGCGTTCACTTGGGGGTCGTGACCCACAGTTTGAGAACCACTGCTCTAGATTTCTGCGCAATCAGAAGTTTAAGATTATCAACGATGCCTCGATAGCAGTAAATTAATAAAAATATTTATCTATATATTTTAAAAAATACGTATGAAGTTCTCGTATGAAGTTTTCATTTCCTGTGCTACAATCATGGTCATATTGATTTGTGGCTTAGTGATTAAACTTGTGATTAAACTCAATTGCAGCACTACAGTCTTCTTTCCTTCTTATTAATATTATCTTCCAATTACTAGCATCCATTAATTAGAAAAGTTCAACAATTTCACAATCAAATTACTATATCACCATAATCATATCTCAATACGAATTGTGACGAAATGTTTGCAATCCTCGAAGCCCCCTCTACAACCGCTTTAAAAACCCAATTCAATCAAATATAAACTTAATGGGAAAGCAACCCCATTCGAACACATTAAATAAAAAGTCCTAAAAAAAATAATAATAATAAAAGTCTATATTCATTCCCCTAATTATAAAAGTCTTAGTGCGGTACCAACAACTAATAACCGACTGAGCAGTGTACGCCTGCTAATTCACGTTTCAATTTTCAATTATTTCAATTATTCACAGATATCGTAAGTATCTTCGGCTACGTGTGGCGGGCGTAGGCAGGAGCGATACACATGCCATGAAGAGAGTGGAGCAGCAAAAGACGGAGAGAGAGAGAGAGAGAGAGAGAGAGAGAGAGAGAGAGAGAGAGAAAGAGAGGACAGGGCGACGAGGAAGGAGAGAATGATAGAGGGTAACATGAAACGGCGCCTTCCGACAGAAATAGAAAAGCGGCACGAAAGTCGTTTAGTGTCAGCCAACGTGAAGTTCTATGTAGCCAGCCACTGGCTCCAAGTATTACCGCCTGATTCCGATCTCGTGTGCGAGTAATGATGCGTGCCCCAATAAGATCCTCCCTGAGGAGCCGGGACTCCTCATCGACATCCACCGATCCGGATCCCAAGGAGCGCATAAAAGACTGCTGCCGAAAATTGGTCGCTTTTATGTGCACCCAAGTGGGCGTCGGCGGGCTCGTGGTCGGTTACGCTATAATAGGCGCGTTCGGTTTCATAATGATCGAGACCCAGGGGCCGATATCATCCGCGGTCTGCACCCAGGGCTCGATCAGGAAGCAATACGCCGACGAGCTGTGGTTCAGCACCGCGAGCAATCAGACGGTGAACGTGTTCGACAAAACAGCGTTCTACACTCTGTCCAATCGGATCCTGCGACGCTATCAAGACAACTTCACCAGTAGCTACAAGAAGGATAGTTGCAGCGGCCTAACACCCACCGACCTATGGTCATTCCCAGCGGCTATGATGTTCTGCCTATCTGTGTTCACGATGATCGGTTACGGGACCCTGGTGCCGCAGACAGCTTGGGGGAAGGGCGTCACGGTCATCTACGCGGTCATGGGGATACCCCTTTACGTGCTGTACTTCCTGAACATGGGCAAGGTGCTGGCGCAGACCTTCCGCTGGCTGTACACGTGGCTGCACGAGTGCACCGGCAAGAGGAAGCCTGGCCAGAGGATCACCGTCCCATCGACAGCCTGCCTTTGGGTGACGTTCGGCTACGTTTTAGGCGGCTCGATTATGTTCGCCGAGTGGGAAGGATGGGATTACTTGGACAGTGCGTATTTCTGCGTGACATCGTTGTGCAAGATCGGGGTGGGGGATCTTGTGCCCGGGTGGACCCATGGCGACCTCACCACTGACAGCCAGACCAAGCTGATAATAAATTTCGTTTATTTGCTGCTCGGTATGGGACTCATCGCTATGTGCTACGATCTGATGAAGGAGGACGTTTACGTGAAAGCTAGGGAGCTGAAGGAGCAATTCATTCAAATCGTCGATGCTATTCACTATCAGATAGAAACCTGTTGCTCATCAGAAACGACGGATTAGGTAGATTAACGGCCGGTTTCTTCACCTTCGGTAATCTTCCAGTTAGTTATATTCCGCATAACTGACACATGATAGCATCCAATTGGTCCGGGACTTTCGTCGGAAGTGAAGAAATCGGCCATAAGTGATACCGGAGATGGGCAAAATTTGTATTTAAATGAATTTTTGAATAATGAATGAAGACTAAAAAAAATATTCTTTATTTGTCGAATAAGTTAACGGGGGTTCACTTTAATAAAAATAATTTTATTCGTCAAATAATTAGTGTGACTTTTACTTGATCCCTTATTTAAGTAATTTTTCATTCAATGCCCAACTCTGAGTGTTACGCCTGGTACCTTCAAAGTAGAATTTCGCGAAGTATTTAAGGAGAACAGTGGTAAGAAATATAATTGAACTGGTAATTAAAGGATCAGGATGATTTAATGCAATCTAACTTTATGATTTCAGAATTATATGAATTATATACTTTACATAGTTAGGAAGATGTATTTAAAGTTTGTGTTTGATCGAATTCCTGTTAATGTTAAATTTTTTTGTTACTAAAACATGGCACGTATCCTGAGAATTTATTACCAAATGTAGGACGTATAGATTGACAGCAACCATTAAGGATTGCTTTTAGGTAGATACATTGAACATTCTTGCAGTAAATGCAAAAGCAACATTGATTTTGTATCGTCGCTATAATTGTTGTGTATTTAATGTTTAATATTTAATCTTATTTTGTTTGGGGCCAGGAAACCCTAGCAATAACGTATGAAGAATTTTGTAATACCTCATTTATCATTTTTGTATTGTAGTAAGGAAACCACGTGCATTTTTATTTGTTATATAGAATGCTGTAAGAATAAAAAAAAATTAGGCCCCATAAAAAAAGATGTTAGCAAATTTAATATCTCACGACGTCACACCACATTTTTTCGTATTTTGAAGATAATTATATCAGACATTGTATAAAATCTGTTCCAGAATAATGTAACAAATGAAAACATGCAACTTTCACATGTGAAAATAAATTGAAGAATCTAGAATCCATTTTAAAACGTGAGCAGTGTGGCATTAACATTGAATAATTATTTTATTATTTAGAACTTTTTATTGGCTAGAAATCTAGTTGCGTGAAATAAAATTTAAATGGAATATTGTAAACAGGAAAATACAAAATATAGTTGTAACCATTGCAGAATAATCTCCTTATGGAGATTAAAATTGTGTTAATAATAGTTTTAAAGATCGAGGAGTTACACAGATTCAAATTTTAATGTTACGGGACAGATCGCTTCAACTTTCCTTTTTAATTCAAACGCGATTGGTTACTGTTTTTCGCGTCATGAAACTGCGCATGCTGAAATGCGCACTGGCACACGTGGCGCGTTTCAGCAATATCAGAGAAGCGTTTACATGTAGCGATCATTATAATATCTTCGATAGCAAACGATCGCAAGTCACTTTAACAGCCAATTCTGTATCCTTGCACTGATTCTGTCACAGCCAACTCTACTACTAGCCGTGCTGAAAGCAAAACAGCAACACCGCGGGAGCAAAGAGTAGGTATAATAAGAGGCGTCACTCCGGGCGGAACCTTTGAAGTGCTTGCTTGACCTTGGCATTTAAATTGGTTGTCTATTTCTAGTGGGATATTCAAATCGACTAAATGTACCTTACCACAATTGGCTGATTATTGCTGAAGTTTATCGATCATTGCAGAAGCTTACCGATTATTGCCGAATGGGCATTTAAATTGGTTGTTTAGTGATTTCCCCAGATTATTTAATTCTGTCCTTGTCGAGTGACGCCTCTTATTATACCTACTCTTTGGCGGGAGTCCGGTTTCGACATAGGATATATATCTATATATATATGTATATATAGATACATCCCTACGTCGAAACCGGACTCCCGCAGTGTTGCCATTTTGGCTTCAGCACGGCTAGTAGTAGAGTCGGCTGTGATTCTGTGTCAGAAATTATCGTACCATGACTTTGATTGGTTGTTTCTGGTAGAGACGAAGATAGCTCTATAAGAATCAACAAATCAAAGTCATGGTACGATAATTTCTGGTACCAGTACAGAGTCAGTGCAAAGATACTGAATACGTTATAAGCTAAAAGAAATAGTACTCCAGTTACAAGTCTCAGGTGTTTCGTATAAAAATGGGCTAGATACTTAACATTCGACTGGTTTTTTGGTTTGGTGTATTCCCACACAGCACAACGTCCCGGGGACGTCGACAGACCGTACCTGGGACGTCTGCAGACGTCTGTAGACGTCCCAGGGACTTTGCCGGACGTTGTGCTGTGTGGGTTATTATTATTATTATTATCCCACACAGCCTAACGTCCGGCAAAGACTTTTGGGATTGTGGGATTGAACGTCTTTAATACTCCAGTAAAAGGCGAGGCGGAGGGGCGGCAGTGTTTTTTTTAATGTTAGAAAGAGCCCACACAGCACAACGTCCCAGGGACGTCGACAGACCGTCCCAGGAACGTTGTGCTGTGTGGGAGAGGAATTCCGCAATGTATACCTTTTTCTTTCTATTGCCGTCTACATTTTCGCCTATTGCATGCTTTCTCCATGTTTATATGCTCTAAGTTCTGCGTTTGCTGCACCGCTCACTGTACTGGAAGTGGCATCGTATTGGTGGCAAGTGAGAGAAATTCTAGGGAATCGTACGATACCACCAATTTCATGCGCAGTATGCGTGAAATGAAAAACACCCTACATCAGGGGTGGGCACTTCCATTATATATCTGTTGGCAAAATTTAGTTAGGGGCACTTTTCACTCGTGGCGCTAGGATCAATAAAGCTGAAAGAATTTGGTAACAGATGGCGCTGATGAGATTATTTTGTGGCGGAAGTAGAACATAATCAGCGCCACCCAGTGACAGCGTCCTTATAGCGGTCAGTGCATAACCAAAGAGGAGACATAATAAGAGGCGTCACTCGACAAGGCCAGACATAATCTGGGGAAATCACTAATAGCGAATTCGGTATCTCGCACTGACTCTGTGCTGGTGCTAGAAAATAACTTGGATTGGTTGATTCTTACAGAACATCTTCCTCTCTATCAAAAACACCCAATCCAAGTCATTTTCTGGCACCAGCGCAGAGTCAGTGCGAGATACCGAATTCGCTATAAGACAACCAATTTAAATGCCCATTCGGCAATGATCGCTAAGCTTCGGCAATGATCGCGGTAAACTTCGGCAATAATCAGCCAATGTGGTAAGGTACATTTAGTCGATTTGAATATCCCGCTCGAAATAGACAACCAATTTAAATGCCAAGGTCAAGCAAGGACTTCAAAGGTTCCGCCCGGAGTGACGCCTCTTATTATACCTACTCTTTGGCATAACGGTGCATAACGTGCATAACCACAGCCAACTCTACTACTAGCCGTGCTGAAAGCAAAACAGCAACACCGTGGGAGCAAAGTGTAGGTATAATAAGAGGCGTCACTCCGGGCGGAACCTTTGAAGTCCTTGCTTGACCTTGGCATTTAAATTGGTTGTCTATTTCGAGCGGGATATTCAAATCGACTAAATATACCTTACCACATTGGCTGATTATTGCCGAAGTTTACCGCGATCATTGCCGAAGCTTAGCGATCATTGCCGAAGCTTAGCGGTCATTGTCGAAGCCCAGCGATCATTGCCGAATGGGCATTTAAATTGGTTGGCTTATGGCCGATTTCTTCACTCTCAGTCATCTTCCGGTCAGTGAACGACCAATTGGCTTAGAGCATTTAAATTCTCTAATCTAATAGGATCCTATCATTTGGCAGTTATGTGGAACATAACTCCAACTGGAAGATTACTGAAGGTGAAGAAATCGGCCGTTAGTGATTTCCCCAGATTATGTCTGTCCTTGTCGAGTGACGCCTCTTATTATGTCTCCTCTTTGCCCCTACCCTACATCTCCTCTTTGATGTAGTTATATCATTTCTATCTTACTCGTTTCTATGCCTTAAAACACCCTCTTTTGCTTACAATTTCTATTTACATTTCTGGTTTAATATCTATGTCTACATCTACTGGCGTATGAAAATCTCTATATACACGCACCACGTTCCTTTATTCTAACATTTTAACTAAACATTCGATTTTTATAATGCATGAGAACTGGACCTAAAGAAAGCCCTCTAGTGGCAGTGTGCAAAGTATAGTTACATTGGGCCAGATTTGGCCATCATTTGGCCACATTTGGCATTGTATAACCACAGATTGCCACGACGTTTTACTAACGCCAATGAACGCCAAAGAGGTCATGCGTGAGAAATTTACTAACAGTAATTTGTTGATGGAAACAAGCAGAACATGTATTAAATATAATAATGAAATAAATCATACCGCCGAGTAGATGTTAGATAAAGATCGTATAACTCATTAAATCATTGACAATAGTGCGGGTTACACATAGTTTCTACGCAAATGGAAGTATTTCACCGCATTCAACGATTGAAGTCTTGTGTTTTTAGTATAAGATTCTTAACTACATCTTTTCGTCATAATTGCATAATAAATCCTAAGGAAGAGGAAGAAAACGTTTGTACAGCTGCACCGGGTATAGAACAGGAGACAATAAATAGAATAGAAAAATTATCTCTGTTGGATTTCAAAGACGATTATAGCGTCTCTGTCCTAAAAGCGGCGATTGATTTCACGGAATGTTTACGTACCGCAAATATTAGCGATACGGTTAAACCTATGTACAGTCCGCTTGAAAACGAATTCATTCCGTTGCGAAATGATAAGGTGGAAGATTACACATGTAAACGGAATATTCTAAAGAATGCTGTCGTTTTAGAGGAAGATTATTTTGTAGCACCATTTAAAAGCAATAAAGAAACATGAACACTATAACGAATGTGTTGAAAGAACTAAGTGGAAATTTTATTAGCCTCGCAGAACATGGGCTCGTATACGGCCCTCAAGGTAGAATGTTACTAAAGAATCTCGAAGACCATTGGTTCTTGCATTGCATTACCATGTCACGATATAACACGTTCTTATCAGACAAATGCGTCAGCGATTTCAATTTTATCACTAAAACTGGAATGAGCGACATACCATTCGGCTTAGCTAAAATAAAAAGTTCAAAGAACGATTGGAATCAGAGTATCACGCCAACGGTGTCTAAATTAAATCTCCACAAGACTGCTGAAATATATGTATTTAACAATAATATAGAAACTAAAGATTTGTATCATAAAGTGCAGAGAGAGCGTAAAATATGGTGGCGCAAGTTAGCGCAGAATCCTTCAAAATTTAAAGTCACCGAGCCAAGAAAGATAAAAAATGTAGATTTGGTAGATATAGAAGCGCATTTCTCGTTCGGTACCGTTACCGTAGAAAGAATCGCTTACCACACCGACGTTCGGAAATTACTTTCTCAGGTGTCCTACCTCTTCTTTATCAATTCTGAATCTTGTAAAAGCTTAGGAATAAGAGATCATTTATATGGATTATTTTATTTTCAGATTGAAAAAAAAGATTTTGTCGACATACAAATGGTCGAACACATAGTATCTTTAGACTGGGGTTGCTTAGCACTACTTTGTGATGCTTACGATATGGATAAGTCAACTAAAATGCACATACACTCTAAATTAGCACCACATAAAGTCGCATTTTATATAAAAAAGTATAACGAAATGCATAGTCAAGATGATGATTTAAATCGCTTTGTACTTTACTTAAATAACATGCTAAGGACAAAAGGTCTGAATACTATATTAACCAGCTCGGAACAAGTTATAGATACGTGTTTGGTTCCTTTTATAGTTTTAGTTGACAGGACTAGTCTTGAAAATGGCATTATACATGTAACAAATAGATCAACAACTCTTAGCGAGGCAATTCACATAACTGATTTAGTAAAGTATATAAGTATGCATTGTTAACCAATTCATATGGTTTAATTTTCCATTTCAATAAAATTTATGTATCCAGTGTTTAAAATACATTAGCAGTACATTAATTTCACGTTTTAACTAATAAGAATTATAACAAGTTTACGAAATATGCAGCTACTTTATTGTTTCGTAAATTTAAAAAAAAAATGCTAGGTAATTGGTGAGGGGGGGGGGGGCGACGCTTATGAAAAGTAAATGTAAATGTATGGAATTAAGATGAAAAGTTACATATGAATGTTCTGTGATGTTTAAGGTACAAGGAATGCGAACACTTTGTACGTAATAAAATGTACACTATGTACACAAGCATTCGTTAATTTTTGGAAATATTGCCAAAATTCATATAAACTCATTTAATATAATGCTGCTCACGAGCATTCGTAATCTTTTTCAAATAATAATACTCTGTAAACAGCTAAGCAGGTAGTTGTAACTTCTTGCCTTTCAGTACTTTGGTGATATAGAGGTAGAAAAAGTCACAATAAAGAACAGTTTGCACCAGACCAGCGACTATAACGATTAGATCGAAATAATCTTCTACATAATAACGGTAGACCCAATTTAACAAGTAGAGCCCTCTGTAAGATCCCAAAGCGAAGAGATAATGGCTGGTGATGCTTTCCGCTTCTCCCGTTTTCGACACCAAAAACAACTGTGGTAATATCGCTACGGACTCCAAATAAATGCTGAATGTCCATAGAACTTCCATTACTGTGAATTCATGGTTGATTAATAATGCCAACACCAAGGTAGGTAGAATTAAGAACTCAATCCTGAAAATTATTAATCGAACGTTATCACATTGAAAAATACAACTAAATGGATAATTTCTTAATACGAGAGTATAATCTGATATAAAGCAAACATACCTAAATGTATCATGATTGTGGTCGTATGTCGCTTTAAATTTCACATACATTAAGAAGACCGTAGCGCAGGAGGCTGCGATGAAAATGATTTTCATAAATGTGTTGTACGATGAAATGTATGTTGTCACCAGATCTAGATAACGCATTGTATATACAATTGCAAATAAAATTTGTGATTTGCCACTGATACCTGTAGAACATAAAGAAACGAGTGAATATGAATTCTATAGCACGGTAATTATTATTTATTAAAGTATGGTAGATTTTATATCTAAGTAATGTATGAATATCGATGGTGCATACCGGCACAGCTCCGGGTCTTCCATATTTTGACAAGAAGAATAATAATCGCTAGTAGATGCGATAAGTCACCTAAGAGTCGAAATATATTCATATTTTCAGGTATTGGAAGGTAATTTTTATAACAAAGTCGCTAAAACTCCACACACCTATCTCACAACGAATACAAAATATGACGTGGCTCTGACTGCAACATCAGCAGATGGCCGACCGATCAACCTTATTTAACACTTTCGCTGGCGCTAGGGTATCGAGATACCGTTTCGGACCTGATAGGCATTTTTACGCGTTCGCTACAAGCGGGGAATTTATGGCATAGCATTGTCATACTTCTTTCGGATCATGTGAGTGAATTTTTCAAAGTTTCATAATTAAACAAGTATAATTTCGCATCTGTTCGCATCCTAAAGATATCATTTTAGTAGTTCGCCGGGTTGCCCTGCGGTTTATTTAATTCACTTGTTTATCAGTAGGTGGCTACAGACACAGACGACGTATAAGATACGAAGGGTTCGGAGCGATTAATTGCAGTGAATGGAGGGGGAAACATCTACAGAAGTGGTGGTAATGTGTGCGTGGACTGACGCCAGCGCCAAGCCAGCCATGTGGCCTCAACGCGAAGCCAACCACGGCTGACTAGCATCGCTGGGAAATACAATTGTCCTTGGATCGAAAGAAGCGGTCGAGAAACTCTAGGGTCCGAATAGTATATCCCTATTGGCCGGCGCGACGATGTCGACGATGGCGACGAATACAAAGTAAGTAAACGGGACACGGGCGGCGGAAGCTAATGCGAGCGAAGACCCCTCTCGCCCCTGTGACATTCCAGCTTTCCATCCGCGCACAGTAGAATAGATTGTCAATGGGTCTGTTTCAATTCACGCATACTGAGCATGAAATTGGTGGCATCGTACTATTCCATATAATATCTCTCACTTGCTACCAATCAATGCCACTTCCGGTGCAGTGACTGCTTTTCCTTTGAGTTTCTGCCAGGGTGGTATATAAAGGCGGTTTGACAGGACCATCTACAGCGTCTTCATAACAGTTTAATTCGCAGAATATTAACCAGGTGGCGTTAACTCTAAGAGGCGCGTTACCGCGGTAAATTTGAAATGTAAAGAATATATACCCAACAGAAATGGTTATTAATAATAATTTTAAATTATTGTAAAGTTTATATGTATGAATTTCGTGTACATCTTTATCATGTATTTTATATATTTATCATCCAAAATTTTATTTCTCATAATATATGTATATATATATCATATCCTTATCATTTTACCAGCAGTACTGCTGCCAAAATATTTCTGTGTTTAGTGTTATTTTGTTAATTTCGTTGTTAGCCAACGGAGATCATACATTTACAAAATTTATTTTCAATTGGTTGACAAGCATGTTAGAAATTGTTGCAGTAAAAAGGTTAAACATTCCGTAAATAATAAAGAAAAGGAAGTATTAAAATGCACTTATATTACAGTTCATACTAAAAATACGTTTATTGAAGTACAAATTTAAAAAATTAATTACTAACTACTCTACTGCGTTTTTTAAATTCTTTACTTATATTTTTGTTTTCTGTGTTGTGTATTCGTGCGAATTCTAACTTCCAGATAGTACTGAATACAATAGGATATCATGTAATCTTTATGGATTTCGCATGGAAATGTTAATTTTATATTGCTTTCCGTAATATTATTAATTACGTACAAATATACATTTCCGGAATCAATGTATTTAATAAATCAATTTTTAATTTCTCTTAATATTATATATAAAAATATATTCGTAAGCATCAAGCCACCCCTGTTTTTTAAACTTAATAAATTAGCAATTGCAAGTGTGGAGTTTTCTTCTTTAGATGCAAATGCCTCCCGACAAACGATACATTTTGTTTTCTTCAGCATTTTCCTGCAGCTGAAGCCACATATATAATAAATCACGCAATTGATAATTTGGGGAGACATTTCGTTATCGAGTTCAATTATGTCGTCACACTCTCAACATTCATTTGCTATACATATAGTGATCCTCTAGAGAGTGTTCAGAACAACGTGTATCGTCGCTGATTGGTTGCCGCTATTTCGGTCAAAAGCGGAAGTAGACAGAGAAAGAAACTGTAAAAAAGAAAGAGGCAGAAATACGGATAGAAAGAGATAGATAAACAATCAGCTTGGAAAGCAGATGATTTAATGAATCTTTAAGTTATGTTATTTCCGGTTTTGCCCGAAATGACTGCGGTTATACCGATCACACCCTAGAGGATCACTACAGTGGGATCTAGTGATCCTCTATGTGGGATCCATGCACACACGCCATCTGCTACATAAAATCTGTACTAAACTCTTATGAAGACACTGTTGCTAGGGAAAAGTGGCTTTGTTGCATCACCTTTATACACCACCCTAGTTTCTGCTGCACCGCTTGCTGCACCGGAAGTGGCATCGTATTGGTGGCAAGTGAGAAATTCTAGGGAATCCTACGATGCCACCAATTTTATGCACTCACTGCGTAAATCGGAACGCACCCTACATCTGTTGTGCAGATCGATATTACCTAGATAGCACACCTCGTCTTAGAGACGTCTATATAGTTTATATCTATTTTAGGCCTGAACGTCTTGATTTGTAACAAGACGTCTTTAAGACGTCTTTTGGACGTCTTTAAGACTTTACCAGACGTTGTGCTATCTTGTTGATTACACTGTCCGTCAAGGTATTTTTAACCTTAATGAAACATATCGTTTCCGATGAATTTTTTTTCTCGCTGAACATGAATTTGATGGTGAAGTTTTATTCGAATAAATTTGCGAATAAGGGTTTCGCATGACACACACCAGCGCAACGGCGCGAGCGTATGTGCGTCCCAGATAGCACAACGTCTGGTAAAGTCTTAAAGACGTCCAAAAGGCGTCTTAAAGACGTTTTAAATACGTCTTAAAGACGTTTTAAAGACGTCTTAAAGACGTTTTAAAGACGTCTTGTTACAAATCAGACGTTCAGACCTAAAACAGACATAAACTAGACGTCTCTAAGACGAGGTGTGCTATCTGGGGTAGATTAGTGATCCTCTAGAGAGTGATCGGAACAACGTATATCGTCGCTGATTGGCTGCCGCCATTTCGGGCAAAAGCGGAAGTAGAGAGAGAAAAAAACTGTAAAAAAGAAAGAGACAGAAATACGGATAGAAAAATATAAACAAGCAGCTTGGAAAGCAGGTAATTCTTTGAATTTTGATATTTTTCGTGAGAGCTTTTTAATAATTATTATATGTAGTGATTATTATAGCTGTGTATAATTTAAAGTGGATTATGACTTGACAAACATTTATGATAGTAATTTAGTGTTTTTTGTGTATCATAATTTGGTTATGTTTTAATGACCCATTAAATTTACGAGATGGCTTTTCTAATATGTCAATAAAATATACTCTAATATGTTTGAGAATTTATTATTTAAATACTGCATTATGTATTAACCTTTGGTAGTTTTAATTTTTTTTATATATGTAAAACACCAGCAAGTAAATTCTAAAATTTATATTTACAGTTATTCAAACTTTTGCGCCAAAACTACTATTTCCGGTTTTGCCCGAAATGGCTGCGGTTATACCGATCACTCCCTTGAGGATCACTAGGGTAGATATACGTAGGATGATCCACTCGGCACCCAGAGTTGCCACCTTATCACCTTATAAATCCCGGAGTGCCACACATTCCAACCCGGAGACAAAGAGTAGGTATAATAAGAGGCGTCACTCCGGGCGGAACCTTTGAAGTCCTTGCTTGACCTTGGCATTTAAATTGGTTGTCTATTTCGAGCGGGATATTCAAATCGACTAAATGTACATTACCACATTGGCTGATTATTGCCGAACTTTACCGCGATCATTGCCGAAGCTTATCGTTTATTGCCGAAGCCCAGCGATCATTGCCGAATGGGCATTTAAATTGGTTGTCTTAGTGATTTCCCCAGATTATGTCTGTCCTTGTCGAGTGACGCCTCTTATTATGTCTCCTCTTTGCCGGAGATTCGAATATAAACCCGGAAATGGAAAAAACAAGAAAAAAGTTTTGTTCTCGAAAATCCAGAAAACAGATGTACGATACTTTTAAACTCAAACAATTCAGAATTTAAAAGTAACTGTTTTTTTAATTAATAATTATTATTGTATATGAAATTGATACCACTGTATGATACCACAATTTCTTATTATCTCATTTTTTTCTACAACCCGGAGATTTTTTCAGTAAAACCGGAGAGGTGGCAACCCTGTCGGCACCCCGTGGTACACCCCAGTTTATCCTAGATTCCCCGTCAAAATCTCTCTGGCACATCGCGCGTAGGAGAGATCAGGAGAGACAGGTTTCTTCACTTTGTAAGTGTGATTGGTCTGAGGGAATCAAATTCACAATACATACATGCATTGTATGAATAAATATCAATTCTTTATTTTCAAACATATGCTTATAAAATATATATATAATTATAAAAATTCTTCAACTTGTATTACCTTCAATTAACTATTCAACTTACATATTCAACATTTACAATACGCAGTTTTATATACTAAACAAACTTTAAATTAAAACAAATTAATGTTTTCTCTTTACCTTATAGTACTCGGCTTTTGTATCTTTGACCAAAGCACTCTCATCTTTTGTAGATGGGTCAATGTGTGCGAAAACAAAGTTTTTTGAACTCACCGAGGGCAGTGATGCATCTTTTTGCCTTGTTAAAGCAGCCAAACGAGATAGCGATTCCTCTCCCCTCGCAAGAAACGAACGTTTTTTTATGACATTCTAAAAAGTCAAAACACATTACTATATCAAATATTCCAATAACAGTATGTCAGTCAGTGAGCATTATTCTTATAACAGCCTTACATGTATCACCCGCGATTTGCCTTCCAAATTTGAACTATACAACATATCTGCTACAGTGTGAGACATTCTGGACTTCCCCGTGGAGTCAAGTACTTCCAACATAGTGGCTTGTCTTTGAGATTCATTGATTCGTCTCTTCTTTAGAACTTTCATGCCATACTTAAATATTTGACTGTTGTTCAAGTCGTTTTCAATCTCAGTATCTACGTTGACCTAAAAATAGAAAGTATGTATGTAACATAAAAAGATGTACCATTATAAATATCTTTTCTGCTATCAGTAAAATTTATTTTACCACTTTCTCTGCCAGGAATTTTTCTCTTTCATGCCTTATTTTACGCCACTTTGCTTCATCTTCGTCATCTGATACGTCAACCCAACCATCTTTGTCGTCTGATAGTTGAGGCTGATTGTTATCATCCTGTTTATCTGAACAGAATAGAGATTTTGGATGTTATCTTGGTGAAAAAAGTTTTTAATTCTTTGTTTTCACATATTCTATTCCGTACCTATATTTTTCCACTTGAATTTTCGCTCTCTTGAACTCTCACTGTACAGATCCCCATCCTCGAACAGCAATTCTTTGAGCATTCTCACTTCATTCTGATCTTCGTCTAGTATTTGCTTCATATGAAGCTTTCCTAACTCATTTTTCATTTGTGTTTCATCAATATCCTCGTCATCCGCTTCTTCTAATTCCAGTTTGTCCAAATCCTTCTCATCCTCGTCTGCAGATACATCACAGTCACTTTCGCTAAGTTCCGCTTCTTCATCTAAAAATGTAGTCGCGTACTGTTTTATGTTTTTCTTTGGAACAACTACTTCATTCTCCTCCGAGTCATAATCGATATATTTTTCTTCATCATTTTCATCGTCCTCCTCATCGCTCGATGCTGAAGAAGCATTATCTTCATCATCCTCGTCCTCGGATAGGTCCAGTCTCTTTACTTTTTTACGCGACCGGTTATTAGTTTCTTTTCTTATTGGATCTTCGTCGTCGGAAGACACGACGCTTAATGTATTCCACGGCTTCACATTTTTCGTTGATTCTTCCTTTTTATCATATGCACTATCGTGAAGCGATGTCTCATCTAAAAGATCATTCGTCAACTTTTGGGTATTGTTCACTTGCGTACTAAATGTCCCCGAACATATGCCTAATAATTGCGATTCGGTTACACTTGGCTCCTCTGAAAGATGTAAGCTGCTTTTGTCTTGCGTGAAATTGCCTGAGCATAACTGCATAAGCTCCTCGTCTGTTGTATCTTTTTGACTAGTAAATAACTTCCGTTGCAATGGTATTTGTTTCTTAAAGTCACACGTTTGCTTAGACGATTGTTTAGTTTGCGTGTCTTCTATCGAGAAGGGACCAGCTTCATCGATGATCCCCTGCAGTTCCTCTTTGGTTGCCTCGCCTTCTGATTCCAAGTGAATATTTAATGCTGTCAGTTGCGTCACTGGAGAAATGAAATTAAAGCTGTTAGTCTTTGTCTGTGGTGTCTGACTTAATCGATGCTCTGGATCGTTTTCGACATGCACTTGAGAGACTGGAATGTCACCTTCATTATCACTGGCTTCATCTTTCTCGCTCGCGTTAAACATGTTTTTACTTATAGTTGTTCGTGGCAAGGTTGTTTTTTCGTCCTTATCTATTATATCCTCGTTATTTTCAGTACTGCAAGACCTTGAATCGTCTTCTAACGTATGTACAATCCGTTTAAATAATTTACGATTCGAAGGCACATCAGTGCTATCGTCGTCTTCTAAAACTACGCTTTCACAATCCTCCTTTTCGTCTTCCTCTACATTTTCATCTTCATCTTCTATTATCTCATCGTCACTGACCTCAGCTTCATCATCTATGAAAGCACATTTACTTTTCTTCTTCTCTTTCTTTGTGTACAAGTCATCTTCTAATTCATCCTCCTTGCTTATGTAAGATTCTATGCTGGGCGAATATGGTTCACTAAAATTGTCTTCTTCATTTATGGACTCATTCCACTCTATTTCTTGTTCCTTCATATCCTGCTCCTTCTGCTTCCACTCCTCATCCCGTTTCAATGCCATTTTATGCTTCAACTCTTCCTTCAAGCGTGTTAACTTCGCTCCAGGTTTTTGTAGCTTAGGGTCTTCGTTTACAAAATTCGGAAATTTATATGGAAGCGTTTCTTTGACAATTGATAGCCCATTCGGATTTTCCGTTATGCGTGTTATCGTAACGTCAGACGCATCATGAACTTGTTCATGAGTTTTCGAATGCTTACAAACAAATCGATCTATCAGAGAATTTATACCTTTTTTATTTGGTTTAATACCATCTGATAAATCGATAATTGTGCCCGGTGCACCTCTTAAAGTAGGTTTCAAACTTTGTATGTTTAATAACTTCTCCTTTTGGTGTATAATCGGAGAGCCATCGAATGTAGGTGGTGGTAAACCATATTCGTTGTATTCGTCTGACTCTTCTGTAGTTATTCCTAAAGATCGTTTTACAATGCTGGCATAATCATCGTTGAATTTTGAAGTAGACGCGTCAGAGGTTTCGTAGGCAGTGCTTGGATCATTCTTTTCATCGCCGTTGCTCTTGCTAACGATACTTTTCAAATTCTCTTCTCTATCCTCAACTTCAACATCTTTCTTTTGTAACAATTCATCTACTTCTTCATCCGTAGCTACTTCAGCTAATTCCACAATTACTTCCTTTTCATTCTCTGCATTATTAGCATCACAATGAATTTCTAGTATTGCTGACACATTTGCATCGTTTTCTGTTAAATCTTTCACCATATTACATCCAACTTCTTCCGTTTCATCTAAAGCTTCACTTGTTTTCATACTTTCTTCATCATTATCCATTGGAAAATTGTTGTCGACAAATAGTTTCCTTGAAACAATATCCTTCTTAGATTCCTGTGTACATTGTATATTTGTATTTTCCGCATCTGATAAAGAAAGATTTTCTTTCTCTTCTTCCTCCGAATCAGAGGATTTGTAAAATATTTCCGCTTCTTTCTCCTTTTCTTTCAAGACTTTGCTATTCAATGAAAAAATGGCATAAGCTTCAAATGACATATAGAGCATTTCCGGAATCGTGGTGCAACAAGAGTGGAGGTAATTCCTCGTGCATAAGTAAGTTAAAAGTGTAGGCTGAAATTTTTTTCATTACAGGGCGTTGTTTTCGAGAACATAGATTTTAAAAACTCATTCAGTACACGTACATCAGACTACAAACTAAGAATATTGATCAGTAAATATGTTACAACTGTAAATGAAATGAATGCTTGTCTAGAAATAATTCTATTTTGACATCGTTTTTCTCAAAACGAGAACCACGTTCGAAGAAAAGTTATTCTACAAACTGGACTCTTTTTTTTATTAAAAAAAGAGTTTTTCAAATTTGATCTTCTCAAAAATGGAGTCTTATATGAAAAAATTTAATTTAACATATGTTCAACATACTTTTGTACGAGGAATCATGTCATTCAGAAACATAATTTCCTTAAGTTAAAGAATTACTTACTCAACAATAGCAGAGGACATTTTTAATTTAGCTGCCATTGTAGGTGCTTCTGGAAGAACTGAAATCACCTTTTTCCTACTCAAAAATTCTTGCAACGTCCGTTGCTTTGGTCTGTGATATGGGAGAGAAAGCTCTGATTCTCTCACCAATCGTTGAGTTTCACTGTGTATTTGTTTCATGGCTTCCTCTTTGGCAGCTCTTAACGAAACCTAAAGTATAATATCGTGTATAACATTTATATCGAAAGAAGCTTGGAATATATTAAAACAATATTACTTTTCTTAGCTTGGATTTAGAATGTTCCTGTTTCTGTTTATTATCATCCACAGGAATTAATTGCCTTTCATTTTCTTCTTCGGATTCCGAGTCTATTAGAGTTTGAAGTCTACTTTGTGCCTGCAAAATATGATTTTAAATAAGTAATTAGATAACTAAAAAGTTTAAATAGCTGTTAAAACTATTACTCACAACGTTCTCAGTCTTTTTCTCATTTGACATAACTTCTTTATCATCGCTACCATTGGTGATACTAGATGCATCGTCAGAATCGCTGTCCAAACCTTTTTTAGTAGTATTTTTCTTTCTTGAACGCTTTTTGAATGAAACATTATGGTCAAAATGAAACGTTTCACTGTCTGAACTATTATAAACAAGTTTTTCTTTTTTTGATTTAGAATTGGACATGTTTTCATCTTCTGAGTCGCTATCTATTATCCTAGAAATTCTTTTCCTCGCGTTGCTTTTAGGTTCATCGCATTTGTGTATAGAATTTGTGTCATCGTTTTTCGTAGTTTTGTTAGGGATATTGACATCAACATCTGTATTGGTACAGTCATTAATCTCAATAGATTCAGTTTGCTGGTTCTCTGCACATTCTTTTGTTTCATCAATGGCATCTATATCTTTTGAATTGACAGTTATGTTAACCTCCTTATCTGCGCGAGCAAGATCGCAACTCTCGGTCATTTTCGTAAAAGTTAAATTCCTGTTTGTGTTACTGGAATGAAAAATTTGTACTAGGGTTTAAGAGTATTAATTTTTATTACACAACAATGTAATTTGTGCTTCCTACATCGATGTCTCTTACAGAATTGTGAACATACAATGTATTAATGGTTTCAATTACCTACCAATAAAATTACAGATGAGAATACATTAATGGTTTCTAAATAATTTTCAATTGGAAATAATTATTTCACTTGAAGTACACCCAACACTATTGAATTTTTGCGATAGTAAATAATACATCAGGACCAGTGATGCCAGAATCGTGGACAAAAACCGCGGGCGCTACCAGGCTACCTCCACTCCACGATTAGAGCATAGACACTTTAATACTTGAAGAGTGCAGAAGAATTGTGGCGGTCCCACCACCACCACGCCTCTACAGGCCAAAGGATCAATCACTCAAGCCTTGGCAGCGCCTCAGACCCCAGATAGCACAACGTCTGGTAAAGTCTTAAAGACGTCCAAAAGGCGTCTTAAAGACGTTTTAAAGACGTCTTGTTACAAATTAAGACGTTCAGACCTAAAATAGACATAAACTGGACGTCTCTAAGACGAGGTGTGCTATCTGGGACGAGTCAACCCCCAGATAGCACATCTGGTAAAGTCTTAAAGACGCCCAAAAGGCGTCTTAAAGACGTTTCAGAGACGTCTCGTTACAAATCAAGACGTTCAGACCTAAAATAGACATAAATTAGACGTCTCTAAGACGAAGTGTGCTATCTGGGTACTGAGCATAAAATTGGTGGCATCGTACACTCGGTTCAAACGATTGTGGCCGATCGAGTTTCGATTGCATTCGAGCTCACTAGGGCTGGCTTTTTCACATCGCTACGATTCTACAGTATTTCGTGAATATGGTGGGGGCACTGCCAAGCCATAGGTTCCCGTTGGCAGTGGTCCCACCATATTCACGAAATACTGTAGAATCGTAGCGATGTGAAAAAGCCAGCCCTAGTGAGCTCGAATGCAATCGAAACTCGATCGGCCACAATCGTTTGAGCCGAGTGTACTACGATTCCGTATAATGGGTGCGTTCAACCGATACGACCGGTGAGTGATTTCACTAGATTTTACTCGCGTCGACCAATGAACGAGCAAGTTCAGAGTAAAATCTAGTGAGATCACTCACCGGTTGTGTCGGCTGAACGCACCCATTATAAGAGGCGTCACTCGACAAGGACAGAAATAACCTAGGGAAATCACTTGACAACCAATTTAAATGCTCATTCGGCAATGATCGGTAAACTTCGGCAATAATCAGCCAATTGCGGTGAGGTACATTCAGCCGATTTGAATATTCCGTTCGAATAGACAACCAATTTAAATAGCCAAGGTCAAGTAAGGACTTCAAAGGTTCCGCCCGGAGTGACGCCTCTTATTATATCTCCTCTTTGACGATGCCACTTTTTTTTACCCTTTTTTTTAAAGTAGGTCGCGGAGGACCGTCGCACGATTTCCCGACGTACGCTCGGTAGGTGTTCTCGAGAATTAGAGTAAAATCAGGAAAGGTTTAACGACGATAACGGTATGGATACACATGTTCGTTTATTAAAAAAAAAACTCGGTACGATGTTTATTTCTTTAGATACCGCCTGCTAAGAAGTTAGAGAATACCTATCAGTTCTATCTGCGCCTGATGAAAAGATTTAATATTTTCCAAATGTTAAGGGTACACATCGGCCGTGTGTCGGAAGCAGGCATTACGCTCGATAGAATATTTTTTCAGAAGAGCAATCATTTTTCTAAACTCGCAATACTACGTCTATTCGATCCTGTTTTGTCACCGAGGCATTGCGATGAAATAAGGCGAAGTAATATATTAGAGAACTCCAGTCATACACGGAATGATTATTTCGAATGCTATGTATGCTGATTAAAAATAATAAAAAATATTCTCTCAATACTGAATCGTCGTGTTATTCTATTGTCTTACTGCAATGAAGTTACGTGTCGTCGAGTTCAGTAGACTGGAGGTAGTCCATAACAGACGAATACCCCTCTTCTTGTGCCACAGGCGCTAGGATTCCTGTAGGGCGCCGACCGTTCCTAGTTCTACATATGCTGCAATTACACAGCCCTCGACAAGGCGGGCAAGTCCAGTTCTGAAAATGTTAAGTGATCAGCTATGGGAAACAAGTGGAAGAAAATATAAAACCTATTCAAAGAATATCATACAACATCTTTTAATGCTTCAATGGCACTTTCCCCGTATCTTCCCTTCAAGCAAGGTCCGCAGAATTGTCCCCTAACTCCGACGCATTCTCCCGATCGACACACTGTCTTTGTATCTATGGTTTTCTGTCTGCATTGATGGCAGCTAGTTCCTTGGATCTTACAATACTGTTTCATAGTACTCCTCTCCGCCACGTTGTCTATCATATCCTGCGTAATTTCTTCCACCGATGGTATGCTGTCTGGATCGTACACAGACTTAGTTACTTTGAAACTCCTTCTTTTCTCTAGGTCTCCGAAAGAGTCGTCGCTGTATTCATCTTCGTCCTCTTCCACCTGGTCTTCGTCGCATATAATTTTCATCAAGTCGATGGACCTTTGATTAGGTTCCGCCCAAGGGAAAAGAACCTGCAGGCCTCGTCTGTTACGCCTGGGCTTGTTCTCCTCGTCTTCATCGTCGTTCAAAGTATTCGAGTCATCTTTACCCAGGCTTTTCGCTCTACTCCTGGTGTTATATCTCTTACGAACGGTGTGCACGCGTTTAAAGACAACGCTCTCGTTATCTGTAGAGCTAGAATCAGTCCTGCGTCGTTTCCGCGGGGGTTCATTTTCCAGATTCTCCGTGTCTCTGTACTTCTTCTGTATGCTTTTTACCTCGTCCGTCTGTTGCTTGAGATCGGTGAAAAATTCGGCGAACTGGAATCGTTGAAGGTAAGCAAATGCATGTATCCGCGCAGAGGTTAGAAACTTTTATTAGGAACGGGAATACTTACGACAGCATTTCTTTCAGCGATATTTCTTTTCCGAAGCTCGTCGTAATTTTCATCCTCCATAACGAGACCTGGTAATTAAGAAACTGCTGGATTACTTTATTCTAACTGATCCACAAATTGGCGCGGAAGTATCAAAAATACTGCGAATCATTTCGTGCCGCTGACTATAGATGACAGCATTTGTCTATTGTAGTTGAAATTCAATTCTATTTTCATTCGTTACGCTAAAATTTCTAGTTCGAGGAGCTACATTTTTTGCAAATTTTGTTTAAATTAACTTCTATTTTAATCGATTACGTTAAAATATCTAGTTGGTAATTTTGTTGAAATAAAGTTCGACTGCAAAGCATTACGACAAAATTTGGTTTGAGTTGCGCGCGATTATTTGAATTAAGGAATTAAAGAATGCGAGAATCTGGTTGTTAGTGTAATTTGATTGAATGATCTTTTATCATAAATATTTATATGTTACCATAGTTTTATGTTCATTAATTGTACATATGTACATAGATTTTTCCTATTATTCGACTCTTATCAAACAAGACGTGTTTCTCCTTTCTGGTAAACTGTGAGAAATTCCTCGGATCGGCGCAACAGAAATCCACCCCCCTGATTGTTGCCGGACTAAAGTCCCTACACACCTTTGAAAAAGATATTCGGACACCTTTCAAGTTATCATATATTTTAAGTTCATATTTGTTGGTCGATAGATCGAATTGTTGACGTATTTTTTCGACAATTTTTGTCTGTTTGTGTCGGACTTACAGTCACAGGATACGCTGCATCCGTAAGTAGCCCTATTTTTTTAGTTGAAATGTAACTGCCTGATAAAATACCCTTTAAGATATTTCATTTCTGCAGACATGGTTACGATGGGCGAACCTCTCACTTTAGCGAACGGTAAACTTCTTTACAGTAATCGATTTATAAACTTAGTAGTGCAAAATGAGTAAAAATTTTAATTCGTTCATCGACAAGTAAAGTTATTAATTCGTTCATCGACAAGTAAACTTACTGACAAATAATTTTATGTTTTCGCTTGCAGATGTTAAGAGGTCCATCGAGTTGCTAGACAAATTACAAAAAGGTAATAAATTAGATGTATCTTAAATGCAACAAATTTAATCCTTAATTTCGGACTACTAGCCTCAGAGACAAGTCCGAATTTTTATTTCACTATCGCAACCTATTGGAAAATTTTGGAAGCTCTAGTATTTGTGTACTTTCAATTGAGGCAGTCAGAGCAAAAACGGACTAACCCACATTTTTTTTTAAATTGAATAAGTAGCAATAACGTATTCCAATAGGCTCTACTAACCATATAAAATAGGAAAAAAAAATTTTTTTTTAATGTAGGTTGGTCTGTTTTTGCTTTAACTGCCTCAATTGACAGTGAGCCAATTGACTATCTCCATAATGGTAATGAAAAATAACATTGTTCAGACACTGATTCTAATATTTCATATGATGGGAGTAATAACGAATATGACGATGATCGCTTTATCAACAAAAATTTTCACTCTACTAAAAACTTTAAATGGTGCTCTGAGTTAAGGCTGTTTGAGTACTCGGAGAAAGTGAGCCGAGCCTGATTCAGCTTCACAAACCGAGCCGAACTGAGTATCCATAAAAACCGAACGGGTCGATTGTACTTGGACCAGATGTTTTATTAATTTATTGGTAATCTTAATATATAAAACAGAAAGCTTCTAAGTTTGTGTGTTTGTCTGTCGCCTAAAACTTTTTAACAGTAAACTCTGGGATCACAAAATGTGCCTCAGCTTATTATGTTTTTTAATCCAGATGAATGTGACTATTTTCATGGGAACAAAAATATTTTTTTTATAAAATCAGAATCTAAATTTCGGGCGGAGCCGAGTATTTAAGCTAGTAGCATATATCTGTATAGGTCATTAAAATGCTTTTCTTAAAAATATTTTTGCGACTATTTCGGATCAATCGGTTTTTGCGGGTACTCGGCTCGGAAACCAAGTTTTGGCTCGGTCCGAATTTCAAGCTACTCGAATATTCGGGAACTCGAACAGTCCTACTCCGAGTTTGCAATATGTATGCAACCACAACATTATAAACATTGTTTTTATAAAATACTGTAAAAAAGCTTAAGAAACAAATATATATGATTAAATAAAATAGTTAGATTTATTTTTATAATAGTGATTTAATAAATGAAATTGCCATGTAGCCTGAGGGACTACATATCTGTGATAATGGCATAAGTTATAAGAGCATAACTACTGTACTAATTGATATCACAAGAATTTTATTTTATTTTCTATGTATAACTTCATAGCGATCAATTCTACGTAACATTCTTGCTTTGATTCATTTAATATCGAACTGCTGCATTTGAATGTGTTAACATTAACCAGATATGTTTTTGTTATAGGAGGTGAAGTACCTGCGACCAAATTAGCTGCTTTACAAAAAGTATTACAAAGTGATTTCCTCAGTGCTGTTCGTGAGGTGTATGAACATGTTTACGAGACTGTAGACATTCAGGTATTGTAATTGCGTATGCGCAGTATGGATCGTTTGATACAGTACTAGTGTTAATAATTTCAGGGCTCTCAAGATGTTCGTGCATCAGCCACAGCTAAAGCTACAGTTGCTGCTTTTGCAGCGAGCGAAGGTCATGCACATCCACGAGTCGTTGAATTACCCAAGACAGAGGAAGGTCTTGGCTTTAATGTAATGGGAGGCAAGGAGCAAAATTCGCCAATTTACATTTCGCGAATTATTCCTGGAGGCGTTGCTGATCGGCACGGCGGCCTCAAACGGGGCGATCAACTTCTGTCAGTCAATGGAGTGGTTCGTCTAACATTTGCAAACATATTTTCTTAATTTACTTCGTTACATTTAATGTAAATATTATGATTTTAGTGCGTCGAAGGAGAAAATCATGAGAAAGCGGTAGAATTATTAAAACAGGCACAAAACTCTGTGAAGTTAGTTGTGCGATACACTCCACGTGTTTTAGAAGAAATGGAACTGCGATTTGACAAACAAAGAGCCGCACGTAGGCGCCAGCACATGCAATAAGAATAACAATCCTATTAAATGGAGCAACTACGTGCATATTAGTATCATTTTACTTTCTCCATGATTGTACACTATAAACACCTCCATCTATTCTAAATAATCTAATTTATGACTTAAGTTTAGCGAAATTGTATTGCTATTGTAACTATTGACGTCTTTTATGTTTTAAAAAAATCTTATGTATAAACATTACATAGCTTTATGGTTACTTTCCCTTCTTAAAGTCGAAACGTGACGACCGAAGCAAATACTCGCATAAATAAATAAGGAAAGAATTTTTTTAACAAGTTAAACTATTAATGAATGTGTTACAAATGAGAAGGTTGCATTTTTAAACAATTAAAGCATAATAAAAAAAAATCAAAAATGCATTGAAGATTTCGATGGATTTACCTAAATCCTTACCGTTTCCGGTAAAGAACACGTACTTTACAGAAGTGAATAAATTGATAATTATGAAAATAAAGCAAAATGAGCACTTTCGAAACGTTTTCGTATTTTTAAAGTGCCCCTCGGTGGCCACAGGCTCCCTCTGTAACTGCTAAACTTAACCTTACTTTCGTTTGTCAGAACAGGTGAACAAAAATTTATATATTTGCATATTTTGCTATTGTAATGGAAACGTCATATTAAATTTACATAAAAACACCTCTCGTAGAACAAAAAAATATTTTGAACAGTTCAAAGTTAAAAGACATAACCTAACCGCGGGAACGGTATTCAAAAAAAGCACGGTAATTGGAACAAAAACATGTACGTATATGACAAATTAACATCTTCAACCCGAAAGAAATACCTTAATAAAGAGAAAAGTTCAAAACACCAGTATAAATTTTCACCAAGTAAAATTAAAGTAATAGAAGTCATAGAAGTCGGCGTCAAATCACAGTACATAATTGTGACATTTATTACCCTATATAGAAAGTCTTATGTAAAATGTCATCGTGGATTCACACCTTAAAGAAATCTTATCTCATAGATAAATAGATAACTTTTTCATTTTTCCACCAGATTGCGACACTGCTGTGTTTACGTATACGTATTTATCAAGTATGCCAATCTAAGACCTCGTTCACATTAGTCATCTTATTTGACGTCAAATCGCTGGAATTCAAGTAAGTTGAAATAACATTTTCAATGTGTATTTGTTATTTACTTACTTAACTTAAAATATCCTTTCTGATTTCTTTGAAGTTTCAAGTGAAGTATAGATTCTTTCAACTTTCCTTGCCTCGAAATTCAATTTAACTAATGTGAACGAGACTTAAGGAACAGAATAATCACTTGGAATTGAAAGCGAAGTGGACTTTAACCATTTTAAATTTTGCTGGCTCATTACTGGAAACGAGAATTATATATATAAAAGTTGCTGCTGGTACTTGCAAACCTTCAGTTTGCGTCTCACCTTTGCACAGTTGCGAATTTAATTTGACAAATGAGGGGTCCAGAGGAATTGCGGTTTGATGGCCGGGTAGTAATAGTAACAGGAGCAGGAGCAGGTAATTATTAAGCGATTAATTCGATTCTCGCACATGCTTTAATATCCATAATTCCCTTTTCAGGTTTGGGTCGTGCTCATGCGTTGCTCTTCGCTTCGAGAGGAGCCAGTGTTGTGGTAAATGACTTAGGTGGAGGAAGACATGGCGATGGAAGTAGCAATAAAACGGCAGATACTGTTGTCGAAGAAATTAGAAGAAATGGTCAGATTATATATATTTAAAATTATTACTTCCACAGAAACATATTTTGTACACATAATTCTTGTCCATATGGATACATTTGCATATATATCGAGATTCATTACTTTTATTTCATTTTTAAATTAAATTTAATATAAAAGCGTTTTATGAAAACATTTTTCATGATACAGTTATTTAAAATTCATGACTAATGTATTATGTGGTAGTAACTGCTACGAAAGTTCCAAAATAATCTTCTTATCTTTCATTATAGACTTTCATGTAATAAATTGAAGAGTCTTTGTAAAAAAAACTGCACCAAAAATCAAATTTTTCCGGAGAGAGAAAAACCTTTTTTTATTTTTAATTTTAGCACTTACAGTGGTTTCTATACTGAATTCATCCTGAGAGTAGACCTATGCCCCTAAATTGGTAGGAGCGCCAAAATTAAAAAATAAGTTTTTCTCTCGCCAGAAAAATTTGATTTTTGGCGCAGTGTTTTCTACAAAGAAAACGTACTTTGCGAGTGACAGTATCATTTTGTAACTGCTTAGGAATAATTTTTCAGGTGGGAAAGCTGTCGCCAATTATGATTCCGTCCTCGATGGCGCGAAAATTGTCAAAACAGCCATTGATGCATTTGGAAGAGTGGATGTCGTCGTCAATAATGCTGGAATCCTGCGAGACAAATCTTTTGCCAAAATGGCAGACGCTGACTGGGGTATACATAATACTTTACTCCTAGCTGTATTACAGCCTAGATGTTTCAACTGGAAAAAGTTGAAAATATCTATTTTTATAATTCGTTTCAGATATGATACAAGACGTTCATTTGAAAGGCGCATTTAGAATTACACAAGCTGCGTGGCCGTATTTTGCCAAGCAAAATTTTGGTCGAGTAATAATGACCTGCAGCAATAGTGGTATATATGGAAACTTCGGCCAAGCTAATTACAGTGCAGCCAAAATGGGTCTTGTTGGATTGGCTAATACATTAGCTATCGAAGGCCAGAAGAAGAACATACATACGAATGTAATAGTACCAACAGCTGCTTCTCGTTTAACAGAAGACATATTACCACCAGGTTGAAAAAATATTTTATATGCACATTACATAATACGTACAATTATATTTGAATATACTAATTCAATATTTTCCTGCAGACCTTTACGAACAGTTAAAGCCTGAATTAATATCCCCTGTTGTTGTTTGGCTGTGTCACGAGAAATGTACAGAGAATGGCTCTATCATTGAGTCTGCACTGGGTTGGGCCGGAAAGTGTAACTACCTAAAATATATCCGATTAAACAGAAGCATAAACTTTTGCAATTTATTCACTATACTAATGTCTTTTCTAGGTCATATGATTCGTGCTTCTGGATCTACTTTGAGGCAAAACTTGTCGAGCGATGTCACTCCTGAAGAAGTTCAAAAAAGGTGGTCAACTGTTACTGATATGTCGTCTGCTAAACATTTTGATTCTCTCCAGGTACATAAACAGTTTTCTACTATAGAAAAGTTCGTTCTATTAAGATTATTGCTTATTAAATTTCTATGTGTTTTCAGAGCGTGACAGGACAATTTCTGAGTGCAATCGAAGAAATGAGATCCGAAAATGCTGTACAAGTAAATAAGATACCATTTCGTAGCATGAGATTAGATACTGTTGTCTTTGACTGTATAATAAATGTTTGCTTTTCAGGGTGGCAATGTTTATAGACACACTTATAATTACCGAGATGCTATATTGTATGCATTGGGAGGTATGATTCAGTTATTATAACGTTTTTACCCTAATTATAATATTGCTGTAAATGAAACGTTTGTTACAGTTGGTGCTACAGTCGAAGAGCCTTCTGATCTACGTTATCTGTATGAGAATCACGAGAACTTTGCTGTATTGCCAGCATTCTATGTTCTAGATGGGCCAATGTTTTGTATGTCATCTTCGTTATTTGAAGAAAATTTGCCTAACTTTCAATTAGACCCAACAAAGGTAATTTATTCTGTCCACTGTTCGTTTAAGAGATGTCTTATGGGCTCATAATTTCAGATGTTGCACGGGGAACAATATATTGAAGTTCATAAGACTGTGCCAACAGAAGCTACGGTAGAATCGCGTTTTAAGCTTCTGGACGTACTTGATAAGGGAAAGGGTGTCGTATTTATCATACAAAGTACATGAACACCATTTTTTATGAATAACTGTATTGTTTTCATTTTGAAATTGCAATTTATTTTGCTCGTTTTTGCAGTGGAAACATACGATACTACCAACGGAGATAAGATAGCTACTGCACAAATGTCAGTGTTTGTGATAGGAGCAGGTGGTTTTCAGGGCAAGCGAACATCTACGAATCTTATACCGACCATTGAACCTCCAACAAGAAAACCTGATGCTTCCGTTACTCAAAAAACTAGTTACGATCAGGTATAGCGCGATTAACTTGTAATATTTCTTTATACAACATAAATTTACACTGACAAGGGCATATGTAGGGAATTTCCTCCTGATTACAACGCAATTTTTGTTTGTTGCCCAAATGTACTTAAAGAGGATGAAATTAATTCCTGAAAATTCAGTTATTTTCCGATTTTATTTTGTAACTCGCAAACTGTAAGAGATCGAAAAAAAAGTTTCAAGAGAAAAGTTACTTCTTTTGATTAGGACTATCATTGGGTAACTTACAGTTCGCGAGTTATAAAACAAAATCGGAAAATAGCCGGAATTTAAGAGGTCAATTTTACGACCTTACAGTGAATTTGGACAGCAAAGAAAAATTGCGTTGTAATCAGGAAGAAATTCTCTACATATTCATAAAGTCTCTGAATTTTTTAAATTTCCGAGTTCGGTATCTTTCCAGGCAGCACTGTATAGATTAAGCGGGGACACTAATCCTTTGCACATCGATATGAATATGGCCAAGATGAGCGGTCAGAAAAGACCGATTCTTCATGGACTATGCTCTCTTGGATTTTCTCTTCGTCATGTTCTTCAAACTTACGCCGATGGTGATCCAAACTTATTCAAAGCTATCAAGGTATATTGCATTATTTATGTCATTGTCCGTCTGAAAAAAAATCTCCATACGTATAATGTTGCTTTTAAGGCGTTCACTGTACGTTTATCTGGCCATGTAGAATGTGTGATTCATTCGATTGTTTAATCTATATACGTAGAATCGTAGAATCTACGGGCATATGAGAAAGGATTTGAAAAAATGCTCAGACAGTGAACATGTTCAACATGTAGCTAATTCTCTTTAATGTATTGCGTGATAAATGTAATCTATTTAAGGGGGTACACATTCTGATTTATATAGACAGTCATTCTCGACGTGATTTTCAAGAATTAATTAATGAATCTGCATGAAACCAAGGCCGGCGGAACCCATTATGCAAGTTATGCACCGCATAAGCTTGCCAGCCGGAGGGGGTGCTAAAAAACTATATTAATACTTAATGATAAATGAATTCAACTCTCACATAAACATAATGCAAATGTAATTCTTTTTTGTTTATTATACCTCGTAAAGACAACACATATTTTTTTGCCCAAGAGCGCCGGCCCTGAATGAAACATAAAGATTAATTGAATTTGATACAGATATTTATTGATATTTCAATTAATTGCAAAATAAAATCAAGTAATTCTCAATATTTCACGATCTAGACTAGGTATCTATAGATCGGCGAACATGTCGAGTCGCGAAAACTCTACCGGCATGCTAACATAAATTGGGCCCTTCCTAATTGAATAATGTACGTGACTCACGTTTGATAATCCACATAAGTATGGCTATCATCTAAATTAGTAGAAATAATGGAAATTAATTTTTAATAACATGAATAATTTACTTATCTTTTAAATCTAGAATACCCTCTTATATTTTATGTATAAATTATATCAGTAAATTTTACTATAAGCTTTTTATGGTGAAAATCAGTTATCGTTCCTGTTGAGCAAATGGGAAGATTTCATGTAAATTAATATACTGCGCGAATCGTAGGTTCGTTTCGCTAAACCAGTACTCCCAGGACAGACTTTGCGAACTGATATGTGGCAAAATGGAAACAGGATACATTTCCAGACTTATGTGGTGGAGGATAATATTGCAGTCTTAACAGGTGAATTTATACAAATTTAAATACTCGAAATATAGTTTGTCGCAATATTTTTAGCTACAACTACTGAATTCTTTGTGCGCAGGTGCTTATGTTGACTTGAAAGAGACCAAAGTTAAACAGCCAATAGCAATTCCTTCATCTGGAACTGGAAATGTCCAAAGTGACGCGGTGTTCGCAACGATTGGCGAGTATGTGAAAGCAAATCCTGAAGATGTGAAGAGAGTGAATGCAGTCTTTGTATATCATATTCTGGTGAAAGGAAATCTAACAACATCGTGGAGTAAATATAGCTATATACATATAATTTATTTCAACTAATTCTTCGCGAATTATGTATCTAAACTTTGGGTATATTAAAGCTCTAGATTTGAAAAAAGCTGAACTGTACAGAGGAGAGCCAAAGTCAGGGAAAGCTGACGCAACCTTGACGATCGAAGATTCAGATATGATTCAAATCGTAAGTTTCCTTCTATATATATTAATACAATATTTATCAATTGAAATACATATTGCTCGTTCACTTGTTTGTAGGCTTTGGGCAAACTGAATCCACAAATGGCATTCATGCGAGGAAAGCTAAAGATCACTGGGAACATAATGCTTACTCAAAAGTTGGGCACTATTATGGAATCTGCTAAATCGAAATTGTAATTGCCAACAGTATCTGTTACACAATTCTTACATCACAGTTGTTATGTCGATCTGTATATTTGTTATCAGTTAGTCATTAAATACATTTATATTTTTATAATGTTCAACTGCTATATAGCAGTCCGGGATGAAGTGGGTATGCTATACACATTCATTGCTTTCTACAGTGAATTTATGGACAATATTAAGCTTTTATACTTTTGGATACATAAGCGTAAATGTAACTTTAAATAAATTTTAATATAATGATTCCTGTTGTTATATTTCACAATATATTTTGTTATTAATAAAAACAATAAAAATGAATTATTTCGTCCTAATTCACTTTATTATTCGTGCACTTTTACATCTATAGAAAAGCTCAATAGGTATAAAAAAATATAATTATTATTGGAGCATAAGAATTATGTACATCTATAAACTTCTTTTGTACTTTTTCAGTCACACTACTCGTGTAGAACCTTTTATCCATTCTTTTCTGAATCACTTCTCTCGGAGAAATCATTGTTTATCTTTTCCTCCAGCCTCTGTTTTATTAAACTTATAAAATCAGAATCTGTATTATTTCCATAAAGACCTTTGATTCTAACTGGATTCTGAGAATGTTTTTTACTTTTTCTCTTTTTATTATTGTTGCTTACTTTAGGTTTAGATGGCTCTACTTGAAATTCCACAGCTTTTTGTGAATCATTGATTTCAGTTGAGTCTAAATCTTTCTTTATACTACTTGCAAGTTTCATAGGTTCCTTTTCTAGAGTCCCATTATTTTCAAAAAACGTTTCTATAGTTTCCTGTGAAATGTACGTATCCAAATTCTCTAATGATCTGATTTCACATTTATGGCATGCTTTCCTAGTTTCGTTATTATCATCTGGTCCTATATGCTTCACGATAAACTCTGTACTATGAGTTATCGCCACATTCTCATCAGATGTGTCCAAAGAGATAGTGTTTTTGTTGGCGATCCTACCGCCGTGTAAAAATGTAGATACATTCTTCCGTCTCCACATTTTAGAAGTTCGTGGAATAAATTGTTTGCACGTTCCCTCGAACATTAACTCTTTTACCTCAATGTCCGTAATTTCTCCATTCAGAAATTGTAAGTATTTTCTTAAAGCGGTGAAGAAATGCAATTTATCGGTCATTCTAGGAAAGTTTGCGCAACGAGCGCTGCTCGAAGGAGTGACCCAAAGCGCAGTCTCTCCGATGCGCACCGGTTGCAATCCAAAATTAAAATTACCCAATTTATTTGCAAACACCTCGTAGATGCATTTACCATTAAAAACAGCGATCTTTGGTTTGTAAATCTTTAGCTTTTCCTCGATGATTTTAGAACCCTCTTTGATCTCTGTACGCTTTAGATCGGCCGAGGACCTTGTGGCTCTTGTAACTATATTTGTCAACCCAATCCCATACTGAGGAAGTTTGTAATCTTCCTCATAGTTGAAATATCGTGGTGTTAAACCGGATTCATGGAGAAGCTTGTAAAAATGATTACCGGGACCTGCGTAATATCTACCACGATGGGCTGCCATTAAACTAGGATTTATTCCAACGAACACCATGTCCAAGTTCATTTCGAGATAATCTGGCAGAGTGTATTTCTGTACTTCTTCTTCGGTCAATCCATCGAATCGATCAATTTTCTTTTTCGTTCTATCAATTTTCTCCGTAGGTGTCTTTCTTTTTAATTTACTAAGAGTTAGAGAAGACATTGCTCCGCTGTGAAGCGTCACAAAAAATTACAAGAAATATATTATGTTATTTCGAAAATATTCAATATACATATTTCGTTCGTTGTTTCGAACCGTTTCTGGATTCTGTTATTAGAATATTTTTCCCGCGGCTACGGTCTACGAATTATATGAAGGTTAGACTAGGTTTGTTCGTAAGTACAGACGGCTCATTATATACAGTCATCGCTTATTAAATTATTTCCGCATACCGCGCAGAGTTGGGATTCGAATAAAATTTTACCTAATCTCGAATATGAATTGCGAATAAAATGAAGTTATTCGAAAATAACTTGAAATTTTAATTCCATATAAAAGGATCGTGTATCATTGGCTGCGTTAAGCCGACAAAACTAGTGAGTAACCGGTGAAGCGGCGTACTTACAACCATATGAACACGGGTCCGTGGTCTTGGAACAAGTTTTCCTTGGAAAACTGTTCCATAAACTGGGACATCCAAAAAATTTAAATACACAATATGAAACAGTAATTCTTATCAATGAAAAGTTATTCAAATTCAAAAAATTTGTAGAAAAATCAAGTCTAGGATTTACAGGCTATTGTATATGCTAATGTACATATTCGAAAATAATTTAAATTCGTGAAAATCTTCGAAAGAATTAGTCGTGGATGTTCGCAGTTTTTACACAAGTAGAAGTTAATTTTTGCGAGTTTAGAGCCACCTTACATTTAAAACATTTTTTTTAAATAGATTATTGTATAACAATACTTACGTTGGTAAATTTGTACAGAAAAGAATTTATAAATATCGCTTAATGCCATACTTAACTATTTCTTATTTCGTCATTTGTAATGCTGTTTCAAAAGGGGACATCTTTTTTCTTTATTCTAATTCTCTTTATTCTCTTTATTCTAATTCGGTTTCTAATAAGTAATATTTAATCTGAATGAAAATAATAATGGCTTTATTATATGTGTCTCATAACAATCTTTACAATTCATTATTATTACTAGAAAATAATTTACATTATTCTTCACGACACACATTTTATAATACACTCCTGATCATGATATAAATATATTTTATTTAGCTGCAACAATGGAAAATCATGACATGTAAATAAATATACTTTTCGTGTATATTCTTATAAAAATGTGTTTCCCATTTCTTTTGATTGAAAATATTATCATACTGATATTTTTATAATTAATAAAAAAATAAATGAGTTGCAGCTAATAATTTATTCACACGCATCAAAACTATGTATAAAATTTCATTAAATTTACAACGCTCGCTTTCAAAAAAAGCTTCGTTAAACACTACATTACATCTGAATTCATTGCAATTTAATTAATAAAAAAGGAAATAGCAAAAAATGTTGATAGCCTATCAATTATCAGCACTCGAAAGATTTAATGTTAATTAAATTAACACATATCTAATTTGTTATTTGTAGCTGGTGCGTTAAGTCCACCGATATCACCCGATTCAAGTTGTTTTAGTAGACGAAATAGAGCTGCAGCTTCTCTGATGCGACTAAAGTCAATACAAAAAGCTTGAACCTCGATAAAAAGTTCTTTCACGTTTATGATCTTGTTTCTTATTAAGGATTGTAGAAAAACGCAAACCAGTCGTACCAAACGATTTTGCATATAACGATCCTTTATAGTTTCGCAAGTAGAAATACAATTGCTGATATACAAATGAACAAATTCTGTTGGTAGATCAACGGTAGTAGTTAATCTATTTACTACTTCCATCGAATGGAGGGACATCTCCATATTTACCAAAACACTGAAATATTCTGTTATTTGACTCGATTGCATAAGTTTCAACAAGACTTCGATTGCGATCAGAGGATTGTTTTCTACCAAATCTGGTAGTTTCCCTGGGGTAAGGCCGATATGGTACACCAGTTTCGGATCTCTGTCTAATTCGTTAACAAGATCCTGCTGTTGTTGCAGCGTCAATACACTTTTAAACGCTTTACCCATTAATCTGCGAGCTTCTGCGCCAGCACAGTTAGAGACACACATATTAGTGTCGTATTCAATCGTAAACTGAGCAGGCTCCGTGATGTTGAACCATGGTAACTCGTCGACCGAACGGTAAAGAGGCGGCGCTAATCTTAAAAACTCCGGACGATAACTCTGGCTATATAAAGGACGATCGTTAGCAATTAATACATCGGTCATATTCTTCGTCGCATTCTTGTCGATCTCCGTTACTTTGGAGTGATCCATATCTGGTAAAATCACTGGATTTCCGCATTTAGCGATGGCAGGTAGTTCCGAATGACGTTCGGTTAATTGAACTTGCAAATTACTTAAATCGATGGGTGGTACTGATGCAAAATATAGCTCGTCCACGATCTGCCGTGCAGTTTTCTTTAAAACATCTTTCTGATTGTATCCTAATAAGTTTATCAAGAGATTTCTTTCGCACTGGGACAAAACTGGTATATGCCCTGAGAAGTTGGCCTTTGGCGCGCTATTATTCGTATCTTCCTGCGACTTTAAAACCTGCACAAAAACAGGCGCGAATGGTGTAGAAGCCAATGGCTCTCCTCTATAAAGGTCGTACAGCAATGCCACTGCTATAATACGCTGAACATTTTTCGGCAACAGATCGATGTGTTGTAAAAGCAGAACCAATGTCATTCCTACTTTGAATCTATCTTCCTTTGGAAACGATTGATGCAGTTGATTGCAAAGGCTTTCCAAACTCGTGTCAAGATTCTCCTCCTCGAGGATATCTAATAATTTTGTTAAACCTTTTGGATTAAGCGTCATGTTGTCTAACAAATTAAACTAGGTTATAGCACCTCGATTATATCTTCGCCTCGCGGTTATTACATTCATGAATATCACGCTTTAAGTACAATGATCTGTATTTAAAATCGATTATTACGTGTAACATAGTAATCTTCAACGTTTAACTCATGAACATTGTAGTTTTGTTATACTTTGCAATTACTACTTTAGAGGTTATGACCAGAATTCGAATAGAATCTCCTACGACAGTAATCTCTAATCTCAGCTAATCATATTGGATCATTTCGACTATACTTGACTATAGTGTGGAATGAATAGTGTACCAGAATCACATACAAAATTGTAGATTTCTACACCGGGTTGATTAAAAGTTTTACTAACGCCATCTAACATTTCAGGAGAACAACTGAACGTTCTGAATTTATTTGGCGCTACTTTCAAACATATTCATACGTACTTACTAGATGTGTAACACAATTTTATTTTAGTCTTAAAATAGTGTTTAAATTTATAATAATTTGTGAAATCAGGTCAATTTTTTTAAAATTTTTATATTGTATGATGGACGCTGTAATTGGTAAACATATAGCTATCAATATGTATTAATATTTTGATTAATACAATAGGTAAGACAAATACTGTATTAATAAATATAAAATGCTTTATTATATAAAGTATGTATTTTGTATGTATGAATAATGATAATTAACTGTTAGCAACCCACTCATATGTGCCAACTACTAATAGGTTGTAATAAGATTTTCGATTAGAATTATAAGATTTGTATTCTCTGTGAACTCTTTTCTACGAATTATACTATTTAGAATTTTTACTCTTTTAATTGAGGTATGAATTATTTAAATAGATGTAGATATCTATCTGTTCATAAACTACTTCAATTGCGATAGTAATACTTACACGATATTTAAATTCATCAGTTGAATATAACGCAATTTAAAATCAGTTGTTAGAAAATAATTATTTTATAATAAACTTGATCTTAATATATAAAGCAGAAAGTGTTCGAACGCTAAGCTCTGGCGTCACGAAATTTGTCCCAGCTCATTATGCCTAGCTAATTCAGATAAATGTGAATTATTTATATATAAAAAAAAATAAAAAAATAAAATCAGGATCTAAATTTCGGGCGAAGCCGAATAGTAAAACTAATTGTAACATTTCATTTGCATGCAAGATCCTAATGTAGCGTTGTTTATTTAGGATATTCCTGTTATCTATTCTCAATTTTATGCAACCTTTAATATGTTTTAATCATTATAATCGCGGAAATTAAATTTGTAATAAAGAAAAAAGCTTCAATGTAAGTTTTATAGATTGTTAATTATAATTTCACACTTTAGGATTTCCGGTGTCTAGAAACTAGACCGAGATCCAATGCATATAAATTAGAAAGAATCACGTAGAAAACGGTACGTTGTGATACGCTTGAAGTAATCAGGATTGCAGGCGCACAACTAACTTTGATCATCAATAACTCACGAATTTCGTAATAATGATTTAACGATATATTTAAATTAGTTTTGTTTCCTACTTATAAGATTTTAATACTAATTGTATTTAAAACGATTAATGGGTAGTAATTACTACAGAATATTTCAAGCTTTCTTAACTTATGAAACTATATCGGTACTTAACATGTATAGTCACAAAAATAATTATGAATATTTGAATAAATGAATTTGGAATTAATCATTTGCAACACATATGACTTTAAGTTATAAATGCAATACAATAAAATAAAGAAAAGTAACAAAACTAATTTATTTCTCTATAGCCTTTATTAACAGTTATCC
This sequence comes from Andrena flavipes, assembly GCA_963971345.1. Taxonomy (NCBI): domain Eukaryota; kingdom Metazoa; phylum Arthropoda; class Insecta; order Hymenoptera; family Andrenidae; genus Andrena; species Andrena flavipes. The sequence continues at coordinate 25,496,788 of OZ020480.1, read as the reverse complement.
ATGGAGGTAAGAAATTACCGTCCTTTCGAGTACTTTCGCCAACTATCCGATTAATTATTCCTGATATGTCTTCTTAACCCTTCGTTGACACACCTTTTTTTCGATCAACTTTGACACACCTGGGTGGCTGACACCCAGATCAATTTTTGAACGAGTGCCATTCTCATTTAAAGATTCCAATTATTATGAAAAAAATCATGGGTCAATTTTAAGGTCTCTAGGATGTATTCCAATAATTTTTTTATTGAAATTTTATCACAGTTTTTGTAAAATAATTCTAGATTACCACATGTCGAGAAAAAACGAAGAAAATCGTAAAAAAATTGTAACTTTTACAAATTTCAATATTAAAAGCTAAAAATCTATAGAGTTGATGTTCGGATATAATATTTTGAGAGAAAAAATAGTTTGTAAGTCGGCTTTGAAAAAAAGGTATTTATTTTGCATATAAAAAGTTCAGAGCATCAAAATCTGCTTATGGGTGTTTCACACCCAGAGTGTTAACGAAGGGTTAAAAATATTTTGATGAATTTTGAAAACAATTATGCTTCAAACTATTTTGAAAAAAAAAGTTGATTGCTCAATGTATAACCATGACCAATGTAATACCCAAGTTTAAGTAAATATAGGTGCGACCAACCATTAAATATATTTGAATACTAACAACAACTACTTATTAGTACTATAACATATTTAATTAACAAAATATTAATTATTCATTATTACTGGTAAAAAATATAATAAAACTGCAACAATAATAAACAGGTAAATAAACATTTGGCGTATATCCTTATAAAAATATTTTTACTTTCGATGATTTGCCTTAAAAATTCCAGAAATCGTAGCTAACGTAGTTGGTCGTTCGCATCTCGTCCCTTCAGAATTTTTCGCGCGGATGTCGGTGTTTTTTTTCTTCAAGCAAACAGTAAAACAAATAAAACTTAATCGACACACGAATGGTTTCCTTACACGCCTACGGAGTTTGCATTCACGCAGCGCTTCTAGGCTAGGTAACAGAAATACGGTCAGCTCTGAAACGGCGATGGAATGCCGCGTGCCCCCACTCTCTCTCCGCATGCTCGTTCCACCACCCCCCTGGCCCCGCGCCGTTTGCCCCGCGGATCCCGTAGAAGTGGAATGGTGGAATCCCCACCACGCAGGCAGAAGCACCTGTTGCGCAGCTACCTGTTTTACTCGATCCATGGGTCCCCGTTCTCTCTCTGTTCCTCCCGCCACAGCTGGTTCTCTTTCTCTCAGTATCGTGCACGGTGTCACGGCAGTAGGACGGTCCTCGATTCGCGCGTTGGTGATTCTTCGGTAAAAGGGCAACGACTCGCCAAGTGAAAATAATGTCTCCTTATGCACGTCGTAGGATGGAGTCGCGGTGAGAACAGTGCGCGCGGACCCTAGTCACCTCGGAATCTCGAGGCCGGTAAATTCCTTGCGGGGAGGAAACGCGAAAGTACGCCGTACCGTGTAGCCGTGTTGGAAATGCATCGGAGGAGAGTTTGAGAAGGAGCAATGGAGGACGAGCCACGGGATACCTGTTTCGGGGCAGGAAGCGTGGCAGGGGCTGTGATCGGTACTTTCCTCACAACGATTCTCCTGCTGGTCGTCGCTGCGCTCCTTTACAGGCAGTGGCGTAGACACAAGGGTGAGTCCCAACGGGTTTTTCCCCGAATTTCATGATCCCGGCTGCCGGCGGCTGGCGGTCGGAACGCTCAATGACAGATCGATGTGGTTTTGCATTCGCGGTCCCCCTCGATCGCTCCAGCGCGCTCTAGTTTGCCGAGTACAAGTTATCGCCACGACCGTTCGCAGCCTGACTCGCTCTTTCCAACAATAAATAGTATTTTATCATCGAGGACAATGATTCGTCGGCACTTACCTGTCCCTACCGTCGCGCTTCGGCAAGGCGAGGCGTGGATATAAACTTGATGGAATTTCTTGCGCAACAGAGTGGAATTTATTGCTACGCGTTACTTCTCCGTAGCTCCTCTGCAACCATCGATACCGACCGCGTACACAATCGAGAAAACACAGTTCCCCCGTGGAACAATGGATAATTATATGTTTCCCGATTGATCGATCGATCGAGTACAAAATAAGAGTGATGCACTTGTGCAAGAAATTAGCTTGCTCCAAGACGTTAGGAATTTTATATTACATCGTCAAACATCCGGTATCTTAAAATCGCACGTACCATCGAGAGAGTAGAAAGAAATTCTGATGAACATTACGGAATATGTTGATCTTTAGAGGATCGTCACTGAAGTCATTGTGGATGTAGAAGATTAGAGATTGTATAGTAGGTTACAGGAAACGTAGATTAGCGCCCAAAGATTCGCCCAACATTCGTTATCTTCCCGCGCGATCCTTTTCGCTATTGCGTCGCGTTTGATGCGTTGTATGTATATCCACGCAAAAGGCAGACCTTGGCGTACTACTGCTCCATTGACACGATGGAACACGAAAGTCTTGCTCGAGCACGTTGGAATTCGTATTCGTGGAATGATGTTTACGAGCTGCTACGTAAAACATTCCCCATGGAAAATGCATTCTGTAAGATTGGACCACTTTTAGGAGGATAGCCGTTATCGGTGCGTTGTTTCGGTGGAATGCGCCGCGCATGGAACGCTGAGTATGCACACCAAATACGCCTACTCGCAATCAGTGACGGGACTTTTTCTCTATGTATAGTAGAGAAACATTCGGAAATATATCAGATGAAAAATTAAATTCGTAAAGTACACTCGGTTTCGCAGTTGTTTTTCAACGTTCCGAGTCCAGTGATCAGTAGCTAGCACGAAACTATTATGTAATTGTGGCTGGCGTGGTTTAAAGTGCGCATCCAAGTTGCAGATAGAGAATGCAAATTTTTACCAGTGACGGAAATGTAAAATAACCTTTTAAATCGTTGAACGTTCCTTTGTAAATATTTCTACATTCTACACGTAGGAGCCCCCTAATTGTAAAGAGGATATTTTTATTTTTTTAAATGATAATTTGGTATATTGCTCGTTGAATTTTAACGAAAAGTAGCTCATACCTTATAGTTTATGTAGATTTTTATTGACTATTTTGCATTTGCTTTTACAAGTTAGATCATCAGTACTATTTGTAGGAAGAAACCACGTTCATAAAAGTAAAATCATCTTCTCTGGTCCATGCATAAACGCTAAAATTATACATACAACATATTTCGCAATTTGCAACTAATATGTAGATATATTCAAGAAGAAAATTCTACATGTCACGGTTATTAGTGGCGTTTGCAGTGGAAAAGTACACCTAAATTAGACATCTTCATAATCAAGTACCGTGCCTACTCAAACAACTCCCACCAGATTTCATCATTGTGAAAATTTCTTCTGGGTATGTATATATTATCCGCCCAAACCTTAAACTTGTATCCCGTCGAATGGAACAAGGATTAACTAATGAAACTTCTAATTTGTGGGATACACGACTATTTCAAGAATTAACCGTTTATTCTGTTTGCCTCAATAAAATTAACGCTGACAGCGATGCTACGATTGCAATGGCATTCAAATCTCCGGAACGCCGATAATGGCAATCCTATCATCACCATATGACGTCCATGATTTAATTAACCAGGTGTACTGTTGATTTGAATTTTTCTTTGATCCTTCTAAATTATTTTTGAACGATTTAAATTTTAACTTTCTGTTTTGAGAATTGATGAAGATAATATTTTGTTGCCACTAAATTCTTAGAAAACTACCGAGAAATGTTATGAGTTAATCAACTCAAAAGCGTGTTTTTCCATTAAACCGGGGAACTGGAATTCTAATTGTGTTTTCATATTAAAGAATAGACCGAATTGCTTCGTGTTTGGACTCATTTTCGTCGAGATAAACTCATTAATCCATCGGTAATACACTGTTCCAAATGTAATCAGTAATATGACAATTTTCATATTCAATACTGAATATGAGTGCGCTATTTCACTCACTCTCGGTTTACGTCGTTCAGTTTCCTTGTCAGACGGTTCGGGCGAGGGTCCTGACAAGGATCAGTTTATTAGGTGCTAACTACTTCCCCTGCCCCGGTTTATGGAGAATTCCCCGGTCCCGAAGCTTTCTCGATAATCCGGGGAAGACTATATTCACTTTTGCACCTTACTATATATACAATTGATCCAAAACTTGGAGGCGAAAATATATAAATAAATGTATAATAAATATATATATATAAAACTAGCTGACCTGTTACCCGGTTTCACCCGGGAATTATTTATGATGAAATAAAAGAGTCTAAAAGAAAAAATAAATAGCCTATTATCTAATCTAGGGCGTATGTGATGCATATTCAAAATTTAATTGAAATCCATTCAGCTGTTTAGACGTGAAAGAAGGGCAAACAAAAAGACAACGTTTCACGTTTATATATTAGTAGGGATTAATTGAATATTAATTCATTGCGCCCAGAGTTCAGAGCTCTTAATTGTAAAGGTAAACCAGTCTTATTGCATTATCACTAACTGCTGACTGTTTATGTAGTTTATGACTGTTTGAACGATATTTTTCAACCGATTGCACATATGTAGATCTGAAATGTAATTTAAATATGCAAGACAGGAAAATACTAAACTCTGCACTCTACAAATGTTACGCTGTAATCTACCACCCGATAATACTGTGATGCTTTTATGTAAGATCAGAACGAACGAATGATAATCTTCTATAGTTCATAGAGTAATACATGAGGATTACTCATGTGTTTCTTTTATTATTTCAACCCTTGTGCAAGCCTCCTTCAGCTATTGTTTTGTGGTAATATCTATAATAGAGTGGAACGAAATATAGGGACAAAATATTTTTTTACTATTCATGACTTCTAATAGTGGGCGAAAGTTGCCTTTTATAATGGTATTTACGCTGCCAAAGTTTGGACGTGATCAACAATTTTTTTGAGGTGCCGCAAGCCCTTCAAATATTAATATTTACTGAAATATTAATTTTTGAATATTAATATTTACTGATTTATTAATTTTTGAATAGTAATATTTACTGATTTATTAACTTTTGAATATTAATATTTACTGAAATATTAATTTTTTAATATTAATATTTACTGAAATATTAATTTTTGAATATTAATATTTACTGAAATATTCATTTTTGAATATTAATATTTACTGAAATATTCATTTTTTAATATTAATATTATACCGAAATATGCGAAAAAGATAAAAAAAATCTTATTTTCAAAACTATCAAAGATATAGACTCTATATATTCGATATTTTTGCGAAAATTTTTTACGAAGAGTAAATAAGGCCACCCTAGTATATAGTAACAGAACATCTTTGGCTAGGTATGTAACAGGTCGCGGTAACAGAGCGAGGTACGGTAAGAAATATGTAACCGGCTTTACACAGCGTATCGAGTTACCTTACTGTGGATAAATGGAACTTAAGATAATCGGGGCTCGGATAATAAGGATTTTATCAGAACTGAAAACGTTTTGTGCAAGCGGTAATTAATCTGACAACGAGTCTCTGTTATTCATTATTAATAGTGCCTTATGTATTTTTTATAGACGAGAAATATCAAAGGAATATATCTACATTTTCAAATTTACATTTCTACGTAGTTGTCATGATTCGTTGTCTTGCAAAATGAAAAATAGAAGTAAACGGTACATGTATAAACGTTAAATAGAAAGATATAGAACTTCAATTACTCATGCTTGCAGCATGAAAACTCTTGGAAAGAACGAAAGAAATTATTGCCTGCCAGGTTTGAAGGTTGTCCGCTAGTTTTGCATTAAAAGTTCAGTCTTCCAATTATATGCTCTTATCATGGATATATAAAACGCTTAACTATTATTACTTTGTAAGAGCAGTAGATTATTACATCGTGACTGTCGTAACAGTGCTACTAACTACTTGAATGAAAATGACTTTTGGAAGGATAATAATAGAAGGCTGTTAAACGTTTGATAATAACAGAATTTGGTGAAAGCAAAGTATAATAAATATATAGTATTTAGTTTAATATATTTTCTAATTAAAATAATGACCAATTAACTTGTGGTATATTAAATATTTACTGTATGTATTTTTATCATAATGAAATGAAGAATTTAATTAATCGTAAAACTTACGCGAATGTCCCGGAATGATACATGGTAAAAATGCACGCTTCAGAAGCGCTATCCAGAATGGAATGCATAATTCTTTGTGTCTGTGACTGTATAGATACACGCGCACAGAAGGCACCTTGCTAAACATACTAAATAAGTATAAATCTGTACGATGATGTCACCGTTTATGATGACATAAACTACATAATAAGGAAACTGGTGTGTCTTAGAAATTATTTACTATCTGTCTTCAGGTAACTAAAAGACATTCTGCAACGTAATTGTATTATACAATATATTTGTAACAAAATCTTATTTTTCACGCATAACGTCGTTTGTGTAATTTAGGGTGACCGTATCTAAGATCGCTTAGCAAAAGTTAAATCGCGATCAATTGAATTTTTAATAATTGATATTTTTGCATGCAATTCGTTTCACAGTAAAGAGAAATTATTCATCTTTCATGCAGATATTCTTGCATTCACAGAATTATTAAGCTCAGTATACACGACGACACATTTGTGTCTAGATCAAGTCTATACTGAGCTTTATTGTTTTCCAGAAATATATTGGAATCAAGAAAAAATTATATATTTAAAATGCATATGACCTCACTCAAGTAGCTGCTTTTGAAACGCAAAGATATTGTATAATTAAAAGCAATACGCATACATTTTGTGTAGCGAGGGGCATAAAAAGAAACTTCCTTTTAAATTAACTGCTCTGCGTTCAACCACGCTATGTTTTATAGTTATTACATTAGCACAAATGCATTAACTTTAATGTGCCTTTTTTTAAAAAAAAATTCAGTGATGGTGGTACTGTCGAGGAATGGAGGTGATTTCTTTGTGGAAAAGTAACTTAAAAGTGCAGGCATTTAAAACTTTTTGAGTAAATCAATTTTGAATATTTTGTCAACGCATATTCACTTGATTAAGAATTGGCAAAATGTAACAGTGAATATGGCGCAACTGCTTATGAAATGGATCCACGTGTACAAATAAGATATTTAAATTTGAAGATCAATCAACTTTCATGAGAATAAAGCCTCACTGGCTTATAAATTATTCTATAATTTCAACTTATTTTGTACACGAGAATTCCATGAGCAGTTGAACCGAATTTTCGAAATCAATTTTTTCAAAACCTATGCCTCGTGCGAAAAAACTTTATTCTGCACTTTTGACATGTTTTTGCACGAGGAATTATGTACTTCATGCCTGGTTGTAATATCATGTCGGTAGTACCCTAAAGTAATTTTTCAAATTTGTAACAGTGTATTTAATAGTTTCAGAAAATATTAATATTTCTAAAGATGATGTACACTAAAGCACGTACGTTTTGAACGCGTATTTTCTAAATAATCAAATAATTTTTTAGATCTAATTAACGTTTTTAATTAAAAATTGAGGGCTCGGATGCAATAAGGGGACTAGCGCTCGAAAATGCGAAAAAGTGTTGCCCAATCGCTAAGAAAAATTAGAAAATTAAATGTTGTTAAACTGTATTTTAAAAAATATAGTCTTGTAAAGCTCGTCACGGCACACAATTTTTCTATTTACGGTTTTTTTTATCGAATCATTAGTATTCGAGATAAAAATTATAAACAAAAAAAAATTTCTTCGACCAAAATCATTATTTCTTTAAACATAAATTGCGATAACTTGAATAAATATTAACGGGTCGTTATGAGACTTGAAACATAAAACTCAGAAAACTCTAGCAAAGCCGTAAAATGTATGCACAAAACCCTTATGTTAAAAAATGTAATAATTTTTAATTAAAAAGTAACACTGGACATAACCCATGTTTTTCAACATTCGCCGTTAAAAAGTATCGAGGTAATTTTGAGGTACATATAACTTGCAGCGACAAAGTTTTTTCTTAATATACAAGGAAGTTTTTCATCAATTTTTACACTGATTAATAAATAATTGTACAAGATATGACGATATATGTATAAACAATTTGAAGATTCTTATCATGCCCTTAATAAGTAAATTATGGTTGGTGGTGCTTAAAATTAGATGAAGAGTGAAATGTTTTTAAAAATTCTTTTAAACTACCTAAATCCTTTTCTTCGCTGAAAAATGTTATTCCGTTATAATATGCAAACTCCGTCCTACTTACAAGTACAGCTTGTAAATCTGCTTTAAATAAATGTAAAAAAGATATTCGTATAACTTAAATATCCAATAAAAAGTCCTGAAAGTTTAAAAAACATTCATTACGTAGTTTGCTTTTAATAAATTTCCAAATATTTCGGGTGTTCCCCCTTAAATCTCGTGAATTTGTATTCTACATCTGTTGTATAATCCATTTCTTTTTCGAACATTTTCAGGAAAACACTTGGTGCTGGTGACAGACCCAGAGATCGTCGAAGAAGCCTACGCCTTCGATAATCCTTGTTTCAAGGACGTCACGGCGTCGTCCGTTAATCGAATTCGCGAGGGAGCGGTATCCGCGGCATCTGGAGATACTCCCTGCAAAGATTCTGTGCGATGGTCTACTTCTTGGACGACCTTGGGCCTGGGAACCACTAACCGCAATGATAAGCGAAAAACCCTCGACGATTCTTGTCTTGGAGTAAGTGCTTTCTCTCCTATCTCATTTTTACATATCCCACTGTGTCTATATATGTATATATAATTTCAAGGCTACCTCACCAAGTGGCTTCGTTACCTTTCCATGCAATCCCAAAGTTAGCGCGCAAGCAGAATACGGTGCATAATCCCTGAATGAAACATAAAAGTATAGCTGTTCTGTTTCGTCATAGGATAAATGAGGCAGTGAGAGCAACAACGGACTAACCCACATTGAGATTCTTTTTTCCCTATTTTATATGCTTAGTAGAGCCTATTAGAATACATTACTATTACTAACTCAATTTCGAAAAATATGAGGTTTAGTCTCTGGTTGCTCTCACCTCTCACTGCAATGTTCCCATTATTATCGACGAATTGCTTTAATTTTCTATTAAAACTGTGAAATAAATGTATCATATTAATCAAAATAGTCGAGGGCTTGAAGGCGGAAGTTTTTTATCTACTAGTTTATTCGTAATTTGATTTATTACCGAATTTATTAATACTTCCTCGTATCAGGAATTTATCGAGCTAGAAAATGCGCTATTAAAATTAATAAGAATGGTTCGGTTAAGAAATACTAGAGACAAGATAATCACTAGTAGACACCGGTAGATCTAATAGAAATACTACCTTGAATATGCTATCGAATATAATTTTGTCAGAAAAATTTGCATTATAGATATGAAAATATGAATTTAATTTACGAAGGTATTTCTTATGTATCAATAAAACCAGCTTGCTCCTGAGTGGTTTTATATCCACATGCATATAGGACAAAATTGCATTGTTTGATTATTATCAGCTAAAATAAACTGATAAAAAGTTACGTCAATCATACCTGATTTTTTAAAATGTTTATAGCACGCAAAAAATAGGCTGTAAGCTCAAAAGGTTTTGTTTCTATTTCTTATTTCGCATTTACTTGATATTTTTATTCTGAGATGTCGTTGACATTCATTAATTACTGAGAAATTGATGAGGTACGATTTAGATGACCAGTACGATATTGGCACCGCCGATATTGACCACGCGCCTTAGACGAACAATGCAGAATTAGTTATGAAATACAATTTTCATTTCAATATTCCAAACATACCAGGCACATAAATGTGCATGGACAAATTTGGGTACATGTACAGTTAACCTGGCCGTTACGAAGTCTGGGCGAAGAGGAAGTCCGTAGCGTCTGAGGCGAATCTCAAAATTAGTTGTAAAGGTGCGATTCCATTGAGGCGACGCAAGGCATCTTGTTGTTGCATGCGATGCGTGCGAGGGTGACGTGTTGCATGCGAAGAACAAATGCGACAGCGTTGCATGTTGCCAAAAAATTGCTCCAGTGGAATCCCGGCTTTATACAACTATGTTTTTGGCTTCTTTGGAATTTGGATAATTCTTTTTTGACCGCTCTCGACATAAATTAATTCTCCGAATAAAAACACATTATAATAATTCGATATAACTATGTACTTAAACGGAAACTTATATGGGTTCAATCTTGCATTTGAAACGAGGACGGTATGGAAACATAAAGGACCTTTTTTTATATATATATATAACATTTTTTCTTATTTCTACTCATAGTACATACTGGTGAAGTTTGATCGTTTGATATTTGAACACCCTGTAGGTTGATGAAAATAGAGTATCGTGTATAAATATCGCATAATTTCCAGTTGTATAATGACCAATTTCTTTTTTGCAGCCAAAAGCCACGAAGGTGAGCGTAGTTAGCTTGAAGAGCCGAGATTTCACAGGGCTGGGATTCAACATTTGTGGCAACATGAGAGAAGGAATTTTTGTTAAAGATCTCCTACACCGTGGACCTGCGTCAGAATCTGGACGTATACATCCTGGTTAGTAATTATTTTTAAATTTAAACATCGCTTCTAAGTAGAGCTACTTATAACCAGAACTGAGTAAATTGGAATTATACCCACCTAGAAAAAAAAATTTCCCTGCGATCTGATCTTAATTTTCATATTACATATGATTGCAGGTGATCGTATAGCCAGTGTGAAAATTAGTTTCCGAAACATGGTGTACGAGGACGCCCTAACAATTTTAAGCTACGCTTCGCCGTACGATGTGAAGCTTGAGGTGGAAAGTGGTGGAAGTGGATCGAAACCGACCACCCTATTGAAGAAGAGCGTCGGTCCCACTGCGGCAAGGATCTGCCACCCTCTGTACAGGAGCCAGTCGATTCCAGAGCTCTCGCAATCGAAGAGTGTCGCGAAAAGGCTTTTCATAGTCGATCCAAACGAATCCATCAATTCAAACTACTCGACGATGAATTCGACGTTAAAGTCCTCCAAGTCTACGCCAAGTAGTCAGACGTTTGAGAAGCGCCACGAGGAATCCAAAGGCAACCATCACAAGTTCGGCATCAAAGTTTTGCCCGCCCTGGACGGGACGGTTCACCGGATCGAAAATCAAAATGAGCACAACACGAACCTCGAGAGAAGGAACTCGAAGAAGATTGATACAGAGAAGCATCTATCGAACATGAGCAGAGGTCCCTTGGCCAGTGACAAGAAAGAAGAGGCACAGCGTCAACAAAATTCCCAAGCAATAAGCCCTAAGGTGAAGAATGACATCTTCGAGGCGCGTAACGTCGATACGTTGGATAAAGGTGGTAAAGATGCAGATGCGTCGATCCATATTCCCTCGGAGGTACCAATGGAGGTACACAACGCAGCTATGGCCGCCCGTCGTAATCGGAAAAATAGCTCGGAGCTGTTAAACCCGCAAAAGAATGTGGAGTCTATCGAGGCAGAGGATTCGAAGAATGTACAGAAGAACAAAAGGAAAGCTCCGCCACCTCCAAAGGGCAACAATTACGAGACGGAACACGGTTCCCCTGCAAAGAAGGGTTTGTCTTTGACAAGAGACCACGATTCACAGAAGGAGGACGAGATCAATAGTATCGCCGACTACACGGAATCCCTGACCGACTACGTGAACAAGGCGCGGGAGAGTGCGGAAAAGCCGGAGCAGAAGATGGAAAGTTTGATAATCGATGGAAGACACTCCGAGTCCGACACCGATAGCGAAATACAGAACAGTTTCACAACCATCGAGCTAAATTCAGCCGACATTACGATTCATCGGACGCCCATACCCGAAACGAACAATGACGACGAAGAGGACGATGTTTATAGGAAGGCGGCGAGCTTAGGCGATTTGTCCAAGTATGAATGCAGAACATCGACGACTCTCGAGAGAGCTCAGAGCCTAGACATGACAGACACTGGCACGAAAAAGCGCAAGGCGCCTCTTCCACCGGAAGATATCAATGAATCCACGGAAGATTTGACTAAGCTCGATCAAATGGATACTTTCGACAGACGGTTGCTAAAGAAATCGAACGAGTGGGGCAATCTAGAGGACGTTGTCTGGCGGAAGAAGCAAGATTCAGGCGACGGAGCGAAGAAATTGAGAATGGGTAAGAAGAACACCGATTCTCTGGAACGATCCAAGTCTGCTGTAGAAATCAAGTTAAAAGATGAGAATCCTGAGGCAAGAGAGGACCCTGCAGACGACAACACCAGCGTCGAACTTTACAACCTTCCTTTGAGCAAGAGGCTCACGGAAGAGTTTATTCACGCGGAACGGATGTTCAACCCCGACGAGGACAATTCATTAGCCAGAATCGTGAACGACGGTGAGATTGTCAAAAGTCCCACTCTCGAAGAAGTAGAATGGAAGTTCAAGCAGAGAACGCCATTGCCTGACGACTTTAACAGCGACAGCGTAACTGCGGATGAACGCTTCTCGGACGAGGATGAGAGAACGCCGAGCAAAGATTTCGGCAAAGCTCTCAGACACTTCGAGATGTATTCGGAGAAGTCATCGAGACTTTCAGAGTCGTCGAAGCAGGACTTGTTTTGCGTGAAAAATTGGAAAACGGATAGCTCGTTGGCTAGCAACGAGGAGGTCTCGTACGCTGGGAAGAAACCAGTCGAGGAAGAGCCCATGACGAAGGTCAATGTTAAAAGGGGATGCCATGCGTGTGGGGAGAACTGCAACCGGCACGAGATGTGCAAGAAGAAGGCGTTCTCCGCGAAGCGATCGTCTACTCCGATACCTTTGCAAGACTACTCCTCGAATTCGACCGAAGGTAATGGTTCCGACTCTATGACGATTCAGGACGAAGAAGAAGCGAATTCGATACCTCACGCGCACGGGGCGACGCTGAAGCACAGGGAGAGCGTGACTGAAACTTTATCGATAGATTTGAAGTCGCCGTCGAGGCGAGTGATCGAGGCCCCCACTAGTCAAAGAATCGACCGGGAAAACGACGAAGACGAGGATGAATACGAGTTCGGTTCCGGTGTGACTGTGAACAGCAAGAGCATGTTCGACCGCGAGGACCGCCGTAACATTAACAATATCAGTGTTTCTAGTGGTGAAAACAGTGAAGATAGCGGATTAGTCGGTGAGTCGATGGATTATAATCCACAGGACTTTGATAGTCGACCGCCTCTACCGAACACACCGATGCCACACAAGATGACCTACATCACGGAGATCAAGCTGTCCACCAACGGAGGGAAACATCAGGAGGATGGCGACGAGAGCGCAGAAAAGAAGTCAGCACAGAACGAAATCAAAATGGCGTCGAATGGGAAGACTGCTTCTAATAGAAAGCCTCCCGTGCCGCCTAGGAGGACAGACATTGCGAAGTCTAATAAGAAAGGGCACCCTGAGAAACAAGTAATTTATGTGTCCGAATATAAAACCAGCGAGTCGAAAGGGCCAGATGATTCAGACACGAGCCAGGAAGTCAAACAATTGGATACTGCTTCAAAGAAACTCGATCAGTGGACATTTTTGGAAGACAAAGAACAAAACCGATGAGAACGAATAACGACCAGTGAATTCCAAACAATTCTATACATATATCCATTGTCTTGTATTTCAGAGGCATCAAAGTTGTCCTCGGATATGTAATGTACAATCTTCAATTCCATCCTCAGCATTGGAATAATAAGGAACAAATTAATAAGTAGAACTTGAGACGAAACTAACTGTTGTCGCATTTTCCAAAATGTTTTGAACACATAAGAAGTAGGCAGGCATTGAAGTCAGCAATAGGGGATACAACACCCGCTGAGAACAATTATAATATCTGAAATGCTGATCGCTATTATATACATACATATATTATGCTCATCTTGAATAGATCTGCTCTTGAACTAGTCGAAAAAAATTTATTTAGTATCTTCTTCGATTCCCTGAAAAGACTGGCTCTTGTTTAAAAACGTGTTTTTTTTATGTTTTGATAAAAGCGTTTATTGTTGTAATTAAATTGTATTTATTATCTTTCAATATGTGTTTCTTGTTTTAAAAATTATCACAATTAGGATTTGTATTATACATAAATTGCATCTTTATAAGATAGTACAGTATTATAAGGGATCACAGAATACTCAAGAATCGTACATATTCTTTGTGTAATATAAGAAGCAAATTTTAAAATCCTTACATATAATAAATATATTATATGTATAAACCACCCTATTATAAAATATGTAAATTGTATAGTAAGGATCAAGGCCTTTTAAAGAACAAGTCTTCCCCTGTTAAAACCTTTCAATTCTTTTAAATACGATTTCCCGCATTTGTCTCTGGTTTATAATACAAATCCATACTGATTGAACTTTGAATGCAATATGTATGAGGGTGTACATACTGAAAAGTTTCGGTATGTTTAGAAAACCTCCCAAAAACATCCTAGATGCGACTAATAATAGGTAACCAACGTCGAAATTCTACGATTGTTGGTATCTTTATGTATCATATGATTGTAATGCTATTATATGCAGTTACCGAATAGAAAAAAGAGTAAAATATAAAAGTAGGGGAGACCGGGGTAGGTTGTAACACAAGTAAAATCTTTTGGACGACAAATCTGGTAACCTACAACATACGAGAGCTGCTTGACGATATTAATACCGTCTGTTTTAGTGACACAAACGAGCGTTATGTATTCATTTTGTGGTCATAGCCCAGAATTTTAGTATTTAGAGCACAGATAAAACAGGTGTATTACAATTTACCCCGGACTGGGGCACATTGTAACAAAGGTTCAGATTTGCTTAAGATGAAGCTAGATGTCTAACAGTGTCCAAGATTTTCTCACGAACTTTCATGCAATCAGTTCACCACATATGTAAGTAGTAAGTCACGAAAATTATTTCCTGATTGAGTAAAAACACTTTCGAGAAAAAACTGTGAAAACTTTTTTGTTACAATCTGCTCCGGTCTACCCCTACTTGATGTACAGTAAATACATAGAATGTGTTGCTTTTAAAAATTTTATGAAATATGTTTAAGAACGTCGTTATAAGGAATACATATCGGAATTACCATAAAAACGATGTGCCGAAATATACCTAATACTCAAGGTCCGATATCTCTGACCTTCTCTTATTTTTATGCGAAGATAGGAATTATTTGGTGCCGTTATATTATACGTAAGCTTGTAATTACTATTTTCAGAAGCTGCAAAGTCACGTGAGCGTGCAACTATTACAGCAGGAATGACAATAACTATAGAAACCTGATTTACAAACTTTAGGTACAAATGCATCGGATATGCTTAACGATACACATGGTACAAAATTACAATATGCATCGAAAATTGAAATTATTTAAATAGTTATGCAGCAAGGAAAGATTTTGATATGAAAACTTACTTATGAATTACATTCTATATGACAATAATAACATTCAAACTAAACTGGTATGCACAAATTAATGTGAATTTTCAACATGCTTTTTTTTTACCAATTTAATTCCATTATTATTACCAGTATATTGATTATTATTACGATACATTTCATTAAGCCAAAAGTTAACACATGGCACAGAGATTCAATATCGTTGATTTTTTTTAAAAGTTGTTAACCATTTAATGTATAAAGGTGTTAGTCATTGTAATAACGTAGATCACAGTAATCTACGATATTTTTAGGACACTGTACGATTCTTGGTGTTACGGTGATGCTTGCGCAATTTGATCGACACCAACTCAATCCGAGGAAAATGGGTGTACAAATTTATTCGAAATACTTAAAATATAAAACAATTTTACTGTAGTGTAAAGTTAAAAGTGACAGGGTAACATGAGGCAAAGCAGCAAATCTGAGGACAATACGAAATAATGTCGTTACCATGTATGAATGTTGTACAATATTTTTATTATTTTATTAACTCAGTGTAATTACACGTAACAAGTGTATGTGACAATTAAAGGGATTGTCATCTTTAAAATAAGTATAATATCTTGAAGAAATGTGATGTGTATGCCTTTAATTTATAAGGTAGAAGGAATATGAAAAAGAACATTTTGTTACAGAGAAAGTCTCATCGATATTCCTCTTTTATGATTACAAAAGGCAAATATAAAAGCTGTTGATGTTATATAACAAATTATTATATAAATGCTCAAATCTGAATTACGAATTATTTATAATACGTTTTAGAATTATCTGGTATCGGTGGAAATCTTTGATCAGTGGAATATTTATTTGAATTTTTCTATATTACAAAATAGACAATATACCAGGCCCGGGTTAAAGGGGCTGGGGCTAGGGGGCCTCATGTTACCCATCGTTTCGATGGTTTTTCGTCGCAGAATACGACGAAGATACGAATATATATGCAAAAGTTTATTGCTTTCACCAATATATTTTAAGCGTCCAAAATCTCAATTTCGACTTGCTAAATCCGTCCATTACATTTTTAAGTGGGGCGTTTGTATAATAGATAACTACGATGTATCGAATTACACGCGTGTATATATGCATGTACCGAGAATAATTCCAAAATGGGTAATCGTATCGTACTCTAAAAGTATATTTTTACTATTTCAGACACAAAAAGGTCGAAGTTGCAATTACTTTTGTATAGAACAGAATTTTGCAAAGAATTCTGGCGAAATCATATTGCCTTGACTCATATTAGAATAGGTGCTCTTCATATTTTTTTTTTGTCCGATTACCTGTTTTTGTATCACCCTATGTACATTTCATTCATTCATAAAACGACCTCGGTGCTTAATATGATTTTTCGGTAAGTGAAAGATTGACAAAGATGAACAAATAGATAAATCGTCCTATTCTACGGCAAAAGATCTACATAAATTTTGAGTGCCTTATGACAGTGTCTAGATCGATATCCCTTAGACTCATATTGGTAATGATAATTGAATTTCACCATTGACCCTCGAACAGTCTTATATGTACATATATACAAGATTTCCTTTTCCCATTTTTGTATGCTAAAATGCAATTTCTTCAATAATTTATGTAGAGGGCAGTTAAATACATATTTACACAAATTTAAATACATTTGAGACGAATGATCGAAAAGAAAAATGTTACCTGAATTCTATATTACTTGAGTTACAAAAAATCTATAATCTATAATGGTGTTAAAAATCTATAATTCATATACAATGTTCATGACTAACAAAGGGTAGAATTCATTACACATCAGAAACATGTACCATCATGCCTACTTAAGCCATACATTCGAATTAAATATTATATTTAGTTAGTGTTAGTTTGTACTGGAAACGTAGGATGAGTACGTGTCAGGAGCAATAGAAAAAAAAGATAGAACATATCTACTGTAACGAAAGATATGTACTCAATATGGCAGGGACAACGTGCATAATCCTTGGTTATTGGTCATCCAGTAATAAATCACTGAAGCTGTCCAAGGATATTTCAAATCGATCACTGTTTGAATAATGCTGTTTCATCCATTTCTATTTGTATATTATTGTTTTTATCCATCCATTATTGTTGTGCGCTGTCGATGATTCTTATTATATAAGAATCCGCCAGAGTGATTTTATGGGAAATATAATCATGAAATACGAAACATTGTAAGAAAATCGAAAAATCTAATGTTAAAAGTTAAAAAAAAACATATTGTATTTACTAACAGAATGATTATAATAATGTAGAACATATGCATATATATATATATATATATGTACATGTTTGTGTGTATGCTGGAGGCGAAGCAATGTTTTATACTTAAATTGTTTTCGTTTTCTTCATAAAAGGAAGAAATTTTTAGAAATTTGGGTAATTATGTAGAAGAGGGCCCATTTCGTCGATTTTGATGACCTTCAAATATGTTGTCAGGGGCATGATTCTGACCAACTTTTTCCCATACACTAGGCGGCAGAATCGGCTTCCCTTCGGAAATTTGGCTACGTTGCATGTCACTAGGCATAACTCGGTGGTTCTTGTGGCATGCAACGTTGCCAAATTTCCGAAGGGAAGCCGATTCTGCCGCCTAGTGTACATGTTACCGCCACTCGACCTTCGTTTCGGAGATATTTGCGAATCGATGTGAGATTTGAACCACAACCTTGCGGATGCCCGTCAACACCCCGGCTCTGTTCGGCGGTGCCGGCGCCGCCGGATATTAGGATGACTCTGGTTCGAAAATATTTTTTTTTTACTTGGAAGAGGGTGCTTTCGAGAGCACCTTTTGGGTGTGGGAATTCCCGTCAACACCCCGACTCACATCGGTTCCCTATCACAATGATGAGATATGGAGCGTGTTTTCTTGTTTCAGTATAGTACAAGTTTCGATAAAATGGGGTACCTTGATCACCCTGCTGCTTTCCCGCCAATAACACTACACCTATTAGTTGCGCCTCAATATAGATACGGTACTGCAAACGCCCCGCTATACCTACCATGCTATACCTACGCATCCGTGAGCGCGCTACTCTAGTCCCAACCAATACTAATACCCCGGACCAGTTGAAAAGTGGAATGCGTTGAGTCGGAATAAGTCGACGGAAGTTTTTCGCAAAATCTCCGAAACGAAGGTCGACCGGCGGTAACATGTATACTGTATAGGGAAAAGTTGTTCAGAATGATGACCTTGACAACATACTTCAAGGTCGTCGAAATCGGTGTGGCGGAGCAACTTCTAAATAATTACCAAAGCTTATGGCGAATATTTCGAAAGCTAAAGTCGAGCGGCGGTAACATGTATAGGAAAAAGTTGTTCAGAATGGCGACCCTTACAACATATTTCAAGGTCATCCAATTCGGCGAGGTGTGCCCTCTTCTATATAATTACCGAAATTTGTTTTTTGATATATGTAAAATGTTGTAAATATAATAATTAATTAATACTGATGTAGTTCAATTCTTTAGATACAGATTCAAGAAAGCAATCAATTTTTCAGTACTTATGATATTAGGTAATGTATTGTAAGTATAACATGAAAGCGCGTACACAATGACGATATGTAAAAAGTGGTCCAGATAATTTTGTTATCCGAAATAATTCCCTGATTTTTAGAATTACATAGAAATATATCTTACGCGATTCATCCTGTTTTATAACATTGTGCAATAAAAATGGTTTTATTTCAGATAAAGGTATTACAAAGAAAATATGGTAATCTTTATTTTATTATATTGTGTGTTTAATTTATCAATATTCTTTAGAAATTATATTATTAGTTTGTGGTAATGTAAGACATCCCTATTAGTCCGATTTACTAAGAAAGACGGCTGGGCTCTTTATTACACTTGAAATAAAGTGTAATAAAGTGTCCGCCTACGACGATACAGGTCCTCGGTTGGAATCCCCCTGGGGAAGAATTCCCTATGTAAAACCCAAAAGGGGTTAAGGTTACCGTTACATCAGAGAAGAGGCTACATAATAATTTTGGCTCTACTACCCGAAATGTTGCAGGAATAACTCCTGTAATATTGCCGAAACGTTTCACGAAAGTTCCTGTAATATTTCCGAAACGTTGCAGGAATAATTCCCGTAATATTGCTGAAAGTTACAGAAATATTTCCTGCAATACATGTATAGGGGCGAACATAGAAATGAATCTGTAACCCCCGGGAATATTTCGTGCAATATTCCAAATCTTGCACCGCAAGATATCCGAGACATCCCTGCAATGTTAGGTGCTGTAGCGGAGGTGTTGGGCGTTCGGAAGAGAATGATGTCCTCGAGTTGGAGAATTATGCAGGATAATTAACACAGAACCGTTAGCAGTAGAAACTGTATAATACCATTAACTTTTCTACACACAACTTTACAAGAATTTTTCACAAGTACTAAGTGCCTTGGATATATATGAAACACTGTCGCTGATTATATCGTTGATGATAGGACAGTGAAATATGAGACGGCAGCCTGCGTGAACTGGAAGAAAATGATGAAGCTTCTGCAGTTTTCAATATTTTAAGAACAGAGAACATAAAAGCTGTGATTGAATTATGAAAATGTACAAAAAGTCACATATTCGCGAAACGCGCCGCGTATTTATTATACGCATTATTTTACACTTGCACGAAAGTGTTACGTACCGACAGTAACGTTTCCATGTTCAACGTTATCACTTTCAATGCTGTCAGATGACACGGCATCAATGTGTTCATAACGAAAAATTGATACACAACACGTGACTTATGGAAAAATTTCTGCCACTTGCACTCCAACCTGTAAATGCATCCAAAGTAAAAGGAAAGGGTTATACATTTTTGAAAATTATAATGCTCATCCAAACAAGTAAGGAGATCTTAATAAGCGTATATTCTAAGACTAACTTCAAGAATTCAATATGATGGCGATAAGATTAATTGCTTTCTCTCTCTCTTTAATTTATTTAAATGCAACACAGAATACCATCCCATATCCCAAGTATTGAAGATGCTCAGCAGTTTCGAAACTTTGTACGCTTTCGACGCAGACTGCCTCGGCCTCGCAGTTCTTCCGGCTAACCGCCTAGCAACACTTCCCTGGCAACGCCGTGTCTACCGCGACGCGAGCTTACTACATAAGCCAGAATACCTACTCTCGCGACAGCACTCGCAGAATACGAACCTGGTTCGTATTTCGGAAGCAACTGTCGGATAGTAATATTACTATGTATCCACTTGAGAGCAAGTTGCAACGCGTCCGCTGTCTGAGAGTTGAACGTCGCTTTCCGACAGTCACTCTCAGACCTACATAGTGTCCACTTGCGAGAAATGCTCTCGAAAACTTCTCGCGCGAGTTTTACTCTCAAGTGGACACCTACCTTCAAACAGAGTGATTCACTTGCAACATATATACAACATATTGGGTTCTTACAAGTCGTAATGCACCTGCTCGCTGAAATTTGACAGTCTTTGCCCGAAAAAGTTGATATAAACTAGATGAAAGTACTGTCCCATTATCCAGGTTATCAATCTGCACACATCCAATAAATCTGCTTGAGCCAATTTTAACAAAGTCTGAAAAAATCCAACAATCCTGAAATCACTGAACTAACAAAAATCAATAATTAGCGTGCATTGTTCTAAGTCGACAGTGGCAGAATGTACGCAAAGGTATAATCGATTTACAGTTCACAATTCATTTAATTTACGGTGCACTGAAGTTGCCAATGGAGACTTTCACAGACAAATTATATGTTTAATCGTTCATAGATTAAATAAAACGAGCGTGGGTGGTGGTCAGAAGCAATGAACTGATTTAAATCAGACTTAAAATTTTAAGACTTAAAATCGGACTTAAAATCAGACTTCTTTCTATTTGGAGGCCCCGACTATCATGGGTAGTGTTCCTTCTCGAGAATTTCTCGAGAAATTTTATAATTTCTTATTTCTCACTTCTCGAGAAATTTTATAATTTCTTATTTCTCACTTCTCGAGAAATGTTATAATTTCTTATTTCTCATTTCTCGAGATGCGAAAAAATCAGGAACATTAATCATGGGGCCCCTGGCGACTGCCCAGAGGCCCCATGATATAAAGACGCTACTAGTGATGGTGAACTCTTACTTGTACTCCAGTGATACTGAGGCCCAAACAGTTCATCATTATTTGAAGAAATAGTGTCACTGAGAATGCTGCTTGTATGGTATGTGTGCACCTAAACAGAAATAAGACTCTTAACTAATAGAACAAGTCTCTTTCGCCGTTGTACTTGCACGAGGTTAACGAGATTCAAGTAACCCATATAACTGAAATTTTTCATAAACTTTTTATCTTTGGAAGAGTATATTATCATCCTAGCTTATGTCGCGGAATCTAACTCAAATTTTCTTAAATGATGAATTACATTAGTATTCTGAATACTGCTCAAAGAAAGTCAGGGCAAGGTCTAGGAAATTGTTTTTCACTATCGAATCAAGATAGGAGTGAGATGAAATATACCTATATAATTATATAGACGAAATATATTTAACTTGGCTAACGAATTCTACACGGTGCATCCTATCACTGGATAGAAACTCTTTTCTAAATTAGTGTAACCCTTTCCTGTATTTCCTGCAGAGGAAATATTTCTCGCATTCTACCCTCTGTGTCTACCTTTGTGGGACATCCATCATCCACTATACAGCACCGCAATGCCGCGCAGTGATATACATACTCGCAGTAATGATGGAAAGCCATGCAGCGGTACACTTACTCTATAGCTCTTTTATGTTCCTTAACACAGGATACAAGTTTCTCGTACATTCGTTCTTGCGCGTCGACAAACTGTTGGTAACCCGGTTCATCGAGACTGATCACCGGCATATTTCGCTTCAAAATGTGCACCATCCTTATCTGATACCTTTAAACAAAATAGACACGTTTGTTCTGTTTCTTCCCTCAATTATATTCACAGGTATTGTTTAAAACTCAACCTGAGATCGATCGATAGACGAAATTTAAAGATACTCAGGTGTCCACGCGCGCGCTCGCGCGTGTTTGTGTAGCTATGAATCTTCTCTCAACAATTTATTGAATGATAATTATTGATAATTATGAAAGTAATGATCCGAAGTGTAGTAAGGGATTAGTGTTCCTTCTTGAGAATTTTTCGAGAAATTTTATAATTGCTTATTTCTTACTTCTCGAGAAGTTTAGGAAAAATATTATAAATCTCATTTGTTTTTGGAAATGCATTTTTAGTTAGTCCAAATTGTATATTATTAGTTATATATGAATTCCAATAGGAAATAACAGCAGAGAAGATTCGTCATTATTAACTACTGAAGCTACTTTTAAATTCTTATTTAAAAATTGTATACTGCATTAAGTACCTAATGTGTTTTTGTGGCTATTAAAGAAGAAATATAGAAAAGACCAGATAAGATTTCTTCAAAACGTGTCAAAAGACGCATTTTTTCATTTAACAGCCAAGAAACGTCAAAATATAACAGTAACAGATTTTGTCACAAAAAGATAAATTCGCTGACGCTACATTAGATGCATTGTGCTTTTTAAAAAACTATTTTAAAATAAAAAAGTAATCCCTAGTAGCACAAAATATTGGTTAAATATTTTTTCCAAATATTAAAAAAATATTTTTTTAGCCACACTTTTTAATATGAAAAAAATGTTGATTCTAAATATTATATAGGTACACATACTGAGAATGTGAAATAAATGTTTAGAAAATATGAACTAAATATTCATGGAATATAAAAGAAATATTCAGAAAAAATAAAGCAAATATTCTGGAAATGTGAAAATAATATTCAAAATTCCAAAATAAATATTCAGGAAATGTAAAATATATATTTAAAAAATGTAAAGTAAATATTCAGAAAATGTGAAATAAATATTCAGGAAATGTGAAATAAACGTTTACTTTATATTTGAAAAAAAAATTCATTATATAAAATGAATATTTCTCGCACTTTCGAAAAAAATTTTATTCCTACACTGTTCAACCCTCCAACGTAACCATAAACCTTAATAAGGCCGGCCTGGTTACGCCGCAATGGAGTCACAACTGTGCGTGGCGGGTGAATTGGCTTTGAAGGATCGAGGAGACAAACAGAAGAGTTGCAGCGGTTTTTCTCTTAGGAGCGTCAGCCAAGACGCATCCAGTAAGGACTATAACTGACGGTCCCTGCCCTAGACACACACGAGAACACAAGTGGACATTTTTTTTTTTTTTTTTTTTTTTATAAGTGCACTAAGTAGGGTGGGGGGAGATCTGGCGTCTCCTCCTCCACCTTGTGGGTTGTCCCTCAGAGCTCGTGGCCCTGTTACCAACCGTGTTGACGTAAACTTGGTGTTACCACGAAGTGGGGGTAGGGAGTACTGTGGTTGTATGTAGCGGAAAATTTTCAAAAAACCGCTATTCCGGATGGAGCTGAAAGAAGGGTAACGTTTGACCAGCAGTTAGTCGACGGAAGTTTGGTGGGAGGCAGTGAAAACGTAGTTCAGCGAGCAAAGGTCAACAGCTGATGTATAGGATGGACTAGTGTTATGTTCGGATAGTAGTTAGGTAACTGTGTAATGTGAGGATAGGCGAGTCGTATGGAGAAAAACATGCGCGGGGACCGAAAAGTACGGACGGTCCGAAACGGAAGAATGCGTGCAGCAGGAGCATGCGTTGAGCAGAAAAGGCTAAAAGCAGAAAACAGAAATATAGATTAGCACGGGGGGGGGGGGTAGGATGGGGGGGGGCAAGGGGGGGATAAGGGAGGGAAAGTGAAAGAGAGGGGGGGGGGTAGGTTAAGTGGTCAGTGGAAAAGGGACTTTGATTTTATAGGGTATCCTATTACGATCGTAAGTGCCCGTGATCTGGACAAGGGGATTTGGATGGTCAGATACCAGGTAGTTTTTTATGAGAAGATCAACGAAATCGTGTATGTATGGAATGTTGGTGTCAGAATGCAATGCCCTGGTGGGATATTTGAAGGGGGAATGCGTGATGATTTTTAATATTTTGTTTTGGAAACGTTGAATTCGGCTCTTGTTTGATTTAGAGGTGTTCCACCACACCTGAGCCCCGAAGGTTATAACCGGCCTGACGCACGTTTTGTAAATAAGTAAACGGATGTTAGCTCTGAGGGGTGACCGGTGACAAATATGACGGTGTAAGCGGCCGACGACTTTTTGTGCCTTATTTATGCGATCATTTATGGCGGCATCCCAAAGCATTTTAAAATGAAATATAATTCCGAGGTATTTCACCTCGTTAGCCCAGGGCACTGCATTCGTATTAATATATAGCATGTGTCTTTGTCTATTGGCAATTATAATCGGGTTGCGGGTGAAGATAATCGCTTCCGTTTTTTCCGAGTTTATGGTGAGTTTCCACCGTTTGAAAAATTGAAGGACTTCGTCCAGGTAAGCTTGGAGTCGCGCTACCAGGGTCGGGAGCTTCCAGGAAGAGGTGATAAGCGCAGTGTCGTCCGCGTAAAGCGCAAGTTCGCAGGCACTGGACATAGGGATGTCGTTTATAAAAATATTAAATAAAATAGGGCCAAGAATTGAGCCCTGCGGCACGCCAGCCCAGACAGTGTGCAAGGATGATTTTGCTCCACCATTGGATACAAGCAGCTGTCTGTCAGCTAGGTAGGAGGCGATGAGCCTTGTAAAACTATCGGGAAGTCCGATACAGTGGAGCTTGTATACTAGTGCGTTGTGCCAAACCGAATCAAATGCTTTGGATAAGTCGAGCAGAACCATCCCAGCTGCCCTATTAACATTTAGTTCATGCGTAACCAACTGCGCAATACGTACGGCCTGTTGGATTGTGGAATGTCCAGCGCGGAAGCCGAACTGCCGGTTTGACAAGACGTTTTCCCTCAGGAGAAATTCAGATAAAAACGAGTAGATGCATTTTTCGAAGAGCTTGCTTAAAATAGGAAGCAGGCTAATCGGCCTGTAGCTAGTCGGTTGCTCGCGCGGTTTACCGGGTTTGGGAATCGGTATGACCTTTGAAATTTTCCAGGGGTCCGGGAAATACCCGAGCCTGATCGCGCACACGAAGAGGTAATACACCTGGCAAAAAACTTTCCGTGACGCGTGCTTCAACATGGGGACTGAAATTCTATCTACTCCGGGAGCCTTCTTGGAGGCCATTTTTTTGACATGCCCCGCAATTAGGGCCGGCGAGATAGAAAATCCGGGGATTTGATTGAAATTGTGGGGACTCAGGGAGGAGATGAACTCGTCCACTGGGCGGTCCATGGTCGAGGTGAGGTGATAAGCCTCGGCATGAACCTTGGCAAAGGTGGAGGCCAGGGTCTCAGCTTTTTCGGCCGCGGTGGATGCAATTGTTTGGCCGACAAGGAGAGGAGGTATTATTTTTGACTCAGGGTCACCCGTTATTTTTTTAAACGTACCCCAGAAAGTGGGGTCAGGTCTACTGAAGGCCCTTAATATTTTACTCCATTCCTGACTACGAAGGAGCGAAATTCTTTTACTGATAGTCGCAGTGAGGTCTCGGATAACGTCAGCCACCACCATCATTCCCACCAGTTGGCCTCTTCGACGCTGGGCTCTGCGGTGACGGATGAGTGAGCACAGTATTTGGTCAGAAAGGAGATTTATATTCCTACTGAGATAAGTAAAATCAGGGGCAGCAGAACGCTTACGACACTCGTGTAAAAACGAGGTCAACTCCCTTATGCAGTGGTCAATTTCTCCTTTCGACTTAAAGTCGCTCTTGATTTTGAAGTTTAGCGTTCGCTTCTGGTAAGATTCCCAGTCAATTGCCGTTTCCAGGGTGGTGGGACCACTGGCCGGTTTTACTGTAAGGGTAACCGGGCGGTGAGTTGTGTCAAAGTGGTCCGTCACAACGCAGGCAAAGTCGGTATGATAATTTGTAATAAAAAAGTCGATGACTGACGGTCGGGAGGATCCAGACTGGTGGGTGAAGTCCGCAGGGTGGATCACCCTGTAGGGAAACTTGCAGTTATGGTCGTGGAGAATTTTTCCAGCTTTGTTATCCGAGAAGTTCCCCCAAAGACGGTGCTTTGCATTCCAGTCGCCGCCATATAGGAACGGGGAACCCAGGCGAATAAGTGAGTCAAATAGGACAGCATCTTTTATGGTGCCCGGGGGCGCGTAGACGACTCCTATTAAAATTTTGGGTGAGTTTAGGTGAATGAAGCACGCGTCAAACTCAAGAGCCCTGGAGGGGGTGAAGATCGTGTATCCGATCGATGTGTGAATAAAAATAGCAACGCCACCGTTTTTTACCGGGCGATCGGCGCGAACCACCGAGTAGCCAGGAATCGAGAAATTGATCTGGGGGGTAAACCAAGTTTCTGTGACTAGAATGATACCGGGTTGCAGATCGGCCACCGCGTGGATAAGCTCGTTTCTCTTGCGGAGCAACGAGGACGCATTCCACAATATGATTTTCGGAAGGGGCATTATATTAATCCAAAGAACTGAGTACCGTGCAGAACACTTGAAATTTTTCTGCCAGCGTGCGGCAGGGCCTGAGTTTTTCAACTAACATCCGGGTTAGTTGGAGCATATGATCGATGTCCACCAAGGAGTTCAACTCCTTTAGGGTTCCGATCAGATCTACCATGGCGTTTACTCCATGTGGGACTTGGCTGTTGTGAGTGATTGCGGAAGGATTGTTGCGGGGGGGAGGGTAGACGGGGGGTCGATGGGGACCGGCGACAAGCGCAGGAAAGGGACTGTGGGAGGCGGGAGGAAGAGGGATGCGGGGGAGCTAGGTTAGGGAAGGACGAAGGATCCGCTGGTGCGTTAAAAACCAGCCCCTTGACCGGCTTAGGGATTGCAGCTCTTTTTTCGAGATATTTTAACAGTGCGGGGCATTGGCCATAATTGGCACACACGAGAACACAAGTGGACATAATTTTGAACTTGTATATATGAATGAGAGTGGGAATTAGGACTTGCGAGAAGATTAGACCTCTGGTGGCGCTCGCCGACACTAAGTCGCGAAACCGTGGTAGGGCCAGGACGTCATACCCTACCATTAAATAAATATTTACTTTATATTTGAAAAAATATACAGATTGTCTCCGTATATGCTCGATTTTATGCACGCGATACAAACTTGTCGCTATCCCCACCACAATTTGTCTCACTCTTGTCCGGCGAAGGCCAGAGCGAGATGGAACGCGTTGCGTGCGCGACGAACGAACACTCGGAATTAGGACTCTGTACAGAATATATGCTCACCACCGGTCCCGAGCAGCGAGGAAATACGGAGACAATACTGTATTTTTTCCGTACTATAAAAAGAATATTTTCCAAACATTTGAAAAAAATATATTATTTCTACCATTAAATACATATTTACTTTATATTTGAAAAAGAATATATTTTTCATAATAGAAAATGAATATTTCCTGAACATTCGGAAAAAAATGTTTTCTTTCTATCAGTAAATAAATATTTACTTAATATTTGAAAAAGAATATTTTTTTCATAATAGAAAATGAATATTTCCTGAACATTCGGAAAAAAATGTTTTCTTTCTATCAGTAAATAAATATTTACTTAATATTTGAAAAAGAATATTTTTTTCATAATAGAGAATGAATATTTCCTGAACATTCGGAAAAAAATGTTTTCTTTCTATCAGTAAATAAATATTTACTTAATATTTGAAAAAGAATATTTTTTTCATAATATAAAATGAATATTTCCTGAACATTTGGAAAAAAAATGTTTTCTTTCTATCAGTAAATAAATATTTACTTTATATTTGAAAAAGAATATTTTTTTCCTAATATAAAATGAATATTTCCTGAATATTCGGAAAAAAATGTTTTCTTTCTACCAGTAAATAAATATTTACTTTATATTTGAAAAAGAATATTATTTTCATAATATAAAATGAATATTTCCAGCATATTTGGAAAATATATTTGTTTTTTAATCTAGAATAAATATTGTACGTATGTTTAAATATTAAAAAGAGATTGAATCTCTTTTTAATATTGGATGAATGTGCATTCAATATTTTGTGCTACTAGGGATGTTTCGCTTTGCACAAATTTTGTATTAAATAAATAAATTTACCAATTGTTTTTAATATCTATTTTTCATTTACTCAAGTTTTGAATAAATTAGACAGGAATAATCGTTCGGTTAAAGTTTTCTTGTGGTTTTGATAAATATTATCAACATTATCCCACAAATATAAATTTTGGAATATTTTTTTCAATTTCTCTAGAATTCTCGAGAATTGTCAAAAAATATGATTTGATTTCTGATTTTTCGAGAACCAAAAAATATGGAGAGATCAGAAAAACAATATATGGGATCGTCTGTTATTCTTACTTATTAACCATTACACAAGTAGAATTACGCTCGATTGGAATGGAATGCAAATGTTTTACCCAGTGACTGCAAACATCGCGCAGGCATGCTGTATAAAAACAACGAACATCGAGTCCAACGCCCACATAATAATTATTAGCATTACAATGGAGAAATAACTATGCGCCACCGTGAAATAGTAACACTCTTGTTCATCTATGAAGTAGTAATTCCGTTGGTATATCATGTATTTCGGCTCCGACTCGTTCTTCGTTAGAATGTCGCGTATAATTAATACGGTTGGAAGTGTGAGATATACCAGCACCGTTCCAACGAGGATAACTGAAATAGAATATCGGGAAGAAAACAGGTCTAAAGATATTTGTTAACTGCGAATCAGGCATCGTTTAAATATTTCATATGGCAAACGATAAATACATGAAACTAATAAATAGGAAATAATGTACACGAATGAATTTAACAATTACATATAAAAAAATTACACGCAATATTTGTATAAAGTTAAGTACGTTTTCATGGGGTTCGCTGAATACAATGTTTCAAATCAAAGTATGATTTGTTAAAAATCTAGGTACCAGTGATTGGAACAAAAATACTCGCGACGTATTCGAACCCATCATTACCAAAGTCAAACTCCACGCACTCAAGTGACACGAAAAATGGCAAGAGAGATTCCTCAGAGATACCTATCCACGTGTAAGTAATTGGGTACGGAACCACAGAAATCATTTCGCCCATCACAGAAGGAATAATAAAATCGAAAGTGAGACATTTACCTGCGAAGAACACCACGATTTTCCTTCCTTCCAGAGCGCAAGAATTGAGAACTTCGAACTGTGGTAAATCCTTCAATCGTTCACCATTGCTTTTAATCATGTAACACACGTTTGCCAGCTGGAACACAAAGCGAATCGTAAAGCATTTCCAAAGATTTTAGTAATTTAATATTCCTCCCACAGTCAACTGTTTGTTGTATAGCATTTCTTCGTGTAATGCGCCATCGGACAGTGGTTCCAAAGTGACTTTTTGCGGACAAAATTCCGTATTCCCGTCTTCTCAACCGATTTTTGATTTCTTTGGCTCGTTTTGTCGGTGATTAAATTTGCTAAAATATCACACAGTAGTTTTCCAAAATTTTCTTTAAGGATTAAAAAACAAATTCTGAACTCTTGGTTCCGAAACAACGAGTTTATTAACCAGTTTTTTTCAAACACGTTTTGG
Source organism: Andrena flavipes (assembly GCA_963971345.1). NCBI lineage: Eukaryota > Metazoa > Arthropoda > Insecta > Hymenoptera > Andrenidae > Andrena > Andrena flavipes. The sequence continues at coordinate 25,466,817 of OZ020480.1, read as the reverse complement.
TCGTAATTCAGGTATTTGATATTATAGCAAATTTAATTCCCGAGAAAACGAGCAAATGCAATAAAAAATCTCTCAGAATTCTCTTTCAGAATATGTATATTAGTTACATAATGCAGTTTTAAGTTGATATTAAAAAGTAATAGATGTAGGATGGTTTGAAAAAGTGGTAACTTTTTTGTCCACTACTGTAGTTAACTTGCTAGAAGATCTAATTTTACATCAATGGGAATTTCGACTTTTTCGACTTATCGAAGTTTATTACATTACCTAGTAAAGCCGTTCAGTCACGTTACGTCTAACCCAGCCCAACGTGAATTCGAGTTCTTGAACCTTGGTCGCCAGCTTACCTTACGTATGTGAAACACGCCGTTGAAATACTTTGCCATTATCACTGTCACGGTAAGCAAAGTTGCGATACATTCGACACAATTATCATGGTCCACACCCCAGGTTTCGACTAGTTTTAGAAACTGAAACGAAATACAAATTATTAAATGTATTTACTGGAGACACCTGACCCTTTCACCCGCACTATACAAGGTGGCAGGAACAGACACTCGAATATTCAAGCAGCTCGAAGTTCGAACTCGGTACTCGGTTTCCGAACCGATCCAAGAGCTCAAACTAAAATAAATTAGATTACCAAAATTAATCAGAATCTATGAGGGAAAGTGGTTTCAATACATATTATTCCATAGCTCCAAGCAGATCTTCTATGGCTAAAAAACCTCAACGAGACGACGGTAGTTGATGAAACAACGATGACAATGGAATGTCACACAATATGTTATGTACAAACGAAACGTATGACACTCTGGTAAGAATGAGACAATTTCTCAAAGAATCAACCATTACAGCAGCCGAAGAGCTGCTTTCACAAAAGGATACCAGTGAGATAGTCACGTTATCCTTTATTCTCCTGCTTCTTTCGCTCGTGAAAAGTAGAAAACCCGACCCGCGGCTCATCCACCGCACATCCTAAATGCTATACCGTAGTTTGTGCACACTCCTCGTTACAGACGAGTAGTCCCTTGTAAATCTACGGCTCGACTATGTAGACACGTATCTATACCGGGATAAGAAGAACGAATACGGTACGATCGAGTCCACCACCTGTTCCGTTAGCGACCACCCTCACAAGTAGATGCTTTTCAATACGCGACGATATATATACGTAGATATCTTCCTGCGCTGCGATTGCCATACAATCGATAGCAATTTTCTCCCATCGTTATAAAAGTAGTGATGGAAACTAACTACCGCTGTATCACTTACCCACTATTAATAATTTCAGGATCGTTATGCACTCAGGCTTAGTCTCTTTAGCTGGCATTACTTATGTGAACACACTCGAACGGAGAATAGAGCCTTCGATGTTAAATATAGTAGACTTGATGGTGCACTACTGCACTGTGGACATGATAATTTGCTGCTGTCAAAATGTATCTGATCCTGCCGAATAAAAAATTTATAAGTATAATTATAGTATGTATAGCTATAACGTTCTCCCCGTGTCGCGGACAATCCCGTGAAGAAAAGGGAACCGTTCAGTCACTGTCTAGACATGGATTTCTTCGATCAAAGTGCGTATTCGATATCGAAGCGTATGACTTCAGTATTCGGCGTGTGGCCCCTTCAGTCACTTAAAAAGCGTATCGCCATAATCGTAGTGATGACACTTCTGTTCATAACCATGTGGGTTCCTCTGGTAAATATCTCTGCCTTCTCAACGAAACTGGTATTTTCATATAAGTACAAAGATGTGTCACGAATTTGGTAATTGTGTATAAAAGGGTACGTAACACCTTAGAGATTTCGACGACCTTGAAATATGTTGTGGGGCGTGATTCTGAATAACATTTTCTTTTACGTGTTACCACCGCTCTGTTTCAGTTCTCGAAATATTCGTAAGAAAGTTTAGTTGAACTTAAGTTAAGAGTATCTACATTAGGGTGACTATTATTATCGGCGTTTGAATTTTCTTCGGGGCACCTTAAAGGGTAGTTTCAAATAATTAAAAAAAATGTGTGTAAAGTTTGAGCCCGATCGGATAACGGGAAAAGATGCCCCTGGACTCTTGAACGTTTAAATAATTGTTTAACAGCTTAAAATGTTGATTTTATATAATATCCTCCAAGTTATTGATTACCGTAAACTGAGGTGACATTGCCCATTTTTCGGAAAAACTTTATTTTATTTTATTTTGAAGTAATTAGAACATAAGTATGGTGTTTTGTAATCGATAGCAATAATTTCTCCAAGGCCAAGCGAAAAAAAACAATAGCGAATTCAATCATATGGTAATTTTTCAGTCAGAGTAAAAAATTACACAAACAAAGTGTGGCCTTATCGGATATTGTGTGGAAAATCGAGGAGAAGACAATAGTAAGAAGAAATATTTTTAACCCTTAGTTGACACATCTCTATTTTTGATCAACTTTGACACACCTGGGTGGCTCACACCCGGAGCAATTTTTGAACGAGTGTCATTCTCGTCCAAAGAATCCAATTATTATAAAAAAAATCGTGGGTCAATTTCAACGTCTCTAGAATGTATTCCAATAATTTTTTTATTGAAATTTTATCACAGTTTTTGGATAATAATTCTGGATTACCACCTGTCGAGAAAAAAACGAAGAAAATCGTAAAAAAATTGAAACTTTTACAAATTTCAATATTAAAAGCTAAAAATCTACAGAGTTGATGTTCGGATATAATATTTTGAGAGAAAAAATAGTTTGTAAATCGGCTTTGAAAAAAAGGCATTTGTTTTGCATATAAAAGGTTCAGAGTATCAAAATCAGCTTATGGGTGGTTCACACCTAGAGTGTCAACGAAGGGTTAAATTTTTTTTTTTTTGAGAACATGTTTTATATTTTTGTTTCTTGCTGGTTCATCAATTTCAAGTTACATATGTATAAAATTTCATTTACTGCCCTTTCATTTTGCTGCTTCAGATTAACTGGTAGATAAATATCATGCACACCAACGAACGACGAATTTTGGGCGGCGTGATGGTCGATCACGCATAATTACTATATTTATGATTACAAATTAATAAAAAAACCTACAGTTTCTTCAAAGATGCATCAAGACATGGTCCAAATCTCAGACGAATTGAATCGTTGGTTTCTTAAAAAAAATCCCAAATTTCGCTACATTTTTAGCCCAAAGGATAGGATTCCCCCCTTAAAGGTATGCCTAAAAGCAGGCAACCCGTGCAGGGCGGCGTAAGCGGGACAAGCCAGACGAGGGTTCAGACAGTGACAATCACACGGGGTCACTCACCTCGAAGAAGGTTTTTACGGTGGTGTATAAAAAATTAAAGGTTATCACATGGGCAAATCATAACACGCCCTATGCCATATCTAACTTTAACAAAATCGAGCAGGTGTACCCTTTGAAACGCAATTACCGAGAAATAATTTAACACTATAGATCGCAATAATTTTTATTCTTAAATTAAATTTTTGAAGTACAACAACTCGTGACGCGCACTCACGCGAACTTGTAAAATGGCAACAGCGCTTCACGGAGGCGGAGCTCGGGCATCAGTGCTGTCCAGGGGTCGCTGGCAGCTCTCCGCTGTTGCCATTTTACCTGTTCGCACGAGCGCGGGTTGCAGGATAAAACGCTGACCCTGTATATTTGTGCATGTAGAGATATAGTCACGCGAGACCCTTGAGTCCGGACTCCAAGGAGTTGCTCAACATCCTTTTTGCATATTAATACGTCCAGAAGCTAGGGTGTCTTGAAACGTAACATTTGGTTGTTTGTACCTACACTCGGGACTGTATACTCGAAGGGTTTCGGTTCGCCACTATACATATCTCTACAAAGCACAGAGGTAGAACTGTCACACAGATGTTCAGGTAAACACGAGTCGTCCGTCGGTGACTGTGGTTGAAAATATTGTAACTCCAAGCAGACTTCTGTATTTGTTCGTATGTTAAGTGAAGTAGAATTAAAATATTTCAGCAAAGCATATCAGCGTTTGTCGAATTCACATTGAAGGTATAGATTTGTCAGCAGAAACCATCGCCACGGCTGTAATTTATATAATCTAAAAGGATAAAGCAATCTATTCATACGGGAATATCGGACGGATTTGGAAGATTATCGAGGGCCAACATATCAAGTTTATTCTCGTCATTCAATAAAGAGAATTCTTCTTTCTCTAAACACGACTAATCTGTGCAATTAGACTAATTCCATCCTCGATTGGATTCGTTATTAAACGTAGAGTTTCTTGAGAGACACCTGAATATTTTGTAATTTAGTGCTTCTCCAAAAATCAGGAAAGAAGTGGCAGTGGTTCTCAAGCTCCTCGAAGTGTTTTACGTCAGAAAACATGGGACATTGATATTGAACCGGGAAGTCTAGAGGAAGAGCCGTGACCAAAGCCACTGAAACTCACCAGTTCCCCTTCTGTTGCCAATTGTCGATTTCCTTGGGACAGATTTCCTTACCGGACGAGATCGGAAGCCCCAAGAATGTAGCTAGAGATATCATAGGGGCGCAGCTGAATTTCGAGAAGGCTTTTAAAATATTGTCACTTGAGAAATCAATTGTTTTAAACGATCTGTCGCCTAATCAAGGTAATCACTTCTTAGATTAATACCATTAAATTATCGTATATTTATTAAACGTTGATTTTTTAAGCCGTTCTATGCCAGATAATTACGGAGCATCGGTGAAGTCTGTACCGGCGATCAGATCCCCAACTGTCCCCAAAGTGTGAAAAACGAGTAGGAAAAATTGATGATTCGCTGTCGTAGTTTTTACTTACCTTCGTCGACTAATTCTACTTTCTCGTTGGCATAGATCGAGATCTATTTATCAAAATAGGTATGGACGTATTATTTTGGTCTTCATCGCGACATCTCCCATTAATCATTGATGGGAAAAAATAATTATACACAGTGGCAGGGGCAAGATGGTTTTTCATTACTGTTTTTCAAAGTTTAATAACTTCAAATTTTTATTAATATGTTGCTCAAACTATGAACCAAAGGTTGAAGTATTAACTTATAATTATATATTGATTCATAAAAACTTAAATAAAAGGTATATTGGGGTTGTATTATAATCACTTAGGACAAGGTGCAAGTTAACTAATTCAAAATATACCATATTAACATACGTTGATCCAATTTAGTAATACGAAAATTCCAAGAATCACTTTATTTCTATTCAAAGAATCTCTCGTTTTACATTCATGATCACTGCACGAATAGTCCAGTGAAATTAGAATCTGTCTTCGGACTAATTCCCACCAAGCTGAATTTTGGCATGGACCTTTATTTGGTCGTTTTAAACAATATGTCAAAAGTCCCCATTAATCCCACTGCTGCTAAAAATTTTACAGAGGGTTGAAAAAAAACTGTTTTTCGCAAATATCTCGCTATCTAGCAGTTTTGCGACAAAAATAGTTATTATACAATTTATAGCCTAGGAAATTCTCTACAAAAAAGGTGCTACAAGTTTTTTCGTAGGTGTAACCATTTTCATGTATGCCGGGTTACCGAGTTTCAACCCCCATAAACTTGACAAGGGAAGATCTTGAACCTGGAAATTCAGAAAATTATCAAACTCTGGAAATATGTAGGGGAAGTCCTCCTGAGTACAACGCAATTTCGTTCGATGCCCAAATTCACTCCAAGAGGGTGCAATTCACCCTTAAACTTTTTTTGGGGGGGTATTATTACTCGCGAACTGTAGGAGATAGAAAAAAAGTGTTCAGGAAAAAGTTACTTCTTTTAATTGGGACTATCGGTTGGTAAATTATAGGTCTTACAGTTCTTACGGTTCACGAGTTATAACTCAAAATCGAAAAAAAAACATATTTTCAGGAGTCAATTTCACCCCCTTACAATGAATTTGGGCAACAAACGAAAAAATTACGCAATACACACCTATATTAACCTCTGTATATCCCTAGTTTTAAAAAATTTTGAATTTTCCAGGGGGTGGATCTTCGCCCGCGAGAAATAATATACTCATTTCCACACCACCCCGGAGGTAGAGTACTGAGGGCGTTTTTTTTAAACGTGATGTCCCCAGTAGGCCTAATCCACGATGTTTGTTTATTAAAAATACAAAAATTACGAGACTCCCTCATGTTCTGCTTCTGTTTCTTCAATCAGTATGTCTTCCGCTGAGAAATTATCAAAATCTACATCCTCATCATTGTCCACATTACTTGCGGCAGTTATATCAGGTGCATTGAGACATGACTGGCCATGACAAGAACCGCACACTGCTGAACAATGCAAGCCAAGTTTCCTGCAACCGCATTTTTGTCCACAGCCTTTGGCGCAATTGCAAAAAATTACATTTAGCAGAGTGTCTGGAGCACGCGGTAACAAAGTTGGAATCGGCTCCAAAATATCATTTTTCATTATCCATCCCAAGTCTGCAGGATTAAGTGCGTTACCGAGCCACACTTGCACTTGGTAGTACACTCGATATAAATACTGGCGGGCAGCACTAGATGTTGGTGGAAGCGTAGATAATTTCACCGCCTTATTAAGCCGCTTTGATTTGGCAAAGCAATAGTACCTAAATGTGTCTATTGACACCTCGTTTAATCGAGCACCATACATTGCCAGAAGAAAGCGTACTCCATTATTAAAAATTAATTCCGGTGAACACGCCCTTATTTTAAAAACCTCCGCGGATTTTCTTAAATCATCTCGTTTTTCTAATATTTTCAAAGCCTGCGCTTTACCCTTGCTGAACAGAGATGATGTTGTGTCGCACCCAGTGATAGCGTGTAAAAATAAAATGTGGTCTTTACTTTTTGTGTATGGACCGAAACCTTGGGAAGAATATATTTTAGTTATAACTTTGGCTTTTCCTGGTTTAAGAAAATAAATTTCTTTATCAGAAGGGGTACGTGCAATTAGTAATACTAATAAATCGACGTCCTCGCCAACAACAATACATGTATTTGTATAAGACTGTTCCAGTGCTGTTTCAATAATGAGAACGTCAGCATCATCTTGAGCGTGTTTTATGTGAATGTTAGCTGATTCCAATTTTTGAGACAACATGCAAATGAACCTGCTCTTGTTCTTTCTGTTCGAAAGAAACTTTTCTTGACTCATTGCAATACTCATTGATGCGTCAAAAAGAACTTCCGTAGACGCAGGAAGTTTGGCAGCTCGTCGTCGTTGTTCCATTGCCTTTATATTGTTACTATTATCATCATAGCCGTCGAAAACAATAATTACATAATTACGTGAAACAGACTCAAGACCAAGCTGACGTTCTCATTACTCCTACGAAAGAACTGAGCGGAAGACATACTAATTGAAAAAAACAGACGCAGAACGTGAGGGAGACTCGTAATTTTTGTATTTATAATAAACAAACATCGTGGATTAGGCCTACTGGGGACATCACGTTTAAAAAAAAACGCCCTCAGTACTCTACCTCCGGGGTGGTGTGGAAATGAGTATATTATTTCTCGCGGGCGAAGATCCACCCCCTGGAAAATTCAAAATTTTTTAAAACTAGGGATATACAGAGGTTAATATAGGTGTGTATTGCGTAATTTTTTCGTTTGTTGCCCAAATTCATTGTAAGGGGGTGAAATTGACTCCTGAAAATATGTTTTTTTTTCGATTTTGAGTTATAACTCGTAAACCGTAAGAACTGTAAGACCTATAATTTACCAACTGATAGTCCCAATTAAAAGAAGTAACTTTTTCCTGAACACTTTTTTTCTATCTCCTACAATTCGCGAGTAATAATACCCCCCAAAAAAAAGTTTAAGGGTGAATTGCACCCTCTTGGAGTGAATTTGGGCATCGAACGAAATTGCGTTGTACTCAGGAGGACTTCCCCTACATATTTCCAGAGTTTGATAATTTTCTGAATTTCCAGGTTCAAGATCTTCCCTTGTCAAGTTTATGGGGGTTGAAACTCGGTAACCCGACATACATGAAAATGGTTACACCTACGAAAAAACTTGTACGACCTTTTTTGTAGAGAATTTCCTAGGCTATAAATTGTATAATAACTATTTTTGTCGCAAAACTGCTAGATAGCGAGATATTTGCGAAAAACAGTTTTTTTTTCAACCCTCTGTAAAATTTTTAGCAGCAGTGGGATTAATGGGGACTTTTGACATATTGTTTAAAACGACCAAATAAAGGTTCATGCCAAAATTCAGCTTGGTGGGAATTAGTCCGTAGATTGGGCAGATTTTCGTCTAATTTCACTGGACTAGAAATAGATATATGTAACACTCAAACATTTCACTAGAGTAATAACTTTACCCGCAACGCAATTCTATCCGAGATGCTCCAAACATATCTAACAATAAGCATTTAAAAGATTGTACGTATTAAACTCAATATTTTACGCGGCACTCTAATCAGTCTAATTATTTTTTCTAACAGTAGGGGGAGTTCCGTTAACGCTGGACGGCACCTAATACCGGACATTAGCTATATCTGTGACATTTCAAACACTATTGAGCTGTTCTTTCGCGTAAATCGTAGAGGTGATAACAAACAACGATCAGGTCTCAACATGGTCCAGTCGCATTTGAAATGTCACAGATATAGCTAATGTCCGGTATTAGGTGCCGTCCGGCGTTAAGGGAACTCCCCCTAACATATTCTCTTGCCCGAAAATTTTGAAACGCCCTCGTCTTCGTAAAATTATAAGTTTCCCAAATGTGCGTGTCCTGTAAAAATATTTATACAGTGTATTTATATGGATGTACAGAGAATTTCATAAGATATGACGTATTCAGCCAACTCGCAGTTATTATACTTTAATGAATCTTAATGTTTCCAATATACAATTGAGTATAAATTTGTAATTAATAGTAATTAAAAATACGTATGTATAACGCAACATCAAGCCTTGTTAATACTAAAAATAAATAATTCTTAATAATTATGAAACACTACCAAGCTTCAATTCATTCTTCCTAAAATAGAGTAAAATAGAACGAGTTTGGAATTTTTATAACACTAATGACAAAAAGCATACAGTAACACATAAGGATGATACAAAAGAATAGGATAGGAATAATATTAGGCAACGTTAACACGACTGTGTGAAAAGGAATATATTGTAAAGTCTATGTAAAACAGACAGAGAAAATTCGTTAATCCAAACTATATATCAAATTTAGTCTAATACGAATAAATTTCAAACATTAAATTAATCTTGAACTTGAAACATTAGAATTATCTGGAAATCTATATTTACTATACAGACACTTTTCCATTTGTTAAATATTAAATAATTAATAATGAATAGTCATATGAAACTGGATTAAATCGGCTTATTTTTAATTTCAATTACCGTATCCTGAAAATAATATACCTATCTTATGAAATACTCTCTCCATTCACTTTACGTCAATTGCTAACAGAAAATTCAGCAGCCCTTAATTTGTGCTCCGCAAGAAGTAGAATCTCTAGTAAAATAAAATCAATTTTATTTCATCATGATCATCAGTTCTTTAATCAGTAACTCTACTGAATTTTCCATTACCCATTGTTTGAACTTACGAAACTACCTGTATATAACTTATTTATAGTATGAACAAACGCATTGTTGAATTTGTTACACATATTCTATTGCTGCAATTAATCTACTATTACACAGGGTGTTCAGTAACTATTGCTATTGATCAGATTTGTGTTTATTGTACTGACTAATCAAGAATACACGATAAAACATTATTACAGAAATTGTTGAAAATCTTCTGCACTTCGAACTAAATTTCTATGAACGCTTCACAGCGTGTTCTGCTGCTTTAATTTATCAAACGCTAAATTAATTGTTACTTTTAATATCCTGAAATTTGTAATTTCTTTAGAATACACAATTCATTTAACGTGACTCCATAAATAACCGACGAATATTCGAAGTCGATTTTCTCGAAAACCAAACCTCGTTTGAAAAAAATATTATTCTGTTTTCGACTTATTTTTTCATGCAGAATCACCCCCTTTCCGGTTCTACCACCAGTTGCCGAGCACCCTGTATATATAATGCATATAGAGTGTATCAATGATTCTGGAACAAATTGAAGGAAGTGATTCATTACAGGAAAAGAAACCAAAAAGTCTGATTCCATAATTTTCCATCGTTTCAAACATCGATTCATTCTTATTCTATTGGGTTCGTGCGTATGAAAATGCCGATATCGGGTGCAATAACAATTGCTAACGTAGGCTTACTACAGGATGATTCTCCAGCGACGCCCGTCAAAGAGATAACCCCCCGCAGTGACTCACCGAATTTTATGGCTTTCGACCCTGGAAGGGGTTGGAGTGCGTATTAAGAAATGAGGAACCCTCGGCTTCCGCATTTCTCATCAGATCTTTGCGAAAACGACGCCAATCGATTCCTTATGTTTCGCCGATGAAACTGACACCAAGAATCACGTAATTCGGACCATAATGAAGGAAATTACATGAAAAATTGATTTATATCATTTCAAGTTGATTTTGTTAATAGTTATCCGATTTATATGAAGTTTGGTATGATTTTCATCGGAAAAACATCAAGAATCCATCAGTGTCACTAACATTTAGATACGATAAAGGCGCTGCGAGAGAATCACCCTGTACTCGAAAAGGTTTCTCAGAAACTAAAAAATAAAATAGATAAAGAGAAAAAAATATTTTCAATCAAACTTCGCTACGTGAAACAGCAATTTCGTGTGTACAAACCTAATACATTTACTATGCGTTCGGTGACTTATGAGTGAGAGTGTATTCCCAGTCACAAAAATCAAATTTCCCAAGAACTGTTCCAAATTATGAATTATGGATTGTCATACCATTTTAAAACCTCTAGGCCATCTCTGAATAATTACTAGAGGTCACAACTTTGAGCGTACACTAAACAGACACGTGTATTCGGTAATTAAAAATCCGTGTTCTTAGTATACGGGTATCTATTTATACATATTTCTCTTCAAGAACGCAGCCATGGCAATGCGTGTATTTATTTTCGGATTGATCCGTATACACGTACACACGGAAATCATTGTTCATTAAATAATGTTATTAGAAGAAATTTGGAATTTACTTTCGTCACCTACGAACTTGAAATTTTGTAATTTAAAAAAGTTGGTGTATTTTACACGTATAAATATTTGTGTACACGTGCATTTACTTATTAAAATGTTCCTGACTACACAGGTACCCGTGTACTAAGAATGGCACGAATTAAAATACGGATAGTTACGTTAATACACGTGCACTCGTGTATTTACATTACCTACTAATAATTACAATTGCACAAGGCTAATCATGTATTGCTACAATATTAGATATCAAAAATCGCTCGATTCGAGATATCGGTACTATGTTTGTCTATTTTTAGTTTCTTTCCGCAATGAAGAATCACATACTCTGCAATTTTCCCAGCCTTTCTGATAAACCCCGTACACATTTATGTAATGTACAATCATTTGTATTCTTAGCCGCCGTTCGGTGGAAAAACCATTACGTTACCACCGGTCGCTGTTTTCCTTCCTAATTACTAATAAAATGTTCCTCCGTGCCTTAATAATCGGCGAGGGAAAATAACACGTGGTCTCGCTTTGTACTTTAATAAGTAGTAGACAATAGAATCATTGGTGTTTTGTTTTAGAGAGAACTCTAGAAATAACCGTCCGATTGCTCGAGCGTCCTGAAACGCAAGGACGCTTCGATGTACCGGGCGCATGCTGGTCCAGAGCATCTTCGCATTATCAACCCCTTGACACTTTTTCTGAGAGGTCTGTAATGAACATGCCGAATTTCCCTAAATTTTCAATAAATGCCTGCTTAATGGCTTTAAATAAATGATCACGCCTTAGACCAAGCGCTTAGAGTAAATTAGTCAAACTTTTTAAACGTTATCGGTACGAAAATTATAAACAAAGTTTCAAAATTACTATTTCCTTTGTGACATCAACGATAGAAATGGCCAGTTTGGAGACTTGTTGGAAGAGAGAAGGAGGAAAAGGAATTAACTGAGTTCCGATATGGATTTTTCAAAAACCTACGTAGTGATTTTTATGTGCAGATAAATATTCAGGAAGAGTCAGTGTTTTGTAAACAATTCCTTCGATCGCTGAAATCATCCGAACCAAGTATCATCATTGGAAATAACTGACTACATTAACAGAATAAATTATATTTATGTTAATATTTATTATAAAATATTTATTAAAAAACAAAAATTCTTGAGTGTGATAAAGCGACGCAGACTGCCGAGTTTTTCGAAAATTTTCGAGATTCATTAAATATCTGAGAAGGGAACATAAACCCCTGCCGTTATTTTTCTTGAAACTTTTTTCAAGCTCACGATCCAAAAAACTGAAACATTAATAAACCAATCCCCACAAAATTCAACACACACCTAAAGTAAATATGAAGTTTTTAAAATCCTAAAAGTAACTGAATCTTTCCAAATATTTATTTATCTTTATTTAAAATAGCCTCCCTCCATGTATATACACCGTTGGCAGCTGTTCAAAAATGGTTCAAAAGAGTAGGCAAGTTTCTCGATTGTACATATAGCCTTTGGAGTACGCGTAATGGCCTTTTGAATAGTGTCTACTTCGCCAAAGTAACATCCTTTCAGTGGCATTTTGAGTTTCGGGAACAGAGAGAAGTCACATGATGCCAAATGTGGCGAGTACCTACAGCGTGTGATTGAACACGGTGACTTGTTTTCGTGTTGAAACCTCGTGCAAGAAAGATCTTTTATCCGAAAATGTTCCACGTGCCACTGGTAATACTATAGTATAGAATTTGATTTTTGGCACTTACAGTGTTTTCTACAAGGGTTCTTCAATTACAGAGCGGTGGCTGGGTGCGTTGTCGTGCAGTACAATTGGGAACCAACTTCCTGGCTCATGGTATTCTCGCTCATCATTTAAAACTTTTATCACAGGGACTCAGACTGAGTGTGGGCTTGAAGATGACCACGTGAGATTAAACAGTCCTGGCGATGGTTGGTGACCATATTGGGTCTCCCAGCTATCAGGTGCCGAAGGATTGCTTGTTTGAATGAATAGAGAGTTTAGAGATGGCAAGCGGCGCTACGCGTATTGCTAAAGAATAGAGGATCTGATCCTTAAGAATCTGGCCACGGACTGTGGAAGGCAAGGATGTCTCCTGGTATCAGGACTGTGGTGAATCACACGGTACTTACCCCAGAACCTCAGAATTGGTCAGTCGTTTGAATGTATTTCTAACACGTTATATTACAGGGACGTCCGGAGACTTTTTCCAGGGGGGGGGGGGGGGGGGCAACTTTGGGATGATGGTAAAAAAATATTTCCCTCTTGTTTTTTAACCCATTTTATAGTGCCAATTTAATTAAAAATTTAAAACCGAAATTTAAAAATATTCCCTTTTTTTTAGTATACACTTAATAATCAGTTTTGAAAAATAAGCGATTTTTTCTCAAAGCGCCCCATTTGCCCCCCCCCCCCTGCGGACGCCCATGTTACATTATATATGATGTGATGCTATATTTATTTATTGGGTATAAGTGTAAATATTGAATTATAGCACTCATGAAATTTGTAATGAATAAACGACTTAACTTGTCTTCCTCTTCTTAATATTATTAAATACAAATGAAGTAGTTAAAAAATTGTAATATCTGAATATCATCAATAAGAATATAATTTTAAAAGCGCAATTAAGCCGATATTACATGACACCCAAAAGCAATAACTCTAATTGTAAGAGTAAGTATTGCTATTATAATGTTTTTAATTTTTATTTATTAATGTAAGAAGAATAAGAACGTGACTAGTCGTAATCATAAACATAAACATGACAACAATAAATATAAAATAAAAACGATTCTAATGAAATATTTTGTGCTCGGGATATCGCATTATACATGTACAGTAGCAGAAACAGTATGATTTATTAATGATGTGAAACATGACTTAGGTTAAAAAAGGGGAATGTTGCAACCCAGTAAAGTCCACTTTTAATATTGAAAAAAAAAACAATACTGTTCCCGGACCCTTACCTACAATCGATAACTCAGTCGGCAACTCGCGGTAGGACGTGGGATGGATGGTCGGGGGTGAAAAAGAAAGGTGTTAGAAAAAAGAAATTTATAAGAGGAGCAGGTGGGGATAGTCTGAAACTGTAGAACGGAGAGAATTTTCCTGTGACGGTAGAAGAAAAGAATAAGAAAATAGAAGAGTAAAAAGAAAAGGTTAGTTATCGAGTTCCCGCCAAATTAGGGACGGGAACCCCAAGATACAAGAAGGAGAGGAAAAGAGCAGAGAGTAAAGAAAAAAGTGGAAGTAGATGAGGATTGGCATTATGCCGATCATTTGTCCAAAAAACGTCCAATGGACAAGGAAGAAAATGAGAATAAAAACAGTGATGACACCAAAATAAAAGTTAAGGTGATTGAAAAGGAAAATACTGAAGACTTGGTTGACTTTCAAATTGTGAATGAGAGATGACTCACTTTATATATTTTTATTCTATCAGGTAAATTTGCAATATTCTGCGAGGAAATATCAATTAAAAATAAATTCATTATGAACAAAACTCCCACTTCAAATCCCACTAATTTGCCACCTCTTAAATTTTTTTCGTCTGTTAGGTTCATCTCCATTCCTATCGAACACTTTGTAACGTAAAAATTATTTTTTATTGTTTGAATGTGAACTAAAATAGCCTAAAAGTTTGGAAAAGATCCGCTTAACAGTTTCTTAGAAAAAAATTCCCAAGAATCACATTGTTCCTAGCGTCCTAAATAGGGGGGTCCCCCTTAAGAGTGAACAAACAAAACAGGTAAACCTACCTCTAACAACACTTAACCACATTCTACAAAAAATATAACAATGGTCTCAGATAAAATATCACTGTGGAATGCCAACGGGCTCTCAACACAAACTGCAGGTCCAGGCATACCTAAATATTGCCAAGATAGGCATATTGCTAATCTCCGAAACACGCTTTACAAACAGCAGCTATTGTAAAATATCGGCCTACAAGGTATACTCCATCAACCATTCCAGCGGAAATGCGTGTGCAGGCTCCGCAATAATCATAAAAAATACCATTAAGTACTACGATCTACAACCCTGTACGGAGGAATAACTACAAGCTGCAAGTTTAGACGCAGAGGATTGGTATGGCTCCTTACCGTCACTGCAGTTTACAAACCACCACGTCGCTAAATGTCAATGGTAATGTTCATAAAGTTTTTTAAAACGCTCGGCGACAGATTAACTGCAGGAGGCAATTATAACGCCAAACACACCTTTTCGGGAGCACGAATAATAAACCCTGAAGAAATTAACCTACTGGAAGCCATACTTGAGCTACATCTAAAAGTTTTCGTAACTGGGGAACCCATATATTGGCCTATCTACGAAAGCCATAAACCAGATTTACTAGATTTTTCGCCTCAAATGAAATAAACGCAGAAAGTTTCTCTATCTAGTCATACCTAGACCTAGAATCAGACCACACATTAGTAACAGGAACCATTACAAGCTACAGCATTGCCTACAAGGAAAACCCACCCACACTACACAATGCTAACACGAACTGGGTCAAATTACTAAAAATGGAAGAGGAAATAGACAGAGCTGTCGACCACTTTACTCGCATTACACGGGTAGCTGCGTGCAAATCCATTTCACCACCACAAAGTAAAACCCCCTCAATATATTACTCCAACGAAATAAAAGAAATAGTAACCTATAAAAAAAAACATTAAGCAGATGATGGTAACAAACTAAACACCTTTACGACAAAATAAGACTTAACCAAGCAAACAAAAAACTGGGACTTGCTACAGAAAAGACGGAACGATTCGTTCAAAGAATTCCTGGGGAAAACTCACGCCTAACAAAGACACAAACCATTCACTAACAGAGGAGCACAAGAAATTAAAACAACCAGTAAAATCCACCCCTCCGATAAAAATGGAAAATGGAAACTGGTCAAGAACCAAGTCAGAAGAAGCTGAAAACGTTTGCCAAGCATCTATCAAAAGTATTCCAAGTACTAGCAAATCAAACAAATAACCAAGTCAATGACAGACTGGCCGATCGAGCAGAAGCACCATTGATATCACCCTCCCTCCCTCCGGATTTAAATACTTCTCTGCAGATGAAATCCAACACGAAATTCATAAAAACTAAAGTCCAAGAAAGGTCATCCAGCTCTCGGCAGGTTATGTTCACATTAATCCCCAAACCAGGAAAACCAGCAGAGGAAGTGATCTCATACAGGCCAATAAGCTTACAGCCAATTACTTCAAAGCTATTTGAAAAACTACTACTTCGCTGACTAAAACCCGTAATAGAGGAACGCAAACTGATTCTAGAATACCAATTCAACTTTCAATAACAATACTCCAAGAGCGAGCAAATCCAGAGTGGCCAGTCAATTTAAAATAGACCTCAATGACAACAGATACTTTTCGGCAGCATTCCTGGACGTATACCAGGCACATTCACAAAAAGAAGGAATCAACTAAACGAAAGATGCAGAAAACTTTGGTGGCTGATTGGTAAAAATTACAATTTACAACTTTCAACAAACTACTGATATACAAAACAATTCTAAAACTATTGTGGACGTACGCCTGTCAACTATGAGACATAGTCTCTGCCTCGAACATAAAAACAATAGGAAGCTAGCAAAATGAAAAACTAAGAGCCATAATGATAGCAAAGTGGTACATCCCGAATAGACATATAATCAATGAAACCGATATTCACACCCTAAGAGAAGAAATCACCCAACACGGCAGGTTGTATGTACCAACAACGGCTGAAGTACCATCCCAATAACCTGTCCACAAACCTACAGAGAAAGACTAAAGAGATATCTCTTTCTGTACCTATCATTCAGAGTTAGCGATACAAACTAAATAATATCATTGTGATACACCATTGGTTGTATTCACACTCAGGTCAATATAAGCTATCACAGTCAGTGCTGATTATTATTGTACGATGGATTGCACATATACAGATTACAAAACAAACTTACATACAAAAAAAGACCAAGTGCAAGGGGCTGAACCTATTAGTATGGCATTCAAGAGGCGAGTTTCTGATCCTCTCGAAATTCCAACAACAGATAAACGCGATATTTGTAATAATCGCGATTACATAGAATGCACACATACTTCATTGTTCTCTTTTTAATAAAATACAATTATACTCAAAGAATAAATACAAAAAAATAGAAGTTCTTCGTACGTGGTATATTATTCGAAGAATTCTGCACTGATCTGAAATTCTATCCTAAAAAAACTGCATTTGCATTATAATATCTGATAATATGGAACATTCGTGATTACTTTCACGAATACATTCCCTTCGATATATAATGTTTCCATGCACGTAGAAAACTTCTGTATTTATTTACATAGGCATTTTGAACACTCATTGCCATTTCGATGGAACTTATTTACCAGTAATCCATCTTGTCAGTGTTCATAGTAAATTTCCATTAAACAAATCTCTCTTTTCGATTCGATTACTGTTTCTTTCTCTCTTACTATAACGTAATAACTATGTTGTTCTTTTCCTTTGTCTCCTTGTCATAATCAAGTCTAAGTGGAACTTAGTGGCCATCATAAAGTACCATTCTTCCTACTGTATATTAGAACAAAAATAAACTCGTTTAACCCTTTATAGCTGTACATGGAATTAGACTCCTCTGATAAACTATGTATATAATAATTTTATTCTAGCAACGTGAGACTATATTAAATCTGTTTAGAATTAAAACCAGATTCCTCTATGATATAAAAATATTTAGCTGTAAAGGGTTAGAAACATTTAGATAAACATCCAGTTACTGTCATGAAACTATGAACCATATTATATAACTGCTAAAATTATTAAACGGTTAAAACAATTCCATATTTAAGATTCACTATTTGCATTTAGTAACACTGTCGCAATAAAAGCCAACAATTGGCTCTTTTTGCTGCTTCATTCTGTATGATTACAAATTTACAATTAGACATTAGGTTGAATGCAAATTTAAAAGTAATGCATAGTCGCTGACATATAACACTAATGGACAAAATAAGTATCTACTGACGGGTAGTGTGCATGTTGGCTTCCATTCCAGTGGGCTCGTTAACGTGAGGTGGACGGCATTGGATTAAACTGATTCGACATGTTGCGGCAATAACACGGAGCCAAAATGTTTGCGTTCCTTAGTTGAAAACGTATGCAAATTAGAATGATAAACACACGTATTTTTAAAGTGTAATATTTTCATCATTAAAGTATAAATTTATCAGAATTAACTATACAAGGCAAGGAATCTGAAAAAAGAAATCTAAAATATCCTCGCTATTTTATGTAGTATTAAACAATTCCAGAAAATACATTTTTTATTCTAAGATGCATATATATAATATAACGCGAAAATACTTTTTCTTCAAGATCACAGCTTCCAAAGAATTTTTTTAAATGAAATCTATATTTCTATTCCAATGTGGATAGAAATGGCATAATGAGACAAATTTAGTTACATCATATATTTAATGATTCTGTTAAAAGATTTACGAGTTAAATCCTTTAGTATTATTGTCTAGGGACAATAATAGAATGTCCAAATTTAAAATTGCACAGTATGTCTTTTCTACACAACCTTTAATGCCTTTTCTTCTATTCTATACTAGCTTCACTACTTGGCTTCGCTCGAAATTTAGATTACGATTTTATAATAAAAAAAAATTTAGTTTTTTTTTTTATTTATCTGAATTAGTCAGGCATAATGAGCTGAGGCACATTTCGCGATGGCATAGTTTTAGGCAACAGACAAACACACCAACATATAGAAGACGTCTGCTTTATATATTAAGATTTCTAAATTTTTCAACCAAATTACAGAATATATGGCATACTTGAATTTATGTCATTATGCTCTTGTTACCCAGATTCACTATTCACCTATTTTTGAGATTGTTTTTAATTTATTTAACTTTTTAGCATTCAAAATAGTATACTTAAATCTAAAAATCTCATTAATTTAACTAAAAAATTCTAAAAAATAACGTCAATACCGCTCTTTCTCTGAGACTTGCCCACTACGATAGGTTTCACAAACAAAGTATCAAAATCAAAGTTTGGCATACAAAATCGGGAACAAATTATTCAGAGCGTTTTAGTAAATTGTCTTTACTCAAATATTCGCAAATTATGAACTGTTTTATAACTAAAAGCAATAAAGATATTTTCAGATTCCATACTTATATGACTTCAGTTCTAGAGTCAGACATTTAATCAGAATCCATGCTTAACAAAAGGATAAACACTATCTATTTTTAAAAATGAAATCATTGGAATGATGAGAATATAATAATTTATTAAATGTAGGAACTGATAAAAATCATCAAATGATTAGCGATGAAAGAATTATTTTTCTTTATTATGTATGATATTAAAAATGAAGAAAAAAAATAATGCATTATAAATTACTTTATTTGTAACTATAAATAAAAATAATAAAAGCGTCTAAATTATACGCTAAATTATGAGCTATATCAGTTACCGTATTATTTATCCTAGTAAACAAGTGTTTGTTGAACGTACCTTAGTTGCCGTTGCAATTTCCGACCAACTTGTCCTTTTCGCCCATGTTTACCGCATGGTTTCCTAGGTTCACATGCTAATCGCTAAGGTTGCGAACTGCTACTACTACTAGTATTTTCCCCTTGACTCATAGAATCCAGCGAAATATCTCCTCTGCTATCAATACTGCGACTAAAATTACTACTATTACAAGTATGTATTGTTTATTCTTTTAATTATTACACTAAAGAGTGCCTCAAAATTTTAGTTTCACGTGTTTATTTAAATTATCAATTGTACTGTTCTGCCGTCCATAGTTAAAACGTCCTATCTAACATTTTTTCATTTTTCAAGAAATGTTTCACATGTGTTTTACCTTTTCGGTAAAATTAGAACACCCTACGTGCTTCATAGAGATTTCGAAATAGTCTAATTTATTCATTCTAACTGCTTTTCAGATCGTTTTACTAGTTTATAATGTCCTATGCATTATCTACTAAATTAGATTGTCCTAACTTTACGTAAGGTGTTTGATTTTAATGATTTTAAATGTGCTGTGCAGGAGGCAAATTCTTCCAAAATAGATGTTTGTGAAATGACATGAATGACTACATTTTTTAAATTAAATGACGAAAAAAATGGTCGGCACAAAGGAAATTATTAAACTACAGTTTTCTCGGATGTTTCGAAATGCTAGATAGGACGTTTTAACTAATGAGGGCAGTGTTGTATAACAGTGTTTAGAAAATTTAGCTAATTTAATCTATTGTTAGATTCTATTATCCATTACTTACTCTCTATGAACCGAAGACGCAGTACTTCGAGAAGTTTCATCATTTCTTTCCGGAAAAGCACGTGCATTTGTTCGATCAGTCCAGTATGCAGAAGTTTTGCTTTTTGATCCGACTTCTACCTGATGAGTGTCAGTTCGTTTACTTTTCTCAATAGGGATTTCATTATTACTTGACCTCTCAGGTTCCTCGACCGGTAGACATGCCTCTACCATTGCTTCCAGGCAATTAACAAATAGCTGAGCACTTTCAGCTGTGCAATTAGACTACAAAACATTATACATTATTATGAGTTTACCACCATTTTAATTATATTTGACCGGAAGTATGAAAAATTCTATTTGATTATATATTTTCGAGAGGAGTTCCAAGTTATTGAAATTCTAGGACAATGATTTCATACAGATAATTTTATAAAAGATTAGTATTTAAACGCAGTTTGCAGGTAAAACATTTTTTACTTTTTATATTTAATTGGATCAAGACTTGGTACAGATAACTGAGAAGTTCAAGTATTTACAAATAATGTGTTTACTTACATTTGTGTATGGCCCTGCAAATCTCCATAATCCACCAAATCCACAGCTTTGTAAATAATGTAACTGCTGCTGACTTGTGTCTTCACAGGCGATCATGTTCTGTATGATTGCTTGTACAGAGTTTACTATGGCTTGGTCATAACAGGAGGACAATACACTATTGATTTTTGCGTCAAGTAAATTGTGACTATAAGAAAAATTCAGATCTATTAAAGTAGCATTAAATGATACATAAATTTATCCAACTGCAGCAGTATTTATTAGTAGCTATTATACACAATATTAATTCAGAATGAACTAGAAACTTACATAACTGGGAACACTTTAGGAAACACTACGGAGGCTTCCGCAAGGTACTCATAAAGAATCCGTTGCTCATTTTCATCAGTCGAATTTTTTACTAAAGTCACCAAAACAGTTAAAACCAAAGTTTGGGTTGAAAAGTCTGTCAGTACTTCTGGATCAAGTAATACATTGTTTTCATTGCTCACGCTTACTCTAGCACTTCGATTCTGTAGCAATGAGAAAATTTTTAGTATGTATACATTTTTTTAGATTGATGTAAAATTAATGAACAATGTGAAGACAGTACTTAAAAATGCTACGCTAATGAAATAAAAGTTTTTACATGTCTATAATGTCTACGTGTAAAAATAAAATATAAATATATATAAAGAATATATGATATTAACATACCTTTGGCTCTGCTTCTTCAGTTGGTTTTGTTTCCTTTGCAGTCGGTACAGAAAAGGATCGCTGCGTTTTAAATAAAATCCGTCCAGTCTTGTGAATGACGCATACGCCGTCATTTTTTGGACAAATTGATGGAGTGTAACACATACAAGGGACGAGTTGTATTGTGTTTTTACACAATCCAGGCACAGACAAGGCAGATATAGGCAGATGCGAGCATAGACACCGAAAGAGTAAACAGAGACATATACAAAAACATAATACAACAAACAATGTCACTTAATGTAAAGTTGAATTTTGTCTTTTATGCTAAAGAGCATTGTATGCTAAAAAATATAAAAACGAAATAAATATGGTATTTTAATTCATAAACACTGGAGAATATTGATTAATCAATCAATTATGAATTCTATACAATAAGAAACTTTATCCGCTTTCGAATCGTTTAAAACTGATATGAAGTTTTTTTATACTCTAAACATTATGTTAACATTAGATTATTAAGCCTTCATTATTTCATTTCAGCTTATGAATTTTACCTCTTTTTACGCGCTTTATTCTCAAAACAAAAATCAGATAATTTATTACTCCAAATTTAAAAAAACACTAATTGTAAGTCGGATATCGTCGGTGATAGTGCAAAACCGCGTATGAGCAGTTTGTAAATGCCGCGGATCTGCAAAAGTAGCAAAATTGAGATTTCGCGTTCACGGTTGCCAAAGCGCTATTTCGCTTTTTTTTTAAAGTCACGCCATTGATGTTAGTATTTATTACAATCAGTGCTAAAACTGTCCCAATAAAGTTCGGTCAAAGAAATCCCTTAAAATGGCTAAAATATTATGTTTTCTCTTTCTCCTGCAAAATCGGTGAAATACAGATACGCGGTATTTACAAATTGTTCATACGCGGTTTTGCACTATCACCGACGATATAATTATTTGTAATATATGTATAATATCTTTAAATCTCGATTAAAAATGAAAGGAGAAACGCAAAAAACAGGCTTATTAACAACGGACAAGTACAGCAATATAAGAAAACTTGTAAGTAACATTATTAGAACAATTAAATGCAAAAAAATATATACACACAATATATATGTATAGAAAGAAAAAGAAGCAATTACAAATGAGAACATCAATATTTCGAATTTCTTTACAATGTTTCTTACTTCGTTTTGTTCTTATAACAGAAATGAATATTACTTATTATTTAAGTATTTAAGTAGCCCATAAAATCTACAGTCTGTAAATAACACGTATTAGGAACATACATCTCAACATGGGCGACTTACTTATTTGCCTTTGTTCAAACATTTTATGAAGGACAACAAATATAATAGAATATACATTTACTTTTGCCACATAACATTTCGATCAAATGAAGATATATGTATAGTGTCCGTGTGATGTCTAATTACAGAATTTTATACGCGATGCTTTCACATATATCGAGATAAATCACCTAATATTAAAACCATTGTTATCTACGTTGTTTTTGACAATAGCAAAAAATATCTGTAGGAAAAATCTTTGTTTTAGTATAGAATATTTGTTCTCAAGATTATATACTTTTCAGATTATAATCAGATGATAATTAGTGCTGTAGCCGACAAAAACAAAAATTCTGCTTTTTATGTATATATAGGCCTTCAGATTATAATTATAATTATAAAAACATCATACTCAGTGCGCACCAGTGCGACCGTCCAAATTAGGGAGTGGCGACTAGAAAAAGATTGGAAAACACTGCTATAACGGGACAAGGCTGTATATGGTTTAAATTTTTCTTTTTGTCGTCTACAGTACTATAGTAATAAAAAATATGTCGTTGGAGTTAGAAATATACGAATGTCCACAAAATCTTGAAAAATGTGACCGCTAGCAAAGAATATTTTGCATAATACCATTTGCACCCTTAAACGAAAAGTGTTTCTGTAGATACTTTTATACTGCAATCATGTTAGGTGACTTACCCGATATATGTGATCTGAACGTAGTATAAAGGTCTAATTATTAAAAGTAAATGATGTGTCACATCCCTGTAAATTTATCCTATGAATATTTATAAAATAAAACGTACCTGATGCGTTAAATACTGTTTCTGTTGTCTAGCTTGAGTGAGCGCAGACTGATCGAGTAGATCCCAAGACTTTTGGCGACGATTACTAGGATTGCCCGACGTTGAACCAGATGTATCCTATATAATAATACACAGTTTGTTAGAGCCATTTAAGCATTTCAAGCGCTTAAAGTATGTAGGTCTCTAGAATTTCGAATTCGAATTTGAATGGCACCTACTCTTAAGTATTTTCAACTTCATCTCTAACTTTATTTATGTTTGATGAGATAATAAAAATGAATTAATCACAGACAATGTTTAAAGTGTATTTACTTAATTTGCAATAAAATCTTAACAAATACCCTGTCAGTATTAATTTTATGAGCTTCAAATATTAAATAGCTTATGCTGTTAAATTACGACTGTATTTATCATATTTATACTCGTGGTAAATAAAATATAAGAAATGCAAGCAGTACTTACTGTATTATGTGGTAGTAAACTGTCAAGGCAATCTGTGCTACCGGATTCTACACTTTTCGCAATAGAGTGTCTAATATGGCATCTACTTCGTACTTCCTCAGATACGGAAACCAATGCTAATTGTGCAAAAATACAACAGTTATTAACTGAAATGTATAAACAAAGAGATTAATGAAAACTTACCAGCCAAGTATGCTACGCTTTCCGGTGTTACTTCAAACTTGTCCCTTCTGAAAGGTTTAGCTACAATACCCAACAACATAGTGAGTACTCTAGCTGTTCTTGTTACGGTAGTCGGCGTGGGATGCCTGTATCCTTTTAAAAGATGTCCAACCAATGCAAAGTGGAAATTGGACTTGAATGAGAGTCCTACAGCATGATCTAATTGTTTGAAGTGCCACTCTAAAGGTTCGCGCGTCGACATCATAACATGCTCCAAAGTCTAAATAAATATTAATTATCTCTTAAATAACCACAAAATGCTCTAGATGCAACAATATATAATGTAGAGGCTGTATAAATGGCAACCTTATCATCAAATGTTCCTTGAGAATCCAAAGTATGCAAATTTTGTTCAAGTAGTGCCAAACCATATGCGTACAGAGATGCCTCGTCCAATTGAAGAACTGACGTCGCAACCCAAAATAAATATCTATGTATTGGAGATTCCTTGAAAGTATTAAAATTATGAATCAAAATTTCGAATTCTTACAAATTCCATTAAAATTCCCATATTAACTACACTCGTGTACATATTAAAATGTTTGTTACGCTACTAATTTACGGAAACAAGATACATTAATAATTAGTGACTGGTGTAAACATGAATATAAACATTTTAATATTATATATAGTGCCCGACACCATTTTCTGCCGATCTTTCACGCGACAAGTGCATCACAACAATTTCATAACAATTCCATCTATGTATCAGATGATACACTATTTACATTACATAATTTTTTTTTTAACTTTTCGCGTGACGGATCGGCGAAAAATAGTGTCGAGCACTATATGTATAAGTTTTATTAAAAATTGAATACAATATTCAATTTCGTAATAGAGAATTAATATTTTGATACCATGAAGTAACTTAAATGTTTATCGAATAATTTTTGTTAATATGGAGCTTTATTAAATATATGGAAAAATGTTACTTACAGGTCTGAGTAATGGTTGTAATCGGGTGAGGCACATAATAATTGCTTCGAGCAAAGTAATGTCATTAAAACTTTCCAGCGCTTTTACTAATATTCTCAGTAACTGTTTCATATCTTGGTCAGTGATACTTTTACTGATACATCCGAAAACAATCAAAGCTCGTGGCTGAAGAGCTGGATTAAAGCAGAAAGCAAAATTCCTCGCCAAAGAAGTCCAGGTTTTCAACCAATCACATTGTGGAATGTCTCGCATACAAGCCTCCATAATTTCAAGAAGAGCGTCCGTGATAATCTCTAGACTGGTCAATGAAAGTCTCTCTTTATCGTGAGCTCCCGTAACGCTACGTTCGTTGCTGAACCATTTCTCACTCGAATGTCTATAGCTAGATCTAAATGCTGTGCCCGCAGCAGATTTCACTTTACTAATACCGAAGAGTAAATAAAATTTTGGAAGAGAGAACTCATCCAAACTCATCCGCAATATTCTATATGTGTCTTCTGAAAAAGAAGGAGAGCTACAAGTGCAGAGTGAGTGAATGCTGTTGATAACCAAACCATGAGTGGAAGCACGCATACTCAGGCTTCCAGAGCAAACGAGAAACGTTACCGTGTGAAACAGATAAGGCAAATGTTTTCCTACGTCTAGACAATTATTGAAGGACAACATCAGTAAATATCTTGCCAAAATAGCGATATCATCCCATCTTGTGTGTTGTTCTAATAACGGAGTCGGGGATGTACACGTCTTATCAACAACTCGACAAAGCCTCCCTATTACTTTCTTCGCCACCAACTGGACATTTCCAGACGCTAGAGCTACAGCCGTGTCAGCCATTATTTCAACTGTTGGGGAACCAAGTCCATAGGTGACACTACGTTGAATGAAGTTATCCAAAACTGTGTCTATCAAGTCTGGCAACCTTCCAATCGTGCTCCATATCTTAGCTTGTATACTCGGATACATTTCCACCTCTTCAATGGTTAACGTGATTAATTTCTCTAAGATCTTTGTAACTTGTTTCTGACGTTTTCCTCCTTCATCGTTCGGTTTGTAGAATCGCACGAGATTGTTCAGCCACGGAGTCATGTACTCCAAACAGAGATGTTTCAACTCAATACTCGATAATCTGAATCCTTGTATACATTCCTCTAGAAACTCCAACGTAAGGTGTGGATCATTCGCAGCTAAAGTTTCACTCAAATGTTTGATAAATATTGTATTGTTCGATGGTATGCAAAGACCAGAGGTCTCCAAGAGTTGCCCTTCGATTTTTAAGTCAAAAGTCGCAGTTAAAGCACACAATTGATTGTATGCTGCTGTTCTTAGATTTGGATCGGAACTACCAAGATTTAATAATGCCATGTTCAATAATGTACCAGGTACGTCTTTAGGCCTAATCTTTGAGTGAACAGACACAGACTCCGGCTGCGATAATTCCCATCGATTTCTTATATGAATTATAGCCTGAGCGATACTATCACAGTCGTTATGAATAAAAGATAATGGGCCAGTTTCATTCGAAATGGTCAATGTAAATTGATTGTCGTCTACCACACAAACTTCTTCTATTTCAGACGCATAATAAACATCATTTAAAAGAACAGAATGCGACAATACTTTACATTTCTCTGCCGATGTGATTTGTATAGCAGTTGGTCCAACTTTTACTGATACCTTAGTGTCCTTGTGAGAAAGTTTCAAAGCACTGTTAAAGACCTTTAAATCTTCGTCGAGAGAAAGCGTAGCACCGGGCAATTTCTGTTGGTCGACGTCGATCACATCGTTCAAACGACCCGGTCCATCAATGAAGACTACTTTTCTGTTACCTTTCAACGGCGCCAAGATTCTATCATGAAACTTTGTATATTCTCTCACCCAACTGTTACAATTGTAAATGTACGCAGCGTGAATGTTTTCATAAGCCACTTCGGGCAACACGTAAAACCATTTCTGTAGAAATTCTGTTCGGAATCGATTGTCTGAACACGTGTGAGTAAAATCGACAACCAATTCGAACGGTGAATGGCAAAATGGTTTTAGAGTGAGAATAACGTGATATATCAACAAATCACCATTCGTGTCACCAATTCTATCAACAATATAAAAATATATATGTATGCGTATATAAATACAATGACGGTGGTAAGATCGTAAAAGAAAATACTTATATACATAAATAAAAATATTATATTTAAGAATTTTTAATATATATACTAAGAAATTAACTGCTATTTGCTATTTCATAAAACTGTGCTTTAAACGGCAACTTCTGTTGTTACTTTACTCTATATATCGTTATGTAATTTCATATGCAAATGATAGAATAAACACAATTCTTCACCTACATACATAACGTTTCAATACGTACTTATAACGCCTGGCAATATAATAGAATACTGGATATCCTTGTTTACTAGTTCCTGCTTGATAGAAAATGTTTAAATTCTTGATACTTTTGAATTCTTCCTTCTCGTGCATATTATGCTTCACCATAATTTCTTCGAAGTTCGTTGATGACATGTCAATACTTGACCACCGTGCGTACGACGAGGAAAATAGTAAGCTATCGAAATAAAGTAATTCATATGCAAAAGATGTTCGAATATTATAAACAATGGCGTATTTAGCGTAAACAGTGCCAAGGGCAAGCGTATAATTTGCGCTCCCCTTCCTCCCACCCCCTCTCTCCATGCATATCATTCCAATTCTATTTTTTCTGTTCTACTACTTATTTGTTAAAAGTATTCATCAAACAAAACATTTTATTTAGAATTTAGATTATTCTTTTAAAGAAAGTGGACCTGAAGGGCGGAAGAGCCGAAAGTTGGAGGCAAATGAAGGCGAAAAGTGTAGCAAGTTTTTTTCGAAGCTTTTCTAAAGAGTAGTGTTGTATAAAACTCGAGTCTTCGAAGCTTTAAACCTTAACATTAAAGACTTAGCCTTTAAGGCTAATATCATATGAAGCTCGAGCTCTCGAGGCATTTTTTAGCGTAATTACTTACTGCGAGTCTACTGGCTTATGTTCCGGGGGACCAAGGTATGCCAGCAACGTGGCCATTTTATCGAACGGTCTTCTTCCCACTGCTTTATGGTCTCGGCTGCTACTAAGATAGTCGCCGATTCTTTCTTGATGATTCCAAAGCAATCTGTGCAACGCTAAGACATTGGCATCCGATACAAACGACATTGGATGACTGGCTTGATCGACTGTTTCACAATCCGAGGCAATCTGTATGAAAAATCTTCTTCCGATTTCAAAGTGTGCTCGTAGAAAGTCGTTGAAGGGTAGCATGTGCTGCTCTTTACTGAATTCAACGTGATTTGCGATATTTTGAAGTATCTTAGACATTAGCATCAAACCCCTTTTAACTTGGGGAGGTACAGGTTTATTCACAATACCCATTTCTTGAGGCGATACAATAGCTGGATTGATGAACCGCAAAAATATCACTGTCCCTACAGCTCCAATATTGTTCTGTGGACATTGCGGAAACCTTTTACTGAGTACTTGATATAAACAATGGCACATACTCCGTAACTGCGGTGGAAAGCTGGAAAAATAAAGTTATTTAATATAAAACGTGTTAAGTAACATTAAATGGATACCTTAAAAATAATATAAAATAAAGTGAACATACAAAATGGAAGTCATATGTACATGAAAGCTCGATTAAGGGGAATTTGCGCCTTGTTGGGCCGAAAATAGGTAATTTTTGTGAATTTTTTCTACAAAAACGGTTCGACAAATTAACTTGAAATTTGGCAGGCTGTTTTATTGTATCTTGAACTATTGTTCTGAATTTTTGTGTGACAGTGAAAAAGAACATGGCGGAATAAGGTGGAATAAGGT
This sequence comes from Andrena flavipes, assembly GCA_963971345.1. Lineage (NCBI taxonomy): Eukaryota > Metazoa > Arthropoda > Insecta > Hymenoptera > Andrenidae > Andrena > Andrena flavipes. The sequence goes on along the minus strand of OZ020480.1, from coordinate 25,437,672 downwards.
GATTCTTGGAAATTTTTTTCTATGGAACTTTTCATCGACAATGTAATTATACTAGAAATAAGAAAATCCTCGCTTGTTTTATTTCACGGAAGAAATGGGGCAACCATTACAATGGCCAATTTGCAACTCCGACGCGCGAGTCCAAACGTACGTACTCATATATTTTCATTTCTACCGAACACTTTCTAATGTAAAAATTAATTTTTATTATTTCAATCTGAGCTAAAATACCCTGAAAGTTTGGAAAAGATCCGCTTAACAGAGTCTTAGAAAAAAAATCCCAAGAATCACCTTATGCCTAGCGTCCTAAATAGGGCTCCCCTTTAATAAAAATATAAATAATGACAAATGATCTGTATATTATCTATGCTACGTATAATCTATTGTCTAATAACTCACCGATCAGCTGAAGATACTATAGCATCAAATACTTTCTGCGTTAATGCTATTAAATTGCGACCGTTTTGCTCTATATCTTCATTAGCATCTATTCTAGCACTATCAACTTCAAAACCAGTTGTAGGATCATCTAGCAGCGGGGTAATCAGAGGCTCCAGTAAATTTTGTAAATAACTAGCACCGTAAATTTTGAAACAGAATGCCATAATTTTGCTTCCAAGGCTGTTTCCTCGAAACAGCGTCTGCATACAATCAGAGACTTCAACTTCTCGGTAAAACATATTCCATAAAAGAGGTGATAATAAGTGTTTTGCATCAAACAACGTCACAAACACTCGTGCCAGTTCATCCATTTGATTTGTCGTCACAACATTGGCTAAGGCCATCGCAATAGGCAGCTCTCCTTTGTCACTAATCATTGTGACGAGTTGAACCAATTGCTCGAACCTATCAGCCAGTACTGTTTCTGCTAGTGTATCAAATTCTGTTCCCTGTTGAAGAATTTTGGTCAGAACTTCCATAAATGCTGCTCGCGTTTGCAGATCCTGATTATAGCCCAAACCTGTAATTTAAATTTAGAAAACGTACAAAATTGAAAACGGTGAAACTAAAAGAAAACGTGACCAACTTATAATTACGTGCATGCACAAAATTATAATTTTACTTACTTAATGAATGCATCAAACCGCTATCAATATTTGCGCTGAGAAGATTGCTCATTGCTTGTATGGTAGCATTGCGTAAAGTTGATAATTTGCCGCTGCTTAGTCGTGGTTGCTGAGACACAATCTCCTTTTCTTCGCTAGCTGCTTCATTGCAGTCATTTAGTAAATTCATGAAAAGGGTAAAATATTTTAAAAATAACTGAGATTTTGCTTCCATTAAATCGCCACGATCAGATTCTTCAGGTTGAAGAGGAAGACCTCGTAGCAACGCTCCAACTGCTTCCATACAAGCTTGATCTAAATCCCTAAAAAATAAAATAGAAGTGTCCAATATGTGGAGGAATCAGTTATACTTACAATTCAAATATAATTATTATGCTAAAAACTTTGGATTCTATAATTGAAATTGTGTCATAACTCGAGAATTAATTACTCACCGAGTATAAACAGTCAAGTCTTCACTAGTTGATTGAGTAATTTGATGAGTAGCGCCCATAACCCAATCAGTTAAATATTCAACGAGTTTATTTCTGAATTTCATTTCTTGCCGGAATGCCAAATCATCTCGCCTTTTCATCATTGCTTCCACAAGTTGACATAATTTTGTCTTAATATGTATAGAATGTACAGTCATGTCTAAATGCCTAACATATCTGACAATTGCTAGCATCATTCCTTCTATACTAGTCATTCCGAGGTATTCAGAGGGTTGATCTGTCTTAGAATCCAATATATTTTTCATTATGAATATTATATGCTCGATAAATTGTGTATTAACGTCCATCACTGTAACTTGTCCCTGCTGGTTAAAGAATTTCTCGACTATGCTTTTGATCTGATCAAAAAGTATTGGGTACAAAGCAGGGCTCATCTCATGGCCGACTAATTCTTTCACATGTTTTTGAATTTGATTTCCAAATTTCTCATTGTTACAAATTAGCAACCTTAGTAAATTCAGGACAAATTGTGTACAATACTGCACTTCTTGACTTGGATTCAATAAGCAAGATGTAGGTTCCTGTTGTTTCGAAGAACTTTTCTTTGGTTCTGGATTTGGAAGCATGCCTGATAATGGCCTATTTGGTGAACGCTTCTGCAAGCATACTCCGCCTAAAGCGCAGAGAAATCCTGTCATGTTTGCCCATTCGTTAATTTGTTCCTCCAATTCATGTTCCGAATTTTGATGCGATGCTCTTCGTTTTCCGGTGCTCCGATGACACGACTCCATTTGACCGTCTTCCATTTTAGATTTAGGATAATTCATTAACTGCCGACAAGTAACTTCCCAATTTCTAAACGTTTCTTCCCAAGCCTAAATACAGGAAGGAGTATAATTTGTATTATTTTTCTACTTATGAATATTAAATTTAAAAATGCTATCTTCACTATATTAAAAATTATTCATCTAATACTACTTGTGCTACGTTTACAATATGAAAATAACGCTTTAATACGATTTGAATTATTAATAATAAACGTTATAAATAGCAGAATTATGAATAAATAACATAATACCAATTTTATAACTCTATGTAATTTCGATAAGAATAAAATTTCATTTTTCCAAAAATCAAATTTTAGAATTAGGGCGCTATTATTATTGATACAAACTGTATTAATCAATAAAAATATGAAACATGAATTATTCGATATACATACAGGCTGTACGCCGTTTACACAATGTTCTATCTTCCTCAATAAGGCCATAATTCTTTTTTGTAAAGCAGCGCGCCCTAAAAAGTACATGACATACACATTCAATGTATTGTTATTGTTATTTATAAAGCAATTATGCATAATGTATTACAATTGAAACGATAAGAACAATAATACAGCCATAATTCTATAATGTATTAATAATATAATGTTTTGAGTAACACTTACCATGACTATGGTCGTGATAACATATCTTACTTTCCCCGCTGGCTGTTATGGTAACAAGGTCTTTAATACTCTACTGCAGCCATATTAGGATTATACTAATCAAAATACAAAGTGAATTCAAAAATTCATGAATGAATGTTTGAATTCAAATAAAAATATTTTCACTAGAGACCCGAATCGAAATTAAATTAGAGAAAGTAATATTATCGTAATATTGATTAGAAGTAATTTATTTTCATTAAAGCTTCCAACAATAGCATTTTGCGGCAAGGTCATTCATAATCGGTTACTCTATAATACTATTTTACGACTTCATTTTGAATTGTTATAAATATACATTTGTATAAATGCATTATAGATTGTAAATAAAGATGAAATTTGATACAAATACATTTACATATTTTATAGAACGCACTGGTATGTTATTTTGAAACTACCCTGTGATACCATTTTTAACGATCATTTATTCGATCGTTATTTCTCGATTCGAATTTCTATTTTTCACTTTGAAAAATAGGATATTTCACTTATAAAATTAAAACAAATGTTAATATCCTAAAAATCTGAACTCACCAGTGATTAACACAGTAGAAGCTTGTGCCAATTCAAGATACAAATGATAGTTAGGAAGTAAACAAGTTACTGCTACTTCATCGCTACCACAACGAATCTCTGCTTCTTCACAGAGCAATGCAAAACAAGACATTGACACTAAAACAGCTTCCATGTTTATACTCCACATGTACATGAAGAGTACCACCTGAAGGATAACGGTATTATTCATTATTTTGTATGAAACATACTAGGGTAAATCAACCAGTGAATGACCGAATTGTTGAATTTATGGACCTTACAGATTTATACTTGAATATATTTATGTATAACAACAAGCAACTGTTGAAATTGCATTTAAATTTATTTTTCTTGAAATTCCTATGAAAATAATTACTTATTCTTATCGTAATTTTAAAGAAAAACGATTATAAAATGCAAAACGTGTAGATTAATGTTTGCTTAATACTATTATAATACTATTTAAGGGGAGGGGAGGGGTTCTGCTTTGTGGGACGGAAAAAGTAGGTAATATTTGCGAATTTTTTAGAATTATTTAAATTTATAATTGACATTTCTTTGCCTAATGGTCAATTACTGGTTAGTTTACCCTAAGATACAAACGTATTTCTGAGAATATACTTCTATATTACGAATATCAACAAACCTCCAGTTTAATATGTGCCTGTTTACAAATAGCAATCTGGCTACCGACATTTGCATAATCCTTGTTTTGTGCCAGAAAGGCATTTCTACAAATCAATATTTCTCTAAGCCATTTTAATATACAGGTATAATTAACTATTTGATGCTGAATCAATTTCTGAGAAATGGAGAAGAGAACTTGTGAACTAACATCCCAAAAAGTGTTAATTGGTGCTTCTGGATTCCATGCTTTTATTTTATCTGGATGATGTAATACTAATAACGCTTCCATTGCTTCATAAGCAATATCTGTCATGGTTGGTTGATGAACTAAAGAAACTAAACCATTGATCAATTCTAATGTCGAGCTTTGTATTTCATGACCTGCTTTCCCTTGATTCTGCAAAATCATAGAAAAATTTATGAAGCATGTAATACGTGTATGCTATTCGCTTCAAGAATTACGACTGAAATGACGAAAAAGAAACACTTACATTCAGTAATAGCATTGGGTCTGCATGAATAAGTTTCACCATCCACAAAAGTAGATTTCTATAACTTGATATTTCTTCTCCACGGTCCTTGTACTTATTCTGTTCTTTACCTTTCAGCGTTAAACTTTGAATCATTCGCAATGGTGTGTGTGATATGTAACTCTGTGTGACTTTATTTAAAATATCAGTAAACATATTCCTAAGTTCTGTACTGCGCGAATACAGAAGATCTATTTGAGGCCACCATGACAGTCTTGGTTGAGTTACAATTCTAAAACAAAAAGCTCGTTAGAATACTCCCTACTATTTACTTTAGTGTTACCAAAAAAGTTCTGTTATTTTAATTAAGCCTGTAGTGTAATCGAAATACATTCTCGTATTCATATTAAACAATCTTCTTTTTTAAATCCAAAGAAATCTCTAATGCGCGTGTATTTAAATAACAGATTTATATTAACTCTTTATTAGAATTAATTTTTCCATCAAATTTTAATTATAAAATATATTTTTGCAAAAGAAGTATTAGCATGTACTTATATTTATTTATAATTCTTCTCTTACTTGTATAATGAGCTAACCAAGACGAATTGGTATGTCGATGGAAAATTCAGGTTCAAGCAAACTTTAAGTACTTCGTTGTTGTGAGGCTTAATGCGAAAACAGCTAACAAAACAGTCTATCATTAGGTCAATATCTTGGGCAACGTAGTTCTGACCACGAGAGAATAGCTTTCCTGGATTGAAAAGTAGTGCCATCAAATCGTTCATTACATGCTGAACAAGTGTGAATATAACGTTGTTTGAATCTGAGCTATTTATGTAGGTTGATGCTTTACAAAGCTTAATGCAAGTAACTGCTGCAGCTTCTACTAGTTGCCTACTAGAACTGCCGTGCATTCCTAGGCCTCGTTTAACGCTATTGATGAATTGCTTTTTCTTCGAATGACTTGGTGAACACGGAGCACCGGAATCAGCATTGACTATTTCCACCAAAACTTTTGGCGAAAGTATGAGAAGCATGATCTGCAAAGGCCAAACAGCCGCAGCTCTTCCCTTCTTATTGTCGGCGAATGTATCAAGACTGTCGAATAATTCTTCGCATGCTTTCCCGAGTTCCTCGTTAGGTTTCTTTTGAAGATCAGCAAATTCATGCGGATAAGTGTCCATCCAATTCCAAATTGCTTTCTCCAAAGAATTCATAAGAACTATATGCGCTGATTTCTTGAGTTGTTTAAATTTCTGTATCGTCTCTATAATAATAACGTATTAGGCATTAGCGAGAAATAAGAAAAAAGATAAACATAGGCTTCTGTTGCACGAAACCTTTTGGAAGTTCATTTCCTATAGGCATTTACTGTAATAACAAAGTTACCATTTAAAAGTTTTGTAAGCCTGTAAACATCCACGTTAATATGTTGAATTAATTCGATATCACTATAATCAGCATTCTCATCGCCACATTTTGCTAGCTCCTGAAGTCTGGCTGATATTCTGTTAAATACCGCATTGAAAAAGTTTAAACTTAAGGCGAACAGCACTTTGCTTGCCAAATTTTTTAAATGAGCATATTGGGGACTATCATTTGGTAAATCTGAAAATCACATTGTACTTTTTTAGTTCCAATATCTGTTTAGAAAACTTAATACTATACAAAGTAAATCACGCAACTTGTCCACCCTTAATAACTTCCTAAATTCATATTTTAGATTTAAAAGAGCATTGGATTTTTATAAGACAGTATCAAGCTTTGTTGTGGAATTTCTACATGAAACACTTTTTGTAGAACGCATAGTTCAGCGAATATTCGAGGTGGACAGAATTACTTAACTCACACTGTATAAACAAAGCGGTATGAATTATATTTCAAGTCTCGTTACCTATAAATTGGCATATTTCCCTAAGCAGAAATTTTACATTCATAGCCTCGTCAAACTTAGCTGTGTCTTTTGGTTGATTTGCAAGACATTTTTCCAAAGTGTCCAAAACAATAATAATCGATTCATAGCAATGGCGATCTTGATCTGTACTATGGAATATACGGTGACCCCAAATATATGGTACCATTTCGTTAACACCTTGAAGTATCTTGGTGAGGCTGGATATTACAAGGGAGAAACGGTATCGAGAGATTTGTATCAGACATTTTTTGTTCCTTTCTTCGTTCAAACGCGAGTGGGTGGTTTGAGGGCCACTGTGACACGGTAACTGCATATAAGAAAGAAGTCATTATATAAACATCTAAATAGTTTCTAAGTTCCAAGTACGTAAAGTGCTTCGTTCGTTTTTATATAAAATATAATACAACAATTGGATCATAATAAATTATTCAGTTTATTCTGTTGTATTCGATTAGTTTATATAACTTTTATGTAATGGAATATAAAAAATATATAAAAGAAAATTCTTCCAATAAAACATACTATAAAAATATAAATAACGTTTTTGTTTCGAGACTGTGCAATTTGTAAATTTGTTCTTTTTAGCTTTCCAATGATCTTTAGGCAGTAACCAGTAATGTAAATAATTATTATTCTTCGCATATGCTCGATCTGTTGGGCAAAAATAAAATGGACATTCGCCGCGTTCACAGAAATCTTATCACGATCCTTACAAGTTGCATTCACGCTATGTGTTTGGGTATATTGAGTAATCGAAGACACACCGTTGTAAATTCATACATATATCATTGACAGAAAGCTGAAAAGTTCTATGTGTGTTCGTATAATTGCATTTGGCCGCATTTAAACGCATTGATGTGCGCCATAGATTCGACTTCTTCGATAAACCGTGCGTGAAGCGAATGCAATTTTCATTCATGTTATACCCGTGACACGACGGAAGCGGCGTTGTGTGGGTATAGAGGGGTTACGGGACCGGGAATGAAAGTCTACAGGGTATCCCAAATCCCAATAACTTATCCCTAAACTTTTTTTGGCAGGAAATATTCCATTGAACAATATAAACGTTTAACACTATCATTGCCTCAATACTACAAATATCAAAATTATCTATCGGTATAAATTCGTGTATTCGTGTATAAATAGCAGAAAACTAAACAATTATATAGAACATATAGTTACGTTAACAAACCGTGTAATTAAAGTCAGCTGAATTGAATGGTTTAGATAAATAACTTTAATTTTTATGGAAAGTATGCCACTTGATTTATTTTATACACTGTGCGACGTTTGAGCTTCTATTGTATTTCGGTTATGCGAAAGAAATTCGTAAATATTCACTTAGAATATAATTGGCTTTTTTATTGTGTATCGGCGTTAGTTACATGGTTCTGTACTATTCAATTTGAAAGCGAGTAATATTCCGAACAAATTGTTGGAATAACATCTAAATTTTGGAACACCTTGTATGCACCTTAACTGAATAGCTGACAGGGTGGAGAGGAAAGAGAAAAGGGGCGAAGGTCAAACCGTGGACTCAACGGCGTGTAGAGGGAGGAGACGCGAGAAAGCATCTTCCCATGAATGAACGAATCAATCAACGAACAAACGAATGACGGTGCATTCATGGGAACAACGACATCAACGATTACTGGCTACACCACCGGAACAAGAAATAATAATCATATTTTACGCGTTAAATTACGCCTCGCCGCGAAATCCACGAGATTGATTAAGGACCGTCGTGTCATTCAAAATCATATTTCACGTTTTACATAAATCTAAAAAATGAAAATAGATATGTCTACTAATAGCATTGGATTCTTTAATTTGCAAAACTATTTTCATCGTCTAATGCAAGATTCTTTTCGCCAAGGAGAGTGTGGAGAAAATTGAGCAAAGCAAAGAAGGTCAATAACAAAATAAATCTCGAGAAAATAACAAGAAAGCTGTCATGGATCCGATTTTTCTGAAATTTGCTTCGATAGAAAATAAGAGGACTGGCTGAAGCGAAATCAGTAGACGATTTAACATTAAAAAATGCTGACGGCTGTCAGTCACTGTCTCGACGTACATATGTACTTGTACCATTCAGTGTTTTAACTTGCCACCACTTCCGAACGTTCACTTTGCATTTCTTTCATAGTCTCCAACATAGGAATCGTGACGATTAAGCAGAAGCTAATTTCTAGCGAAATTTATGTAAGCGAACGGAATAACCGCCTGCCGGCCTTTCTGGGTGTGCATTGAACATGGTCTTTCTAATGTTAAGTGCCATTTCTTCGGTACAGTAAGATACACAAACGACGAACGGAGAAGCGGGCGAAAGCTCGATAAACACAAAAGGAATCAGAAGGAAGAAAGAAGAAAAGTAGGCAGAGGAAGAGGAGACAAAAGAGAAAAGGTTTAAGCAGAGAGCAAGGAGATCGAGGAAGAGAAATAGAGGAAGGGAGTGAGAAGGAGTGAGAGAAAGCACCGGAAGAGGGTAGGTAAGAAAGAGAGGGGGTGGCCACAGAGAGGGAAGGTGGATAGTGGACGGGAAAAGAAAGCCAAACAGATTCGTAGCTCGAGTCACAGCTGTGATGTACCTGTTCCTCGAAACGTGTTATCAGCGAATTCGCCCATTCTTCCGGCTTTTGCGTGCCCATCGCCGTCCGAGGTTCAGTGACGAGCCGTCATCACGTACGACGATTCACCAATTCGCTACGAGCATTCGACGGCGGTACGTCGCCATTTACGAACGTCGACTGCCAGTCGAGAGAGCGCCGCGACGGCTCGCTCACTCTTTCTCACCCGTTGGGGAGGGGCGCCATAGCAGAGCCCTCAAGAATTACAGCGGGCTCTGGTACGAAGATTCTCGCAGATGGATCCCATACCGACCGAACCCACCCGATATTTACCACTTGCTTTTACCAATCCTTTTACGTTGTTTAGGGTTGTACGAAAAAATTCAAACACTTCCGCTGACAGTAGAACAACGCATCAGTGAATAATCAGAATTAATTGAGAGAAATTTGTATCGATAAAAGAATCTACACTTTCGAAATATTTCGCGACATTACCGTCCCTTTTTTTATTACGTTTTCGAATCATCTGAATTTAATACTAAAGAGTTGGTAAAGCATTTCTTTACTTTATTCGATCTTATGATCGGACTTTACTTGAGAAATATCGAAGTATATGGTATATGAATAAAAGATAGTTTTCAACAATTGTGAAAAATTATGGTGCTCTGCTTATTTCGGCCCTTCAATAGTGCATGAAAATGGCGGAGTACTGATGTGCGAAGGTGTGTACATTTATATATTTAAAAATTTGTAGGAATTCTTGTACCTACCGTGTATAATATTATTATAGTGAATAATATGTTTTACAAATATTTATGGGTCTATATCGTTTATCGTCATGAGCACTTAAGTGGACTAAACTGTTAAAAGTTTAATCGATTACGAATTATACACTATTTTTGTAAAACACAAAAACAAAATTTTTGATAATATTCCTTTCAAACAGTCTTGTTATCTCTGATTTAAATAATTTCTTGACACTATAATTATTACGCAAAATTCAAATTGGCCAGACAGACTGCTTAAGAACATAATAATCTACTGAAATTATTACACTCCTTTCTTTACTTTACATTTTCTTGAAAATATAAAGGTTTAAATACATCTCTTCTTAATCATTCCTGGATTTCGAATAATTTTTGCATCATGTTACACCTATGAATTAATTCTTTGTTAAATATATAACAAACTTTCGATTAACATGAATGAACTGCCCAATTCCATACATTGTTAATATGAATTCTATATTCTATACAAGAGTATTTACAATAATAATTCTACTTTCACTTTTGTCAGATCTGTTGTTGGATTTCAAATCATGGAAACGAGGGATGCATTGGTTATAATACTTTATTTTAAAAGATTTATTGTTTATTAAAATACAGTGGCAGATTTTACAAAATTGATTGATGCCCATATATCGTGACTAATGTGTACTGAATAAAATCCAAATGCCTATAGTATAAATTATAAGCACTCAACATTCTTTGTTAAATAATACATCGAACATATAAACCAGTGTTTATCAATATATCAGAAGTCTACATTTTGATGCACTAACATATAATTGAAGTGATATACAAATATTTATGATTTACCAATCAAACTTTTATGTTTGATATTTTCCTATTTTTAAGTAACATAAAAGTTTGATTGGTAATATGTTAACAAATTGAAGAAAACATGAATTTCATTCTTTCATCTGTACCCCGTTACCGTTTTTGTATTTTTGTTTAAATATAAAAGAAAGTACATGAATACTAGGAACAAGAGGTACAAAATCAAATTTTTTTGAACCTTTACATACATCTAGAAGTCAGTCTTGTTAAAACTACAATCTGAAAAAGATTGAAGTACAAACGCATCACGAAGTTTCTAAATACACCAAACATTCTTTATTTCGATTTTAATATGCATAAATCGAAGCTAACAATAATTATCTGCCTAAGTAATGTACAATAATTAAATCAGAATTGAATTTAATCTTTTCACTGTGCGGACACATATATTGGGAAACCCAGTGGAGGCGTGGCTTAAATTTCAGCGCTGTGGTGGTAAGTTGGCAAACTATTGAAACTAGGTTCGGATCCTACCAAACATTCCGAATAAGTAGTGTTCAAAAAAATTTAAAAACACTCGTTTTCCACAACATGTCTGTATAAACATTGATAATCATATGGATTTCGACGGATGTCGACCTACTCTCAGTAGTTCAATTTTCTGTCACTAGTTGGCGTATCGGAATTCTGGGTTTCCCAATACATAAAGGGCTGAATAGAGTCTCTTGTTACGTACAGTGAACTGCCATTTAGTATCGGTAAATAATTACTACCTAAATAATAATTTATTGAAATGTTGTTTAATAATTACTAATAATTTAACAAACACACAGTCTCGTGAATATTTCATAATTTACCCGTGCATTAAATAATATAATATTCACCGCGATAATTATTGTTGCAAGGGTGAAATTAGAAACTCATTGATAAAAATCGAGTCTTTTAAATATTTTGTACAATATACAATTAAAATTCATTATTTATACAATTTACGTTCTTACTACAAATTTTCCTATTTTTAATTAAATAACCAATATGTTTTCAGCGAACAATAGTCTACGGACTATTATGGACGAATTCCACTTAAACCCAAATTGCGCGGCGTGGTCGCCGTATCTAATGAAAATTACGGGCGTTGCGGGCATTTTGGGCGTAAGTGGACCGCACGCTGAAATTATTTTTAAATATGCACGTTTGCAACTTATGTAACAATTTGATGTAATAAGCATACATTTGAAACTTTATTTTATAACTATACTATTAAAAAATAATAAAATTAAACACACATTTTTGTTTTATCCTACATAATAAGCGTTCACGTTCACCGCTCATTTGAAATACAATTATACTAGGGAATAGTTTTCTAAGTACATCCAAGGCCCTTTGAATCTTCCCAGTTAAATCTTCTGGTCACCTTATTACAAAATTTTTGACTATTATCTTTTTCTTCGAATAACAAAACAAAAAATTTCATTGTATAAGGAAATATTTAAAAATGCTAAACACTGCTTACAAAATTACTTCATATAGGGTGGAGAAGGGTGATATTAGCTTTCAAGGTACTTCAAAAGCTGCTCCCTTGTATAACATGTTTTCCAATGCTTGTTATGTCAACATTCAATTTCGACGCAAGAATCACTTATACTTTCACGTAAATTAATTATTCATTTTTCCAACAATATCATTAAAATAATTATCAATGATATTAAAAATTGTCGTTTATTTCCTACGGTTTTTATATCTCACATTTTAGGATATAAATTGCATTTTTGTAGTAACAAGTTTATAATGAAAAATTTATTTGATACTAAGTAAAAGGGAAACTCGAATGTATATTTGGACGACAATTTTTATATAAATAATGTATTAAACATACAAATTCTAAAATTGAAATTTTTAGTTTGTTAATTGTTACCTTATTGTACATTGCGAAAAGAATATCATGATTGTTCTATTGTGTAGCAGATACTGAAAAAAATATCATACTTAAAACACGCCAAATATTTCAAGAAATCAATATTGGACAATTAGTTCACTGTCACTATAATAAAAGATTGGGCGTATATCTAAAATACACGGTGTATGAATTTTCTGTACTTTTGAATATTCGAGAGGACACGCATAATTCGTATAAAGTGGAATATGTGAGATACAAAAACGTTAAGTAATAAAATCTTCTAGTACTCATTGATAAAATAATTATTATACTAGTTATTTCTGGAGTAGCGAGTGATTTTTAACCATAAGTTCTTCTTCGAGAACGGATATTACATAGTTTAAAACATCAGTGTCCCGTTGACGGTGTTTTTCGATGCAGCGAAGACTTTTCGGATCTAAATCTGAAATTCCGATGTTGCAAAGAAAACTGAGTCCATCTGCAAGTTTTATCACACCCTCATTAAGGCTAGAAGATGGTACATCTCTGCAAAAGAACCGTATTAATTAACACACTATTAGTAAACACTTCAAAATCATGTTACTAAAATTTTATAAAAATTTCCCTACTTTATAGCGGAGTAATTTTTACAAAGTAATTAGAACATATGATGTTTTGTAATGGATAGCAATAATTTCTCCAAGGTCAAACGATAAAAACAATAGCGAATTCAATCATATGGTAATTTTTTAGTCCGAGTATAATAGTATTTTTCAAAAAAAAAATTTAATGCACTAGGAGTGCTAAAAAAGTTATTTGAAGTTTAAAAGTGGGCGAAGTCGCCCCAGTTTACGGTAGTGTTAAATTTAATCTCAACTTCTAAAATCAAGTACTTTCTACAACTTACAGGTTTAGTTCTCGAAATGCTATTAATATGGAACAATCTCTGGCACATGAAAACAGAAGATAATTCTGTAAGCATAATATACTCTCAGTACTTATTAAACCATTCGCCTCTTTTTCGTTACAATGTACATTATGCCCTTTATATATTTTGTTAAATTTGTTATGTGGTAAATTATTGTCTTCTAATAGTAAAGGGCATAAATTTGATTTTGGTCTATGAGGAACACTTTCATTAGGTCCATTATTCCTAAACCACGCAGTTCCTGAATTGACATCGTTGTTTTCATTCTGATCGTCGTCATGCTTCGATTTCTTTGAACTAGAAACTTCTGTGATGCATTTCTTTAAGTGATTCTCTCTGAATACTTTTGCACTTCCCGTTAGAGTCTTCTGAAAAGAATAATGAAAATAGCGTAAGAATGGGAATTACATTTTGTACACTCGAAATTTCTTATAATCTAAATGCATAATATAAGCATTAATCGCAATAAGTCTGGTAAAAGTGAGAATTGAGAGTTCGGATGCAATAAGGGGATTAGCGCTCGAAAATGGGAAAAATTATTGCCCAAACGCTAAGAAAGATTGGAAAATTATATGTTGTTAAACTGCATTTTAAACAATATAGTGTTGTAAAGCTCGTCACGACACAATTTTTTTTTATTTACAGTTTGTTTATCCAATCATTACTATTCGAGCTAAAAATTGTATTTATAAAATTCTGAATTATACAAGAGAAAAACATAAAAATTTACTTACTGTATATTTATAAGTAGATTTCCACTGATCGTAACACTCGTGGGTTTTTAATAAATTGTAATATATCGTATCGTCGACCAAAAATTGTCGAAATTTCAAATATATGTTGTAAACGTACTCCGAACTAATAAAGGGCAGTCGCTGCATGTGAAGAATTCGTTCCAGCACCGAATTATTTGGCAAAGTTTCACCTTTTAAATTGCAGACCTGTAAAATTATTGAAGAAAGTCATGAGTTACATTTTAATTGTTTTATCAATACATATTCATTATTTGGAATGTAATTCTAGTATGATAATCCCTTAAAGAGCACTATGAATCGTACAAATATAAATCCACGATGAGGTAAAAATATCGCGTGTCACGTGAGTTATTTCATTATTTTTTAATTACTAGTTTTATAAAACTAGATTAAGTTTTATAAAACTCAATAGTTTTATGAAACTAGACTCTCATCAGACAAGTTTCATGGTGTATTTTCAAAAATCTCGTCTCTCGCAACTATTTCCATTAGTTACCTGCATTTAGTCGTTTTGTTCTCTCATGTAAAATCTCATCGTAGATTCGCACCTTAATAGTTTCAATGTAATTTTAAATTGTTATTTACCTCTCCAGAAAAATATAAAAGTTTTTTAGCTTTTGCAACTAGTTCTGTGTTAATATATGGCGTTGACACAAAATCTTGTCGAGCAGATGCGTACAATTCATATGCAGTAGATGGCTTGAATTTTTCCTGAGCAAATGGATACAAAAGAGCAGCGCAAATTAAGTTGCAAAATTCGTCGATGTAGTCTTTACTCGTACTGGCCACAGAATTATGAAACCATTCCGCCAAAACGCATTCGAGATCGCTTAAAGACGATTCATGATCATAAACGACTATGCCTTCCTTAAAAATCTTTAAATTGTTTTGCGGAGATCTTAAGAGCCCTTTTAATGCCAATTTCATGCGTTCCTCCACTCCCGAAAACAGATCAAACGGACAGTAAGTACTGCGCTCTGTAATAATCGTCTTTTTCAGCTGAAATTGTAAAAAAAAAAAGTAAATTAATCTGTCTGTCAAATTTAACTCACATTATCTTGCATACAAAACCATATAAGCTGTAATCATAAGGGAAAATCAATGACATTTTTTAAGCAAGAAATCAAATTTATAAACTATTGACTTTTTACCATCAATATTTTCCTCTCCAATTAATGTTGCTTTGAATAACTTTTATCAAGTTACAGGAACTTTAATCACACATTAATGTTACATCGAATCGAGTTAAATGTTTAACTATTGCATTACCTTGTAATACTGCGTCAAACAATAAGGACACTTCTGAAGTTTGGGATCGGTGTCTCTTAAGTATCCCTGTTTTGGCTTAATTTCAACACAAAATGCTGCCTTGCTTCTAAACAGGCTAGGGTCGTATTTCGTTCGAAGGAAAGTGTAATCTGGAAACTTTGTGGCATAGGTCTCCGTAATTTCTTTGTATCGGCGTGTATCTGGAAATTAAAAAAAGAATCTGAAGAACATTTAACTCGCAGTAATTTCACATTGTCCATTAATGGGTAAGCAGGAGATATATATCCAACAGGTGGATGAAATGTAGCGATGTCGTTAAAGTATGTAATAGGGGGCGAAGTCGGTAGCAGACTACAGGGTGATTCTCCAACGACGCCCGTCAAAGAGATGCCGCCTTGTACCCCGTGGCGAGGACAACCCCCCGCAGTGACTCGCCGAATTTGATGGCTTTCGACCCTTGAAAAGGTTGGAATACCAGTAAGAAGTGTCCAGGATTTCTGCATTTCTCACCAGATCTTTCCGAAAACGACGCCAATCGATTCCTTATGTTTCGCCGATGAAACTGACACCAAGAACCACGTAATTCGGACCATAATGAAGGAAATCCCATGAAAAATTGATTTATATCATTTCAAGTTGACTTTGTTAATAATAATCCGATTTACATGGAATTTGGTATGATTTTCATCGGAAAAACATCAAGAATCCATCAGTGTCACTTCCATTATGATACGATAAAGAATAAAGAATTATTTTATTTCTGAAACAGGTATGAATCCTCGACCGACCGCAGTAGTTCATTCAAAAATGAATTGGTCCTTGTATTCTTTGCTTTGCCAAATAATAAACACCTTATTATTAAAAATCATTTCACATTTTCCAAATCTTTAGGACGAAAATAAAATACTTAAATCTCAAAAAATTAAAATTTATTCTAAATAACATTTTATCACAACGAAAAATAATGATTTACAAATAAATGGCATTAAATGACAATCATCGAAAAGTTATTTTAAAATAAACTTTTCCATCCTTTCGGACCTTGATCCAGCCTTGGACGAAGTACAGAAAACCTATAGTACTTATAGGTCGTTGATCGGATTGGGAAGTACGTATGTAATTGGAAAAGATGGGAAGAGTTCGATAGCCTCGCATCCATTTACTCAAATGTACCCAAACGTAAGTATGTATAGTGGAACAGATATGGAAGAGTAGGCGTTGTTCTATTTTTGTGCACGGTCGATACTGCCTGCCCTGTGTGTGCTAAAACTTTGCATAAAATATCTTCAACCGAAGAAATCGAAGATCGAGATTCGAAAAGTAATCAGGCCATGCAGTTGGTTCTACTTTAGCGACCTAATACTTAAAAAATTAGTTATTAAAATGGTTGTTACATCTTGTAATCACTAAAAAAAACTTCATTCTCTAGTAACAAATGTAACTTTTCCTTAAAAAAAAAGAAAATAGGGTAAGTACTTCTGACCTTTGAGCACATGTGCTATTCTGTTTCAGTTCGAGACAAGTTTACACTATTAAACGTTTCCATTTAAATTTTCCTCTTCATATGTAATTTTAAGAAACTGTAACTTGTAAACAGGCAAGGACGTAGACATATTTTGAGATCTTCAAAATTATTTTCTATGTTGCTATTGACTATTGAGTCACTATATTTCCACGTGAGAAATGGACACTATTTTGAAACCTCAAACTTTTTTCAAATCCCTATGTAAAGCATTTATAGACCTATATTATACCTGAGTTTCATTCCTTATCTTACTGTGAGAAACACTCTGCATTAATAGTAATAGTAGTACTTAACACAAGATTTATTTGATAATTTATTTATTCTAATAGTTAGCTTGCAATTGTGTTGCATTTATTTTTTTTTCTCTCGTTCATAATGGCTTTAGGTGTCATATTTTAAGTATGCTTATCAGAAGTGACATTTCCCGTAGCACTTATTTAAGCCTCTTCCAAGCAAACTCTTTACTCTCCCGATATCGATTTCTCCATCGTAATCGGCTTGAATTTGGAATCATTGACGCAACTATGTCTTTGATTGCAGCTTTCTCAGAATGTAAGGTCAGAAGAATTTTCAATTTCGCGAAATGACCGATTCATTTAAAGGTGAGCCACAGGTATTATAGCGTTATCAGTAAAGTGGTATTGCGCACTAACGATATGAAGATATCGATTTCATGTCACGGAACGTCAGCCACGGCGACTAGCTCGTGCATTACTTATAAGTGAAAATGACGGAAAGCGTTTAGGAATTATGGTATCAATCAAAGGAACCTCAATGACGACTTAATCTCACAAGTCATCATTTCTACAAGTAGGAACTCTATTAATCAATTTAATCCGTCGATGTCTGTGTTATTTCTCCACAAAAAATTTGTTGATTTTGGTGGTGGGCAGTTTCAGTTTGCATTTTTTTATTTTATTATTTTGTTAATATTTTATAGCGAATATTTCTGAATGAAATTCTTTTTATAAAAGTGACCCTCGATAAATATGATGTGTGTATCAAATTTCTATGTATTTCGAAGTAATCAATTCCGCCAAGATAATTGTCCCGCGAAATTATTCAATTACTTAGAGCTAATCTCGTTTGTTGTCGTGTTTTCCGTCCAATATATTTTTGCTATTTTAAATGATTCGACAACAGCCAAGTCACGAACGTCGATTGAATTTTTCATTAACATCCTCCATAACCAAGCTCTTTCCCCATAAAACGTATTTAATGCGAAGAGAAATTCTGTTGTGTCGCAAGCGTATGATATCTTAATTTATTCAAGCCCACCACCCATATCTACGGCAGGATTTTGTGAGCTAGAACGAAAATGATGGAGAAGGTAACTGTGCCAGGACAATGGCACTCGAATTCATGAAAGTGATACGGGCTTCTTAAAATTCTACTCTAACATGCTGGTATACGATGGTTCTTTCAATTTTATACTGGAACAACTTCCTCTTTCTTCAAAACAATTCAAATTTATAAATATGTAGAAACATTTCCATTCAACAAGTTTGTCAGTGTATTTTTATGATTCCGGAGGGTGTAGGGAAACTGAATTTGATTAAAAATTGGGACTACAATGTGACATGGAAGTAGGTAGATAGGTACCATAAAGAAAAGAAAATTAAGTATATAACAAAATGAAATTTCTTTTATATGTACATAATGTAATATGTTGACTATGATGGAAACGTTATTTAAAAGTGGAGACAGTACTTCTTGAATAAAAAAAATATCTTCATCCACCGTTTAATAATCGTAAAATAAATCCGTTTACTCGGTTTTCATTGAATAAAGATAATCGAATTTTTCAAATCTTTAATAGACTTTAGAAAACACCTGTCTTTCAAAACAATAAAATTCTTTACCATTACTAAATAGATTTTAAATTTTGTACCGATTTATAAGATATTAATAAAGCGAGGGGGTGGTAATTTTTGCAGATCCTTAATTTATTGGCAAATATATGAATACGCGTGATGCGAAGTGCACGTGTTAGACTTGATGCATTCGCGTGTCCTTTTCTTTATATACTTTTTCTACTTGCATTCTCCAGGACAGTTTCCCAGTTACCTATTTTTAGAAAATGAGCACATTGCGGCTGGCAGGATATTTTTGCAACTGGACTACCATGTGAACGTTTATTTTCAAACTGGAAACGAAGCAGATAAGTGCACGCGGATCATGCGCGTTAAGCTCACGCATTTCTGCATCAACATGTGTAATATTGTTGAAGTATTAAAAAAATATATAAAAAAAAAATTTATGTTAAATGATTTTTTAAAAAAATGCACTAAAAACTAAAAAATAATTCTTTTCTTGTACTACAATTTCGATTATAAATATTCGATATTATAAATATTAACGTAGACAATTGCGGTCCAAATATCAACCATAGATTCAATGACGGTAATACTTATTTAGATTATACAATATTTTAATTTCTCGTGAAATACGTCATATTTCAATTTTATCAAACTCCTTGACATCGAGTGTAAAAAACGATCGGTTTGCTGTGGAATGGCCAATAGACTTCACTCATCGTCAGACATACTTTGTACTGATAAACTAACGATTAATATTATAATGTGCGTATGCAAATTCAATATAAGTCATCAATCACCTTTAGACACCTCCAAGTATCGCCGAAAATCAGAATAATGAATACGCGATCGTGATTGCTATAATAGGGTGCAGACATCCCCTATACAATGTAGTGGAATAGTAATTTTGCTTTCGTGCAGTCATGCTTTATCAAACCAGCAATCACGAAACGTCGAGTTCTTTTTGCTAGAAATCCGTTTTATGTGCTTCAAGAGGCAAAGAGTTAGTTGCTCGAGCAAAGGAAGACGGCGAAAGAATTACAGGGTGCATGCTTGGGTAATTCGAAGGGTTACTGGGAAAATGCTAATCGTACTCCTTTTCACGTAATTTCCCTGTCCTGTCAGACAGAAAAACAATCTCATTATTGCTACAAAGTATTAATGAAAAGTGTACGTTTTGCTCGAATATATTAGTTTATTAATTAATTATTTCTGGACAGTTCCGGGGTTTTTAAATCGTAGCATACAGAATGTATGCCTTTATCTTTCCTTGGGATTTGAAATTTCAAGAAGAAGTCTGAAGCACAAATGTGATCGTCAGTTGTTTCAAGTTTCAACATTACGAAGGTCAGCAATTTTTTGGGTTAACAAAACTGATTGTAGGCAATGTATCAATGCATTATTTTGGAATGACATCGAATTTGAAAATCCTCGTAACATTTTTGTATGCTCACAAATGTATTTCATAGAAATGAAGAAACAAATGTTAAGTAATATCACACTTCCAACAGGTGGGTATAATTTTAAGTGTAACGAAGAAATGATTCACTTAAAATGTAACTTGACGAACAGAGATACATATATAGAAGATTTCAGTCGAACGTTTTTATTAAAAGTCCAGTGGTCTGTGGCTTAGAACGGAAGATCGATATTATCCGGAACACTATCTGCGGCCCGCTGACAACCTGGCAGCTCATGTTTAGGCACGATTTCCTCCGGCAAGGTGGTCGTTAGGAGACCTGGAAACGAAAGTGTCGGATTTCGTTTTCCTGCCTGGCAGGACTGCCTGAGTAAATAAAGGCCGACTCGTATGACGACAGTACGAGATGCCCTCTACAGAATTCTGCGTTTTACTGTTCTTGTAAAGGTCAATTGTTCTGTAAGACTACTATAGTCCAAAGAGCTTGATGTTCCCAGCACACGGAATTGTTATTGAAACAATGAAGTGACATGGGTTCTTAATATTAAATAGAAAATTTTCTTTACGAAGAATGTTTAATAATTTTCGGTTGGGAACCCAAATGTGTATTTATGCATTATCAAAAAATAATGAAAGTAAGAGTTCCTTAATTCAGGCATGGAACTAAAGTGAACGCAGCGGCCGTTTTTCGGAGGCGACGCCTCCTTTCTTCCGCCGCGCGTCTTGGCCCCCGCGGCGAGCCTAGGAGCTTCGAGCGCCTCAGGCCCGTACCATATGAATCGCGCGTAGCCATACGGGGCGCCCCAATGCGCTACGCGTGGTTCATATGGTACGGGTCTGAGGCGCTCGAAGCTCCTAGGCCCGCCGCGGGGGCCAAGACGCGCGGCGGAAGAAAGGAGGCGTCGCCTCCGAAAAACGGCCGCTGCGTTCACTTTAGTTCCATGCCTGCCTTAATTTACAGAGGAAATTATGAAAATTCAAATATCGTTGTGTTTAAACAAAATCATTTTCGGAATTTCAAGGTTAATAATAGAGTTTTACAGTAATGCCTCGTTATAGTCCCGACGAACGGGGTTGGCGGTGGGCGTACAACGCGATGCGGACACTATTCCTAGTGATTATAAACTAGTAACTCGAGCATCTTCACAAAATGTGTAGTTTCGGGCCAGACCTAAATTAAAGTTAATGAAAACTCTTTTTCCTTATGAAAATA
Organism: Andrena flavipes; assembly: GCA_963971345.1. Lineage (NCBI taxonomy): Eukaryota > Metazoa > Arthropoda > Insecta > Hymenoptera > Andrenidae > Andrena > Andrena flavipes. Next base: position 25,416,207 of record OZ020480.1, on the reverse strand, counting down.
AACTAAGACCTCATCTTTTGGGACTTGGGGGATGGTAAAACCTCAACAATGGGGTGTCAATGGGATTTTAGGTAGAAATGATCTATGTAGGTAAATGTTACAAATAAATAACACATTCAGAATATCAATTTCACTGTAATAATTATTTAATATTATTGCAGGACTATTCACTGAATATTATTCAATATTTGTTACAACGACTGAGAACTTTTTTAATATTCATAAACAAAATATCTGTTCCTGTTGTAGAATTTTTTTTATTTTTATGTTTTATAAATTCTATTCCAACTAAAAGTTTTATTTTCAAGCACTTTTCTTTATTGGTTTTTATGGGAATTAATAATGTGAGAACATATTTTAAAAAAGTTCCACGGTCCATGTTTTAAATAGAACCTATTGAAAAGTTTAAAGTCTTTTTCGATTCCTGGTTTAATTAATACATATCCAGAAAAAAATCCTCACCTACAACAATAATTGTTAGAAAAAAGTTACACGCAAAAATTTTCTAAAATTTTAAATGACCTGTAAATATCAACCAATTTTTAACAGTTAAATGTCTCCATCTCGACAATTAATTTCGTATATATCTCTTGTGCAATTTTTTTATTCGATTAACAAAACAAATCAACTTTTCATATTCTACAATTTCTAACGGTTGAATTTGTGTGCTCTTTCAGCCGTGAGAAAAATTCTTTCTAAACGTTGAAAAGTATGAAAAAATAATTACGTTTGGTGCCGAGAGAATTAATATAAGAATTCAATTCCACTTTATCAAAATGAAAGAGATTTAAAATTTTATATCAGTTGCATATATCTCTATCAATTAACTATATTTGATGCTTCAAAGTTTCATTTTTAGTTCTAATCAAATCGAATTTTATAAGATGCTTAAGAAATCACTAAAAATTCGTTCAAATCCATAGAAAAAAAAGCAATTCTTGCAACGAGAGGAAACAGAAAGTGCTCGACGAGGACTATATTTTAAACCGGGGATGCCAATAGTTGTCTCTTATTTCACCAGCGTCTGGCAATATCTTTGTACATCCGGGCAGGGCAATTAATTCTTTGGGAAAGAAGATAGTGCACGAGAAATCGGTATTTAAGTGACCTCGTCTGGCGAAGGAGGTGATTCAATAGACCGTGCATCAGCTTTCCCGAAGGAGAACCCGACGGATGTTGCCCAGGGGTCGTGCCCTTTTCGTAGGAGTGACTGATCGCATGTGTGTTTCTCCGTGGAACGTGTGAACGTTTCCGCGGAGGCACGACAAGGACGAAGCTGGCTTAATGTCTTCTCGAGAGTGTCTGGTAACGTCGTCATCCATTCGAGAGCGCACAGCTGCAGCTGCAAGCAAGCTACCGTGTGGGCCGACAATGAGCGGCCTCCACAAAATGCATGTCGTAAATTTTACTCGGCCCTCCAGCTTCTCATCCTTCAATTTTCGGACGGTTATCCTCGATTTACGCGCGACAAGTTAACGCGTTTCTTAAAGTCTCGTTTCTTCGTTAGACGATCTAATTTTGCAACTAAATCTTGAGGAAAGTGTTAGCAGTGGCGCACTCAGAATTTTATTTTGGGGGGTTGGGACAGACGACACACGACTCCGTCTTTCAGGCGCTTGATACAATTCCGTTTCTTCTCTCTTTTTTCTCTGTTTGCTTGGGGGGCAGGGGGCCCTGCGTGCGTCACGGTTATGATTTAAGATAGAAAATATAGATAAAATATAATATAATTTATAATAGAATAGGATAACGCCAAAGTACTATTAGCGCGCGGAAAGAAGGCCCCTGGCCGGCGGTGCACACGTATTTTTGTTGTTGGCGGACTGCACCGCCTGCCAGGGGTCTTCTTTCCGGGCGCTAATAGTATACAGGGTCATCGTTTAATCCTGCAACCCGCGCGCGCGCGAACTTGTAAAATGGCAACACCGCCTCACGGACGCATTCCACTACAACCATGCACCGGCCCAGCGAAGAGCTGTCAGCAACCGCTAGACAAGAGTGATGCCCGAGCTTCGAAAATTTTAGCGTCGCAAAAAGCTAGGTACATATTGGGAATTTCACAGCCCAGGTAATTGAACCGCGCGCTCCGCTTCTATGATCGGTATACCACTCGCACCCCAGATTACTGTAATGAGGTTTGAAAATAATGTCAACTGATCTCTTACCCGTCTCAATTTCAAAAATTTTAGCTACGACAGGATTGACTGCGGCGCTATACCCTTGTATGGAAACATTTTTCATCGCCTGCTTGTAAAAGCCACAATAATGGCACATGATTCCAAAAAATGATATTAACGGAAGTCGGTATAGGCGTGGCGTTGAGTAGCTAAAACATTCAAACACAAAAATTCTAGAAAAAAAATTCAAACTCCGCTACATTCAAAGACATGCCCGCATTAGTTACCCCATACACCTGATCTAGGTATGCACCGCGTTAAGGATAAAATCATAAAAAAGAAAACCAGAACAATAGATTCTGAGGTCTGCAGAACTAACACATAATTGAATAAAAATTTAATTTCTCAATTTATGAAAGTAATGATACAGAAACAACTAGCCTATTGTTTATCAACAACACGAATTTTAACAACAACGTTAAATACATTATCAAATAAACAATTTGCAAAAGCTTTTTAAACAATTATGGTTAAAAAATTGATAAAAGAAAAATTTAGTAAACGTAAAATATGTTAAATTATCCATCATTAAGAGGGAATAATTTTTCCTCTTTTTTCGTCGCAAATTGCATTCCGATATCTCTTATAGTTCAAAAGTTATAAGAAAAAGGCCCCAAATTTTTCAACCCGGACCGGGAAATTCTGAATAGTTCTTTGCAACGTTAATTTGAAAGAGACCAGCCCAAAATTCTCGAAGCTCGGGCATCACTGCTGGCCAGCGGTCGCTAGCAGCTCTCCGAACGCCGGGACGGTGCATGGTTGTGTTGGAATGCATCCGTGAGGCGGTGTTGCCATTTTACAAGTTCGCGCGCGCGCAGGTTGCAGGATTAAACGATGACCCTGTATTTTTGCTGTTGGCGGACTGCACCGCCTGCCAGGGGTCTTCTTTCCGCGCGCTAATAGTATATAAGCTGCGAGAAAGCAATATGTAAAATAGTAATATAGCAGTAGCAATAATATCGTAATGTATAGTAATATAGACATAGGAAATAAGATAAGAAGAAAAAGCAATCTACCTAACGTGCAAAAGTGTACTAGGCTATAAGCCTTACTACAATAAACAACAAACAAACAAATTTTATATTATTTTAAATGATTTTACATTATTTTATATTATTGTTATTTTGTGTACAATCAATCGTTTCATGATCGTTAGATGTCTGAGACGTAAGCAAACATTGCTGGTATTGACCATCAGAATTTCTCAAACAATGCAATCAGAAACGCAGTTTCAAACACACGGAAAATAAGAATTTAGTCACTATTCATAAGCAAAAATAGCACTAATGACTTAGTGTATGATAATTTCAAAAGTAAGACTTGTTAAAGTGTCATTTTACCATCACTTTAATGCGGTTTGAACTTTCCATTTATCTTCTAAAGCACATATAATAGGTACATAAACAAGCGATCGTTAGCTGGAACAAAATGCTTTCTCATTCTATTACACTAACTTCAACTGACTAATTATTTTACCAAAACATAAACTAGAAGATCAACGCCATGTGTTCGCTTTTGTTCCATCTAAATTGAGCCAAGACAATTTCGAGTTACAGATGAATGAAAAAGTATATAAACTATTTTTATAGTGGGCATGGCCATGTTAGCTGATGCTTCGCTGAACGTTTCAACTAGAAAGTCTTCCACACGGTGCGGATTTATCTGGTCAGAATCGTAATATCGTATTGTTAGTTGAAATCTTAGTGCTAGATAGGTCCAGTTCAGAAACTCAGCACAGTCACGTTCCGTTGCAGCCTCGCAGGCCGCAACCCACACGAGTAATGCAGCGCAATGGTATCATTACAGCGATTGAAGATGTACAGAGGAGGACAACCGTGACCCCCTCGCTGTGAATTCAACGCGATGACCGGAAGAATAAATTACATGCAGATAACGCCGGTCACATTCGGCTTCTTCGTCCCCTACGATTAAGGAATCGAATCTGATCGAGCCAAATAAAAGGCAGAATATTACGTGGGAAGTATTAAATGGGTGCAGTCAAATGACAAAATCGAGAGAAAACTTGTGTCACTTGGAAAAGAATATATTCCTGATGAATTTTTCTTGATATTTATACGAGAGACTATGACTGCAACGAAAGATTTTGAACGGGAGTTTGCTCCAAATATAAGCTACTTTGGATTGGACATTGTAAAATCTAATTGAATATAAATCCTAGAATATGAGTAGTTATTTTAATAAGAAATAGATTTAAACATTTCTGTCCCCTAAATTATATAGATTAGGATTTAAGTACTTCTCGACACCACTGTAGCTTAAGTGGCAACATCCTGTGAGTCATCATCCAGGATCTAGGGGTCGAATTCCACAGGGCTACGTTTCCACGAGTTCTTCTTCCTAGCTTCATTGTGCGGTACTTTGTGTATTAGATTTATTATCGTTTTATAAATTTCAATTCAAATCCCGGTATAAAAAAGATCAAATTCAATTATTACAGAATATTGTTTCTATAAGATTAAGTAGTTGAGAATATTCATAATTATTTGCAGTTATAAGATATGACCATAGTAATATAACTTTTAATTAACGTAGATAAAGGCGTACTTATACAAGCAAGTCAACAATTGAAATTTTCAAGTGCAATAAACCAAGAATAACACAGATACCTGGAAGTTTATTAACCACGTGGAATAATCCTTATTTCCTCTAAAATCATTTATACGTGTAGTAGTAAATATTGTTCAGTGCGATTTTATACACTTATTAAAAAGTGTATCTAATCACCGCATAAATATAACATATTTTACATATTTAATCAATGTCAAAGATAAAGAGACTCATTTTACACCAACCAACAAATTACAACAAATTAATAATTTTTTCTTGTTCCATCCTTCCGCCAATATTAAACATTTCTTTCGTAGATGTTACTAACTAAAATTATATTAATCTAGGTTTATCGTATTGTGAATTAAAATTAGTAATTACTAACTTTCACATTGGTTAATGTGTAAAATATGTTACAAGTATGCGATGGGTGAATACTTTTTTTTGGTAACTGTATACGCATATATTATGTTCTTGTATGTAATATGATCTCTTCCGGTCGGGATGCGTCTTTGTAATCAAGTTTCACGAAATATTTGAATATTAAGGGCGGAATTAAAGTTCAAGGGCCATCGTCGGGTGAGATTTCATCGGTGCAAGAACCTCGGGGTATTGGAGGGTCATCATGCGTGCAAGCCTTGCATTTTTCTTCAGAAAGAAAAGGTGTAGCCAGCAGGTGAACGTGCAGGAAAAAAGGGCGGGCTGCTTAAGTGGTCAAAGAAAGTTGCAAGAATATGGGAGACCCAAGGCTTATTATTTCAGTCCAACACCTGTCGTTTTTGCGAACAATGGGCGCCTCAGTGAACATCTACATTTATACGTCGTATTAGCCAATTTTTGAAGGCTTCTGATATTTTTGAATTTGCATGAAGACTTAACCTTCTGTTGAGATTGATAACACCTTGAAAATCAGGATTTGCAAATGCAAATCATGTTATAGAAGCCATGGTAATCGAGGCAATTATCGTGACTTTATAGTAAACAGAATTAATCATGTTCAATGATTTACAAACGTGTGAAATTTATATAGCGACACCAGAGATGGAAAAAAAATTATTTGAAGTAAAAATTTCGTACACAAATTTTTCTCTTCTTTTCTTTTCGTATGTTTTTATGTCTTTTGTTAATTAGGTCATGAGGTTTGGAGTGAAATTAGTCAGACGTGAATTTTAGTGGACAAACGTTTTACCTGGTCGAAGAGCGTGAATGGCTTCCGAAAGTCTGGCAATGTCTTTCACATCGTACCGAAGAATCTCAGGGATCTGTGTGTATGGGCCTAAAAAGCAGGAAGCCAGACTCCTCACGAATTTCACTTCTCGTTCGGCGCGTTGTTTGCCGCCATCCGGTGGAACATCGTCCGGCATCGACTTCCGGAATCGAATTATCTTGCGCTCCTGAAACAGACGGAAAGAAGCGTAACGAAGGGTACAAACAAATTCGATCGCATAATTGGAATGTTTATTAGCCATTTTTTTAAGTTGCAGAGCTGAAACTGCGCTTTTCGTATTGAAAGAAGTACCTAAATAAAAAAATCCCTGTACGATCGATGCAATTATATTCTACATATATTAAGACTGGCAATTACAAAATATTCTGCGCTGAATTTATAGAAATCTCTATATAGATTAATGTACCCTTGTACATTGATATTTTATTCATAGATTACGTTTATGTAATTCTCTTTGTAGGCCACCTACTTTTTCACGTAAGAGTAAATTTCTCAAAGCTCATAAACTGGTTTCATGTGATGAAAGAATTACACTGACAAGCTTATATTTGCAAGTTATTGAGTTCTTAGACGTTATAAATGTATCTAAGTATATATGTATGTATGCTGTTTTGAAAGAAGGCCAAATTACGTAATACATATCTACATAAATTAGGATTTACGTATCCAATTGATTAAGTAATGAAGATTGAGTAATGGGAGGTACCATAACGTGTCCGTACGTTTACTTTTTCTTGATTAAAAAGATAATTGTTTAAAATCAGGAAACATAATACACCTGGCAACCGAGTCAGGCCAGGGAATAATCAAATATGAAATATTTATCAAAATTATTGCATATTATTATATTTAATTAGAAGCTTGTAGTAAGTATCGATTTTATATTAAAATTATTGCATATAATAATATGCAATAATTTTGATAAACTATTTCTGAATCGAAGTGCGTTTAGTAAAAATTATTCAGTTTAACTCTACAATTAATTCCAATTCTTCGAAATTTCTAATAAATATATACACAAACATTTATTACTAATCCTCACCAAATCTTCTTTCCTTTGAAATTCTATGAGACTTTGTTTCCATAATTATTTCAGAAGCAGAATACAACACCTTCTGTTGTTTGTTACTACATCATAAGTTCAGTTACTACCTCAAGAATTCATCTACTCAATTTTAATCCACATCCGAGTGCAATTCTTAATTTATCTTGATAATGTTGTAGAAAGCTAAATTCACGATAGAATATCTTATTAAAATAATACTGATTCAATTAAAAAGTGAGTGTTAAGAAGGTATTAAGCTCGTTACAAAAACAATCACTAGTAAGAAACGAAAATTTTCGACGTTGTCAGGTTGGTCGAGGGATTGAAATTAGGTCGACACGCAGCATTTCATATCGCGGCGAACCACAATTTCCATTGCGCAGCAGGCTTCAATTACTATCAATGAATTGCTTAAATGACGTGGCGTTAATTACTGGTGCGTATGTCGTGCATCATAGAGAAACTCGGCGTACCATTAATAAGCTCACGTTTTCCTATGTTACAAAAAGAAGAGATGGACATGGTCATTTGATCAGTGACGCTTCTATAATAATCATTCGAGAGTGTAAGAAGTATTGCATTAAAATAAAATACAGTCACCTGCATTCCAGTATTGCCAAAGTTTTTCTTACTTCGTTTTCAAGAAAATCGATTCTAAGGGGTTGGCCTTAAATTACGTAAGGCTTTTCTTTGGGGGAGGGGGAGAGGGTCGTGACTTTCTTACGTATTCATACAAGTGGGAGGAGGAGTCAGGTAGTGTTCTACGTAATATTTTTTAACCTAATTTTTAATACGTATATCCTAAAAACGATGTTTCATCGCATAAGTAATTCTTTATCCGACAAATATATAAGTCTAGGAAACAAGTAAAATTTTGTTATTCAAAGGTAAATTTTAAAATCTGCAATAAAATTAAATGGAGTTACCTTAATCGTTATTCTTCCACCAGTTTTAAAATGATTTTACTATATGATATAGGATTCATCATGTCGAATAAATTGACGTTACGTTTGCTCTGCAATACTATTGTAATTAAGAGACTGAAATGTTATTTCATGTCACTGCTCCTTATTTCGACTGAAAATAGAATTCGACCAGCTCCGCTTTCTAATAATTAAATGTACATCCTTATTACAAAAGACTTCATTAAATGCATTATTTCTAACTTTTATTATTTTATCGTATATCCAATCTGGGATTAATTTCATTCTTGTCTCTTGCTCACCAAACTGTTGTTCAACTAATAAATCTTAAAATTCATTCTGTAAAATAAATAAAAAAAAGGTATCTATTATTCCTTAAAATCGCGGGAAAATTATTGAACGAGTCCCTGGTGCCGAACACGAACGTCTACTGGTTTAATAAAGAACGCTGTGATTGTAATTAATATCACCTCCGGACGTAAAATTGGTGAAATGAAAATTGACGTTACGTCAAAGGCCAGACACATTGTTCGCAATTATTCAAGTTGCTCCAAAAGCTTTGCTTCTAGACCGGTTGGCAGCTATTCAGGAATGCGCAATGCGGATAGAATTATCATCGATAAAGTTGTGTTCCTATTTTTGAGGGACAGCGAATCTGTAACGGCAATCCTGCTAGATAAAAATCCAGTTGTGAACTGATTACGCGTTATCGATCAAAACGCCGCCGATGGATGTGAGTAAGCGATGTTAATAAACCCGAGCAAAAATAAAATCTAGAACATCTGATTCTGTGGTGTCCATGTGAACTTCTCAGGTGCTTGTCGTCTCTCATAAATGTTCAATCGATATATCGGCTGTTCTCGTCTGTCGGCTGACGTGGCTACAAGTTTCTCGTGCGTCACCCACCTAACAAGTGCCCTATGTACACATAGGTAGGAACAACTACTACTTTTTAACGTGTCTTCGTGCACAAACCAGTGTACTTAACATTATTTTAAAAAATATCACACAGAAGATTATTTTCTTTACTGAAACGTATACGTGGCCGCGTTTATTTGTATTTACAATTTTTGATGCACCGCGGAAGACGAAAAAGAAATCAAATTGCATACAAATGTACAAACGTGTGTATTGAATACGGGTACTGTATAAATAATGCAAATAGGATAATGTTCAATAAAAGCAGATGAAGTTTAAACGGGGTTTTAAGTATTCGAATCCCACGAAGTGTAACTTTTTCTTTGGAATTGGCTCGGATTATATTTATCGAGTATATTTTTTACAACTAAAATTTACAACTAATTATTATTATTATATATGACTGAATTTTTTTACAACGTACTGAAATATTAGTAAATACTCGTGGATCGTGAAGCACATGCTCTGAACGTATCATACTGATCCCGAGATGACTATTTTTGTATATTTTTCTATTTTTGTGCTCTTATCATTTTTACATATTTAAAGCCAATTCTATTAAAATATTTGCACGCAACACATGGTAACTCATACACTCAATGTCGTAAGTAGCTAATTAACTGAATGTGGTAAAAGAAGATATCCCGTAATGTTAAGATAATGTTGATATACCGCATACTAGCTATTTTTGTCATACTTCAGTCGAGTAGGCGAAACTCATTTCGAACGATTTCGTAACAAACGGATAAGTCATATCAGATTTATTGCCTGGACTACACCATTTCCAGTTATGAATTCGTTAATTTGTATTTGCAACAGTATTCCAATGCCATTGCTTAGATAGCAGCCATTGAGAATGTTAAAACATTTTGTCAATGACTGTTGTATAAACAACTGCACTCAAGTACCTAACATCTGGAATTTTTAAACAATTACGATCTATCTGATTTATTACTCCATCTATTAATATCTAAACATGCATAATGAGACGTGTAAAAGATTGCATTCAGGTGGAAGGTGTTCACATTGACACGTTCGCGTAAAGGTAAGCAAATGTAAGTTACTATAGTAGAAAAATAGCGGTAACACAGAATGAAAAGCAGATGAGTTGCATATTTGAATTTACTCAATTGTTTTCCAATGTTAAATTTAACTCTTATGTGGATCTCCCTTATATAGACATACTTATTTCACAGAACAAAAAACACGCCGATCGGTGTAGTCGGCAGTCAACGTGTCAATAAGCGAAGAATGTCAAGTCCCGCATTTCTCACCGGATCTTCACGGAAAAGCATGAATCGATTCCTTGCGTTTCTCTTATTAAAAGACCAAAAACCATTGTAAGTCGGACTATAATCAACGAAATTACAAAAAAGTATGTACAGAATTTAAAGCCAACTTCGTTAAAAATAGTCCGATTCACGCGGTACTTTGTGTCTTTTAATCGGGAGAATGTCAGGAATCCATTGCTACCATTTTCATATCGATACGAGGAAAAATAAAGAATTTGACATTGTGCATTATATACGCGCGCGGCCAACGCGCGATGCGGCTTCTTTTGGCAGTCACCGAGCGCCGACGCGACGTCGAGTCGCATCTGTGCATGGGATCAAATTCCCACAATATCAAATCTTTTTCTTGAGCGCCAAAAGCCATAAAATTTAGTGAAGCGTGCAATCAGAGGTTGTCAATCTCCGGACCATGAAATTATCAGCTTAACTGAGATCAACAGTGGTTAGTGTTCGCTGAATGTAGTATATTACTGAGTAACTGATTCCTTAGAAATGCTTTAATTTTACCATTTCTCGCCATCAGCCTTGCGATTAGAAATAATTCCCCTGCGGAAGCTTTTGCGATTCTGAGAGGCATATAACTCATCGATCATTCATCAGATACCCACTGAAGCAGCTTAGTTCCTCCACCACCTGATAATTCCCCCTCTACTAATTGTCGAGGTCAACGGCCATGGTTTCATTGTCCTTTTCCGTCTGCAACGTTGCTTAATTATGTCCGTCTTTATCTCGCCTTCGGGTGCGTGGTAGACGTGCGCACTAACGCAAACAGACGTGAGCTTGTTCAGTTGCTCGCCGACCATCGTCTGACTTTCTTTCATTTTCTTTTGCAACTGTGTATGTATATAAGATCAGTGTCAACTGTATGGTAATTCTTGACCTCCATAAACGGGAAACCACTAATTCTAATATATTGATTTGTAACGATTCATCGTTAATCACGGTTTAAAAGGCATACTCTCGAAGACTATTCAGCGTTTGACATAATTGCTTGTGCAGAAAGAACCACCAATCAGAATACAAATGTTGCGTTCTCATTACTACAGTGAAATCTACATTTATTTTTCCAATATAACATATACCATTAGTCAACAAATGTGATTAGTAAATATTCATATATAATACTAATTATATTAAAACATAGCCGAGCATTTACGGCCTCTAATTCTTTCACGCGTTTAGGAGATCCGTACGCAAACCTGCCACAGCAAGTCCATCACTAGACGTTATTCTCCTGTAGTACACATGGCTCGAACGATTGTGGCTGATCGAAATTCGATTGTGGCATAGCTTACCATGGTTGACTTTCTTTCGTCGCTAACATTCTACTGTATTTCATGAACATGGTTTAGGGCACTGTAGAGTCACCGATTCCCGTTTAGAGCACTTCTATTTCGTGAGAAAACTAGAGACACTATAATAAGAGTCTAGACACGAGCCTTTGTCCGCCATGTTCGGACTAAATCCTACGAGAGAGATAGATATATACACCATTTCACTCTTAATAACTCTTACGTTTATGGCGGTATTTTACTTCTGTTTATTTCACGTAAATAGATATATACATAGGTATATCAAAAAATTGTAATTGCGTTTGATTCATAAAATGGGTGGATGTACAGCACCCTTTCGCAATAACTCCTCAAAAAAGGGTTATATTATGAGATCTTTTTTCAAAATGCCCAGATCAGAAAGTGTTTATGAATATATATATATATATTATTCTTTTACTACCCAAATACACATTTTCAGATACCTAAATAGATATTACAAACAGTTAGAATAGTATGACAAAAATCGTTTTCATTAACTTTCAAACATATATGTTTTAAAGAATGTATTATAATTAAGATTAGTATAATTAACAGATTTAAAAATCAACGGGAATAGCCCAGAAATAGCGGACCAATCAAAAGTAGCCTTGTGTCCAGACTCTTATTATAGTGTCTTTAATACCCACCGCACTGAACTGTCACGAAACTGATTGTATGTGAAACCGCCTTTACCCGTTTCTATGCGATTTTTATGTATCACGAGTCATTGCCTCTTGAGTAGAAACTGTCTCCGTAGACATGTGGGTTAACGTGCAACGGCTGTGCTAAAACAGATTCGCGAAGTAAACTCGTTCGGCCACTGTTACTTTTCGGTTGGTTTTCTCTGCACTTGGCCATGCTTAGTCGCATGACAACCGGGCGTCAAGCGTCCGTGCGGAGCGCTGCGTAATCGTGTCGGATCGCCATCTACCGCCGATCTAGATAGAGCGTCGATACGTTCCGTGTAATTATCTGCACATGGACGAACCGCGTGGAAAATAAAGCGTCGAGGAACAGATACGAAATAGGCGTAATTGCGGGAACGTGGGCGAGGAGGAGTGATTTGTGATTCGCCATGAGTGCGGAGGCGGATGTTTATGCGATAGATCGACGCTGAGAATTGTAAAAGGACGGTGAAGTACGAATAGGGAGTGCTTGAATCGTTCAATGTACAAGGTGATTGTAGAAATCAGGCTGAAAAATAGATTTTTTCTACCTGAAGATAGGGAAAATTGGGAAATAATAAAATGTTGCGCTATCTGGTGAATTCGATCTTCCTGGTGCACTTGCAGCATGAAACTGCATTGGTTTTTGTCATTTTGCGTACAGAGTCGGTAGTGCAGGAGAGTTGATGGAGTCGCTATATTTCAGACACTACACGTAAAGGTAAGTTTTCCTACACGCGACTGGACGCAAAATGTCGTGAAATTCAAAGTCGATTTTCTCGAAAATGAAGCGCAATATCAAAAAATTTTATTCCTTTTTCTCCACTTATTTACTTGTTATAAGTCGAAAGGAAACAGTAACATTTTTTAATATCGCGTTTCATTTTCGAGAAAATCAATTTTGTATTTTTTGACACTGCGTGCAGACGCGCATAGGAAAACATACCTTGAAGGAGTAAACTACTGTGACGGCCCGGAAAAGTAGGTAATCTTCTGATGCAAATTGTAGAGAAACTAATCATTCGATTAAATTGAGGTTTAGCACTTGATTTTGGCATATTGTAAAGCATTGAACACAATTATAAAAATTAAGAAAATATATTATGTCACGAGGTGGCTCTGAACTGATGGTCTTTCTTAAGCTGTGTACCTCCTAACTCAAATTTGGATTGTTTAAAACAAAAAAAAAGCAGAAGTTGTCTATTAAGTATAATTTTATTCCTAAGCATTAATGGACCCGATTTTCCTTCTACGTATTTCTGAATTTACAGGCTATAAAAGGTAAGTTGAGGTTACATTTCACCTATTTTATAAAACAGTAGTGTGCAGAATGGTATATAAAATATGCATCTGAGTTAATTTTCGTTTAGTGTTTGGATAAGATAGAGGTATTCAGAGACAATACAGCCAAAGTATTTGGCCATATTAAGCATTCCTTTCAAAGCTAACGAGTCGCTGCGGCGAGCCGCGCATTGGGAATTCCAGCTTTAGCCACCCCGGTTACTGCTGACTCCCCAGATCTTGGGTTATTCCGTGCACTCTCTTATGATGGGGGGTTCCTGATTCCACAATTATAGTGTTTCTTTATGGTAAAGATGATGCTAATTAGTACAATAACATATGTTCAGAGCGTGAGTTTATTTATTTTCCTTCGTCTTTAACTTATAATTTATATACAACTTTTTAATTTTTGTATTTTAAATTAAATGATTTAATTTTTGTACACTTCTTACAAATTAATAAAACTTCACAAATACTTACGCAGCAACAGTTTTTTCTGTACATTTGGGACTGAAAACGCGTGGGGTCTAATTATACCCCTGTACACGGTTAACATTAAACTATTAGTACACAGAGTGAAGGTTAATAGCTATTTTATGTTAGTTTAACCGACTGTCCCAGACTTACCCTGTTCAGTAGAATCTCCAATATCCAAACCTTTGTTATTCGAACATTCTACTAACTGAGTGTACTGTAATTCGAACGTCGCATTATCCGAACAGTACATTTCCTTCTGTGATTAGATACGTTGAAGATATATACCGACTTAAAGTACCCGGCGTTGCTCGGGCTTCTTATATGTATCTATGATGTTATCTCTTCTCTACATCGTATAAAATAAATACCCCGATAGGCGTCTGACTGTTTGTTCGGGCTATGTAATCTCGAGAACTAACGAGATCTCGGAAATTGAACGGATTGTGAGGCGGTTTCAATCGTTTTATAGAGCATTCTCAAGGAATGCTTCACTAAAATCAACACTGCTCGGCTGTCTTTTGTCATAGATTAATGATTCATAGACCTAAACCTTCCTGGAGAAATGCAGTCTAAACGGCGAAAACCGCATCACAATCCGTCTAGCGGTTCTCGAGATTAACCCGATCAAACAGACAGACGCCTACCGGGGCTTTATACTATGTAAGGATGTATTTACTGCCGAAAGAGTACGTAAGGGTAATTTTGGCGAATTCTTACCCCCTCCCTGCCACAGTATAAGATTTCGTAAGATTTGATAATTCAACTTCCTCCTCACGTAATATATTTTACATTCAATTTTTTCAGTTATTAAAATTCTTTTAAAGGTTTATATAATTCGTTTAACTCTATTTCGGAAAATTTAAACTAAAACTACTTTTCCAGAACATTAATGACAGAATTTCTATTCATTGAAAATTAAGTTAAAAAATATTACTTAAAACGTTACCTGCATTACCCCACTCTTCCTTATTAGTTGTTAGAATGAAACACTCCTGCAAAACAACTTCAATATTTGCAAAATAAAAGTAAAAGAATTAAAATTACTCGAAATGAAAGTATAAAAAAGATATATGGCTTATGCGGATTCGAATTCAAGACCTCCCTTGTTTATAAACCATATGCACTACGCACTTACAAGGAGAGTATTTTAGGTGTCCGCCTCCGATCATTTTGATTTTTGGATATGTTATAGAGGACCGAAAAATAAGAAATACGTGTTTTTTTATTTTTCCCCGTTTTTAGATTTGGGGGTGAAAACTGCGTTTTCAAAGTTAGGGTTGAAAAATCATTTTTGTGGAATATCTCGAGAACTATTAGAGATAGGGGAATAGTGTCAATGGACGAATTTTGTATCTTTGAATGCGAAATATGACTGACTCACCAAATTTTTAAAAACTCCATTTGTTTAAATAATACATAAGAAAAACCCTAACTTTGAACGCAGTTTTCACCCCCCAAATCTGAAAACGGGGAAAAATAAAAGAACACGTATTTCTTATTTTTCGGTCCTCTATAACATATCCAAAAATCAAAATAATCGGAGGCGGACACCTAAACTACTCTCTTTGTTAGGTACCTACCTATCAGATCTCGATGATAATCTTTCAAATGTAAGATCTTTTAAAAGGTACAGCTCAATTGTTTATAAAAAATGCGCATTGGCACAAAATATCCTACAGAAAGTTAGCGTACGACCTCTAGAATCATCCATTAAAATTTCATCAAAATCCCAGGGGGGTTGATTGTAGGGATAGGGTCTCCTTGTTAGTGCGATAAACCGAAAATCGGCGACGGATACCTGAATCCGGAGTTTCCGTGCGAAAGCGAGACGAAAGCGGCACTGCTGGGCTATAAAATTTTGATATAAGTATGTATTTATGGAAATGTGAAACGGAACTGTGATTCTGCATTGTATAAAACTTAACAACCGCAAGTAGTATGATTTCATGAATAAGTATCGCACGCTATAAATGAATCTCTTTTTTCACCGAGCTTTTCTTGTGAATTTAATTCACATCCGCATCCGCATTTTCATTTATCTACGCGAATAAACCGCGCGTGCATCGCAAACGTCCGTATAAGGCTGGGGTCACACGAGCGTTTTAATGATGGACTAACGTCCTTCGCGTTTTTCTTTGTCCTCCGCACTACCTTCCTTAGTTAAAATGTTCTATCTAAGCAAGCAAATCGGCTCCCGAATCGCAACTCGGACCTCGTAATTTCGGGTACCCGCACACCCCTATACGACGCGCGTCTAGTCGTAGCGATTGTCGACGCGACGTTGCCAACGTTGTATCTATGTAAAGATCGACGGCCATAGCTCGTGCGACTGACCTTATGCAAAACAATATAAGGGAGAGTGGGGGAATTGCGGACGCGGGGTAAACCCGAACACCGCGATATTCACCGAGTTCGCTTGCCCTGTCCTCTCGCGATATTGTTACATGACGTAATTAGCTGTGTTTAGTATTAAGGTAACTGTCACGGCGGAAGGCTGCGTGCAACCGCAAAGATAATTGTCATGAAATGTTTTCGTAGCTTCTCTTGTAATTTTACGCTCGAGTATTTTGAGTCTATAGTGCATAAAACCTTAGATAGTAAAACCTATACTATCTAAACGAAGCATAATTTCTTTGTTGTTCCTTTACTTAATTCTAAATACAATCACAGGATCACTTTGTATATATACTACATGTACGTATTTGTTTTATTTTAAATTTTGAAACTTCTGTTCAGTCGGGGTAATTACTGACAGCGTGTAGGAAGCTATTACGGACGATGGCATTTACCCTTTTCTCTTAACATTTCAAAGGTAAAGAATATACGTACATATTTGATGAAAGATCTTGAGATACAAAAAAGATCACGAGACTGTGTCAGACCTACAGTGTGAAAGAAAACCAGTGTTGAGTAAAGATCAAGATCTTTAAGCACTGGTTCGTATTTACCCTGTGTGCTACGTGTGATTCCAGACGGAAAGAGATTTGTCTTTCTGACAGAAAATGATTTATTTATTAAAGTATCTATAATTCTTTGTGTTGCTTTTATAGATAATTAACCAAAGATCAATTATCTATAAAGTAAATGTAATTAGAGCCAATACTTTTGTTTCAATTTAACTTCTCCCTTAAGTGCTCGTAATTTCTTTACTCTCCCCTAAGTACCGTCAACTGGGGGAACATTGGCATGTTTTTGGAAGATTTTGCTGTACAACATAAAAATTGACATTTTTACATTCGCTTTAAGTATTTTATCATAACATTCGTTTGTGAATGTACTACAAGTGTCAAAGTGCATACAATTTTTACCCTTTTACTTCTTTAATACATGTTAATTAGCTGTCAATGTTACCCCGCACTGCCAACGCTCGTGTGACCCCAGCCTAAGTGCGCGCAGCCAGGATGTTTTCGAGATATTACACGTAGATATTCTATAGGTTCATAATCTCGATCTGTTAATAACTTTGAACACAAAAGAGCTCGTAATTATGATACGGATGTCTAACTTTCACTTATCAGTCGCTTTCAATCATACGATTGTTCCTGAATGATCAAGGAAACGAGTACCGAATCAGAGTAAGCGAGACAACGCTAGCCTGTGTACCGTATACGAATTTTAGCTTCGTAACCGGGGAAATGCTTTGTGTGCACACAAAGCATTTCGTTACAGTGAGTAACGAAAATCTTTGGACACTTTTTAAAAACGCATAGGTTTTAAAATTAATCCAACGTCTTGAGTTTTTTTTTCAGTAGTGTTGTAATGTTTTGGTCAAATTTTAAGCATAAGTAATAAGTAATTATTTCTCTAGAACAGCGCAGTCCCAAGAACGGATTTAGAATTTTCTAGAGGGGGTAGATCTGAGAAATAAACCAGGGACCTTTCCGATATTTTCCTGCTAAATGAAAGAGTGTCTTTTTACTATCAATTTATCATATTCTCCCTTGTATTGCTATTCCCCTCCTATTTCGATATTTTCCTGCCAAATGAAAAAGTATTTCTTTAGTATCAACTTATCATATTTTCCCTCATATTGCTAAGTTAAAATAAGTATTTTGCAAATTAAATTAAGTATTATTCGCTTGAGGGAGACGCCCCTCCCACTCCCCTCTAAATCCGCCACTGCGCTGTTCAGCGTAGGGGCCCCTCACGCGTCTGCTTCCCCTCCCAATTTTTCTTTTACGCAGCGTGCGCTCCGTAGTCAAGGAGACCGCGCGCCGCTACTAAGGCTACCAACGGGCTAGTCGGGCTAGCGTCTTCACGGTTAGCGTCACGCGGTATCCCTGACAACGCGGACGAGAGTGGGAGAACTCCGAGAGCACGCGTGTTCGACCTTGGACAGCGCTGCTTTAGAATAACGACTTGAATTTATACAGGCGATGAACAAATCCTGCGTGACATTTCGAAGTATGTCGGTATACTTATGGCATTTTCGATGTATTCACACATTTTCTGTTTTTCCCTATCTTTTTGAATTCAGTCTCAGGTAAGTACATCCGCACTACCAGTCGTGAGTCACACAAACCGTCTCCTGCAAAAAGGAATTAACACTCGACGTGTTTTCACGCTCTCTGATTTGTACTCTGTGTCCGGTTTAAGGACTAGGCACCTATATCAGGCCCATGTCAGGCCCATAGAAATATGTATATAGGAGCGTAAGCTGAGGGTGGTGGTAAGGGTCGCGGTAAGGGGGGCGATGCGGGTAAATCGGGTAATCCAGCGGTTATGCATGCCGAATGCATCCGAAGCTAACCGACGCTGACGCGCCCGTATCTGAACCCTTCTCTCTTCCAATCCTACGTTACACCCGGCTATTCGGCACTCACGTAAAACTTAAACGCGTTTTTCTCGAAACAGTGTTCTCAAAATCGGTGGATCCTTTATCTACAAAGGTATTACCCGATTCGAATGAAACTTTTTTTATTTTGAAGAATATCTTTCTGCCCCGTGGATACACCAGTATAATTAAAAAAATAAATAAAAATTGTAATTTTTAAATTCGTTGAAAAGAAAAGTATAGGGAAAAAGTGATTTCAAACTCCAAGTATCGTTATTTTTTCAAAAAATGTAATTTTCTCTCTAGAGTCTAGAATATTTTTCAACGATTTAACAAGAAAAAAAACTTAATAAAATTAATAGAATTAAATAAAATTAATTTGCCTGTAATAAATATAACTGAAACGATAAGTCAGTGAACACCGATGCGAAAATTGGTTTCTCCAGAATTTTGAATTTATTTCCGGTCGAGAAGATATTTCCGTTTGTAACAGTTTGTTCAAACACGGTCCGTAAGAAGAAAGTAACACGGAAAACACGGATAACTTACTTCACCAAGTAGAAAACGAGGTTTATCGACTTACTTGTGACAACGCAATAACGACGTTAGCATTCCCCTCGCCTCTGTAAACGCAGTCCTCGACGGAGAATGTCGTTAGTGGAAGGGGAGGTTCTGGAATCGCCATAGAATCGTCGCCAGAGTTTCCGGTGGAAGTGGTCATCGATTCAGAAGAACACGCAGTGCTCTCCACGGGATTTCCGTCGCTGATTCTCATTGTTTCACCTCTGCCCATGCGAAGAAAGTAGATAAATGCAGAGATAAACAAAATTTCTCTGATTCTCGGGTCTGTTAATATATGATCTGCGTACACTAATGAAATTCAACTGTTTTTGTCTGATGTTCATTACTAATAAACGAAACATGAAACACAGAACTCTGTTTTATGTCCAGCAAGATCTTTTGAACAATTTAGAATGTATATAGAGTTTTCAAATGTGCTCTTTGTCAGTTTACCTAGTCGTTTAATAAGTAGTAGATAACATTTTTAATAAACGTAAGAAGCTCAGAAAAAAATTGGATACATTTTTTTGTTTAATCATAGATTTTACTGAATTTCGTTTTGGGCATTTTATTGGTATTAAGTAGTGCGCGATGGTGCTATCACGAGGTAGTTAAATTCGAAAGCGTTATCGGCCAGATTACTGTATCTTAATTAGCTGGCGAATTTCTTGTGTCGTAATAAACGTGTTTCAGATTGGCTGTTCATTGCGCTGGATTAGCCAACGTTTTCACAGCCATGACATTTCTTTATGCATTTACTCGTGCAAAACCACATGTATCAACAAAGTGGCACGTAAACGGAATCAGCGAAAGTTGTGCGAAGGTCTTGTTTTGCATTTTCAACGCTTGGGTCTTGCAGACCAAAGGTTTGGAAACTCGAACTGCAAAATAAATGGTCAAAAATTTTCTTTCTCATTGAAATAATTTTTATTAGGTCCTCTTATGTCTTCGTTGCAAGCACCCATAAATTCATTTTGATCAGATTGTTAGTTCAACAGTTATAATTTTTTGAAAAATAGTTAACACTATATTTCAAAGAGCTGTAATTAGTTACAGAATTATGAGCTCTGTTATTTATGTATATCGATTCTTTATTCGATAGACTGAATTGTACCCATTGTACGACAAATGTGACATGTTACGTCTGCTCACATGTAGATATATCGTCGCGGCTAGGAACAAGCGGAGCTTACAATTTCATAAAAATCTGCTGAATTGCAACATACATGACAGAACATGTGTTACAGGTCTGATGTTAACAATATTATTGGATAAGAGCAAACAACTTACTTAGTCTTGCGAAACGAAGTTCAAATGTTATGAAAATTATGTGACTGTGCTTCAAGAATAACTGAAAGTAATGTTGCTGTTTACGAGAATGAAGTGAGATTATCAAGATTCTTCAGTAAAAGTGTCCATTTTGCGATAACTGAACTGCTCCTTCCTCTGAAGATTCATATACGTTTTAAAGTGATCTTAAATAATTTTTTCAATGCGTTCTCTGCAAGAAATATGTATGGTTCCTGGGCACCTCGTTTGCAAAGTCTTTTTCTTGCAATAAAGAAAAAGACAATGGGTATTACGAAGGATTCTAAAATATTTGGGACTTCTGGACAATTGCTTTTATAAAAAATTGCTATAAAACAATTCCCACGGTAGCTCCTTCGCTACATTAATACATCTTTAATATAACTCGTGAAACATGAGTAAATGGATGAGATTTCAATATTGAAAATTGTTTGTAAATATTTCGCCAGTGCTGTAATATTGTCGTGTTTAATGTTATGTGGAGATAATGTTCATTAGTTAAATAAATTCAACTTTAACTAGATTTTATACAGTTTTCAATTCTCTATCAAAATACGTATATTAAGCACATGCTGCAGTTTTCATTTAATGTTGAAAAATAATAGAGGTAAAGTGGATGGAAAAAATGGTAACGTTTTTGTCCGCTACTGTAGATTCCCATCTAGAACACTTTCATTTAGCGAGGAAACATACAGTCACAATATTTATTTTTCATTGCTTTGGTTATATGTATTTATTTTCATATTGGTATCCTAAAATAGGGGATGGTAGATTTTGAAATAAATACGTATTTCTTTGCCCTACACATTTTTTATAGAAGCTACCAAGAATGAAATACAAGAAGAAACATTATTTACTTAAGCATTCAATTTTCCCAACCTCCTGTCCTTCTGATTAACATTCATTTCATTATTACTCCACTCTCATACTTTTTTTATTTGTTTCATTCGTGAAGAAATATTACCGTGGCTGAATACCCGCCACGCGAACTTTACGAAAGTCATAATAATTGAATGCTCACCGCAAGCCGCGAGTAGTTGGTGCTGCATCAGCAACTGATGACTGACGCCAACAATAGCCCCAATGCATCGACTTCGAAATTGTATATGAATTTGAAAATAAAATATTTCTGCATTAAACTTCCATAGAAACAGATACATATATCATTCACACATTGGTGACCTCAGTTTAATGAAACTAAAAACGATAAATCGCAAGTGGAGAATTTGAAATATCCAAAGTAAGTAAATCATCGAAATAGAAGTGTTCTAGATGGAAACCTGTGCCGTGGCAATGCCTTAAACTCGTAAGCTGTGTCTACGAAAAATCGTAGAAATGTTTGCCAAAGAAAAAGCCAAACTAGACGACCACTAATCGAAGACACGCGGCCACAATCGAATGAGTCGTTTGCACGTCACCGTGGGGTATTGATGTTTACACGATGGCCTTTAAACTGTCCGACTACGTACGTAAAACGGTGACGCACAGATGCGTTTGCACTGGTGGCAAAGAATAGCACGTCGCGTCGGCTCGAGAAGCGTGGGGTCCGAGAAACTGCAGACGGGAAGTACGTGGCCATGCGCATCCCTCTCTCTGCTGAGAGAAAACTGAACGATGAAACCAGCGGGATATGCCGCTTTTAACCAGCACCCCAAATAAAACTAAAATGTCGCCAACAAGAGTGATTAACGATTTGCCACCGTAGGGTAAAACGGCTATTCTTGGGCCAACTTAATATTTCAATCAGAGTCTAAAAGAACGGCATTGCATTATCTAAACGAAAATTGTCTATTACGAAAATACAAAGGATAATTGGAAGGTTGATCGACAGCATTTTCGCGAACGCAAGCGTTATTTCCGAATAAGCATTTCTTAATAGACTATTTTGGAAAGTACGGAATACTGTATAGTAACAATCTGAACGTAGCTTTTATAGTAATACAAATTAGAATTTATGAGGCAAAATGATACAGTATTGGAAGTTTAAAAAAAATTTAAATGAAAAACCGGTAGCGTTGTATTTTTAATACTTAACAAATAACAAATAATTTCATATTTAACATATATATATCTAATAAAATATGTTTATAATGGACTTCTCAAACTATTTAAATTCTAAACCAGGACCGTTCAACTTTTGCTCTTGCCTTCGGAGAGCAGCCGCTGGTGGTTGCGAACGGAGATAAGAGGGACGCGTCGCGACGGCAAGAGTGGCAGCCGAAAAAGAGTGGAGATAGTGGCGTAGTGTGAGTGACTACGGGTGCGTTTCAATTCACGCAGGGAGTGCAGAGATCGCAGCGAAGTCGCTGCGCGCATTCATATCGTTCTGTTTCGTTACTGCGGTTCATGCGTTCTTGAAATTAGAAAATGCTACTATGGAGACAGAAACGTTGTTTACAATAACCTCGATACTATTAAGTGAAAATGAAATCAGCAGCTATAATTCGTCTGATGAAAGCGAATATGAAGATGATCTTAACTTGCCATTTAGAATCGGAATTAATATATTGTATGTTATTTTTTTCTGTGTTTTAAGTAGGCTGGCGTTTCAAGCTTATCTCTTATATTGCCCAACGAACTATAGTCATATCTTTGCGTATCATTAATTGTAAACAAAACACTCGGACAGATTATATTTGCCTACAAATTGACAGATTATGGAGAACGTGTCATTCCGGGATATTCGAGAACAATATTCGAAGAATAATTTTCGGTAGATAACATTTGTATTAAAAAAAAAACATCAGATGAAGTTTATTCAAAATAATAACGTAGAAAAGTGGCATTGTAATCATGAGAGAATTAATTGTTTTTATTACTTTTTATTAAATTGTATCCGCTGAATTTTTCTATTGGAAATGGGCCAGGCCTGGCCAGCTGGTCGATTTGGGAGCCGAAGCGCTCGTTGTGGCTCCGAGAGCCGTGCAGGAGCCTAGCTCGGAGCCGATAATACCGCGGGCGTATGTACAAGTGGTCAGAAAAACTTTACTGGGTACCTAATGTGCGTATAGGCTTGAGGTAGTAGGTTTAAATAACTGGCACTCTTAGGGGCTCCAGGAAGCAAAATTTTGTCGCCCCCTGTACAATAATTTCGGGACTCCTTGCTTGCTATCCGTAAAGGACCTGAGTAACTAAGTCTCATTTGAGTTCTACACTGTACACTAGCGGCTCGCGAGCCGCACGGAGCTCCCGCTCCATAACTGATATTGTTGATGGTGGGGAAGCCGGCTGGACTGGTAGTGGGGATTGCGCGGTACCCGGCGGGGAACCAGTTGCGCAGCTCTGATCTACGCTATCGAAACCCGAACGTATCTTTAGCAACGAAGAAAGGCGTTCAAATCCTGGGCGGCAGTTTTACTTTTTTTTTTTAATTATTCTTTAATTTCATTTTCTAATTTTTCACTACAACAAAAACTTAAAAATTGTTACGAAGCATTTTGAAAGTTTGATGATTTTGTTAATGATGCAATTCGCCTTACCGAATAACGCTGCAGCCGGCTGACGTACGATGTTAAACTTCTGCCTTTCTGTAAATAAGCAGAAATAAACACATAATTGAAAAAAGAATTATAATCACAATTGTATAGGATAAAATATAAATGTTAGTATTAACTTATTTTTTATTCGTTGAAAAAATGGTATTTCACAAAATGTGCTGTCAAAACGTGACCGGCCAGGGTTGAAGTGAATTTCATAGAAAATTTTTAGAAGATTTTTCCGAATTTAACCGGACACGTCTGGAAAGTCCACCGTTAATATTCAACTGTTAATATCTGGAGAACAAAGCTTCAGATCCCAAAACGAAAGAGGACTTTTCGATGTCTCCTTGCATCAGGATATTACATGTTCCGCATTGTCCCGCAATTTTGGGACACCCTGTATTTTATAAGTTCCGCGAAACGTGGAAGATTAATTTCACGAATATGTGCAAGTATATGACGGAAGTAAAACCTGCTTTTTTATAGTCATGCGAGAATATTCTAGAGAAACAATTACTTTCCATTCCGTCGTATCATATCCTTCATGGTTTCATTGGCAAACTTAATGCGAGAAATTTAATAGATTCGAAATTAGGTGGTGCACAAACCAGCCGGACAACTCGTAATTTGTGACATGCCTTTTTCGTATCTGTCGCGGATAGAATTAAATTAATAATGTCGCTTTATGCAAGCAGACGACGACGTCTGGCCACGTCAAGTTTTCAACGACGACGTTCGCGCTTCCAATACCAATAAACGATTCAGACAGGCCACCTTGCTTTCTCTCCTGTTATATTTACGAAACATATTTCAGCAAAAGATCCGTACTCACTGCTACAGCAGTTCCTTGCTCTTTATTTACGTAACTTTCTTTTAAACGACTACAAAGTTGCCTTACTGAGAGACTTATACCGAGCATGCTCATATTTGGTATAAGCAACGAGCTCCTTATTCTTTCGTTTCCTTATTACATATATGTATAAAGCTTATCGTGCTAATAGAGGATACGGCTCTAGAGTCTTTCTCATAGGCGATATGTGGCTCCTACCATGACAAGGTTTAGCCGCCACTGTTATGTGCCATTATCCACTAACAAGTCGATCGCACTTGACGACAGTCAACTAGCCACTTGGCTTTTATTTAAGCTGGAGAGCAAGAGTTGTTTCTGCTTATAAAACGTCACAATTTTTCTAACATCAGAATAAAGGCCATTAAGACTTGTCGAAATTTTATATAGCGCGAGGAAGCGAATAGTCGACGAAAGAAATATGGCACGTTTCTCCAGGCTCTATATCCTTAAACAATCTTTGACGAGGGATGGCAACCTTTGACGGTGGTTATTCCATTTTTCAAACGCGTTTAAGGGTACGCCATTTATAGCACATTTCTAATGCCAGACGCGAAACGATGACTCACAGAAATGAAGTCACTGGCGCTGGTAATAAAAAGGTCCCTGAACCATCATAGTTCTCGACTTTCGAAACCTCTAATGAGCGTGCGCGTATGCAAACCGATAATGCAAACAACGACTGCATGCAGAAGCACATTCGTCGAACAACGACGAAGAAAATACGCTTCAAGAAGCAGCCCTGAAGGCTGGCATTAAAAATTGAAAGCTAACAGAAGTACCATTTCCGAGGACGAGTCTTCTGTTTTCTTGTCTGGTGCTTTACAATGTTGATCCTTCTGTTTCACTACTACCGTAAAGGAACTTTAGTTCTTGATCAGGCACTAATGTTTTATCAGTTCGTGGAATACATGGTTCTTTTAAGTTTATGTCAACAAATAATTGTTTGAAATAATTTCTAAAATAAACATTGACAGTTTAAAAGTATGTGTATTGTGTGTGAAAGCAATTATGTAGTACCTATTATAAATTTTCAAAAATTAGTTCCCATGTATTTTAGATGATCAAAAATTAGTTCCCATGTATTTTAGATGATCAAAAACTGGTTCCCAATTACCTTATTATTCCATAGCTTACCAATAATTAGATTATACTTATTTTCAATTTTTTTTTAATTTTTCCTTAAAGATTAAACATAAATTTATCTTTCCGTGACAAGAAAGTCTATTATTTAGAGTTTTATTGCGTTAAAAATATTTATTATATTTTTTAGTAGCAAAAAAGTGTATGACTTAATGTTTTCTTACGTTAAAAATCTTTATTAAAGCGGAAAGCCCCCTAAGATGATTGACAACTAGTTCCTTAACGGTACAAATACTGACATTCAATACCAGAAATGAAAGTTACTAGAATAAAAAAGTTCTTAGTCGAGCTATAATTTAGATGGAAAAGCAACTTGGTGGGACTTAGGTTATACATAACTCCCATTATGGACTCGTATCTCTTAACCAGTTAAGTAACCCGTAAAATTGATAAAGATTAGTCATTTTTAAATGTCAATAGGCATCTCATGTTGAATTTAGCGCCTCCCTTATTATATGTATATTGATTATTACATTAATCCAGAGGTATAGCTTGTGTCATATTTAAGGACATCAGAGCCCGTTTCTTAACGATTTATATACGTATTGCAAAAGATGTTCACAAGTCTGCGAAAATGAGAAAATTCTTTACTAATATACTGTATTAATTTATACGACTAGTAAATTATGAATGAAACTTTTTACCTCAAACCGACGAAGAACCCTTTAAAGCGGACTTTCTATTTCAGAGAACTCTTTTCTATTTCCTAAAGAACATGTAGGTGAGTGCATGTCCGCATTATAGGTAAAATTGAAGCCAACATAACAAGAAAGTTGAAAGCAATTTCAAACTTTAATCTATCATCGTCGCCAATTGTATACAGAACGTGGAGAAGATTATCTATTTGTCCAGATAAAATAACAATTTCTTCCGAAAATTCATATTCATTACGCCAAAGTAGAAGAACAAAGTGTCCTTAGAATTTGACTGTTGGTCTCAGCAACTGTCAGCACATTTTAAAGGAAACGTTTTCGCGACCGTTTCCTTTTGTCTCTTTTGTCTTCTTCGCGAGCTGAAAAACTCGGCGGCGCCAGAACTCGTCCGATAATCTCGTTAGAAGGCGAGTTATCTCGTTATACGCTTCGCCGTAGCACGTCGAATCCTGGAAAGTGGAAAGAGCCGACGAGCGTGCATACACGGCCGCCTGCGAGTCCAGACGAACGTGGACGTGTGCGTGCAGGCAGAGGCAGCACGCGGCTGGTGTTCACGTGCGAGCGCAGCTTGCACGTGCGTATACGCCACCAGTATGTATACACCACATGTTTGCAACGCGTTCGTGTCACCTGTCCGGAGTGTATGAAAGCACGAGCGCGCCGATTTACGTCAAGTCGTAACAACAATTAACTCGACAGTCATCGGTTTCTTTGAAACTCGGAGCATTTAAAGTAGTTCCTAACCAACTGTGTTAATCAAATTAGAGTTGGGTAATAAATGATAAATATAAAATAGTATGATACTATTAAAAAGACTTGTGATATATATTTACTTTTAATAAAGACGCTGGTCCCATAACGCAAACTAACTTTTGAAAGAATTGAAATATGTGTGTTAGTGAGATTCAAAAATATTCCTGACATTTACGGAGAACAAGTGTTATATATGATAAACTGTCAAAGGTGGTTTTTGATATCTCGAAACGATAATTTTGAACTGAGTGATAAAACAAAGCCTGGCTGTGCTGAACAATTTGATGCTGCCTCATCGAAGCGTTTAATTGAAGAAGAATCATAAGCTATTCCTGGGTCTATTTTGACCCACATTCTCAAGAGCTTCGCTGAACTCATCAGCTCATGTCGTACATAGCTTGGCACTTATTTATATTAGAGCTGATAAGGCAATTGGCGTGATTCGAAGAAATGCATTCTTTCTTCAGTTTTTGGAATTGCGTCACGAAGAAAAGACATATTTACTCACGTTGGAACTACATACAGATTTAGCTGTAATGATCACAATTTTATTGATTTTCAGCCTTTCAACATTGTAAATAATAATGGTTTTAGGAAGTTTGCAAAACATTTGGATCCTAAATACACTTGGAAAAAATTAAAAGATCATCTATACGAACTCGAAAATAAGGGCAACTTCAAATGGTCATAAATCCGGCAAAAATAGTGGTATCGACATCATTAGAATATGGTTTGAACGTGTGGAATATCTACTTTCGCAGGTTTTTCTAGGATTTTAGCTGTATTGCTTCTTGCCAATGTTATAGCGAGACAAATTGGCACTTTGCCAATTTTAAAAAATTATATTCAACCGTGTAATGTTACGCTCTGGCTTCAGCAACTACGTGACAGCCCTGAATGCAGTACCGCCGGCATCGGCATTGGCATCACCCAAGGCAGGTCTGCTCAGAGGCACACCGAATAACACCTTAAGTTCTGGGACTCGGGTCCGAGCCAGCGTTGCCACGCGAAGAGAATTGATGGCGGTGTAGAGACCACATCACGTAGTACGGAGTAGGAGAAGAAGAATAGCAACGGTATATGTATTTGTGTTGGTGATGCCTTGACGTCATGCCAATTCATCGCATGGCATACACAAGTCGATTAATATCTCCACGCGTAGAGGATTCCCTGGCAACCCTAGTCCGAACTGAGCGCGGAATTGTTAAGATGAAATCTCACGGCGCGGAGAATATGGCACGAGATTCGCCAAGCTACGCGCCGCGCCGTTACATTTTACATTTACGTTCCCAAGATAAGAGGATGGGAAGGAGGGAACTGCAACAGTGTGCTTTCTACGAACCTGCACGCACATAAGGTCTTGCAGTTACCCCCACTCATAACTAGGAATGAAAAATGAGTTCGTTTTCGTAATCCTAATCGTAGAAGGTAATAGTTATTACTAAACCTGATCTCGATTTGGAAAAAGTCTGATTATGTAGCTGATGGGATACACAGAGAATAACTCAAGGAACTTTGAAAACAAAATCACATCATTATGGCTGCAGTTTACTGGGAATAACTAGACAAATTATGTGCAACTTCGATAGGCAAATGACCAACTTTAGTAATCAGCAAAGCTATTCTTTTTCACCGTGATGACGCCTCACCAAGACAGCAAAAACAACGCTAGGAAAAATAGAACGTTTTAACTGTGAATTAATATCACATACACCATATTCCCCCGACTTGGCACCAACAGCTTATCATCTATTTCATTCCTTACAAAACTATTTAAACGGCAGAAACTGTAAGAAAACAGATCACGTATTACAAACATTGAATCATCAACGTCCTAAGAACCACGCGATTAATTTCAATCGTTCTGGTATTGAATTTCATAGATTTCAGGACCCTTTAAATCTGTATCAAGCCTGACTTTGACTCATCTCTCCCCGACATTAACGTGGGCAATTTCAAATGGAAACGCGCGTAGAACCAATGATTTCCGTAATCATCGCTAGAAACCAAGCAACTTCTCTCTAATGTATTTTTTAGGTGATAGTCGTAGGAATTGATTCACGCTTTCCCGGCACGCTTCGCACCTTATTACATATTATTTTAGTCAAATAGAAGAAACCAGATATTACATGATCATTCGTTTCTGGAGGAGCCTGTGGCTCTCTTGTATCGACCGTATCACATAAAGGTCTTGTACATAAACTTACGTAATGAATAAACCCGTGTATGCATAACTGGAAGGACAAGTGGGTATGCTAAATATGTGTGTATGTGTGGAACAATACACGAATGCGGATTTATGCGCCATGAACTTCCGCTCTCGGCAGTACGATTTGCAAACGTATTTACATACTCTAGCAGCCTGTGTACACGTAGTATTACTTTAGCTCCCAAAGGATGTCGTAACTTACAATTTTCTCTTAATCTACAATCACTTCCGCTCTACGTATCATCCCTTTTTTGTGCCTTCACTCTGTACATCCGTTCCCCTTATCGTACATCTGCTTCGCCTATTTTCTACCTTTGCACGGTCCTTTGCTGCGACTCACTGTTTTTGTCTTGCTCCGAGTAGCATCTAGTAGCTAGACAAATGAAGATTCTCCGTAACCTACGACTACCAGCAACTCATACCTCGAATCAGTTCGTAGGAAGATGTAAGGTTGCTCGAAACGGTTGGCATATGCATATACCTGGCTGGAACTGGATAGTCACTTGTCTGGGTTCATGGCAAGATGTTAGTTCACGATGAGACCACAGATGAAGACAGACGAAGCAGATAAGATAGCCTTCGTTGTGCATACGAGACGCATATTCGTCGACTAATAAAGCACTAGCTCCAACTGCACTTTTTATAAATGTTTGCATCATTTTTTAGACAATTCTAAATGGGCATTTGGTTCGATCAAAGTATTACTCTGGTAATAACCAAAGTGTTACTTAAGTACTAGGCTATCCAAGCTTTTTTGGAATGGAGAAGCTGACGCAAAACTCAGCGCAGTACTAAAATGCCGATATAATATTAGAACTCATATTAAACTCATTTTGATCAGAAAGATCGGACCAATTTATTAACAATTATTACATTGCTGTAAAATAAAGATTTTACAAATTTTAGTTCAACGGTGAAGAGCTAAACACTTCCCCAGTGTTCTGAACTCGAGCACTTACAAAAATATCCGCACTTTGGTCCAAATCCAATTGCGTTTTCCGACACAGTATTTTAATTCAAATCACTCATATGTATTGTAAATCAATCGTACATTATTACGTATGATTTACGTCCGAATAAGGTCATGCTTGGATTCACTTCCATCGGAAATTATCATCTGTCTATTGATAACGCACTCAAAAATATCTCATGGAAAATATCAAAATTTTAATTTTCATTAATGTACACGATTTATTCCGTATTCGAGTTTTTCGCGTAATAAATGACCTTGCTCGTGTCAATTTGATATATAGTTTTCTCTGTATACTGTCAACCCGGTTGAAAAATATCATTCTGAGAAAACCGCCTTCAAAGTTCCGCTCGGCTCAGTGGCGCCCTTGACACCGCTTCACGGAAAATACTACACCTCCGTCAATTTTACGAATTTCTACATAAAATATGAAGAGATCGTTCTTGAAACGTATGTCTTCCCGAAAATATATATAAAAAAATTTATTTTTCCAATTTTTTACAGTGCTCTGCCCCCTTAATACCGCGGAATGCGTCGAAAAAAGAACCGCGCCACGCTTTCGAGCTCCCGCGTGTGTACGTTCGAACGTACATTTAAAAGCACTTATGCTGCTGAGTACACGTTTCAGTGTGTCTATAGAGAGCGGCGAGGTTGCCACAGTCGAACCGTCTTATCCATTTTCGCGTAAGGTCAACGACCGGCCGGTTTGCGAAACTAGTTGCTACGTACATACGAAACGTCTTCTGGATGTCCACGTGTCGCGTTTGCGGGGTACACGATGCATTGGTGTAATTGGAAATGGCGCGCTGGCGGGTATCGGCAAACAGCAGCCTCGCGAGAGGATGCCCGTGTGCGTGTAACGCTTAAAAAAGCTGGGAAGTTTCCGTGACTGGGTTGCACAAATAGACTGCTTTTCGGTAGTTTTGGTTACGCCACCAACATCTCTTTCAACGACGGACTTACGACACTGACGAAAGGGATCGCGGATGGAACGAGCGTCTTTTAAATTCTTATTATGTATCTCACGCGTTCAGTGTTCCAGTGCTGTTTGGTACGCATAGCGTGTATGAATTTAGGAAATCGTTCACTGCCGATCCTTCTCGGTGACTAAATGGACGGCTGAGAATCATAGTGGTGTAGGGTGAACTGTACCTAATATCGCCACCCGCTATATCTCGCAAAGTAAGCACTAGAATTTGCTTCGTTTAGTGATAAAAGTGTAATTAAACTACTTATACTGTAGGGGAGACCGGGGATAGTTGACTAATTCCATTTAATTGTTGTATAATGGAATAAATTATGCTGCGACTCGCGATATTGAAGCATATGAATGATCAACTTGTCATTTAATGTGTCGCCGTGACAAAAACTTGCGTGTTCTAATAGTGAGAATGAAAAATCGAAAATTCACTACTCTAAATACAATAAAAACTACAACCTAGGCTCAATTGACACGATTTTCAAAATTAAGGCTGTGTACCTAATGAAATTTGTATAATAACTTTTGGTATTCAGCAAGTTAACAAAATACCTATGGTCTATTTATAAAAATTAGTCAAATTGCCCCGGTCTCCCCTAAGTATTATTATTACAAGTGGGATATCACCCATTACTTTACAATAAATTCACTGCAATAAAAAAAAATACAGAGACGAAATGCGCAGAATAAAGAAAGAGTGCATACGCGAAGAAAATTATCAAGATTATTTATGTAACGTAGCCGAGAGAGCAGCCCGTTTAAGTGAGTTTAATGAACCCAGAACAATGTTCATGCTATTGCGTAGACTGTATTAAGTAGAATATACATTCTTGTGATAGGACCCTTGTGAAAAACATCAATTTCAGATTAACGAATTCTAAACTACATAGGTACACTAAAGAGGAAGATAACATTTAACATTGTAAAATCAACTCCAGTGCCTCTAATGTCAAATAGATTAAAATTAATCTTAAATGGTAGCAAAGCATAGAAAATTAAACCGTTGAAAGTTAAAATTGTGCTCAAGAAGATACCAGACTTGGTTTCAGGCGGAGACCACATTGAATTAGCATACTACAACTATGAGCGCACAGAGCACAGTGCAGTACAGAGTTCACAGAGTTCGTGGATTTACAGAATCAGCAGTAAATTGTTTGATAAGGTCTAATGATCTGTATGACCTAGAAAATTTCGTAATATCTTGAAAGAAATAGTCAGAGATTCAAGTTACTTCAAGATTATTCATTTATAGATGGTTTCAACAGAAGAAGATTAAAATTATATAAACAAATTATGAAATATTAAATCTTCATTGACAAGATGGGATTACTTCTATTTTATTAAACCTGGAGTGCAACGAGGTTTAAGTCACCGATTTTTAAATTTCGCATACAATTAGTGTACACCGTGTATAATAGTGTGTCAAATCGATAATGTGAACAAATGAATAATTTGCAAAAAGATGCTATTAAAAGTTTAACCTTATCCAGATAAAAAAAATTAAAAATAACTGTTATTTCTGCTCACTAGACTCAACTGTACTTAACTACTGCTTCTATGAGTAGTATATTCCTTCCACTTGTACATCACTGACTTGTTCACCCACACTCGCCAATTGTATTTCAGATTTCGCCTAATTCTGAACTGTTGATACCAATTGCAAGATAGTAAAAGGGTTTCCAATTTTTCTTAACCCGAGGAATTTGTATATTTCCATTTGCAGATGCAGAGTCCTGTTTTCCTTATAAAACAGATTATTTAACCACAGGGACTGTAATTATTCTGATTTTTTATAATGTATAAATGATTAGATAATGTGAATCTTAATATATAAAGCAGAAAGTGTTTGTGTGTTTGTCTGTCGACTAAAAAGTTTCCAACATTAAACTTTGCGATCATGAAATTTGTCCTAGCTAATTATGCCTAGCTAAGCCAAATGAATGCGACTATTTTCACAAAAAATAAATAAATAAAAAAATTTCAATCTGAATTTCGAGCGAATAAATTTAAAATATAAATTACAAGCAAATTTTAAATATTTTAAAGGAACGTTAAAAAATGTACTTATTATGTACTTTTACATATTTCGCGCCACCCCCACTCCTCCGCCTCACTCCAGAAAGGTTCCTGCATCCGCCACTACATCTCCCTCCTAGCGCAACTACTTTACCGAAGCCACGAACGCACACGGCACAACTCTGCGGATTCGGAAGAAGCGGCTGCTATATAAGGTGTCGATCGCGACAAAATGTGAGAGACGCTATTGGTTTCGTGAGCCCTCCTTCGAATACTGAAGCTATTTAAGTGCGGAAACGACTCTGCAAAGTGAAGGACACTTGACAATGCAGTAATGCACTGAAGGAGGAACACGCCGCGGAAGCGACTGACGAGAAGAGTCTAGCAATTTGATGACGAGAGAAGGAAAGGGGGAAATGGGCGCTGAAAAAGAAAAGCCCCTTTCCTTTTGCCACGCAATCGATAACTTCAATCAATCACGGGAACCCTCCTTCGAAACGCGACAGCAAACCATTAGTACTTTGAGCGGTCGCGGCGCACCGTTCAGCAAAATACCGGTCCAAGTCGGTCAGGCCTTTCGAGGCAGTTGCTTCTGTCAGGAAAGTTTTGTGCAGCACGCCCCTCGTTTCGAACACGTGGCGACAGTAATGAAAATTTAAGTTTCTATATTTTCCATTAGATCTCCACAATAGTACTATAAATGGATGGGCGATGTTGTTTCGATGAAAATAAATTCAAATACTATCTTATTCGGGCTACTTCGAATTGTAGGAGATACATACTTCGAACCGCTTGTGACTGTTTTACTTTCATTTCATACTTTTATGGAAATCGAATAGAAAATATAGAAATAAAAATTCCCAAATTCAATGATCACCTCTAAAATTTGGTGACAAAATATTAAAAGTATTTTCCTTCCTGGAGGATTCTGTGCTCTACAAACAAATCAAGCTTTCTAAAGTTTATTCATCGCAAATCTTCGTAACTAATAACCACTTAAGTACAGTTGAATACCGACCAGCGTACTGCACGACTCTCCTCTACGTTGAAGCCGTGAACAGGATGGAAAACTTCTCGACGTGAAAACCCGCCAACGCCACTCACAATCAGTGTATCGAGTCGGTTTTAAAGTCGTACTTATAGCGCACTGATAACGATAACAACGATATATGAATGTATTACGCGTCAATTGTCTTCTAGCGTTGCGTTGTCGCAAAAAGGTTACGTAACAGTTGGAACATAACGGAAAAGCTACGCAAGGAGATTATTTGAGTTAATCGCACTCGATGTTATGCTGTAAAACTTGTAATAGAAGTGCGTATTTATGGCCAATTACGAACGATACTTGAGATTTTATGATAAAGTACTTATACAAAACTACAATCGTACCGACGCGAACTCCTGTTCCTATATATGTATTGTAGTAATCTCACGATTCTTCGTTACTTATCCATTTTACGTTTTGATAAATCTTCATTAGGTATAGTGATGCGCGATATTGGTCTCAACTATCGATAATGCATATCGATAAATATTTTTCGTTTATTATCGATACATGAAATATATTACTCAAAAAGTATCGATATTGGTAATATCGATAATTCGATTCAAAGTATTAAAATGATAACAATTTAATTTTCTACAATTATAAAGCAAAAAAAAATAAGAAAACGCCCGCAACCCTCTACATATCCATTCGGGCGATCTAGGCGTAAGTGGAGTTCGCCCATGGAGGGTGCAAAAAAATTATCGATATGCGGACCAAAAGTATCGATACGTGTAATTATCGGTGTTTGAAGTATCGATAAAAAATATCGATATTCTGACAGACAAATATCGATATTTGCAGTTATCGATAAATATCGCCCATCACTACTTCATTATTACAATTCACAAAGGAAAATCCCGAACCCGAAAATTCAAAAAATGTTGAAACTTTGTGAATATGTCGGGAATTTCCTCCCGAATACAACGCAATTTTTGTTTGCTGCCCAAATTCACTCGAAGCGGATAAAATTAACCCCGGAAAATTCAAATTAGTGATCAATTTGAAATGAAAATATTTAATTCTATCACTTTTTTAAGGTTATACCAAGTATTTAAAAACACCCTGTATAACTATCTGCCGAATAAAAATATGTATAGGCAATGGTAGAAGTATAATGAGACGTAAAATCAATCAGCCAGGCTTAAAAGTATGTAAATATGTTTCTAAAAGTAAATATGTTTCGAGCGTCGCGTCGACACAAATGTCTTGAAAGAAATATGAGGAGATAAGGACTCTGGCCTCATTCAGGGTCGTAGGAAGTATTTTAGCACTCTGATTCAGTTCCTACTACGTAATCCCATTTTAGGATGCACGGAACATTAAAATGAAATGTAGTATTCGGCCTTGGGGTCTTTTTGCTAGTGTTGGTACTTCGAGATACTGCCCTGCAAATATCTTGAATAAATGAAGAACACGGAGGTCTGAGACTGAAATACATATGTATGAATGCCTTGAAAATCTCTGGGATAGGTCTTGATATCATGGTATCATTATGGTACTGAGGCATTTGCTTGTGTTTCTCTCAGAGATCAGTGTAATCAAAAGAAATGAAAATCAAACAAAAACAAAGCGTCAAAGATTTAAAACTTCAAAATTTCAAAACATCCAAGATTTTGAGAACTTTATAAAATTTGCAATATTGTGACACACTACTAAAAACAAGACACTTGTAAAACTTTTTAGGATACATATCTTGAAATGCAACCATTAACTTCTCACATTTTTAATAATTTTGAACTCCATTGCTACTTTCTGCCTCACTCTGTGCCGCACTGAAGTTGTAAATTCCAAAGTTAATCACCATTTTCTCCATAATTGTCCTAATTATGATAAAAATAGAATAATATTGTAAAAAAAAGAAAAGTATTTAATTATATTGAAAATGTCTAGTTTTATAATTGCCGTTTAAGTATTAATAAAGTTTTAAATACATCAAATATGCTATTTATTCCTGCAGACCAGAAATCTTAAAATTGTAGCTTGAAATTGAATCGTACAATAAATCACATACTTCTTAAATAAACAACAAAAACTTTCTAGAACGATAACAAATTATAGAAATATATAATTTCATCATAATTAGCAGAAAAAATACATTTTCTGGCACGTTACGACTACACGCAATAACTTTTCAACAACAAAAGTTAGGTTTCAGTTCAATTTTAACTGAATTATTGTCTATCAAACAATCGTTTAGTTCATCGATACAAGTTTTCCATAGGATATATACAGGGTCATTGCACGTTTCATTTTTGTTTCCCATGTTTACAAATTCTTCTAGTTTCTCATCGTCAACAAAGTGATCAAAAAATTTTTTAGTCGAAAGAAAGTCAGCGTAGGTGAGAGAGCTGGTTGGATTTTCGACTGCACTTGTAGAATTTAATTCTGTTCGCCGAGTTGATAT
This sequence comes from Andrena flavipes, assembly GCA_963971345.1. Taxonomy (NCBI): domain Eukaryota; kingdom Metazoa; phylum Arthropoda; class Insecta; order Hymenoptera; family Andrenidae; genus Andrena; species Andrena flavipes. The sequence continues at coordinate 25,379,176 of OZ020480.1, read as the reverse complement.
GCACTTCTGATAGTGAACTGCGTTTTCATCGAACGGATACAATCCGCAAGCTCTAAATCCATTTCTTATCGACGAATCACTTATTTCATCGAAAGCTTTCTTAAACAATGGAGCGAACGTTGCCTTTGTAACTGATTTTTGAGTACTCTGCTTATAATCGCGTACTACTTGTCTCCATTTGCATTTTAAGGATCTGAATATCGCAACGTCACAGGGTTGCGTTATATGACTAGAGTTAGGATACAACGAATAGAGAATTATATTATGTTGGATGCAAAAATCGTTGAGTTCCATCGTGAGATGAGATTTGTGGCCATTGAGGAAATATATCACCGGAAACTCTACTCCATTATTTACACACCAAGGATAGAAATTGTTAGCGATATATTCATAAAACGTGCTCGACACCATCCACCCTGTGTCCGATCGCCCTATAGGCCAATTTTCCGGAACTGAATCTGATACAAGGGCTGGAATTCTCTTGTACGGAAACTTAATCATAGGTGGCAGTGCATCGCCTGCGGCAGAAAATGTACAGAGAACAGTCAACGTTTCTTCTTCTTTTCCCGATGAAATTTCATAAAAATCTTTCTCATTTTTTAGTCCTAAAAGTTGTCCACTTTTAGGAGAGAGCTGAATACCAGTTTCATCGCCATTAAATATACTTTTCGGTCTTTCTAAAACACCGGCGAATCCATTCTCCTCTAAATACGATTTTAATTCCCGCGACCATTCTCTCAAATTTTCTTCGGTGACCGGTGGTCGTCCTTTCGATATGATTTTGATGTTTCGTTTCGTTATTTCGGGGTGTCTCTTCAAAAATAGTTGCAGCCATTTATCTCCTGGCCTATTGTTAGTGAATATGGTTTTTCGCGATGCTTCGTTAAGTATTTTTTGTACAGCATCCTTTACTTCATCAGGATGCATAATGAAGCCTAGTCTAGCTTTGTTCAAAATCCATCCCTCTAAGCGACTTTCTTCTTCGGTGGTTAAAATTGGTTTTGGACCCTTTTTGCAATGTTCTGGAGCCTTTCCTGTTAATTTGGCATGTAACGTTGACTTTGGAATTCCATATTCTTTGGCTGCCTTTCCTACACTTGTTCCTTTTCTTACATCCGCTAAAGCTTTATCTACATCACTATCTGAGTACCGATATAAGTTATATTTCTTTTTGTTGCTCGCCATCTACATGAAAAAAAAAAATAAGGTACAAGTGAATGACCACCGAGTGTTGCATAATAAATAATCTTAACTTTTATCTTAGGAAGTGTTATCGTAAACAAGAATAAAAAAATATATACATTTCAATAATGAGTACAGATTTCGACCTAATGGTGCTCGTTAAACGAAAATCGGCTTCAAAAATTCAATTCTATTGTCCATCTACTGGATTTAGGTTAGAAAGTCAGTACCAATGCATGGACAATCATTCTTACGAGTTATATCATTTTATTTTGCGTTGTTTACGCCCCTATTTATGTGTCTTTAATAATTCAATGCAATCATATATTACATACCTCTTTACAATACATCCGAACACGTTTTTTATTTACTTTGAAAACACGAGTAGACCGAGAAATGGTTTCTGGGAACTGAGAAGTGAGTAACTAGCGCGTGGTGGCGAAAGATCGTAATACAAACACATTTTCGTGTACCTACAAAAAGATTTCAATAAAAATGTTAGTATTTTATAAAACAAAAATTTCTTCAACAGAATAAACAACGAATAATATAGATTAAGAATATAGTTTTTTTTTAAATAGTAACGATTGACCAACGATTCGTTCGTCTGCTGGCCTGCTTAGCCTAACCAGTTTCAAAGGGGAATCCTAATGATCATGCTGACGAGGAACTCCCTCTCCTCGCCGCGATTCTGGGTGAAACGTAGTAACGTATCGCCATAAAAGGAACGAAAAACGAAACAGAAACTTTCCTGCGAGTGGGAGTGCAGACGGGTTAAGGAAGACGAATGGGTTTCGAGATAAAATGGGAAGAAGAGCCAGCGATCTAGGAAGTGTCTTAACACCGAAGTAATAATAGCAATAACGTAGTAATGGTAATTCCCCGAAGGATCGTAGTAAATGCGATTCTGTATCATTAAAAATCGTGCGTACTCGTTACGTCAGTTTCAGGTGAAAGGAAGCGAGACGATACAGGAGTCAAGGGAAAACGAGCGACTCGGGTAAAAATACGATCGTTGATCGAGCTACGTTTCTCCTATGTGGATCGTATGACTCATCAAACGCGCAAGCGCGTGCTTAGCGGGTGCGAGGGGGGAGGGGGCAGAACCGTATATCACGGAAAGGAACAGGTAAGGCAGGAGATGTGACAAACGCGTGTGTGTGTGTTTGTGTGTGTGCGTGTGTGTGTCTTAAGAGTAAGACTGAAGAAAGACCGAGGGAAAAGAAAGGGGAATGACGTAAAGCGTGAACATTCATTTTCGTGGACACCCGAAAAGTTTCCACGACAAAAAGAAGTATGGCCATGCGTCTACTTGCGCGTGCAGATTCTTTTAACATTTGTCACCTTTATAAATGTCTAAAGTTTCTTATTCTCTATATTTCTTTCCACGAATTGGCTACTATGACAAATCAGGGACAGTATTCATCATTCAAAGTCCGATATGTAGATTTAAAAGCTAATGAACTTCGGTGTAGCATTCTTTCATTTATATTTTAAAATTATTCAAATACACATTGCGTGAAACTATAGGTAACACAAGGTTCACCAGAATTATAGATACAGTGACTCCCGAAAATATTCGGATACTTTTTAAAATCGCATAACTTTTTTAAGATTAATCCAAACAACTTGAGTTTTTCGAGAAGCTAGAAGGATTAGTTTGCTAAGTTACATGTTTCGTCGTTTTGGAAAAAATTGCAATGGATCGGAATAGCGAAGAAAGGGGAGAAGGTCGTTTTTTAAACTTCTTTTTATGAGTTAACCGATTTTGATGAAAGTTTCAGCATATATACAACTTACTTAAATCTACAAACGGGTTTTTTGAATTTTCATTGCAGGCTCGCAAAAGAAGGTTAAAAAAGGACCTTCATTATTTCCTTCGCTATTCCGATCAATTACATTTTTTCCAAAACGACGAAACATGTCACTTAGCAAACTAATCCTCCTAGCTTCTCAAAAAAACTCAACTCGTTTGGATTAATTTTAAAAAAAGTTATGCGATTTTAAAAAGTGTACGAATATTTTGGGGAGTCACTGTATTTAATATTTCCATACTCAAACACAAAACTATTCTTCGTTGCATTTATTGCGGGTTAAAATAGTATTAGCAATTATGCTGTAAGGCTGCAATAAAAAAAAAAAGCTATAAATTTATTGTAATGAACATTTTCGAATTAATTTAAATCTTCTATCGCAATAGTATGCACGTATGTTGACAATGTTTCAACTGACATTTTATTCCATTTTAAATCTTTATTTGATGTAGCCGTACAACTTTTGCCAAGTCCATGGGTGCTCAGAAATCAAAAATTTACCTTTCACATTCAGTTGTGAAAGCAAAGTGGAATGGAAATTTATAAAAACATGTGACCAACCGATCGTCCGTTCTTGCTTAACACACTGTCGACACGCAAGATTAAGTAACTTTATTTTCGGCTGCTCATGAAGTATGAAGCACGCGCAATTACAAAATTTACATATACACGTACCTCTTTTGCAATGCATTTTAAAATAGAAATTCACAATCAATGTAAGAATTTTTGCATACGTATAAATTCCAATCGATGAAAGTTCGCGCATCATAGCACGGGAACATTGTTCCAATGTTCATTTCCCTTAGCCCATTTAAATCGTTTCATTCGATTTTATCATCCTAGAAATGGTTTCCCACCTTCTTTATAGTGCCTTATGCACCTTTTACAATAATTAATCAAAGTGGCCTACATGTAAAATGCCTTTTCTTTACAAGGACAAATTGAATAGGTAAATACTTATGACGCACTGAAACAAATTTTTGTAAATGTCAATGCAGTACGTTGAACTGCAAATACCTAATCAGTTTCAACTTATGTTCGTCGAAAGGATATTCTAGTGTTGCATATGTGGATTTTACTGCAATGTGACACTCAAGTGTCTTTCATTCGACAGTTGCTTGAAGTGAAAGTCAAACTCAATGGGTACTTTTCAGCGATCACTTGACATTTCCTACCGCCTTTTAAGGAAGGAAGCATAAGATTTCTGTATCTGCCTGTATTATCATAACTGCGATTACTCTCTGCATTCGTCTCTGGTTAAATATTGTAAAACTTAATTTCGAAATTGTGAAACAGAAAGTGTAGGTATTAATTTTAATGCACAATGGTAAAACAAAAAACTAAAACTTGGACAACCTATTTATTATGATTTCGATAATAATGCAAAACTTGAATGTTTAACATTGCTTGAAAATTAATTTGGTGCAACGTAATTTAACAAATTTTCTTTATAGGACGAAACCTATCACGTTTCGTTGAAAAAAAATGAACAATTTACAATAAGTAACCCTCTTATAATAACATTTTAATATTAATAACATGTAATTCGATTAAATAAATGAAATCCAAAAACATTCTTGTTCCGATTTCTGACACATTTGGGCTTTCCTAAACGTCAACGAAACACACGAATATTTAAATATTGACATACTGTCACGCACATACAATTCGGTAAAGCGTCACACAAGATTACAGCAATCTTTTTATGCATTCCGCTTTATTTGATAGTAAAATTAGGTTTCTGGGTTATCTTCAACTTTCTTTGATCATGGTACAGTTTCTGTGTAACGCAACTACTCGCAATAAGTAAATATCTTTCGCTAAACATCTGATCATTAAATCTCCATTGACATTTCCGTTGAATAGCATGTCGTTCTAAAATAAACATCTCATAACAGCGCGATCGTGCAATTTACGGGGTAAATACCGAAGCCGTTTGACATCGCGATAACGAAATTTACGTAATTCATTACGTAACACCGAAAAAAAAACTATTATCATCTTCCACTCGTAATACAAATTACATAACTTGTACTTTTCAATAAGCTACTCAATGGATTGGCTCCAGCCAGAGTCACGTAACGCCGAAATGTAAGTTACACAAGCCGCTTGCCTTCTTTGTTAGATTCTCCCTCTCGAATGGTTTCATGGGTGCCCCGGTAACAATCCTTCGAATGTGAACCTATTCACTGAATCTGTTTCTCTTGCGTCAATGGGATATACAGATTCATCTTGCGAGATACAGGTAGTTCCCAAATACGTATATAGTACAATTCGATGAAAGTTACTCGTAGAAAAGTGAATCGAATGTGTAAAGTAAAAATTCTAGTGCAAGGTTTTGCTTTAAAAAATGTCGACTTTGAAAGCACAAGGGATGTATGCGAACTGAAATGAAAATTATTTCAACGAGCCTCGTTGCAAACGGTATTCGTGTCAAGCCACATACAGGGTGTTTTATAACTGGTGGTGTGAACTGATTGTGAGTAGTGATTCTATGTGAAAAAATAAGTCGAAAATGTAGAATAACATTTGTTTACTTGGGGCCTTCCACTCCAAGTCAAATCGACTTCCACTTTTAATGAATTTCGTATACATAACGTTCCAGCCACACTGGGTGAACGTAACCCACGGACTACATTTGCAATGATATTACTTTGCTGCTTCAGGCAAACTAGCGGTCTTTGGGGTCGAGGGATTTGTAGAAGAAGTATATAACTTTTTTCCCGAAGTCCTATAACTCACCACCACCTTAATGTTCAGAAATGCCAGGAGTTTTCCTGGCGGATTGGATTCCGCTAATCCAGTGTGGCTTTTGAGGGTTAAATATATAATAGAGGAAAAAGAAATTCAAATTTAAAACTGGATGAAACTTTCCTGACAAAAGCGACTGCTCCGAAAAGCTTGACTAACTTCAAACGGTATTTTGCCGAACTTCGTATCGGTCAAAATTTGAATACCAGATACTTGTTACGTCACGCGAAAAAATTTGACTATTCGGAGAACTTTCGTAACGGTACGATTGAACCGACTGAATCGCATTCTACAAGGCAGTGTAAAAACGGCGGAAACGTTTCAATTGACCTCAGCATCCCTGTTTCAATGTGTGTCGCGCGTTACGCGAAAATTTCCAGCTGCGACGTTAACAAAGCGGTTAAACGCCGGAAATCTTACAAGGTATGCGTGCAACGCCGTGCGTTACGATGGCAACAACAGGAAAGTGCATATGCGCTTATTCGCAACACTTACGCCGCGAAATAACTCTGTCATTTCCTTCCACCGAGGCAACCTTATCCCAGTTAGAGAAATGCATGTTTATTCTTTTGATTCGCGTCGAGCCTTTAAGGATGCATCGGACGTAGAATATTAGACAAAAGTAGGGGAGAGGTGGGATGAAAGGGACATTGCAATTATCTGAAAGATAAAGGGTCCTTCCACGACGAAAGTATTTTCATTTTGGAGCAACCCTAATGCATGTCCAAACACGCCTAACTGCAAGTCGCTGTCATTTAAAAAATAGTGCAATTTGTCGAACGACCTCGCCTCAATTCTTACTAAGCAATCAAGAAAAACATGCCTTTTTGTGTTTTAAACGTCGTTGATGTTATATTTTGCGTGCACCACGTTTTAAGAGATAAATACTAATTTTCAAGCTTTTTTTACATTTCAACTTTACGTAAATACAGATATACTATCAAGGCAAAGGATTAGAATCAAACTTAATATAAATATATTTAATTTATTTATGTAGTCTTCAATTTTATCAATGAAAACGTGTGCGGGCAATGATGGTCACTGTGTAGAATAAAAATATCTTACTTCATTAGAAGAATTTTATTCTGTAGATGGCAAAAATACGCCCTAGAACAATTGGAAAAGTCAATAGGACTTCCAAAACGCTTGCAGTGTACAAGTGTATTATTTGCTATTAGTTTGTATTTATTTAGTATTCTATTAAGAGGTTGATAGTTACGTTTACAAAAAATAATTTTCGAGAAATATTGCACCTTATATCTTAGTTTTATTACACTTATTGCTTAATTTTTTATGATTTCTCAAAATGTTTTGTCAAGTGCTGTCGCCAATGGCTGATTTCTCTATTACATCTGGGCTGATATATATTCAGGAACAATAAGATATATGTTAGATGATCTTTTGTTCAATATTGTAACTGTAGAGATTACGTTTTCAAATGTGTTTCCATATTTATAAAAGGGACACAAGAGAAATTTATGAAAGGGGCATCCCTTTCCAAAACGTTTCCTTCAAAATCTCACCATGATAAACCAAATATTGTTAATAAAAGAATATTTACCACACATCAAGATGTTTCCGATTAATTTTCGTGCCGTACTACCAAATTGGGCTTAAAAAGTGGCGGAGACATGTCGTGCCTTCCACTGAATATCAGTTTTCTTGGGAAACTTCGTTTGCACTACACCACTGCAGGAAACGACGACCCCGCCGGGTCATGCGCATTCCAGACACCCGAAAGGGTCAAAATGTCGACAGACAATCTCTAAATGTAACAAAGGTAAGGAGTTACCAGAGTACAGAAATGGCTATAAATCGGGAACAAGGTCGTATTGGGTACATGTTTATATGAACTTTTTTCATTTTTTTCGTGTTTTCCGTACATCGGCTGAAGAGCATGTCATTCGTTTAAGAAATACCTTGTATACGTTCGTTCGGCGCATGAAACGTGTGCGGGGAAAGCCCATGGGCGTTCGACGGCTACACTTAAAAAAAACGAGTTCGACGGAATACCCGTTTGAACCCTCGGAAAATGTGTACATTTTGTGGATTTTTTTACAAGTCAACGGCTTCACGAAGATTTCCCGTTTTTTACTGTCTTTACATAGTATTATGAACTACTCGAAAAAAAGTTTCAGTTAAAAAACTATTGTTTTCCGGAAATTATGGATACATATCCAAAAGTCTCTCGATTTTAGACGGCTAAACGGTGGCCTTGAAAAAAGCTGTTTTTATTTATTTATTCTTTTTTCAATTTTGTTAAGTTAATTGTCATAACAGAATTAAAAGCCGTTTATTTGGTACGTAATTTAATACTCTATCAGTGGTTTAAGTCGCGTGTTGAGGATACTTTTCGTTTCCAAGTTTTAAAGAAAGTAGTCAAAACCGCTTTTTCTTTAAATTACAAGCAGTCTTGTGCGATAAAATGTCATCTTTTATTAGTAATCAATGAAAATAATGCTGAACTTGATTTATAATATTCCTAAAACATCAATCTATAAAAATATGCAAAAAGAAAAAATCCAGCATATGCTGAGTGTTCAAGTAGTCAGCAGCTGAAGAATTAACAAGCATAGATAGATTATTTCGCAAAACATAGCGCTACTACATAGCAGCACACTGGCAGACGGGATCTATGTACTTCTCAACTCCATTGGTACAAAAGCCTAGTTTCCACCGCACAGGACTGTGCATCGACCGTGTCCCACTACATATGTATTACCCGCCGCAATTTCCACTCGCGAAACTATGACGCATTGTACTTGCCGCGACTGTGCGCGACGTTAATTCTTGGCTATTAAAAATAAGTAGCCCGGAGAATGATTAATTGACACTACACAGAAGCGTCGTGAATTTATATGCTTCTCTCGGTCCTGGGACGGCTACGAATAACAACGAAGGTCAATTGGACGCCCTACGACTGCTGGTTTCCACATCTACAGCCGATAAAGATGTAGCAATCGTTTTGAAACCGTTCGACATTACAATATGACTATTAGCTGTATACGAAGATTAACTCGGCGGGAGTCGTTACTGGATAAAATTTACCACAGAGGTACGAGTGGCGAAAATATCTTTCTTTTTTTCTCGCGCAATCCTGTGCCGTGACGTTTTAGGTACCTTTCCGCAGGGGAATAACCAGCCAAGTGCAATTAATGACCAAAACCTTGCCCTAACACTATGAAAACTGATGATTCTAAGTATGCATGTACTTTAGAAAAATTCTGAGTATTGTTTTGAAGAAGTTGTTACGAATGTTCATAGCATCTACTTTTGATATCGATCTCAATTTGATATTGTCACTAAAGAAAGGAGACTAATTTTTGTAATTCGATTTTATAACCAAGTAAATATTAAGAAGACTGTTCGAGTTTTTGTTACAATTTTTCTAAAGAACTTAAAGATTTTGAGATACTTCTTAAATTTTGTTTGCTTCTTAAAACACTGTACTTTAAATCCTCAACCACCACGTCAGTATCTGGTACGGACCCTAAGTTTTCCACTGGTCGCCCACCTTCGTATCTCGTACGGACCCTATTTTTCAAGCAGCTCCCGCGTCAGTACCAGATACTCTAGAGCAGGACTCTCCAAGGTCGCTTACGCGTAAGCTCGGGGTTCTCCTACTCTCATCCACCTTGTCAGGGATACCGCGCGACGCTAGCCGCGAAGACGCTAGCCCGACTAGCTCGTCATGGCAGCCTTCGTAGCGTCGCACGGTCTCCTTGACAACGGAGGGCACGCTGCGCGAACGGAAGATTGGAAGGGGAAGCAGGCGCGTGAGGGGCCCCTACGCTGGAGAGTCCTGCTCTAGAGGCTGTCTGTACAGTGATGTTTCAGTGCCGAGGCCTCAGGTAGCAAAGTGACGTTTTCGTTCCGAGCGCCTGGGCCTCAAGGTCAGTTTTTCGTTTCAGGGGTAGGTTGTTGAGGGGTTAACATAAAAATAATAAAGTTAGAAAAAAATATTCTGAAACCGTGGTTTTGAATTTTGGGTATTTTTGACAAGGTAGCGATAACGTGTGTTGCATATTGGGGTGTGTGAAAATTTTTGAGAAATACTGACCCTTTCATATAGAGTCACTATCTTAACACTATTCGTACCAGATCGGTTAATTTGACCGTTTTCAAACTTTAGCGTACAATTTCCCACATACAACGTTATCACATCGCTATTTATCTTTACGACTTTTCTTGAAATATGCATACAACGAATCATTTATTATTTAATTAAGTACCAAATTGACTACTATCTATGTTCAATTGTAAGAAATATAACTCTTTTTCAAGGACTAGGTATACATACATGAAATGTCGGTAAGAATAGTGTTAATAATAAATCACTTTCAAGGTCGCGCAATCTCATTATACGACCGACCCTTTTCACTGCAACAAATTGAATGCTTAACTCTTCTTTCGTAGCTCTTACTGTTTTTCAGTCAAATGCACTCAACGCCACTAGAGAATCACCCTGTATATGCCTACTTATATGGCAAAACAAAGACAGGACATATTCCTTCTCTTTCCCTTCCTCCTCTCTCTCCATCCGATTTCTACAGTTGCAAAAATTAAAAAGCAGAAGAGCAATATCCGAATACAATGGCATCAGAGATCTTTACTACTGATGGGGAAATCAATCTTTTGTGAATTATCGTGTGAAAAATGTTTTATTCTTATTTAGTTTTAAATGTAGATGATTTCACAGGTAATTATATAGAAAAGGGCACACCTCGCCGATTTGGATGACCTTGAAATATTTTGCCAAGGTGATCATACTGAACAATTTTTCCCTATATGAAATCGCAGAATAAAAAATCGCGGAAATTCCCGAAGTTTTTGGATTTTCATTGCAGGCTCATAAAAAAAGTTCAAAAAACGACCTTCACTATTTTCTTCACAATTCTGATCGATTGCAATTTTTTCCAAAACCACTAAACATGTGACTTAGCAAACTAATCCTTCTAGCTTCTAAAAAAAAACTCAAATCATTTGGATTCATTTTAAAAAAGTTATGCGAATTTGAAAAGTGTCCGAATATTTTCGGGAGTCACTGTATGTAACTAAGTAGCCTAATAAGAGGATGACCGAACAGAAGCCACACTGGAGGTAAGTCGATTCACTCTGCGAGTTCGTGCAGGTCCCGGCAGGTCCAGACCTGCATGCTACTTAGCAGGGCTCAAGGTCTGGCCTCTCTTTCAATGCAGCAGTTTTTATTTAGAATTCTGTATAGAATATGCTAGCGTTCAATCCGGATCCACTTGTACAGACAGAATAGTTTAATAATATAACACTAACGAAAAAAATATTATTAGATGTGAATTCAGTAGATAATAATTTATAGAACACTCACGAGGGAAGGTTGCAACTCTTTAGATCGAGTTTAGTTATGCTAAAATCTGAAAAGTTACGAAAAAAATTATAAAAGCACAGTTTGCCACTTTAAAACAAACCCCCGTTTAACTACCGTAAGCGCGTTTGATACCAACACACGACTAATTTACTCGCGCTTCGGTATTTAATTATGCATCGATACTGAAACCGGAACTTCTTATCGCGTAATCACGAATTAATAAAAATAACGGACCGTTTAAAATTTTCCAACTTAACGAAGTCCCTGAGAGAGAAACTGTCGTGCCTTAAAAAATGTTATTCTCCGCTAGGCAAGCGACACAACGGCACATAAATGAGGACAAGGTAAGGCGAGACGGAAAGAAAAAAAAAAGAGGTATACATACGTATATGGAAATGTCAGCAGCCAGGACCAACGATACACATAGACATACTAGAGATACGGCAGGGAAGGAGACAACGGAAGGGGACACAGCTTGAAGGGATGCAGTCGACTACGGCAAACAGAAAGAAGCGGGGAATATCTAAACCAGTTCTGTCTACGGGTGGGACCCCTTAAGCGGTTCTGCCTCCCTCTACGCGCCGTATTGTGTTTGTATTCTGTTTATATCAGACACGCTCGCGCCCATAAGAAAATAGTATAACTTACCCGTTCGTGTACTATGGTGGTAACAGAAACATACCTACAAGCTGCGAAAGCAGTTTTGCTTCCAGTAGCTGACCTAGCGCAGAAGCTATTTGAATATTTTACATGTACTCAAATGTTACGAATATTCTTGCAATATTCCAGTCTTAGAGGCTGTAATTTGCGCTATTGGAATAATGGGGATATTAGCAATGTATATAAGCATTACATTTTGTCAGTGGCAGATGGTCGAGAAATGTATTTCAAATGAAATACATATTCAAGTTGCTTTTCATGGCGAGGCTATACAGCTAAATGTACCTTGAATATTCCAGCTATGCCACCCTCTGCTGAAAATGCTTTTTTTTTTTAGAGACTGGAAACACGGGCAATACAAAATGGAGCGATTTACAGTAAAAAAATGTTAATACATCAATTTTCTGTATACAAAATATAATGTTGTGTACCTTTATAAGTTGTATAAAATTTCATATGCGAATAAAGCTCCGAAAAGATTGAACTATAAACTAGTGTGTATGGTATACAGACATTTGCAAGTTCATCGAAGATCTGAGGTAATTTATAATTACTCTCTGCAATGGTAGGTATTAAAGAAAACAATAGAATGAATAGCAATCAATAACACTACTCACAAGTAGAATGCCCGAGGTCACCGATTTAGCTGGAATTTTGTATACAGTTAATCTATATAATTTACAATAATAGTCAAAAGTAAGTTTAAACTTTAAGTGGTAACAAAAATAAGATTAGAAAGAATGATATTTTAAAATTTATGCTTCATAGATTGTGGCGGTGGCAAAATGGGGAATTTAGATTAGTTATGTAGACATATAAGAAAATGAGTTTTAAACATTCTTTTGACAAATGTATAATACATTTAACTTACTGTTCTATTACTTAAAGCTACGTCACTGCACAAAGGACAAACATAATCGTAAACTCCACCATTATGTTCTCACCAATTTCACGTTTGTATTCTTTCCTCCCATGGATCAGCACCAATAATCCAAACGACATCCGCGAAACCGAATTACTTATCTCCGAAGATGAACAACTATTCTGATCGATGTGATGCTACAGAGAAAAAAGGGGACGCTTAGATGGAAAGTAGGGATGTTCCGTAAAGGGGTGGAGTTGCAACAAGGAGAAAGGAGGAAGAGAAGGAATCGTGGTGGTGTGTTGATGTTGAACGGAATCGTGATTCTAAGGCGATATAAGGGGGGCAGTAACCGAGCGGGCCAAGCAACGTCAAGGGGCCAGGGCAACAACCGACGCTGACCCGTACGACAACTATCGGTCGCCTTCTCCTCCCCCTCCCGCTAACCTGTACCCCCACCCGGTTCTCGTCCACCCGTCCCCCGCCGCCCCCTCTGCCGTTTCATCCTTTGTGACTCCTCTTCCTTCTCGGCACAATAATTCGCCGTCATTTCGCACGCCACAGACCTCTCCTCATGTTCGCGAGATCGCCTCGCATTTGTCCCACATCGCTACGGCCCGAACCGAGAAACCTTAACAACGCTCAAGGAGAGACCGGGTTGTTGAACCGAGCCTCGGTTTCTTGTCGATGGGATTTAACCCCTTCCGTCGTGAATTAATTTCAAAGCGAAGTAGGAAAAAAAGGATCGCCTTCTCCCAGTCCCGCGTCCCTCTGAAACGCTCGCCCGTTCCTATCGAATCGATCTTGCGGTTCGCGCCGTTCAGCTTTAACCTCCCGGCTGACTCTCTCGTCCGTTCGCTACGCGAAAACAGTGTCACGCTCGGTGAACTTCGCGTCCCCGAGCGAATGTCGTTTGAATCTGTTTTGCGCGCGTGTTATGCTTCAAGGCGGAACCACGCATTGGACATTCGACGAATACCTACTTAGTAGACGGTATTCGACGAACTGTCCGTCAAAGTATTCGAATATATTTCCACACTATGCGCTTATTCGGCAAATAAGCGTTTCGACTCGTGATCGGGAACTGCGAACATTCGTATCGAAGCTCGCGCAAGCAGTGATGATAGACGAGTAGCGAATATTTGCCCACATCGCGAGATCCACACATGTAGTTTTACGCCTAATGCAGAATATGGGATTCCGCTTATTTTAACAAGGGGACACCTTGTTTTTAATTGATAATTATTCTGATCTTACACTAGAATACCCTGTTAAGCTATTTGCAAAGATCTTTTTTCTCAGTAAATACACCATATAATGAAATAAATATTTTTAGTATTTATTAAGACACTATTATATTATAGGAAAAAAATTAAAAAGAATTTTTTTAATTTGTTTTAGCATTTATTTATACCGTCAATATGGCAACTAAAAAAAAGAGGTATGTTCGTGGCGTGGGAGATTTCTCGGCTCAGGCTTATCCGAAACAAAAAATTTACTGAGAAAAATATCTTTAAAAATAGCATTTCTGTATCAATTAATTACCAAGAAACACATTGAAACTGAGACTTGTTCTTTGGGTTGAAGTTTATTAACATCATGAGCTTTAAAAAACATGGTTGTTTACTCAAAAATATGCATTAGATATATACATATGACGCTACAGATGCATCATTAAAGAGACTTTGTCAAAAATTTTTTTTTGTTTTGTAGTGATAACTCAAAAACGGAGGTTTCAATCAATTCAAATTAAATTCGAGCATGTTCACAAAATGTGTAGTTTCGAACCGGGCCTAAGTTGAAGTTAATTGAAACTCTTATTCTTTATCCAAATAAACTAATACCTCATCTGTTGAGGCAGGGTAAAACCTCATAAATGGGGTTTTAGTTTCTTTTCATAAAGAATAAGTGTTTTCATTAACTTCAATTTACATTCAATTCCAGTCCGAATCTACACATTTTATGAACACGCTCGAATTTGATTCGAATCGATTAGAAATTCCGCTTTTGAGTCATCGCTACAAAATAAAAGAAACTTTTTGAAAAAGCCTCTTTAATAATCCATTTTAATAATCTAAATTGAATAAAAACCAATTTACTCCACTGCTTTTCTCTTGTCTGAAAAACAAAAATTAAGCTGCATTCCTATCTGAAATCGCGACGTGTTAATTGCGTCGCTATCGAGATATCTTTACCGCCACTCCTAAACGGATTTTTGCTACTGATAGCGCGTAGGAACGACTGGTTGCCAGGTCGCCGGCAAGAATGCATTTTTTCGCCTAGATACGTTTAATATCCGAGCGTCGATCGACGCACTCTCCTTCCGAGGTGAATCGAGGCTGGTCTTCAACTTGAAAGCCCGACTGCCACTAGAAAAATGGCATATCGAGTTCCCGCAGTAGCGCTCGCGATACTCTTTCTTCCAGTTGCAGTTGCCATCGGTCACGGCAATATGTATCCTTCCCGTGAAACCAGTTCGCCCGCTCGTTTATCGACCATCGACGATTAACCGATCAAGTAACGTCCGTTACCTTCGTGGACGATTCTCGATTTACCTATCACCATTTATCAATTACAAGACCATTCTCTAATAACGTACCATTGCGTCTAAATTTGGACGCTGAAAAGGAGGAGCTAAGAACTTATACAGTCCATGTCACACAAATATAAATAGGGTATTATTATGTAGAAATTAAAGAGCTATGTGAAATCGCTGATTCTTTCCCTGCAGAATTGAATGGATGAAAGTGCGATATAATTTCATGCTTGTTCTATGTCAAAATACATATCGTTCTTACTTTAACAAGCCTGTACAAAATACCAACAGTTTCCGTATGTTGCCGACATATTCAACAAACAGAAGAAACTTTCTACAAAATTATGTACAGTTGGATGAATGCATTATAGGTTAACGGTGACGGGAGAGTTATGAATAGACTTTGGTCATTGTGCAGTTATGCTTCGAAGGATTTCAAGCCTGCCAAATCTCGAGAAAAATGTTCATTGTTAATCGCCCCTCTTCCGTTTTCGAGAACTATTTGAAGCAAGCGTGCCTACAGCAAATGCTAATAATTGTAAGATCAATCACCCACTAATTGAAAATGGGTCAATATTTTGTTATTCTTACTAATGATAATTTCAAAAATGTTTTACATTATTTAGAAGAGTTTCCTTTGTCTTTAGAATTTATAAACGTACATATCGAAGGGAAAAGGATGGTGTGCCGTTCCATTTCGCCCGATATTACAAAAAAAAGGAACGTTTAAAATATCATTAATTTTATAATAAATTAGTTGCTCCGTATTATCAACAAATGCTGTAAGCTTGAAACAAATCGGTGATTACGAGGTCAAATGTTGTGCGATTTGACTTGGAATAGCTCGCCCCTTGAAGAAACAGGCGACGTCCATATCTGTGTGACGCGCAGTCAACGCGTTAAGACAGCAATCCTTTAAACGAGGGACGTCCAAACTCCGCTCTTGCGTGGAAGAGCAGCCTTCGGTGCCTACGGGCGAAGGCGAGAGGAACGGCAAGAGCAACAGCCGTACAAGAGTGGGGATAGCGGCGCAGTGTGAGTGACTGTATCACTGGAGGCTAGAAGGGAGCGCCGGTCTCTACATGCGCAATTGCCCCACCATTGCCTCAAGAGCAAGAGCATCTCGCGGCTGCTCCGTGCTCCTGCGAGCAAATGCTTGGACGACCCTGCTTTAAGTATTACCCTCTGATGTAGTAGTAACTGATGAATGTGAATGGCCTCTTATCGTCAGTGCTATATGTTTATCCATTTCACAGCTGATGTTTCTCATGGGCACGTGTTACAATATTCTGAATGATTACAGCTAGTTATATTTAATACTGCAAAAAACACGACAGACATTGTGGTCGGCTTTAGAAACGTTTAATATGTATCCAGTAGGGTGGCTCATATTCACTCTTGGTAAAATTTCTTAGTAAGATTTTCTTCGGGGAACCCTCCAGAATAGTTTCAAATAATTAAAAGAAATCTGTGTAACGTTTGAGCTCGATCAGAGAACGGGAAATGGTGCCCCTGGGCCCTTAAACATTTAAGTAATTATTTAACGGCTCACAAAGTTGATTTTATATAATATCCTCCAAGCTATTGATTAAATAAAAAATATGCCAAACAAAAGTTGTAGATTCGGACAAGGAGCATCTACTGAAATATGCGAAAAATATAAGAAAAACTTCTTATTTTCAGTGTTTGATATGTCATGAATGTTTCCTGAAAAATTGGGACCGAAATTCGCAAAAATTTTCCGCTAGAACGCCCTCTTCCTCCCTAAACATAATGACACACTAAAGTACATACTTACTGTTTTCTTCTTGTTAAAAGAAACCTTAATAATACCATCAATTTTGAGACTGCTTTTCCATTACTCTCAGACACGATAAGGTGAAAATCATATAAACATAATATGAAACTAAAAACTGCAATATAAATTATTGCGAGACGTGTGAAATAGAATATTTCAATATTTGTTTGCAAAATATTATCACTACATACAACTAATACACTCCGAAAAAAATAAATGTTTCCACAGCTGTGTAAGAAATTGATAAAAATTATTATATCCATCAAAATTTGTGAGCCATCATCGGCGAGATTAAAAATCGTATCGTACTTTAAAATTCGGGGAAGTATGTAGCCGCGATGACTTTGTTGTAAAAAAAACGTTGGAAAATCAATATAATTTGTTTTAGGTAGCTATGGAAAATGCGCATCTGCGTTTACAGAATTGTAACATCCGAAATTTTGGGCTTAAATCTAGGCTTTTATTTATTATTTCATGAATGTTTAAGGAGGAAGGCGTATCTGGGACGTTGGGTACAAAATAAAACACGAGACAACGGTGTTTTATATTCATTGAAATTTCATAAGCACGAGGCCTTTTTGTTTTTATTATCTCTGTACAAAAACAGTCGAAAAAATTATAGATTTCTTTTGATAAAGATTTAATTTTTTCGAGCTCACGGCATATGTACAAGCGGGAAATGATAAACATAGTAACCTAAAAACTAAATATAATTATACATTGATATAATAGATAGAATAATTATAATTCATAATAATTAATAGTAAACCTACAAGTCTACAGATTCGAGAGTGTACGTAACGTGTTCCTCGTGTCTGTTCCATGTATCTTGCCAAAGTGCAGAAGAGTATGATGTCTGTGCATCCGCGTCGCTCGCGTGTCTTCCGTGTGTTCTGTATGACTGTGTATATGTACATCGGTAAAGCGAATCTCCTTTATACAGAATTCCTCGAATAGATCATCTCGCTCGCAATCAATTTGCATATACATGTGTACGCGTGTGTTGTGTGTCACTATCATGTCATGTCGTGTGTGAGAATGTAATTTTTTCTTGTGCACTGGCCAACAGGGCCGCCGAATTCGGATCGCGATGACCTTGGGTCGGTGTCTTTTTTTTTGTTTACAATTTTGTCTGTCTCTCTATCCTGAATGTGTATTAAAATCACTATGAGTTCTCCCTAATCAGTACAATAATTCGGCATCACAATTATATTACCACGATGGGACCCACGGCCCACTTCACCCGAGTTGAGCACCCCTGCCGGGCCTCACGCTCTCTTACTGCCCATCTCTCATTTTCACATTCGTTATATGTTCTCATCGTCTCCTACGTTCTCACTCTCGCGAACAATTCGACTCGTCCCTTCATTCTTGTCTTTTCTTTAAAGCCATACCTCCCCTCTCTCTCTCTCTCTCCCCCTTTCTCTCGTGCATTCTCCTTCCTGGTGCCCCAACAAAAACGCCACCCCGCAGAAAAGAAAGACACACGGCATATACTCTAATTTCGCGCTCGTGTACATCTCGACTCGTGGTTTCGACTTCGCTCTCTCTCTCTCTCTCTCTCTCTCTCTCTCTCTCTCTCTCTCTCTCTCTCTCTCTCTCTCATACACACTCACACACAGGAACAGACACACACGCACACACTCACTCTCTCGTACGCTACGACCAGAGAAAGTGGAGGGAGCGTAAACGGAAAATGCGAACGGAAGACGCATAAAATTTGTGTAAATTAAAATTCTGAAATTATCATAAAAACATCGTGCGTGTTTGCGCAAAGTGAGACTGTAAATTATTTGATCACAAAGTTCAAGTGGCCTAAAGAAATTTTCTTTCAAATATGAACACGCGATGTAATTTTTACAAATCATAGAAGTCTCGAACAAGAATTAAACACGAAGAGAAACAGTCTCGTTTGTCGATTCACGCAGCGCTGTTCACTTACGATCGAAATACATCACATATACATTTATAATCGTATTTACAATTTAAGTCAGATAAGGAACGCGGTCGCTCACGGCGGATAGCACGCGCCCGCACGGAAAGAAATTTGAAATTCTAAAATTTACGTTTGTAATTCAGCGCGCTGCCGTTGATTTTTGTACAACTATCCATTTCAAATATACACACAATAAATATCTTCCCGTCTGCACTTTGCAACGCTTTAGTTTGTCTGTTCTCCCTCCCTCCGCTTTCTACTTCACCCGCGCCTCGTCGCATACTGCCTCGTATCTCCTCCCACCAAATGCACTGCATGTCTCAACGAGAACACGAGTACAGTAAATGACTACATCTCTCTCTCTCTCTCGCTCACTCTTTCAGGCAGCAAAACTTACTTTCTCTCTCTCTCTCACGAGTTCTCTCTCTCGCAATTCGAATCTTGTTCTTTTTTTATCATTTATCTTGATTTTGTCTCGTTTTATTTAAAAAAATACTGAATTAACCAAGCTAAAATCACAGACTTGCTGGTGCCTTATTCCAGCGGGTTTGTACAAATTCTTCCTGAAGGACTCTATGTATAATTACAAGATTGTATATATATAAGTATGTATATATAATATGCGTATATATACATATATATATATATATATAATATATATGTATGTACATATATATGTATATATAGTAATTACAATTCGCTCATGAAATAAACTCTCTCTCGCTTTCATTCTCGCAATTTCTCTCGCTGATTTTCTGTCTGTTCTCTCGCTACGCCTTTGTATTTTTCTCGTACATTTCGTGTGTGTGGTTCGTTTGTTGCATGTGGTGTGGTTGTAACATGTGTGTACGCGAATCAAACAGTCTGTAACTATTTCAGTTAAAACGGTCTAATCGGCCCAACTATTTCCGATGGCTCGAAATAAAAATGAAAATGGAGAAAAGGAAACATACACACATATATATATATGCATATGTATAGCTCTCCTAAGCTATATTACACATACGCATCGTCTAAAGGCTACAACGGTGTGCGAGATTTCTACACGTCGCCGTTCGACTCTCACACTTTCTCCAAGTTTCGTCAAACATTTACTTTCGACATATATTTCTGGTGGTCATACACAGAGAGAATGGTTTGCGCTCCGATCATCCGAATAAAAGAGCGAATACAAATTTCGCCCACGGCTTCTATTTTTTTTTTTTTGGCGCGCTCGCAACTGCAATTTTGCACGGCGTGCATGTTTAGCAATTTTAATCGAACATTCGCGTCTGATTTGATTAGAGGTGAACCGAATCTACGGCGCATCAATCGCAGCAATTAAAAGCTAAAAATCTGACAATTCAGAGACCATTATATGCTTACCATGGGGTAGGAAAAGAAAAGCATGCAAAACGCAGCATGAATCCAGCTGGCGCGTAAAATATATACTCATATACGTAACGTAATGCACAAATTCGCGAAGATTGATTCGCTAAAAGATTAATATAAAAATTCGCTTAAAATTGCCACGCATACTCTTGGATATAAACATATTTATAAACATATACTTTTACATATCGGTACGGATACAGGCGCGTGTATCCGTGTCACAGAGTCACGAATGCACGCGCCTCTAATTAGGTCGTTTACACACAGAGATTGCTTATATTGTCCTCTCTATTCTTAATATAATCACAGACACGGTTTTTATAATTGCTACACACAGAGCCTTCTGATTTGAAACCGAGCGCGATAACTTCCTCTCGTTATTACTTCGCTCTCTTTCTCACAACACACCTACATCTTTCTCTCTCTCTTTTTTTCTCATCCCTCGTCACACAGCATTTTTTCTTTCCACGATTGCATCATTGCCACCCTAACCGAACGGCATTCTTACGAATCTTTGCACACCACGACCACCTTTCTTCGAGTGAATGCTAATGCAAGCGACTCGATGTTTCGCCAAATTTCTATGAAAACTAGCACGCGACCGGAGAAATTATGATGAACCGTTCATTATTTACATATACATATACGTGCATATGTATAGATAATTGAATTTTTCCTTGAAACGGCTCTCAAAGTTTCACCTTGCGGAATAATCAGTGGGATGAAAACTGTAATCGTTTGTGCTTCCAACTCGCAAACTTGCACACTGTTATATATACAAATTACTAATTACATTCACCAACTAAATTGCAACGGTTAAGACACGTATCCTTCAGCTATTTCAAATAAAGACATTGTTTACCAATTTAGAGAAATCATCCAAAAGAAATAAACGAGTTATCAAATCTGTGATGTACGAGGTCTGGAATACGTTTGCATGAGATAATCATTTCGACGTCGGTATATAGAGTTTACTGAAGAAAATTCATTCCACCGGCGACGAAATTATAGAGAAAGAGAACATGTAACCGTTAACGTTATTGTTGAAGTGCAATTTGTAGATCAAAGATGGCCACGTGACGGCACGTTCACTTTTACTCGTTTTGCATCCTCACCAGCATGCACTCGTCAATGGACTCGATTGTCCCGTCACGTTCGAAACACCAGAAAAGATAATTGCGTAGTACATGCACGAAACACGCCCTCCCTTCGCGCGAAGAAAATCACAGTTGCCTACTTCATATTTGTATTTACTTTCCCACATACACACAAACACATTCATCCTTCTCCCTTTCTCCCTCTTTCATTCGTCACTTCATCCCCTTTCTCACCCCCCTCGCTTCACCGTTCACAAAACAGTAATATACAATTTTCCACAACATATGGTCCTCTGCATACATAATACCTATAACCATCAGTGCCGTCTTATCGTCTTCGGAGGTGAGGTCCATACGTGGCCCTAAATTATTGAAAATAAAATAAAATCAAAAATGCCGCGCTAACACGCGTAAATGAATATTAAATAAATACGATTAACTGTGGGGTGTATTCCACGAAAAAAAAGGTAATCTAAAAAAAATCTAAATTTTGGCGGAGAAATTAAATTCGTTATTTCCTTTCAGTCACAGTTTGCTCGTTTCAAATTTTTTCCCAGCTTTTAGAATCCTATTATTTTTTAATTTCCCAATATTTCGAGGGCCCTGAGGCGGCTGCCTCTTTCGCCTCGAGGTTAAGACGGCACCGATATATATGTACATATAAACTCGCGCATTTTATTAAGGTTTGTACGTATGAAGTGTAACGTGTGTTCTTACTGTGTCAACGAGACCAATGTGTGGGCCAGGTTTCGGCTCGCTCGACTGCCGACGATCAATGGAAAAAGGACGACGATGGATGATCCAAAGAAAAGAAATAAACGAAGAAATCTACGGTGTTGCTGCTGCTGTTTGTACGGTGATACTGAAACCGCTGTTGTCGTTTACGCGACCCGCGAAAAGCTCCGTGGCGGTATAAATTTCTGAGAGCAATCAGAAATCAAATGGATCAACGTCCATCGATGAATTTATCTTGTACGCCCGTCGCCAGAAATATGTATACAAGTTATTTCTTTTCTTTCTGAATTTTCAAATAGTTTACGTGTCTGTGTGTGGCTCGGTGGTAATTTGCATTGACGGTGCGAGGTTAGGGAGAAAACATTCTTGACGACCACAATACGATCGACCGTGCGCGAACAGAAGCGAGGATGTTCACCGGGAAGTGAATTTTGCTGGTTCTTCGATTTCATCTTCGTCCACGACTCTTCCTTCTTCGCAAGGGAAGGGGACAGCATACCAAGAACGTCGGAACACGAGAGGCTTCGGAGTGTAATCGATTTCAATTGATACGTAAAGAGACTTCGTGGAAGAAAGGAGATTTGCGACGGTAGAAAACACGCTGTTGTATCCTTCTCAAGGGAGAGAGAACATCGTTTCGCTTCTCCTCTCTCGAGAACAGAGGAGAGGGTCAGACTGGTTCGTTGTTCCCCGCCCCCGCCTACCTTCCTTTCAGGATTAACGGATATGTACGCGGGAGGAGGGGCTGAGATCAATTTATCGGGTTGAGAGAGATCCTCGCGGAGCTCGCCCATCTTTTTCTTTCCCTCACATTGCAGGCGGTCTCGCTGGCCGTTGATTTCCCTCGAAGCTGGAAACCCCGTCCGATGATCTTCCTCGCGAGACACGCCGGGACGCCAGAGAACTTGCTGGCCTGAATTTGAATGCGTCGTTACCCGAACGCGCGGCATTCCACTCGAATCATTCAACGATGACGATGATGTTCCGCCATGAGTATCCGTTTTCGTGCCATCGACGAAAATTCAGGATGGCTCGCGTACGGTTGGACTAGAGTCAGTCGTGGTTGCGATCGTTGCGACCCGTCGGACGATGCACATACATGGACGAATTCTTTCGGTAAACTTGGAAACTTGGCCAAAAAGGAAAAAAATGAAAAGAAAACCGTTGCTCGCTTGCCAAAGAATTTTGTTGCCGATAGTCTCTACGATGAAAGAGACGAGAAAGCACGAATGAACGCGAGAGACACCGATTTTGCACTTGCTCGCGGAAAACTTTGCCCGACGGAGTAGGATTGCGCGTTCGCGTAACACGAGTCAGTCAAACATTCACACGATTAGAGGAGCACGATCACGTATCACGAAACGCGTGTGCTTTGATCAGTCCGAGAGCGTGAGATGCACGTCCAATGGGAACGAAGCGGGACACCTAGCGTCGCCGCATCGATGAATTCGTGCCAACCGAACGCTTCAACTGGAAACAAACGCAGCAATTTGCTCGCTAAATTGCGAGTGCTCGAGCAACAAGGAGTCCTTGCAGCTCTCGAATTGCTGTTGTTGCTGTTGCTGATGATGTTGGTGCTGGTGTTGATGCTGGTGTTGGTGTTGATATTGATGTTGGTGTTGGTGCTGCTGCGACTCCTCCGGTTCAGGCTCCGTGCGCTCGTACAGGACGCAGATGGATCCATTCTCCCCGATTCTATACGACACCTCCGACGGGTCGATCCACATGGTAAGCTCGCTCGGGAACAAGCTGTGCAATACTGTAGGTAGCAGACCGACGTTCGCACCTGCTTGCGCAATCACCGGATCCATTTTACCGTTGATGCGTATGCAACGATAACCGGAACCACGATTCGGCCGATCCGGAAACCAGTGATCCCTGTACCGATGGCGCAGTACCTCTGTCAACGAGGACTTAAACATTTCCAGCTGCCGTTCCGACAATTGGCCCGTCTGAAGACGTAATAGATGCACCAGAAAATCCGCTGCCGACACAATTTCCAGTCTCATGGCTGTTTAGCGATGTGACCCAGGACGAATGATCTATGATAAAATTTCGTCGATCTTTCACACCGATCCCTTTTTCCTCCACCTCTCTTTCTTCTCTTCCTCTCTCCCGACGTTGCTAAGAAAGACGATACGACCGAAAGGAAACACTGCCGTTCCGTAATTCGGTGGGTCACGGCACAGGGGAAGCCGTTGTTGGTCGCGGAACTCGCACAGGAATCTTCACAAAATGGCGTCGCCGCCACGTCGCACGGTCGCGCTTACTATTCGTTCGTCGACGCTCCAGCGCGAATGAGAATTACCGGTAGTTCTTCGATAATTCTCTCGCGAATATCGATAACGATTTATCATTAACGGCTCCGTTCGTTTAACGGATGATTCAGGTTCGCGATGCTTGGTAAGCCTTCGGCTGATGCTTTTCGAATTCGTAAGGACGGTGTGTCGCTAACCGTAATTCAGAGACGCCGTGATCGTGTGACTGCACTTCTTCGGCCGTGAACGCGGTCCAAATCGTTTCTCCGATCCCTTAAGATTATCAATGAGAATCGACAAGACTGCGGAATGATAAAACTTGAACGGTAGCGGTGATGTTAACCTTCCTCTTCTTTCTCACGCTGTTTCACTCCGGACACCTTTATAACTACCGAAAAACTTTCTCGCGAAGCCTGAACCCTCCCGACGCACCTTTCTCTACCTCACGGACCAACCGCACCCACCAACAGCCAACGACTTTCTAGTGGCAGCAACCGTCGACGCGAACCAAGTAGCTTTGTCTCTTTGTTCGCGCAACCTACAGCGGGGACGCTACGCGCTCACTCATTGGACTGATCCGGTCCCCACTACGAACGCGTATCACGTGACGACAAGCTGCGCGCTCCTGCTGCGCGACCGTCTGCAGCTGCGTCCCGAATACGGATCGTCTGCGCGAGTAAAGGTTCTCAACCGGTTTACACTGGCGTCATTGAAAGACTCCGGTGATTTCAGGCGACTTACAAAACATTTCTCTGAAAAACGAGTTGCGAAGATTACGCGTGTAGACGTACAGATACGCGGTTTACGAATTGGGCAAATACTTTCTACAACCAGAATTAACCGTATCTCGTGTAGATACTACGACTTTCTTTTGTTCCTTCCTAGACACACGTAACCTATAATTGAAGTTTTGTTATACTTTCTTACAACACAACACATATGTTTAATTATAAAGTTAATTCTAAATTTTTATTTCGTTTTAATATCATTGATATTAGATTGTTTTAATAACAGCTTAATATAGGTTATTTCGTGAGAAATATGTAATCTAGAAAAACAGTAATACACATTGTCAAACTTTATAAATACATTTAAAACGTTCCGAATTACTTCACCATCAATTCTTCAAATGTGTTCTGATTAATGAATCCAACAATATTGATTTTTATGCTTAAGTTGAAGATGAATATACCAATTCCTAATTATCTCTATCTGTCTGCATATAATTGGGCCAGTTTCAAGCAAAGTTTGGAGCAGTTTCAATCAAAGTTTAGAGCAGGGTATGAATATATTTCAAGCAGTGTCTGAAAATTTTTCGAACTGTTCTGCAATTCATGCTCATGCAATTCTTACAATGTAGTTTCGAATTTATTCTTTTCCATTTATCTGAATAAACGTATGCAATAACTGCAATAAATTTGTAATTGACTTCTCGCATTTTACAACTTATTTTCCTAATTTCAAGTCCAATTTTAATAAAAATTCGTTTCCACTTTCAACTCACCTCCATAAATTGCAATAAATAATGGACGATTACATAGTTACTAGTTTCAAGTGTTTTAATGTACTTAAGACATATATTTAACGACACTCGTCTTTTTTATTTATGTTTGTTATGCAGTCTTATGTCCGATAAATGTTTTTTTCTTGTAAGTCCTGTATACGTATTTCTTTTGCATGTTGTCTTTTATTAAATTCAATACGATAAACAGTGACGCGAACTAGTGTTCGGCAACGCAAAAGTCTTGAGAAAATTTTATATTTACAAATTCTCGTCCTGCAATGAAAAGTTTTATTATGAAAATGAACGTTTAGCTACCTGTAATATATATCTGCTTAGTATTATAATTCTGTTTTTCTTTTGCATGTTGTCTTTTATTAAATTCAATACGATAAACAGTGACGCGAATACTAGTTCGGCAACGCAAAAGTCTTGAGAAAATTTTATATTTACAAATTCTCGTCCTACAATGAAAAGTTTTATTATGAAAATGAACGTTTAGCTACCTGTAATATATATCTGCTTAGTATTATAATTCTGTTGGTCCAGTTTTCACTTAACATATTTTCTTTTAACCACGTTACGTTAAATATAATATACCTGTTCTCTTAATACTTTCCAACTGCACAGAAAAGGACCCTAAGAAAGGGAACAATGGCACAATAAGGATCTGAAACTACTTAGTCAGTAATCACAGGTCAGAATACTGGTCTACGACTTATAGTTTCTGATGCATAACACAATGGACTTTATTACCGTCTCCGTAATTATTCTCCCGTCCCCTTAAGCTCGCAGGTATCCTCTTGCTAAGCGTGATTAAATTCTTAGTTTGGTTATATGTATCCAGGAAATCCATAATTCTGGGTTTCGTTTGATAAATAGATTTATTTATTTACGAGGCGAAATCGTGTGACTAATACGAACGATTTTAGAATACAAAACTCAAGGGTACATATCGCACACGGTTATTGATAAACCGTCGCGTGATTCAATATTAAATCATGGTACTGTACGTTACCCTGAATCGTAGTGTAAGCCGTAGGTACAGTAAGATCGCTTGCGTTTCAAGAATTTTTGTTTCTATATTTATAACCAATTTAAAAGTATGAAGAGCTTCGTTTCCACTTTCAACTCACCTCCATAAATTGCAATAAATAATGGATGATTGCATAGTTACTAGTTTTAAATGTTTTAATGTATTTAAGACATATATTTAACGACACTCGTCTTTTTTATTAATGTTTGTTATGCAGTCTTATGTCCGATAAATATTTTTTTCCTGTAAGTCCTGTATACAAATTTCTTTTGCATGTTGTGTTCTTTATAACTGTCTATACATTTGACTGCAATTATTGTTATTTATTGTATTCTTATATTAATTTATATATCTCTAGTTTCACAGTTCAAATGAATAAATAATATTTCGGGGATAACGCCCAGCTGGTGTGAAATGCAAAACTTTTTGTTTCGTCGTATATATTAATTACCAGAAGTTAATTAGAGGATTTGAATTTGCATTATATCGACAGTCGTGATAAAATCGAACTTTACCTACATATTTCTAATTATTTCCCCGTTCATTGACATTTCCTGTGAACTTATAAATGTTAACAATTCTAGATTTGTAAGGAAGGGAAATTCTTTGCACACGCAAGTACAGAATATTTGTTAAGACACAATTTTTATTTAAATGCACACAGTAAAATAGAATTAACAAGAAATTTTGTATCTGTATGTTATGAAAATGTTATATGTACATTAAGTAATATTTACCATATTCATATACAAAATATACCTGTCACCAATAGCATCAAAAAAATTTCTAACGTTATCTACAATCTTCGGTTAACAAACGGATGAAAAAGAATCAACTAAACTTCAAAAAGATTTCCAACTACCGAAATATCTAAAATATTTCCCCATTTCACAATTTACGAAGAGGGGACGCAATTAAATTACTCGGGGAAATTACTCGCACAGTTCTAGGATTATAATTTGATTTGGAATTTGGAATTAAAATTTTCAAGTAAAGTAAAATTAAATATTTAGAATGTTTTATTTCATTCTGTTTTGTACCTATTGTTTTATAATGAATTTATAGCCAAAAATCCATTTTACAAAACTTGTACACGTTGTTCAGGCAAATAAAGAAACTTTCACTAAAAATACAGGAAAGTGCGAACCATCTGATGTTTATCGTCTGTATCATTCTGCTTCCGCTGAATAGATGAGTATCGCTATTCGTTCGCGATTTCCCATTGTATTTCAGATTACTACATGTCATTGTATTTCATCCGGCCTATTATTTTTTCTGCGTTAATCCAGATTTTTTCTTTTTTCTATTCCGTTCATGGACATACATTTTATTGTCTGCACTGATCATACAAGGTAATCTCGGCAAAATTAAAATCAACCTTCACCCCCGTTTATTTTCCTTATATCGAATAAAAAAAATGTTCCATTTTGAAAGTATTTCCATATGAATTAATCATTTTTAGTCCCCTTTTATTGTTTCCATACTTTTCTGTTTAATTACTTAATATCACTCGAATACAAGTTAGCGTTATAAGAAATATGGTTCCTTTGTTCACTATTTAATAATACATATACGAAAAGTAGTATTTTCTATGCACGTAACTTTGGAGATATGCGAAACAAAAATATGAATTTTACATTAATGTATGGGTGAAGTATTTATACCCAAAATCATGCATCAAACTTCAGTTTTTTATCTTTAGTAAGTTTTAAGGTACGTGTACTTTTGTACTTTTTTCCAGCGCAGCCGAATTCCCCTATTGCTTTTATCTACCATTGAAGAATTATGGGAATAAAAAATCTGTACGGGTAAATGAATCGCGCGATTTGTCACAATAGGTAGGTTCCTTTCCCAATACGAAATTCGCCAAGTTCATTTGTCTGGTGTTTCCCTTCATTGGGTTGGAAAGCGGCGAGTTTCGCGTATCGATTTTCTCACATTTTCCCCCGTTTATTTCATTCTACCGCTGCCGGATTATTCCCCTCTCTGGCCGAGCTAGATAAAAGGGTACGCAGAGTCTACATACCTAATGGCCAAGGGTGATTCGCGATCCATGATCCCCCAATGAGTATTGCTGCCCCCTCCAATTCAGTTTAACTACCTAAGCTCAGCGGACCCAATATAAAACTAATGCGGCCAGCTAGAAAGTGCATATAAAATGTAGCCGGGTGACGAGTCAGCCTGCTTTTCGTACAAAAGGGACTGCGAGGCCGATTTACAGAATCGTGCCGCCCTATTATCAAAACATAAAAAAAAAAATACCTGGCCGCCTGGTGTACAACCCTTCCGATCCTTACCCTTGGCCCCCCTGGCCTCTCACGTATTCTATTGATGCGCTTCTACGATTTGAACCAGTGGTTCTCAAACGTTTTCACCACCTACAACGTCTATTTAAGTCATGAGTCATAATTTTAAATATTCTTCTTGGTATGGTATAGCGAACATTCAATATACGTGATATGGAATACGTTTCCAGCATGGAGTTTGTGTAAAATCGCAACAACACGCAAGACCGTAATACTTTACATAAATTTGCGAACCATCGGTATAGATAGGTGGTTGTCTCGGAAGTTGGAAGGTAATCGTACAACTTTGCTGCGCGAATGTTATTACTTCATCTATGAACTGCAAATTACTTCGTACTTATTCCGCTGAATAGGTTCAATTATGGCAGACGGGACTTCAAACGTGCAAAGAGCTTCTAAAATACAAAAATGACGGGTAGATGAATTAATTTTGGCAAGTCTTGATATTTAATAATTAAATATGTCTAATTATCCGAAGATTATAAGATTTGTCGCAAAGCATGTGACCGTGGAAATTTTCTAACATTCGGGGGAAGGTAATTTTGCTCAAATAGGATACGTGTGAACTCGTGAAACGCTGGGTTTAAAAACAAAAGTGTTAATCGTGTCTGAATACGGCGCAGTTCGCAAACTGAATATTTTTGTATGAATATTACATTCATATCCGGATATTCGCTATAATAAACCGGAGTCCAGAAACAGGAAATTAAATTCGGAATCTGTGGACGGAGGTCCGGAGAAATACCAAGCCTACGAACGGCGCAGGTTACATTTGGAGCACGTAAAAGAGCTTTTAGTTTCATTGTTCGTGAATGAATGTTTGCTACGAGCAGACAGAAGCATTTGATGGAATACGCGCTGATGCGTACAAATATTAATCTATGTTTGAAAATAAATTAATTGTATATATATTTGATGTATGCATTACAGTCGAATCTCGATAACTCGAATCTCAAGGGAAGGAAAAAATCTTCAACAAATAAAAACTCGACTTATAGAAACTTTGCACGACTGTTAATTTTTTGACTTGTGAAGTTGGAAAGCTAGAAAAATTCAAGTTTTAAAGATCAATTGTTTATTGTATACCTTATAATAAAATATAACTACAACTTATGTACTATATGTATACCTACATATAGAAAAATAATTATAAGAAACATTTTATGTTCGAAATATTAGTCTTCTGTTACATATTAAAAAAATTGTGATTATGTTTTGTGTTAGTCTTTTAGTGTATTGTAAATCAATAGTAATAATGCAGGGAAAACATTTTCCTCGATATTTTGAGATCTTTTTACGAAATTTCGTAATAGTAAAAGTAAAAAATAATTTTCCCTTATTTATTCTACGTAAATCTGGCGCCGACTTAAATATGAGAGTCTGCTGTTTTGTTTTTCTCAAAGTGCTGCTTTACCACAGTGTATGGACGTTGGCAAAATAGGTGATTAACACTTTCTTTACGCGTGTTTCTTTATTGGAAGTGTCATCGACACTATTCATCTCTTTCCGTAATTCGAAAACGACTGTGCTTACCGTTATGCAAAACTGTGTTGTACGAGGGTTGTTACTATTTTTTTCTAGTACTACCTAAAAATATTAGCAACGTTAAAGCATGTAACTCCCATTGAATTCCCGAATACGAATAAATTACAACTCTCCAATCGATCCACACTTCACGTAAGTAGACTCCATCATATCCCAAATTCAGAATCTTTTTTAAATCAAGTGTAATAAGTGATTAATTTGGCGTCTAATGATCCTCACGCAAAATATGTTAGAAATCAATAGAATCAGCTGTAAAATATCATGCAACAAAAGAAATTGCGTTCTTTTAATAAAAAATACCAATTAGATGTATTAGAAAGAAGACTATATATATATATGTATGTAATAGCAGTGGAGCATAAGAAAATATCTAGAATTTTGTAGACGACTGACTGAAAGCTAAATATATAACATCAAAGACATTTCTCCCCTTGAGAAAAGGAATAACAGCTAATACCTAATGGCAGATGATAACAAATCGTAAGGACAAGAGATAAAGCATATTTTATTCAGTTGCCCTCAATGTGAGAAATTTAGGTCAGCCATGAGAGTAAAAATATTATAAGCATACGAGCAACAGACAACAAGAACCGGTTAAGAAATGTATCCTACATTGTAACCATTTCCGACGTGATCTATAATTAATGACTCCTTTTTTATATTAACCTTTCGTTGACGCATCTATTTTTTCGATTAACTTTGACATACCTGAGTAGCTCACACCCAGAACAATTTTTTAACGACTGCCACTCTCACCTAAAGAATCCCATCCTTATGAAAAAAATCATGGGTCAATTTCAAGATCTCTAGAATGTATCGCACTGTTTTTTTTTTTATTGAAATTTTCTCACAGTTTTTGTAAAACAATTCTAGATTACCATATGTTGAGAAAACACGAAGAAAATCTTTAAAAATTGTAACTTTTACAAATTTCAATATTTGATGCTAAAAATCTACAGAGTTATTGTTCAGCTATATTATTTTAAGAGAAAAAAGTAGTTCGTAAGTCAGCTTTGGTAAAAAGGTATTTATTTTGCATACAGAGCGTAAAAATCAGCTTGGAGGTGGCTCACACCCAGACCTTTTTATAAATTGAGTCAAACTTGGTATTTATTAATATCCCTATGTAACATACGCGATGTAAGACACCCTGTAACATATAAATGTAAAACCTATGTGTAATTATCATAGTGCTATCGAAAGTATCTAAAACTAACGAAAAAATCGTAGTGACTCGAGCACAATTTTATTAATATTACATATTATGTAACAATGCCCTCGAGATTATTCACACAGCTTGTAATTCCACAAAATAACTATTTCCATCCATAGTTATCGAGTTACGCGTGCAGGAATGTTACATTGAAGGCTTTAGATGACCAATATGGCCCATGTCCACATCTGTTATTAATCAGAATTGTACCCATAATAATTAATATTTATCAAAGAGACCATCCGATTATCCGTATCGTAATGAACGTTACGTTCATTAGCGAGTTCAGGATTAGTTGCGTGTATGTGAGATTAATGCCTTTGGTTTGTAGTAGTACAGGCAAACTGTAGTCTTGCAAACCGTTTCTCACTTCAGCCCTTTTCTATATTAATTGTCGAATCTCAGAATATTCATATCACGAAAATTCGTGGTACAAAAGACAACGAGGTGATTCTACACCTGAAAATGTGAGATTAATGCCTTTGGTTTGCAGTAGTACAGGCAAACTGTAGTCTTGCAAACCGTTTCTCACTTCAGCCCTTTTCTATATTAATTGTCGAATCTCAGAATATTCATATCACGAAAATTCGTGGTACAAAAGACAACGAGGTGATTCTACACCTGAAAATACGTCAGAAATTGTATAATCACTTTTTTCTGAACGGGGCCTGGTTTTCAACAAAACCTGTTTCCAAAATAGAACTATTTCTGAATCACTTGCACACGCATTCGAGGGATTTTTGAAATTGATTATTTTGGAAACACTGCCTCAGTCGAGGAAAAGTTATTCTACAAGTTCGTCTTATGTTTGCTGAAGGATTCGCTTCATCCGCAGGTGTGCGGTGTATTTATTATTGCACTTGGTCAAATTTTAGATTCTCGCGAATCTGAATAATTTTTAGAGTCATTCCTCTCAAGAAATTTATTTTATAATTTCGAATAATTTTGAGGCTTAGAATACGCCATTCCTGTTTGAATCGCGAATTTTGATCCACCCTGCGCAGTGTGTTTACACGTAACTTTGGATAATTTGCTTGAATACGTTTCGCAATTAACTGGCTATCAATCTGCCGGAACGAACATAACACAATTATGGAAGCCTGGATTATGAACAAGTTCACGTGTCATACATACATATGTATTAGTGCTACGCTATGGATTTTATACTAATCCACTGGTCTACTAATAAGGAGAGATGATGATCATCTACTAGGTTCAAGTCGTAAAGAACAACGAGAATAAATGGACTTTAAAATAGTCAGCCAATTTTATAAAAAAAAGCTTCAAACATTTATGTCATTTTAATAGAATATGAATGGTTAGCAATTACTACAATAGCTGATTCCAACTTCACAGTCTGAGTAGTTAAAGTATAAAATAAATTTAAAAGCTGTTTTGATACAGATTAGATACAAATCTCGTTAGCATTTAACGAATGATAAATCGTTTGAATATATTTTCAATTCCAATCGTTCAATATATGATCAAAGTATTTTCTATCATTGGCGTCACTTGCTTGACGAACGTCAACATGTTTATTCAAGAGATAGACGCCCATCACCTGTGGCAATAATTATTTTTGTAAATAAGGCTCTATTCACAGTGCTAAATCATATAACACCGATTAAATAGTAGACTTACATTATTACATTATTATTAAATAGTATCCAATCGAGGCTTGCAAATGTTTGCTAACGGCAACTTTTAAAATGATAATGGTATTTATGAAAAATGTTTCTATGTAGAAATATTTACTGTAATTAAAAATAGGTTCAACAATTATAAACCATTACGAATGGAGTGCGCTTTGAAAAGATGGATAACACGCGATTGCAGTTATGGATATTTATCAAAGTATGATTAATAAAATGGAAAATACGTGTAATGCGATTGTGATTTAAACACAAGAAATACGAGGTACCTAATAAGATTGATAAATTACAAGATTCTTAATCCAATGCGCGCACACTTAACGGATTTTGAAAGATGATTTTATCAAAAGCAAAATCATAACACTGTACTGTTTATGTTGTATCATACGGACCAATTCTACAGGGATTAAAATATTTTTCCCATTGTCCAATCACTTTGAAATTTTGCACATACCATTTCTATACTAAAGTGTCACAATTTAAGGGTGTGAGACAAAAGAAAATCGGAGATTGAAAAATAAGAACCACCCTAATGCACCGCCTATCGATCGAATTTTCAAAATC
Organism: Andrena flavipes; assembly: GCA_963971345.1. Lineage (NCBI taxonomy): Eukaryota > Metazoa > Arthropoda > Insecta > Hymenoptera > Andrenidae > Andrena > Andrena flavipes. The sequence continues at coordinate 25,345,015 of OZ020480.1, read as the reverse complement.
GATTTTCTCGAAAACAAATAAAAAAAAAATTAAATTCCATATTTCCAATTTACTTTTGCACGAGAAGTCACTTCCATTCTAATTGCACCACGATTTCAGAAACACACTGTATACAGTATAATTCCTATCGTTGCAGAAAAACGAGATTAAAATTGTGTGCAAGTAGCAAGGTTCGCGCAATTATCGAGGTAACCAGTCAGGTCCATGAGACTGAAATCTGCGTTCCCCCTTCTACTATCATTTTATATGCATGTACAGTGTACGCACATCGCCTATTCTCGTTGCTAAGTAATCACGCCTACCATTTCTTGGCGGGATGCAACGGACGATGCACGCTTGGAAATATCGGGATTCCACTGTATAAGGACGTAGAGTTATATAATATCTCCTGGTTCCCATCAAGCAGTTTGTTAACTCTGATTAACCGTTACGAGCGTAAAGGTTTAAACATAAACATATACGAGGGGAGATGGAATTCGGCGTAGCCCTACCTCGCGAAAGGTATGAAAGACCTAATTTGCGTACCGTTTCGCTATGTAGAGCATTTCATTCGTAATTCCGGGAGTTTGCCGTTGCCAAGTTGGCAACTAAGAGCCGATCGATAAACTCAGATTATTCTGGCTGGCTTCGTTCCCTGCGTATATGCACAGGCCTCCAGTAAAGTTCGCATACACACCGGGAGTTCGTGTAACGCCAGCGGTTTTGCATTCTTTATGAATTTAAGCGCTGCACTTACCGGTTTTTACGAATCGCTGTTTTCATCGTCGGCGTGGACTTAGCCGGAAATGACGCACGTGCATTTCGACGCCACCTGCAACAGGAAATAGAATCAGATCTTGTCAATGGAATTTACATTTTCATGAAAACGCTTCGCTGATATTTTAATAAAGTTTTTATCTTATCGGACACGACTGACAGATAATGTACCGTATTTTGAATTTTAATACGTTCGTCAAATGTGTTGTATTAAATAGAATAAGTTGTCCAGTTGAAGTTACGATTGTCTCGCATCGTGGGTTTACTGGTAAAACACAGTGAGTCAAGATGTATAGTTTTTCAGAAACTGAATTTAAAGTGTTTCTTCAAGTGTAATAAAAAAATTATCTGCCTAATGAATTTGAAATACATTTTTAACTAAATACCTGTTGTTAATATGTTATCTACACAATTTTAACTCGACAATTATATTGAATAGGTCTTCTTATTTCAATTCTTATTCTTCTTATTCTTATTCCAATACTCATTTCGTTAATTACCGTAATTTATAACGTGGCAATTTAATACATTGCGATTTTTGAATTGCTGAACATTCCAAAACATAAATAATGTCGTGCTATTACAAAGTAGTATTGTATATTAGTCTTTCAGTAAATGAGCAACTCGCAAGATTTTAAAATCGTTTCTCACGCATAGAACTCTTCTTGCAGGTTCAAATGTCGACGTCGGAGCCTAAATAACAAGGGCATTATGCTCGACGAGTAGAGGCGAAACGTAGGTATGGAAGAAATAGATGGAGGTTCTGTCTGAAGAACTAGCTCATTTTGCAATCGTCGTCTGTGACCGGCTAACTAATTTTACAGCTCAAGATATTTCTCCAGGGACGGTTGCTTAAATATATAAAAGAAATAAAATATAAAAGATAGGAAAAATACGAACATAGTGAACACACACATTTGAAAGTGAAACAATTTCGATATTTTATAATTCAGATGTTTCTGTCACTGCGCACACAAAGAATGTAGAAAAGAGAATTTAAAGTTTATGGTTCGTAAATAATGCTTTCAGGAATCCAAGCGTAAGCGGGTTGTATGAAAGGCTGAAACGCTTTATAACGTTTTGGTACATTTATTTTCTTTGGAACAAGAAGAAAATTCACGGCACGATTTTTTAGGATTCCGAGAGAGAACATCGTTGGCATTCGTAACAAGAGACAATCTGTTTTGCATCGTGAACGACCCGAACGTCTTAGATAACTTTCCAAGTGATAATAAAAGAATAAAACTGCGGGATAAAAACAAAATGTGAAGTAACTCGGATTACTGTCACGAGAAATCCGTAAGAATACTGCAATTTTCTTCGTAACGGTTATTTGCACCGAGCTCGAGTAATTCTCGCGAATAACATTTCAATACTGAAATTGGTGCACTCAGGGGGTGGGGGGGGGGGGGGGGGGCAAGGGTCCCTAGTACCCGCAAAGAAGAAGCTTTGGAAAAAATAGAAAACTGGATTTTATTGCTTAAATAAATTTTTATAATCGTCAAATAAATTTCATTGAATTGTCATTAAAAATATTTTTATCTATTCAACTCGACTCCTACAAGATTAAATCCTTAACGCGTCACTGATTCCGACTGAAAAAAAAGAACACATGTCTTTTTCTTGACTATTAGTTAGGAAAAAATGTTGTGTTTTCTTTCTTATTAATTTGGGGATAATGCTTTTCATTTCCATTAATTTTGGAACATTTTCGAAACGCTGATTAGAAAAATTAGTTGCGAAATTGATGGTTGTAGAATACTTAATTATGTTCAGAGAAAGGACACGCAAGGTTGCTCTTCTTTTTTAACCAGAAATAATTAAATGATGGTCGAAGTACAGTATTTTGAGCGTACTCCAAAAGTTCAGAATATTTGGCACAAATTCATAGAAAATCGCCTGAGATGAGTCCAATTATCTTATCCAATTACGAGATTACACGGGACTTTATGTGACTTCATTTTCGGACAATTATGTTGTGGGAGGTCGCACCATTTATTTGATCAGATATGGCATCAATTGTTATTGCAACACAGTTTATTGTCATTTGTTTTTTTATCATACGTACTTTACACTTCCTGCTATTATTTCAATATTAACGTCCGAGTACGCGGCTTTTCTGCAAAGCAAATGTGTTGAAACAAAGGAAGGACTTAGGTATGTATTTCGAAATTTTGAAAGACACGTGGCATCACATAATCAAGAAAGTGTCGCAGTAAAATGACCATCGATAATATTGTATGCTACTTGATCTGATAAAAGTGTGGTATTCATGACCTGATATCATGTGCATTTATAATACAGCTGTAATAATGGTTTCGAATAATAATAATATTTTCGAATATTCGAACATTATTCGAATAATTAGGAGTAAGGGGAAACATAGAATAAAATCATTACTATTACTATTAATGAGTAAGGTGGCGCCTACAAAGCGAATAATATTCTATAAATTTAGAGAAATAACGTTACAGTAATGGGGGAAGAAATGAAAATATTATAATACCTTAAAATCGTTTATGAGGTTTTAACTTTTAACAAAAATACTTGCTTATACAGTTTCAAACCTTATGTTGAAAATGCAGTCGCGTAGACCGACTACGAAACATAATTGGGCATTATTCCAATTGTTTCGAGTAAATATATACGTATGTAACGTAATTATCCGAATACATTCGTTTTAGTATACTAGATTATTAAAATTATTCCTTCTATTTATTCGAATTAACGACGACAACATTTATCATTATTTATTTGAATAAGTTCCCGTTTCAAAATTTATAAATTTATCAAAGATTAATAAAGTTCCAAATTTATCGTTTGAAAAATAAATAATTGTAAAGGTCAATATGAAAAGAATTTCACGGTAAAGCGTGAAAAAATATTTCATGTTCATATTCCTATTTGGTACAATCCGAAATATTCGAATACTCCTAATTATTCGACTATTCGAAGAAATTATGTTATATTCTCACATATATGTACATGATATTTTCATTGCTCCATAATTTTACGAAGAAGTTATGAACTGATCATTGTTCGAATCATGTGATACTTCAATGGATGCACCCTACATTTTGTTCTATTATAAAACTTATAAAGGTTACCCTACATTGTTTCACACTTCATAGAGTAAAATAATGATCAAGTCTCTATCTCTTATTGCTTCACACGAACTTGTAACACTTTCAGTTTTACGTCCTTCAAATTAAAAGATATGCAGACATATGGGGGTCACAAAACATATGCTACAATCTTTGCGCGTGTATTACTCATTCAAATAAACAGAAAACTGTTAGTAAGCATGGATTTGAAAAAAAAACTTTTACTTAAATTACCTTTCTTAATTCTCAAAGTACGAAAAAATGCTAAGTTCGCATAGTCCACGGTTTGCACAATTCTAAGGAGCAAATATAACACCAAAAGATTTTGTTTCTCAAGGTCATATTGAACTACAACAAATTCGATTTACGTTAGTGTCAGCTACAAGATGAAAAATATGAAAATATTATTGCGTCATTCCATCTAAAAAAGCAAGTAGATCTCGAAAACATTCTGGAAGTATCGAACTTGAAAAAGATTATCGTTTACGTCATACTTGCCTCATTAAGGTATAATAAAATTGTGCAAATTAAATTATCCCTTAACCCCTTTCCGTATTTTCTGACTAAATTAAATAAGTTGTTCAGGCGTTCTGTTTTAGGTGGACCACCCTGTATACACAACAGACATACATATGTACCTAGTTCCATTCATCGTAAGAGCTGTTGGATACGTCTACCGTCCATATGAATGTTTTATATGACTCAGCACGTCTCCTCGCCGAGGTACCCAAGCTAACTTTTTTCCTTATTTCTGGACAATTTGTTCCCTCAATTCATCTAACAAGAAGCAAGAGTAGTTGTTGATAGCCTGCGTTCTTCAACCTTTTCTTTTACCAGTACTGTCACTGCCAAATAAATACGTCTTGTGTATCAGCTAGCAGCAGAGATTTGCAAAACATTATTTGAAATAAAAATTTGTGTACGAAACTTTTATTTCAAATAATTTTTTGCCCATCTCTGGCTAGCAGCCGTTAGGTCCAGTGTCTTCTGTGACGAGATTCTAAACTGTTCAATTAAATCCCCAAACTTATCAATCATCACCGAACATAGTACCTACTTTAAAAGATTTTCTGCGACCATGCAGCAAATTCGTCGGGGTCCAATTCAATTAACTGTGAATTTGATTATTTAAGCATTTCCTAAAACTTAATTAAAACACCACTGCCCTGTGCACCATTCCCATCAAACAGAATGACTTATGCCCTACACAAAGTTAGCTTTTGAACCCATGTTGATTAATACCTTGCTTTTTTAATAACCACTGTACAGCTTATACTACGAATTTGTGAATATGAAACTTGCGTGCGAAGAAACAGAGTGAATGCTCTTAAATTAATAATTGCACCTAAAATAATGAATTCAGGTAGAGTACAGGTACAGTAGGCATAGGTTAGTGATGCATTCGTTGGAGGTAGGATCAATTCCTGGAATTTTATCTGATTTTCATCCGTCATCTTCTGCGAGATCATATCGCGTTTGTGTAGTTGCAGCAGTGTGATACGTGCACAAAGATATTTCCCACATGTGCATAGCGTGACTCATGCCGTTCCAAAGGCAGCGTAACGTAACATTATTGTAACGTAATCGCTTATACATGTTATTTTAACATACCGAGCTGCAACTGAGTTACTGGAACGTTTATCGCAATAATGTGTCAGAATTTTATTCCGCGCATACATCTGATAGGATTAGTCGTTTTCTTCGGGGTACATTTAATGACAGCGCGATGTGTCTTCGCTGAGTCGCACCTCTACTCTACCGTCTTTGAATTCATTAGTCTTCCTTTTCATTGCTGTGACTTTTCTGAACCTTATTGTACATTTCACGCAGAGGAGACCAGGACAGGTTGTAACGCGGGGTAAATTGTAACATCAGTAATGAAGCATGCGAGAGCTGCTTGACAATATTGACATCGACGTTTTTAGTGACAGAAACGAGCGTTATGTATTCATTTTGTGGTTAAAGCCCGGAATTTTAGTATTTAGAGCATGTAAGTAAATTTTGTTTTAGAACTTTTATTTCAATTAACCGTCATTAGATGTTAACGAAATTTTATGCTCCTTAATGTCTTGAAAATGGGAGCATGTTTAATGTGTCAGAGAAAGTTTATCTGAAAAGATCCATATGTGAAACAGTTTGCAATTAAAGTAGGTGTTATAAACATAAACTTTCCACAGAAAAGTAAAATATCTTTGAATTTAAGTACTCTTGTAATTCATTTCTCAATGTGTCATAAATCTAAGTCATGTTTTAGTAAAACACAAGGAAAACAGATGTAAGTGTCACCGAGTGTCACTCTGTAACAAGTTCATTGACATAAAGTAACATGTCAAGTATGATATCCAATTGAGAAAATTTGCGGTTTTTTAAGATATTTCAATTTAAAGTGCCAAGTGTAATTAGTAGATGAATAAAACATCATTAGTTATTTCAAACACTTATAATCCATACTTTTCTTTTATTACTTTACAATATGCTTGAACTACGTCTATTAAATGTTGAGTTTTTTCACTAGATACGGAAAAAATAAAATTTTCCAAAAAATTTTTAAAAAAATTTTAAATTCACGTCGTCATACTAAATTCGACATTCTAATTATACCGTATTAGTAAAATAATAAATTTCCACAATTATTAACTTGAAAACAGCGTTTATTCCAGTGATATTAGATCCGCCACTTGGTTTTCTGCAATTTTGAAAACTGTAAGCTACCAAGTTTAGACCAAATTTGATATGTTTCTGATATACGCGTCCGCCATATCGGATTCTCCATTTTGTTTTAGAAACTTTGAATTTCAGATTCGTAATCAGCGACCCCAAAATCCCCGAGCACCGATTTCTGACTAAACCGAAGTACGTTTTGAGGGGATTGCCGCTGTTTAGCGGTTTGGAACCACTGTGCGCTGCCTTGCACGAATGTTGCGTTGGCTTGTGTTCTTTGATTAAGCATTAAGCGGTTTTACAGTTGTATATCTTTATTCATACACGCGAGTGAGGCTGTTGCGTCGCCACTTTAATGGATGGAGCCACGGGGTATGTTGGTCTGCTTCTAAGAGCTGAAATATTGAGCGCACCTTAGCAGCGGGACAGCTCTTCCAAACGCATTCTAAAAGCCACCAGCTTGTCATGCTGTGCGTTAATAAAATACGCGAACCACGCGTAGGTAGGTAGTCTTCGGGACTTTTCACATGAAACTGATATTTTCTAAACTATCGTCATCTGTATCAAATGAATATATTTGAAAATCCCTTGTGAAAAGACCCTTACTGATTTTTATTAAGGGCCACATACACGTTGAGATCTGTATCGATACATGTTGCAAGTATCAATATCCCGATACAAATCTCAACGTGTATTTGACTGTCTCGGTATCGATGTATCGGTATCAGATAGTATCGTCGCCTGTATCAATGTACTGAAACGTCGATACCTCGAGCGCGCAACTGATACCAACGTCTACGATGTAGAATCTACGTGTTTCAGCGTATGTGTTGTTGGCTTTTGTAGATATCGCGCTACCAAGGTTCACTCTTTTTTTATAGACACTTTTAGATGTTGTAGATGCAACCATTGAGATATAAGTTTAGCAGTTAACTCTTCGTGGTCACGCGGTGTGTGTCGCACTCCAAGAACAATTTTCGAGCTCAATTGTCGCGCCTTTACGACTTCCAAAGGGGACTTAATCGCGTAAATAAAAAAATTGTTTTTTTTCAGAACCATGGAAAATCGCTCTTTTCCTACAAATATCATCCTATCGATATTTACATTTCTAGAAGAAGACTATTAGTAATATATAATAGGGTGGCCATTGTGTTCAACCTGTGATTTCTTTTGCTCTCACTCCCTAATATGATTCTATTTCATAATAAAATAGTGTCTGAAAAAGATTATTACATTCGGAAAATAGGAAAGGGTGCCGACCAGTTGGCTTTAAAGTTTAGAATTTATCAATAGTTTGAATTTGAAAAATTTCTCAAAAATGGTAAGTCCTATCGAGATTCTGTTCAAATAATATTAAAAGAGCATTCTATTTTCTACAATAGGAGGGGAAATCTAGATTTATCGTTATTCTATGAGCTTAAACGTAAAGGCGTGTACCTACGTGGTGGACTGTTTATTGGTGAACATAAAATCTCGAAAACCGCTCCAATGATTCGGATGAAAATTTAATGAGAGATTTTCTCTACGATGTGTCGGGAGCAGATTTTCGAGATTAATTCTTGAAAAAAAAATCAAAAATATTTAACATGCAAGAAATGGAGAAAATCGTATTTTTCAACATAAAAATTGTATTATTCTTTTCTCCCGAAAATCTGCTTCGACCGTTTCGACGCAAGAAATGGTTAAAGTTTGCACAAGAATTAATGTGTAGAGCCACTCAACAATCAGTGGCTCCCGCCTTTAAAAAAACATAGGCGAAATCATGATTAATATATCGACCCGCGGAAACACAGCTGGGCTTCGATATGAGTGCGAGTGAGACGAAATAGGAGCGAGTAGGAAAATTATACGAGGCTCCCGAGCCAGTGAAACATCTACATGCCACTGCTTGTGTGAGTGGCCATTATTTTGATAGCTTATTTTGATTTCCTCCTTCATAAAAAAGTATTCCAAAAATATTGTTCCAACTATGAGCTCCTTATGATTTATATAAAAAAAATAAGTGTACCTATTTGCGTACCTATGTATTCACTGTTCTCATTGTTTTAATTATGACTTCTATCCTAAGTTCATTAACAAGGAGAGGTTCCCACGTGTCCGCCTCCGATTGCTTTGAATTTTGGATATGTTTTAGAGAACCGAAAAATAAGACATACGTGTCTTTTTATTTTGGTTTGTTTGCATATTTAGGGGGTGAAACCACCCCTCAAAGTTCATACGGGGTACAAAATTGTGTTGAGTAAAATTTGATATAAATATAATTTGCGCTATGTATGGACGATGTTCTTGTCGTCAGTCATCGTTATTAGGGGGTAACTACGAGGGGTGGTTTCACCCTTTCAACGTGCAAATGGGCCAAAATAGAAAGACATGCATTTACAATTTTTTGGCCCTCTAAAACATCCAAAACCATGACGGCTATGCAAAGTTAAAGCATCGATATTTGGCAAAAATCTCTCGTTCTTCGATTGTAAAAAAAATCTAGACAAAAAAGATAGCGCTTAGATTTTTAACCCCAAAATAAGCCTGCAAAACCTTGAGTAAATCGATTTATTAATTTTTTAGTTATGTGTGTCTTCGACTTTGGAAACATGATTTTGAGGAAAACGCGTTTAAAGTTTTGGGTTTGAGCGTTACACCGTGGAACAGCTACCTACTTACACGCGTATAACTTAGTCAATTTTAGTCGGATTAACTTGACACTTTCAGGGAATATTTTCAAGACGTTCTACTTAAAATATAAAAGTCGAAAAATCTATTTTACGAAAATTTCGAGGTAGGCCGCCGCTCTTAAATATTAAAAGACTGTTACAGAATACGCGTTTGATTAGGTGACGCGTGGTTTCACTAAAATGCGCGTTATTACTTTCCACACAGTTGTCACTTCTGCGTTGGTCACAGCTCCGACTCAGCGCTAGGGGGTGCACTTTTTCGAGAGTACGGAAAGAGAAATGGCGGACATACGTATATTTTCCAGTGTTCACTTCCACAGTGGTATAAAAGGATGTGGTACAGCTATCATTGCCGCTATTATCGCCAGAGTGTTTACCGTGGACTGTTCTTCTTTCTGACTCAACCTGCAGTCGCCGAGGTTTGAGCCACGATTTTCCTCGCGGCTTGGCAAGCTTCCACGAGGAGACGCGAAGAGCCGTAGGGTCGATTTAAAAATAGGCTATTGGCTTGTCCTTAAAAGTACGCGTTACTTGCAGGTTCTCACGCAAGAACCGAGGCCATCAATTTCTTTCGGCGCAAGGGAAATCGTATTACAATGAAAGGATTTCCATAACGATAGATGTGGAACGGCACTCTTATGGCTATAGAACATAGAACTATGAGTAGAATTTCTGATAAACACTTGTACTGAAAGGTAATACTGTATAATATATAGTTTAGCCATCTAAAATCGAAAGACTTTCGGATGTATCCATAACTTCCGAAAAACTATAGTTTTTTAACTGAAACTTTTTTTTTAAGTAGTTCATAATACTATATAAAGATTGTAAAAAAAAACGGAAAATCTGCATCAAGCCGTTGACTTGTAAAAAAATCCACGAAATGTATACATTTTCCGGTATCGAATAACCGAATAATTTGTTAGACGGTGTTCACCAGATCGAGGTTAATGTGTTTTCCAAATTATCTGTAACACATAACTGGGGAGTACGAAGAGGTTTCGCAGTGACCATGCCCAATGTTATATATGAAAAAGAATTAGCGACGCATTTTCAGGAAAAACAAAACAATGACTCTTGAGCGGAAACATACAGATAAAGTTGAAGCGAATGGACTACCTGTAATGAACCGCACGGCTGCTCAAACCTGGCAAACTTGAAACGCGGCAGGAGGGACATGGAGGGGTGCTGTATATTCAAATTACGGGGTGACCCTTCTCGAAAACTTGACGAAGGGGAAAGGGGAATTACCGTGTATAAGCCAGCAGGCTTGCTTCTCTAAAATCAATAGGACCGCTCCGAACTCGTGTGCTCTGTACAGCTTGCTGAGGCTCGCTTTGAAAATTCGAATCTTCCGCTGGCATGAAATTTATGTCGGGACCAAGACTCGACGCTATTCGAATAGTAATTTAAGGGAGTTCTCAAAAAAGGGTTCACGAACAACAAAATAAAATGCATCGAATGAAAAAGAAAAACGACGAATCTGTTCAAGTGAAATAAATAGTTCAATTTTTTTTACATTTCTACGAAATTGGTGTATTTATACCATCGTAATGTGAGCAGAAGAGAACATTGGGAAACTCATGTCGTGTACGAACAGCGTGATAAACTTTTTAGAAAATTACCCAATTAAATAGGAAGCGATTTAACGATCATTTGGCACGCGTGGAAACGTAGCTTAAAAACACTTTTTCGTCGCTGCTATCTGAGAAAGGCGATTCGTTTTTAAGTGCTTGACATGTGTGACGCGCTCTGGTAAAAAGAGGCTAACGTGCGAAAACCACTTTTCGAGATAAACGCGTTTAAAGTTATGCACTCCGTAGTGGGTTTGTCTGTTTCGTTTTCAGCTGTTTTCTCTTGCGTTTCGATGTTTGTATTTCCAGCTGGATGGTGTTATGCATTTCATTTAACGTTGATCAGAGTATTTATGCACGTGTGGCCCAATGTATTCTCGAACATAATATTTCGTAAAGATCTGTGAATTTCTTAACTGCTTATTTGCGAACATTTTACTTTATAAATTGCTTTGAAAGTTGATTTTCACAGACAAAGATTACTATTATTTTTGTTCGTGTTTGCCTTGGTGGAGACCCGGGGTTGTGATGTACTGCCTTGCACCGATTGCGAAAAAGTTGCACCTTTGGGGGCTAGAGCGGCATAATTTTTTAGCCCAGGGCGCTCAAATTTATTAAGGCGGCCCTGCTTGATTATACAAAAGAGAATAATCACGGACAATTTCTAGGTAAAAGATCGAGTCCCTGATCAGAACCCAATTCCTGATCAGTTTAGTATATAAATACCAAGTAATAAGTTTATCACGATACAAATTTATTCCAAAAAATTACTAAATTTTTTAGGTAAAAAATCATAGTAAAATGTTTTAGGTTGATCAGAGGCTGCTCCCTTTGCATCTTAAGTGATTAGGAACTGTGTCTTTGCCGGTATTAGTTTTTCGCAATTCATCAACGTCAATGCTTCAAAATCGTCGAAATCGAATTCTTCGCACTTTAGCCCCTCCTTATCAGAGCACGTCACATATGTATGTTTGCCAAGCGGTGCACCTGTAGAAACCTACAGCTTAAGGGAGTAACGTTTCAGCTGCATGCTCCACTTCAATGACCAACAATTGTTCGTACGAGTAAAATTTTCAGAAATAATAAGGAAACTGGAAAATGTAATAAAATACAACAGAATCTTGTTGACTATAAAACAAATATGACTGTATAGTTACAAAATCATCACACAGAATGTATTTTCAATTCACCAGCTGTCAAAATAGTAAACAGAAGCATCCTCTGAAGACGTTTCGTCACCAATAATCATAAGATTCAAATATTAAAAAAAGAAATGATAAATGACTAACAGTTAAACAAATTACATTCCCTCAAATAATTACACATCTGTCTCAAGCAAGATAAACAATAACAGCCCTTGTTAAATGCTATAGTTTTAATAATTGCAGGTCAGAGTACATCGAACTTTTGCCTCTAAAAAGAAGATATTCTGTTGTAAAAAAAAAACACAGTAACGCAAGGTTCCCCATAAGGGAATCTATGACGGTGTGCAGTTTTTTGTTCGCTCAGGAGACAAACATTTCGCGTTCGCGATCCCGCGCGTCTCGTCGGTGAGTTGTCGCCCGTCGACAGGTTCCAGTCGAAACAGGATCTGACCAAGGAGGGCAGTTTTCTTGCGGTGGCTGCTGATCCTTCTCCTCGTTTCTCTCCCTGTACTTTTTCACTTTTACGACGGATAGTCGGATACCCTCGTAAAAGCGACGCGCACGGCCGCGGCGCAGTTTCACGCAGCACAACGGGGTATAATCGTTCAGCTCCGAGCACCTAATTTCCAACTTTCTTCCGTGGAATCAGCCGCCTTCTGACCCAGGGCTCGGAATTAGGAAGGCGCTGCTCGAGAAACTCTGGCCATCGGCGAACTACTACGTAAGGGCTTGCTCTCGCAAGGTGGCTTTTAATCGGCTTACGATCCGTCTATGTATTTACTGGCCCGCTGAATTTAAGCGGGTGAACTATAGTTGGATGTTAAGCGAGCTGTTTACCAGCTAGCTAGACTCCTTCGTTGGTTTATGGGAAAAATATTTTGCAAAATCTTGTAGTTAGGAAATTAAGGGGAGAGTGGTTAAAGGTAATTAGAATGAAATAACTGCTATTAAGGGGGGGTTCCTTGTGGGACCGAAAAATAGGTGAGTATTTAGCACGAAAACTGTTCTGTAGATTAATTTGAAATTTTGCAGGCTGTTTTATAGTATCTTGAACCACTGTTCTGAATTTTTTAGTGACGGTAAATGTGAAAGCTTGACAGATACAGAGTGATGACTGAGAGCGTTGAGAAAAGCTTGGCGTTGATCGAAAGTACCCTAAGGATAATCTGAAACCCAAAAATGAAAATAAATTTTGAATCTATATGAATGATTAACGGCTGTCAAGACAGGGAGACCCTTTACTGTTACGTTTATTTAACGAGGCCCTGTGTTAAGGTGGTCCTTATTTTTCAACTTTAAAATTTGTATTGTCTGACCCTCTTAAAATCTTCTATTCGACAAAAAAAATATCTTCGTGTTTTTTATTTGTATATTTTGATATATAAAGGTCGCTCAAGGACTTTATCCACATGCACCACAAGTCTGGCAACAGCGACTTTCCATAATTGTCACTTATCAATTTTAATGAAACGGGGCCCATATTTATATATCAGAATCCGAAACCATGCGTTTAACAACCTGAGTAGAATGTACGTCAGAGTTTGCGTCTGCATCTAATTCGAGAGTTGCTGATGAGAGAAATTTAAATGTGTATATAAAGCCTTATGCCACATCACAATAAAGTACACACTCGTTATAAACCCGTTTCGTCTATGCGATGTGTGCCCGAATTTTAATGTTATACTCTCACTTAAAAGTTAACAAAATTACTTCGTCCTTATTGCAAAAATTTCTACCAATTTATACCAAAATAGTAATATATTTTAACAATACTTTATACGAAATTCTTTTAAACTTTTTGGAAGCTTCTGAGAGAGTCAGAAGATATTTTTAAAAATTGTACACTTAAAAATCATACAGAATACAAATCCCCCATGCATTCTATTTTACGTTACAGAATCATAATGCACATCACGTGTCACAAATAAAGCATTAAATTACTATCCCCATTGTACTGCAATGAGATACAGAATCGAGGATCGACTAGATTGCAGGTCTATCAAGATTCGAACGCGAATCTTGCATTTATCGCGTGTCTGCTTTAATCAATCACGCTACATGTACATGGTGTCGACGAATTCTTTCTGTCTGAGTCTCCCATGCCTGTAATGGCTGTCCCCTATAACGTGTACAAAAATATCTGACCAAGGGAGCGCGAAGCTGGTAGCAACGAAGCATGAAGTACAGAGAAAACTGTTCGTGTGATTTTATTGCTTTGTCGCAAGCAACGTAGGTATGGGACTCTGTTAGGCTGAAAACGGTTGGTTCGAGCAACGACCGTTCTCCTACATCCTAGGCGCGACTATAGGTATCCTAGAAGGTCTATCTGAGCGTGCATGTAAACATGTCAAGAGTCAAGAACGCGGAGTAACAGTGAGAGATCAAAGATCGACAGCCCAGAAAAAGAAACAAAGATCTCGATCTGGGGTCGATCTCGCGAACGGGTCGTGCGACCCGACTTCACCGTCCAAAGAATTTATTCGTGCCCTGACTACGAATACGCAGAATCACCTTCAGCATGATCGTACCACTAGATCCTGACGACTGCGAGACTCTGTGACTCCCTACTCATAAATTCAATAAGTCTTTGTGCGACTACTAGATGAGCCGGCGTTCACTCGTTTCATTTGTTTTTACAAAATATTTTCCACTGATTATATTGAATCACCATCCTGAAAGAATGTAAACGCAACAATAAATGAACACTCAAGGCTAATGGATGAACACTGTTATAAAATTATGTTTGCAGTGCGATTGATTTCACGTACTGCAAAAATTGTTTGGATACGAAGCGAGATATTAAGAGAAGTCTCTAATTAATAACTTATTTTTTTCATTTTAATTAAAAATGGCTATTCACTGGTACGTGTTCATTTACTGGTACATTCACCCTAACTTGCGTATCTAGAAATATGTAACTATAGATTTTATAGAAGTTAGAAAACTGGCTATGATAAATTGGTAAATTCAGCAAAAGTTATGGTACATAGCATTAAAACCAACGTTACTTTATTAACATTTTAAGATACGAGAATTTGTGGATCGGTCACGTCAGATTCTTGACTTTTGTACATTACCCGAAACACTGTGCGCTGCTTGAATCTGGCAAAGATCCTTCGAGAAGATTTAACATAATTTTCTATAGTCGCATGCATACAAGAAATAAATTCTACTGGCAGGATTTAGAAGATCTCTGTTTACAGTCTCCCAGCTAGTCGGAGTTGTCACAGGCATTCACTCAGCTTTCGCAACCAAGCATGCAACCTGCATGATTTCTATCGATTGCACAGATGCATCCTCTGTATCTGTCTGCTATTCGAAACTCCTGCAAGAACTTCAACGATCCAGAGACCACTGGCTAATCAACATTAAGGGGTTAGGCCACCTTGGAAATTGTGAAAAAAATAGAATTTTTTTCCGTCTTAAATGTTCCTTTATAGTCTTACGAATAAGATACAATTAGTTTCAATACGAAATGGAAGGTTTAAAATGAGTTTAGAGCCGGTTTAGCGAAGCGCGCCCGGGCTCGTTGGCGCGGCTTGCGCTACCGCGGCCGCCTAACTCCGTAAGGAATGAAAAGCGGCTTTACCTGATGAATAAAAGTTTCAGTGTATGAATGTAGAAGGTAGTAACAATAGTTTAGACCATGGCAGCTATTAGATGCCGTGTACCATTACGATCCAGGCATGGTAGGAACAGGGTTGTAAATTTTATTAGGGTAGCCAATAAATGAGCCGTTTATTTTGAAAGTGGCCTAAGTGTCCATTTATCTTCAAATCGAGATATTTAAGGGTTTGCGTTTCAATGAATTTAAAAATATACGTATAGGATACTAATGAGGATACTTAAGACACTACTGCTTAAGTGTATCTAAGGATGTTAAATTTATGGTTCCTATTAAAATAGTGGCAATTATTAAGTGAATAATATGCGTTTTCTTATCAAGAATGGAGTTAGGCCTCTTCCAAAATTAATAACCAGATTCATTATAAAATTTGAAGGTGCCCAAGTCCATTCGACATTCAATATTGAGTACAATATCTTTTTCCTGAATTCCGTTTAATCTTTCGCACTTTTTGGATGTATGATTCATTAATCTCTTCTCCATTGTTATTTGTATCTTCATCCCCTGAAGACGAATATTGTTCTATAATTCTGTTTCTTTTTCGATTTTTTTTTAAATCATTAGTTACTATTTCTTCTTCACTATCTGAACTAAATAGTCTTATTTTGTTCTTCCCCATGGGTGAAATAATTTCTAAAATTTAATATTAAATTTTAAGTTTTATATTAATTAAATGTACTGGTTATTCAACTAACGCAATTGTCCAAAAATTGAGTTTAACTTGTAAATACTAATTAATTAAAATTATCTTCGTCACTGCTTTCCGACATTATCAATAGTAAATATCTTGATTTAAGTATAAATGGAGTTAGGCCACTTTCAAAATAAACGGCTCAAATACTGGAGATCTGGGCCAAATTTTTTTCTTATTTTATGAGGGTACTCAATGGGGTACGCAAGATTTGGAAAAGTGTGAAGTTTGGGAAAAAAGGAAAGGAACTGCAGAATATGAAGAGTGGGCACAATCGCATGAAGAATTCCCCCCTTAATCTTAGGATTTTAAAATATTATTAGAAAATTTTATTGACAAAGACGTAAAATAAAAATTTGTATTTAATATTTTGTGATATCATAATCTAGAATTAACAGCGTCATTAAGAAACATTTTATTACTGCTACTGCAGCAATTAAGTACTCAGGATTATCATTAAGCCCATTACAGATTTATATAACTTTTTTCGTACAATTCTGCAGTTTTCACCGCGTTTTAAAATTCTAATTATGCATTTCCATGGAACTTACAAAAGCAAAGGAATTAAATAGGAGCATAGTAATTAGTCCACACTTTTCATTAAATATTACACCGTGCAAAATGAGCTAAATTGTAAAAAAGAGAAGCTTATCGTCCATAGCACAGCGTTTTACTTATATATTCATGAAATTTTCATTTGAGCCTATGTTTACACCCAACCAGCGCCATTTTACACTTTGATTCGTGCACTACGCTTATTTATTACGTACAGTTAATTAAGAATTGAACAAAAACGCGAGTAACATTCCATAAGATACATACTAATAGTCACGTTGTGTGCCATTAGTGGCAACAATTTACTTAATTAGTACCTAACGGGCATCAGGGTTGCGCATATTCGCAAGGTAACAGAATACTGAAAAACTTACTGGAAATAGTAAAAACGTAGCGAGATAGCTGGACGAATACATTAAAAAGTGGCATAAACGTATTGTACGTATTAAGGCGAAAGGAGTCGCGAAGGCTTGGCGATTTACTAACATCAGGGCCATCTAACTGTTTTGTAGAACCATCCTACTTTTCTTCGACGCTGGCGAGGTGCTCAACTTGAACGATAGAATACCCGTTTGATTTGAGATCAAACATCCAACGCGAGTCCTCGGAGAAACTTGTCGATTACAAAAACACAAGAACTCTTCACCACCACTTAAACAGTTCCTTGGAAGAACGATAAACTCTTAAAAAATATGGGCAAGTTTCTATAAAACGGTCATACAAGTATCAATAACCTTTTAAGCGACAATTTCTGCCTGTGCCGAGTGGCGATAAAAGGGAACCGACATTGGCAATTTCACTTAATAAAGCCTAATAAACCTTGTTCCTATAACTTCTCTTCTAAAATAAGATAATTGATATTCTCGGCTATTTGCTCGTCGCTTCTGAAGCAGAACGGTAATCCGAAGCAACAGTGGCGTCGTTCACGACACGAGCGCTTTTGTCATTAAAACTGTAAACTAGAAACTGGTTTTCAAGTAAAACCGTGGATCTCGCGGGAGCGAGCACGGTCAATCATTGGCTAGGTACAGCGAGCGAATAAAATACGAAATTGTTGGGTGGCATGCTCGGATCGAAACGGTGGAATAAATTATTGCCGGGACGGGACGAACGAGCCGAGACACGCGATCGCGCTGAAGAATCGGCAAGAAGCTTTTTCGACATGCTAGAGGAACGAGTCCGAGAGAAATTTGCGGGCGGAAAGTTTGCCTATCGTGGAAGGAGCAGTTTTTTTTTTTAAGCGAGATCTGTGTCTCTGTCCGTAAATCGGCTGCTGGTGGCTGCTATTATCTTGGCCAACGAAAATAGGTGTGCGCGAAGTTAAATCAGAGGCCAGAGGAGCGGAAGGCTAAGAGAAAACAAGATCCCGATCTCTTAACCGGTCGTACGATTGAAAATGGGGCCCGCGCGTGTATGTATGCACCAGACGGTCGAAGAGGCTCAGCATCAGGGCCGGATAACTGTTAGGTGGAACCTCCCTCCACACCAAGGAAACTCTTCGTTCTACTTTTTTTCTTTCCCTCCTTTCGGACCCTTACAATGGATCGAAAGCGGTGCTCAGCCTCTGCCGCGAGGATGATGTCACTGCGACGCCAGGCGGCAAGAAGGATCTGCGTTTGGTTAAAAAGGGGATGCTTGGGATGGGGCTGATTTTGTTCAAATCATTGAATATTAGGGTGGAACGAAGAAATCAAAATTGGGTGACTGCTTTTTGATATTGAAGAAAAAAACTTTTCTTTTGTGATACAGATTAGAAGCACAAAAACTAGATTCTGTACAAAATAATTTGGGGTGTCGCAAGAACCTTGTTACTTTTTGCTTTTTTAACTTTGACACACCTGGGTGGCTCACAGATATTATTCTTAGATTATACCATGATTGAGGAGAAATGAATTTTCTACAGTAATTTATTTATCTACCAAAAGGGAATTTCACAAACGAGAACAATCTCTCACAATAGAGATCAAAATCACATTAGCACAAATGGAAGAGAATGTTGCGTGAAGTGAAATAGAAAGAAATCACCTTATGAGCTGTTGTGATTTAAGAAAACAGTGAAGCGGAAATAAAATCTAGTTGCAATGGTATGTAGAAAGACCTCCAATGATGAGTTGGAAAAGTGTAGTTAGTGAGCATTATGGGAAGTGAATGTACATGCTTCATGACCAGCTATAAGCTAAATAAATTGGTTTAGGAAATTCGGAGTCAGGTAGAATACTACCTTGGCCTTGACCCTTCGGATTATTACCTGCTTGGGTCCCGACAGACATCCCTGTAAATTTATAAAAAACGATGTGCCAAGGGTACGCAACGAATATTTTTATCCGCGAATAAAGGAAATTGTACCTAAATGCGAGAGATTAGCAAACTAACAAAGTATAATTATAGGAAATAGTGACAACTATTATACAACGTTCCCATGAACTCTGTTGATTAGATATCCATGTGCATTTGTAAATATTAAATGTGATAACATTCTTCTTTTTTTTTACCACGCTATAGTCTAGTAAATACAAAATTATAATACACAAATTATAATAGACTTTGGCGAAAATTATTTGAAATACAAAGTAAGAGATAATATTAAAAGTAATGAATTGTTTGAATTACTTCTGTTTTGAAAGTAATTTAAAAAAAGTACCTTGTTTTGTGCCAAAACAGAAATAAATTATTTCAAATTGATTTTTATAAAATAATAGATGATTTTAACAGCGTTCAACTGCCAAGATTAATTAGCCTCAGAAAGTATTTACGAGATTATTTCAGACACTGATTCAAATGTAAAATAAAATAGAAACTCATGAATATTCGAAAAAATTAACTTAAGAGTATTTGAAAATAACTTTTAGTCAAATAAGATATCTAATGCAGTATTTGAATAATCATTTCTAAAATATTTTATCCCAATACTGTCCAAGCCTGAATAATAAACGTTTCTTCCTGGCGAGCTCAATATTGCCAAATAAATTCCCGTAAATATTTTCTACTCATTACTCAGACGTATTATTGCCTTCAACTCTGTCAGCAATTCACAGCCGAAGAAACAAAAAAAACTTTCCGATAATGAGACAAAAAACAGACTTTCAATTTCTGCTGTCGAAAAACTCCCTGGAAGACCGTCAACGCTAATGAACAGAATCCTCCTGAGAGAGTTAATCCATCGTACACGGTAGATCTAATCTCGAGACTTTCTCTCTGCCGAACCTGTGCTATATTCTTCGAAATAATGTCGAATAGATTGCTTGGACCTGTCTACTCTTGGAAAGTCGTTCGTTTTGTTTCGTTTCCCTCGTGCAACATCAGCAGAACTGGCGGCCACTTTGATGCTCCATCCAAGTTTCAGACTACGTCTCTCTACAATCACAATCACTTTTATCTTTCTATTTCTCTCTGCTGCCTCTGTTTAAAAGATCCTTTAATTGGGAAAGCTCCGTTGGCGATCTCGAGAGAGAAATTTCGGGACTGTACACGGTGTTTAAAGAAAAATAAGTTAAACATTTCAAGCTCATAATTCACCTCTAAACAAATTAGAAAATTTCAATAAACACGTATCCCTATAGTAATAATTATCGAGATTTTATTAGCTTTACGACAGTAGTTTCATACGATTTCGTCCCATTTCAAGATAAATTTCAACTCTTCACTGTGAAGAAATTCTATGTAAAAAGATAAGCCGAAAATATAGAACAAAATTTTTTGATATCGCTCTTTGTTTTCGAGAAAATTGACTGGGAATTTCGACCAGTACGCGTGCGCCGATGTACAATCTAGGCGCGTGGGGTGGGGATCGCGCTGAGGTAAGGGGAATCGTCTACGGTCGGTGCCTGAGGCGCATAAACTGTGGTAATAAGGAGAATCGCCAACCTACGGAGAACGCGAGACGTTCCCCTTACCTCAGCATGCTTCTCCGGCGCCTGAACTGTACTTCGGTGCACGCGCACTCGGCTAAAATTCAAAGCCAATTTTCTCGAAAAAAAAGTATGACACCAAAAACATTTATCCTATATTATCGACTTATCTTTTCATATAGAATCACCCCTAAAAGTTTCTGACACCTGTTGCCGAATATCAAGCAGATACTTTACCTAACTGTAAGAAGGCACAGTGTTAAGAGTATTTTTTTTTATTTATTTCAATGAGGATTTGACATTTTCATTCAACGTTGAATGAACGCGTTCTGATACATCTGAATGATCAAATCGGTCACTCCGATATTTCTGTTACCGTGAAGATTTTGTTTTTCCACTCAGTTGAATCGTTTTCAATTACAACGTAACCGCGACTCGATATTTGCGTGAATTGGTACTGAATGCAATTTTAATAAATAGGAAAATTTGTTGCTGTCGTTGAACGACGTGTAAGTAGCTATAGGCGTGTTAATACGTTGCGCTTTGAAAGAAATTAACTGAATTGGAAGAAAATACAGATTAGGAGATTAAAAGATTTTTTAAGTGAAGAAGTGTTTGGCATTTGAAGATGCATTTCTCTTTCTTGGACTATTCTTATCAAAATGGGACCTACGTACACAATTTCTGCTCGGTAATTGCGTGTACACGTAATGAAAAATATACTGAATACTCGAACTTCGACAGAAGATTTTAAATGTTTAATGGGAAACCTGAACGAAAACGCGATAATGATGGGATTGCAATGTGAATTAAAATGGCAGCAACTTGTGCTTAAAAGAATCGAGAATTTAAGACCTTCATTATTTATATCTTTCATCTAAAAATTACCATAAATCTCATTCATTATAATTCAATCGCATTGTAACGCGAAAAAAGTCAAGAACATATCATAATTCAGAGAATAGATATTTATTTTATTCAAAATTTTGATTTGTCTACCATTAAACAGAGAGAATGGAAACATTTCAATTCCTGTCCCAAGAGATTTACGACGTGAAAGAATATTGCGAAAATAATTTCGCGTTGACAGCTATTTTTTTTCTGCTAGAAATTCGAAAGAGAAGAAGCGAAGATCATGAGACATAATAAAACAGCGGGTACACACAAAACAACGTTCTGACCTGAATTAATGGCGAGTTTCGAAGAAAAATTTCCAACAAACTTTCTCGTAGCGCCGTAAAATTATAACGATTCATTGACGTCAGCAGGGAATTTCGCTTGTTTTTGCTGTCAGAAGCAGACTGAAAACGAAGAACCGAGGGTATAGATTTATTTAGCTTATAGCCGTCGGGTGCATAGACAACAAGTTCCAGGACTGTAAGTACAAACATGCTAATAGATCTCACGGTAGCGAACAAAACAATTCTCATAAATGTTTTCGAGATACTCGGTAAAGTTGACTGTTGTTCGAGCAAGTTTTTATCCAGGCAAATATTATGATAATAATTTCGATAGAAAACTATCTGAAAAATGTCCATTTCACGAATGATTAATATATTTCCAATTAACGAGGAGAAATGTATCATTGCAAAGGGCGAATAATTGTGGACGACGTTAATTCTTCCTAATTTTTGAATTATATGTACATAACTGCATAATTCCCAAAGATATTTCTCGTTATAATTTGCCAAATATATTAATTAAAAAACTGATACCTATTGAGGATTTCTATATACTTGTATTTTCGACTTTTTCTTTCATAATTTTGTATAGTCATCCAAACTACGCACGACTACAAAGTTCAAAGTCTATTATACAGTTGGACGTGGGTTAAAATTGAATTTCCAGATTTGAACCAAACATGATACAAATAAAAAGAAACAAACAGAGGATCGAACCTAAGTAAAATCGTTTAAAAACGTCCGATGTGTATTTACAGAGTTGAAACTCTTCTACATTCTATGTTAAATAGATTTCTTCCTGTATCTTGTTCACAACTTTTGACTTCGTGATAGACGCGAACGGGCAACTTAGGACGAGTGGTAAAAAACAGGCATGTTCTTACTAGAAAAAGTATCAGTGAAGAAAGGTTTCGCGGGAATTGATCTAATTTTTATTGCAGCTGCAATAGTAAGCAGGTTTCTTCTACATTTTAGAAGAGTATTGGTACCCCTTGGAAGGAGCACTTGTTCCGGTCGAAATATATAATAGTTTATCCGAGAAGCCATTTCCTCCGCGAGGAACACGCGCGCCTCCCTGCCCGTCGAGGGAATTTCAGAGGTAGAAAATGATCCCTCGCAAATACCGTTCTAGCTCGGCCAACCGTAGACGGAAAATCAATTTCTGCTCTTGCAAAATTTCCTGGAACGTGTCCAATTAAGAGAAGGCCGCCGAGAGCCGGCCAGAATGTTTTTCTTTAAGCGGAAGTGCGAGCAGAACGAAAGAGTCCCCGTCGGGGAGACATCCGCGAGGACGAGGTCCTGTTATCAGGATAGATAACGGTGATAATAAGCGGCTCTTGCTTCAGCGGCTCGCCTCGAAACTCGTTCCGTTGTCCATTAAATCGCCGTGCTGTTAAAATAATACCAAGCAACGATGAACGATCGTTAGGAAATACGATTTCACGCGACGAAGCAGCTTTTTAGACACTCCTCTACTCCTCCTCTCCCACTTTCAGTTAATAAGAGACCCAACTGCGGAATATAAATTGCCACATCTCTGTTGGCTTCGCGAACTTATCGGCTCACAGCTGAATTCTATGATACCATCGATAAATTATTAACGAAATTATTCAATTTCGTGGTATTTTAAACTGTTATTTAACGAATTACTAATCTCCTCTCCAACGTGACACGTCAGAATACACCGGCAGAGTTCAAACTGACGTGATCAATACTTGATGAATGATAATTAAAGTAAACTAGTTTAAACAATATTCGATGAACATCTGACAAATATTATCGACTTTTTAGTGAGAAGGGTATGGTTTTGAGAAAGCTGAAATGTCTCTTTGACGTGATGTAATACGAAACTGAAACTACTTGGGGTAATGAAAATTGTGGAAAGTTATACCTAAAGTGTAGAGACTTTTATTATTCAAAATGCAAACTGGTCTGGGGAAGTGTTGAAATATTAAGAAGTGATAAAGTAAATTCATCAGACCTGTCTCTGTTTCAAGTTTCAACAAGCCATATCTAGTAACTACAAATGTTGCCAGTTTATGAGCAAACCTTACAGGTAGGTGTATAAATCTTTTAAAACCTCGTATATTTAACTTCGACTGGCGCTGTCTCAGTTGTCATATAAACTAAACACTCGGTTCATTTATATTTAAAGAATCCTTTCACACTTACACTACATTTGAAAAATTTGACACGTTTGTAAATGGTGATTCGATAAGAAATGTCATTTTGAATTTCGTGGAAGTTTCGTTGTGTCAAACGCACAGCGGATCTTTTGGATAGTTAAACTGTATATACATAGTGGGTTAGTTATGGCCGAAACCCATTAAAAATATTGGAAATTCGTACAAGTTTCGACAAAAGTTTTTGATAAAATTTAATCAAATTTTAAAGAAACTTTTTGAAACAAATTTTAAGGAACTTGTTCACTTATAAGCAAACGTAGTCGTCGTCGCATAGGTCGTTCAACTGACAATATTGTTGCTGTGAGTGATAGTATGCGAGAAGAACCAAGCACCTCAATTAAACATTCCATACAGC
Source organism: Andrena flavipes (assembly GCA_963971345.1). Lineage (NCBI taxonomy): Eukaryota > Metazoa > Arthropoda > Insecta > Hymenoptera > Andrenidae > Andrena > Andrena flavipes. Next base: position 25,320,662 of record OZ020480.1, on the reverse strand, counting down.
TCTGCGCAGCGAATTTTAAAAAACGACTGCACCTACGCGCATACAAAGTTCAGCACGAGAACTTAAGCCTGTTGACCATTCGCAGAGACGTATTGGCCTCTGAGATCTTACGATTTAACACCGCTCGTCTTTTTTCTTTGGGGTTACATAAAAAGCAAAGTCTGTGCTGACAATCACAAATAAATATGAGAATTGAAAAACAATATTGAAAGTGTTTTCGTTGAATTAGAGTTACGTTTATGCGAACATATCGTACGCAATTTCGACAGAAAGATGATATCCTGAAAGATGATATCATTTAGATATCCGAGGTTGCCATTTGTCTGATATTGTATTCTACTATCTTGAATCACTTTATATTGAAATAAAATAATTATAGTTTGCTCAATAACTAATGGGGTTTAATAAAAAGTTGGAAAGAAACCTCTTATTCAATCACCTTTTATTTGTACCTTTCGTTGTGTAATTGCAAGTCTCCTCTACAAAGTGCAATAATCATTGTATCGTAATTTTAATAACTAATGAGTTTCTTTTGTTATTATGAATTGATGGTCACCATAAAATTGAAATTTTGCATTCTTTTTAAACGATCTTATTCAGCTTCGATCCTCTGTTTGTTTGTTTGTATCTATGATTTAAATTTGGCAACTCAAATTTGACCAACTTGCAACTATCCAATTGTCTTGAAACTTTGCAGGCGTGCGTAGTTTGGATGACAATACTATATTTAACAAAAAACAATGACCCCGAGCTGTGAAATGGAAATAAATAAAAAAATATAAAAAATAGTTTTTGTGCATTTTTAGTAAAATCGGTTAACATACCAAGTTAAGATGCACTAAAAAATAATTATTTTCTTGTACCACAATTTCGATGGTGTTTCTTCACTTTGAATAAAATCGTGAGGCATGATATTTCATAACTGAAGAAATTGTTTTATTGCAAAAACATTGAATTATTACTTGCTTGTAGCTTATTCCTGATTTATTCAATTTTTTAAAGTTATATCAAATACTATTTCTACAGAAATAAATATAACACCAAATCTCAAGTCTATATTTTACAAAATATTGTTTGTAGTATGTACACAATATTTCCTGAATAAGCACTTGATAATTTTTAACGGAAAATTATGCAGTGCGTTTCATAGCAGGTGAGCACAATTTCAGAGCCAAATTGGGTACACAAAAATAATTAAAAAAAGAGTATACAAATGTTTTTCTATTTTGACCTTACTCACGAGTTATAGGGCGTTTTTTTTGTATTTCCATAAATTCAGTTACAAACTGAATTGTGGATATAGCCAAGTAAGAGTGACGTTTATATGTAGACTTAAAGTGAGACTTGACAGTGCTGGCATTATCAAATTGTCTCTCGGCATGCGCATTGGAGACTTCATTTAGCGCATCATACTTGTAGCATAGTGCCCTCGCAGAAGTCTACCCTCAAACGTAGTATTCAAAGTGACCTCCTTAGGCTTTAAATGCACACCGAATCAGTTACTAGTTAGCTAGTTATTAGTTTTAGTTGTGGAACCAGTTATTCTAGGCCAGTTTGTCACAAGAAGTATTAAAACAAAAAAAAAAACATTGTAACTTGGGAACCAAATCAAGTAGGACAAATGTCTATATCAACTTTTTTGTCGAATTTATCCCTCAAGCTAGAATCTACGTACAAAGTATGAAACATCTAGTATAGTTAGTAAGATCACCAATGTCGTCTAAAAACTTCTTGGAGTTTCGTAAAAAATAATAACGTTGGAAACGAATAATGAAAACTATATACATAATTATCTAAGAAATTCTAAAAATTTATCTACTATGGAACATACCTAATTGGTTCAGTCTAGGAAATATAAAGCCAAGGACACACTTCCAGGGTAAATCGAAATGCTGTCCATGTAATTTTTTTTATACATTTTCAATGACAGAAAATCTAAATTTGTATTATTATCTAAATTTTATAAACATCAACAAGTTAACATAGGGGTCTTATAAAAATTAGGTAATGAATACCTACCATTCCACGATACAAACGATTAAGAGTAAACGTGAATTTATTCGATGGCATGCCTGCAGTATGCCATTTAAGTGTTTTTAAGATTACAGGATGAGGGCACAGGCTTTGAACGTTAGATCAGGGTATCACGTATGCATGTACTGCATATCTCTATTATTCCTTTAACCTTGGCTTGGATTCGTTTGAAGCGAACTTCGAAGCTACAAAGTTGTCACGTTCCCCATTTGTTTGTTTCAGAAACATTCGTCAACTATTAGTTGCGAAACTGGTGATAAATTCGAGCTTTCTTTTATTCGTCGAAAATTCATGTGCTTTTTCGTACTATGCCTTTTATTCCTCGAACTAAGAAATATAAGAATAAATATTTCTGTATGGAACAGTAGAGAACATTTTTTACACGAACACCATTGTTCTCTGAATGTATGTAGACGATAAAGTTGCGATGCAATTTCAACTGAATTTTTATGCATCCATTATTTTTGGTAGTAATGTTGCAAGCCGATATTTCAAATAAATAAACTTCGAAATAATCGCATTCGTTGGCAATAAAAATAACTTGCACTCTAAAATGTTTAAATAAAACTGTTTTCTCGGACGAAACAAGATAAAATGTCACTAAAATTTCGTTCCTGAATGATTGGAAATGGTTTTCTTTGTTCTAAACGATTCATTATTTTAGAAATATGCTCCGTCGCCTTCAATTTCCATAGTAAAATGCGGTTCGAAAATTTTCACGTTGAGAAATCGATGTTTTTTTTATGTACAGATTTAACCAGAGAATCATCCCCTGTAAATAAAAGAAACCGAGACGAAAATTTCGGTGCCAATATAAAGATAGGAGAGACGTAAGAGCAAGAAGAAGAACGTTAAAAAATCCACGACTTGTAACATAAAATGGTTTTAAAATGTTGAATACTAATGTTTCAAGAATTTGCTTAGAGAATTGTTCGGTCAATGTTTCGACGATTCGATTGTGCAAGCCTTGAAGATTGGTTGCAACGAGCCGTCGTTCGAAGCAATCAATTTTTATTATTAATAATTCGCCATTCACACCCCACGTGAGCCCATGACCTATTACGAACCCTACTCGTCTTCCATTTGCGTCACGTGTCTATTTTATGCAACCTGTGCTCCTGCAAAATCAATCTCGAGCCAATTTATTTTTAAACAAATATTTAAGCGACATCCTCCCTGAACACAAGAAGTTCAACGTTACATTTTCTTCGATGACATCAACAAAATAATACTACGTTAAGAAATAAGTACCTAAATACTAAAAATCGCAGAAAATTTCTTCAGTACGAAGCATCAGTGTGATAGAAGTATGTGCCTACCTGACACCAAAACAATTCTTATTCGTCGGAGCATTGGAAATTCTCAGTTGCTTCACGAATATTCAATCTTAAAAGATCCACCGAAAATGTGATTTTTAAAATTTAGAAGGAACAACACCCATTGATACCCGTCGATTTTTATGAATATTGGCAGGTAGTTAAAGTGCCATAAAATATTAGACACATTTTTTTTATCGCCGGACATTCATGTTTAGGCAATCTAGTTTATGAATCCTCCAAGGCTGGGGGATAGAAAGTTGTGCCGTGGAATAACTCGAAAACCAATAAAGTTAAAAAAATATGTTAATACACAAGTTGCTTGTTTTTTTTATGGGGAATAATATGACGTAAGCGAAATTTCACGAACTCGTAGGTAGCGTCACTGTGGCTGAAAAGTTACATTTTTTTTTAATGAATATATGTAATACAACATAAATATTTTTGCTGCAATTTCGTGAGTATTAATAACAAGTCGAAACTCACAAACGTGTAATTTTTCCAATTTCCAAAAAGTAATAGTAAATCAGACTACGTAATTCGTTTCTATGTTGTTGGATATGTGTCTTTACAAAGTTGCAGCAAAAGTAATTGTGCTGCACCACAAATATTAGCGCAAATGTGCTTTTTCAGCTACGGTGATGTCACCTATGACTTCGAGAAGATTTCGCTGACGTCATATTATTCCTCATAAAAATCCAAGCACCTTGTGTATTTAATATATTTTTTTAGCTTTATTGATTTTCGAGTCGTTCGACGGAACAGCTTTCTGTCCCCCAACCTTGAAGAGTGGTTTCACCCCCTAAACATAAATGTCCACCGATAAAAAAATAAAACCATACTCTTTGCTACAGCCAATATACATTGACCAAGGAAAACAAAAGACACAGTTCGTTTTAGAAATACTATAAACTTATGAAATTTAATAGGAATATAAACTATGGCTTCTCTTTGTAACGTATGTAATAGAAATGTAACCGGTACCGTAATGTAATTGTGATTATTTATTTTATTTGTACTTCATTTAACATGAATAGGTATTGTTACTAATTAATACGACCATTATTAAGGTTTATGAATTGTATGAAATCGGTGTCAAAATTATTATTATTGAGAGCTTAATCAATGCACAAAATAATTTGAATCAGTAAACATTTTTGAGAAAATGTTGAAATACTTAAAAGCGTTAAAAAACTTTTATTAACAATATAAAATATCAGCCACCATTATAGCTAAAAGTTCGTAACTGTAACGCGCGTAAATTTTACATAATTTTAATTAATTTCAGAGAACCGTTCCGTAATATTAATGTTACAGAGTAAAATTACTTTTTCCGAAATACCAATGAACTTAATTTTAGTTTCATTTATGTCTTCTATGCAATGTATTAAGTTAGTGCATATGAAGTGTCGTCCTTTTACAATTAAATTGCACAAGATCAGAAGAAATTAAAAATGTGCATGGATCCTAAAGCGTTATAAAGCGATGATTTTCCAATGATATTTCACTGTTTTAAATTTCACGAACCAACGCCTCGTGACAACGTAACACTTCTGTATAAACATAATAAGTTATCTTTACTGTCTTTTCAGTAGAATTACAGTTCAATTTGAATTTCTTAGGAATATTGTTTTAAAAATTCCGTTTATTCGTGATACGATGCAGGAAATGTGAAATATTAAATTGAGATTTTTTTACGGGAACTAATAAATTCATAATTACCTTATCACTAATGAAATTCCATCCTTTATAATTTGTCGTATACTTTTTGTTAGTAAAATATAATTTTACTCATATCGCAAAATTAAGCTATAGGAATATATTTCATATCCATCAACCTAAATACAGTTACCAGATGCTTTTACATAAACAAGTTCAATTTCATATTTATTTATTTACTTATTTACTTAAATATTCGAATAACTCAGAATTTTTCAAAGTCGATTTTCTCGAATTTGGCTGAAAAGCGCGTCTTACTGCTTTAAGAAATTAATGTTCGAGTGAAGACCTTCACGTACACTAAGTATCAACATTTTCTGATAACCTGAAGGTCCCCTTGTAAGAATCTTTTTCCTTGCTGTTGAACGAATATACTTAATAGTTAAGCTATACAACGGGTAAAAATAAACGATGAAAGTTTAATGTCCACAAACGAAACTACCGCGAAGCTTGGGTCACAAAAACTCGATTTCGCTTTAATTCAAGTACAGCGGCTATGGATTTCATTGGCACTTGGATCTATAGTCCCGTGCTTCTCACGCTCTTGTTCTTTGGCACAAGTTTGTTACAACGATCGACGAAGGAGGTCGAAGTAATTTCCACGAGGAAAAAGCGGGGATGCGCGTTGACGATACGGTCGATTGTTGGAAACGCAACGGGCAACAATAAACGGGTTGGCAGAAATTATTTAACGGTATCGACCACTCGGTCGAGCCCAACGGTGTGGCATAATTGCCACGGAAATGTTCCCGGGAAACACCGCGACAAACGCCATCAGGGTGTGACGCCAGTATGAAATTCGAATCCTCTATTACGGTCAATTCATTTCGACAGTGCAATGGAATTTAAGGATGGGTCCTAGGGTGGACCTTATTTTTCGACCTTCAAAATTTTTTCAGTACACCCCCCAGGTTCGTGGCATTGGGGGAAAAAATAATTTGTGCAATATTTGAAATCGATCAGCGGACAGGAAGCCGTGCCTCATCGCATTTGAATTTTTTTTATTGTTGTAACTCGTTTTTCGTTAACTCGTATATCGTTGAATTTGTATTTTTACGCTCTGTAACAATATAGAATCAAAGTATAAGATTACTTAAAAAAAAATCATGACCTTGAAATTTCATAAATTTACATTCAGGAAAAACTTTTTTCGTTGGCATTATTTTTACCATGTCAAACAGTAAAACTTTCGACTAAGAAATTTTTTCATATATTTATAAATAACAGATTTCAAAATTTTAATGAAATAATCACCAATGAAATAATCACCAATAAAGTAACTAAAACTCACCCTTGTCGGAAATTCACCTGCAGCTTGAAAACCTGTGTCACTGGGTCACTGAACCGATCCTGGTCATCGATGGACGAGCCCCGTGCACAGCTGGTCCCAGGTATACGACACTACCCAAAGTTAAGGGTGCGTAATGTCAGGTACGTCCAGGTTAATGTACAGAATATTCACTTCACTACACGGCTACTAACACTGATCGCTTAATTTATTTTCCATGGAACGTGTTGTTTCTACGTTATAAAAATTGTTGGAAATGAATTTTTACTTGGCGTTCGGAGCCGTGGGTATTTCCTCGCAAATTCTCACGCTGTAGCACTTACGTCCCCGTTGTTCAGGGGGTACACCCAGAACATCCCGTAATACTCTTGAGCAGAGAACATTTCTGCGACGTGATTGCTTGCTGACTGACAAGATTTTTTCCAAGCGACTTCTTCTACCCCCAAGTAGTTTCTCTCGTTCCATTATGAGTTAACTCCCACCAGGACAAGAGGTCTTAGGTAAAAAGAAGCCAGCATATTTTCGAAACACACGTGCTTTGCAACGAACAAACCATCGTACACTTTCACAAAAACCCGCTCTCCGTCCTTTTATTGCCAATGTAGGTACTCATTGCTTAGAGATAGACAGCAGACACCACGTGTTTCGGTTCGAAAGGGTCCGAAGAGACGAGAAACAGAAAGTCTTCGAATTGCTATAAAGAAGAAAAGGCATACCATTCCTGTTTTCGTTTTCCGATGCCCTGAGTTCACATACAAGGCGGAACCAATTAAGTCATAAATTATCCGAAACTGTAGGAAACCGTTCTCTACTGCCGACTAGCGGAACATAAGCCGCGACATATATGGTCATAAGCTACGACCCTGGCGAAATGCTCTGGCCGATTAGCCTGATTAATTTTGGGGAACTAGAATTTAAAAAGTATTATTCGACATCAATGCGCCTCGCGGAGAGACACAGGAAGAAAAGGGGTAGTCCGCTGACTGCGCGTAGTCCCGCCTGCGTCGTCCTTCCTACAAATTCGAAAGAGATCCCTTATCTCTCGAGTATAAACACGCGCTCGAATTTCAAAAGAAAAGCACGCTTCGACGTATTCCGTGCGAGAGACGATGGGCTTGAAGTCCGATTGGCCCTATTCTAACCAATCTGCCCTGCATCCCTCCCAAACGGCCACTGTCCCGAAGAGGCCCTCTTAACAGCAATATCTCCTCCCCAAGGCCCATCTTCTCTCGCATGGAATACGTCAATGACATCGAAAAGTCCTGCGGCCCGTCTCAGGTAAAGCAACCGCGCGCGATTACAGTCAGCTGACCGTACCGATACAACCCCATATTTCTTCAGTGAGGTCAAATAGCAGGTCGACAGAAGAATTGCAGGAGAATTTTACTAACCCACTCATTACCAATGACACTGTTTTTATAATAATCAGATTTGTAAGTTCCAGCTTGTCCTTATCTCGATTATTTGTTGAAAAAGTGTCATTGCTCAATGGAAACCACGAGAAGGTGGTGGGCTTTTTCCATCAGGAGAGGTTACGGATGGGTCAGCAGGATGGAAGTAAGAAGGCCCGGTCATAAATTTTAAACACCCGTAATCGGCCATGCACCTTAATTCTTTCGATTACCAGACTTCCCACGTTTCGTATTACTTCTTCGACATTGTTTCTGATCAATCGTAAAAACTAACTGCGTTGAACTTAAACGTAGTCTAATGAAGGTCGCGGTTTATGACCGTATTGTTCCCTAAGTCGACGGTCGAGAACAGTGCGCCACGGTCAGCTTCTCGTGGTTTCTATTGAGCAATGGCACTTTTTCAACAAATAATCAAGATAAGGACAAGCTGGAACTTACAAATCTGATTATTATAAAAACAGTGTCATTGGCCAAGAGTGGGCTAGTAAAATTCTCCTGCAATTCTTCTGTCGACCTGCTATTTGACCTCACTGAAGAAATATGGCGTTGTAGTGGTACGGTCAGCTGACTGTAATAAATATGCATGTGTGTGTATATACGTCATATAGTAGATTTATACGTTAAAAAATTACTATAGGATGTACTTCAATACTTTACAGTTAATTATTAATTTTTTCTTTTTTTCTTCAACACGCCCTGTATTTTTCTTAATCTGTACAATCCACTAGCTTTTTCTCGATGTAATGCATCGCAACTACGCATCGATGTTTTCTTGAACATCGAATTTCTTTTGCATTTTGAATTAATTAACAGGCCATAACTAGTGAAATAAAATAAAAAACCGTAAAGAACACTTCAGAATCATACCCATTTATTATCATTACAATAGCAGTATTTTATTTAAATGTCCCAGGGTTCCTTCTGTAGGCATAGTAAAAGTAATAGTTTGCTCAATCGTTTAACCTCCAGCAAAGAAATGGATTGGACGGTAAACGATTCAACAAATTATTACTTTTACTACGCCTACAAAAAGAACACTGGGACATTTAAATAAAATACTGTTATACTAATGAAAATAAATAGATTTGATTCTGAATTGTTTTTTCCATATTATTTTTGCTGCAATATCAAAAATTGTATTGATCATAGGCAAGGAGGATCAAATGAGTAATTATTTCCCAAAGTCGAGAAAAATCACGACATGATCAACCAGCAGCCTGGGTCATTGGTTTGATCAGCCTCTTCTGATGCATCCAATGAAATACATCGATGTATCGAATAAAGAGTGACCCAAAAATGAGGCCTTCTATAGCCTTTTTTAGTTTGGAACTGAATTTTGTGCCAAACGATAGCTTATGATGAGACATCAATCACAACAAATTTTCAAGTTGAGGTAACAATTAGTTTGTGAGATATGGGAGGTGAAAGAAGTGAAAATTCATTAACGCGTCAGCCTATGGACTTCCATGTCATTCCGATAATTTAGATAATTACTTCCAGGGGTTTTGCTGACTGCTAACAACGAATTTGAACTTAATGAGTCAGCGGTTGACAACGCTACCTGCGCGTCCGAAGTCACCATGTAGGTATACATCCATTATCGACATACAGCAGGTAGACAAATGTTTCCCAACAAATACTTCGAGAACAAGTTATTGCCTAGTCGTAAAGGAATAAAGAAATTTCGCTTCAAAAATACTAAATTGCCAGTTGTAAACGGTAACTGAATTCGGACGCGCAGGTAGCGTTGTCAACCGCTGACTCACGGGACAATACGGTCATAAACCGGGACCCTGTCGAAACACTGGCCGATCAGCTTGATTCATTTTTGAGAACCAAATGTGGTATACAAGTCAGCCCCTTCAGTTTATATCTAAATGTGGCAGGTATAGCAGTTAAAAAGTATTATCCAACATCGATACACCTTGCGGGGAGAGAGAGACAAGAAGAAAAAATGGTAGCCCGCTGACTGTGCGTGGTCCCGCCTGCGCCGTGTTCCATGCAAATTCGATCCCTTATCTCTCGAGTAAAAACTCGCGCTCTTCAAAATCAGATTTTGTCATTCGCACAAAATTAATAAAACTACCTCCGTCGTTTAATAGAAACTGTGACATTAAATCATCACCGTAATTTTGATTCATCAAAATTCAGAGCATCAAAATGTTCTCCATTTCTCAAAAACGCCTTTTTTCACCAACGCCTTTTTCTTTTTCTTTTGGTCGATAGCTATTGGCGGATCCATGGCTACTAAATAGAGTTTGGAATGGACGCCGAAGGGTCTTGGTCATAAGGTAGAGGACACAAGTTGCCGAGTCGTCGGACACAAGTCGCTGGATACCAGCCGCTCGGTAAAAGTCGCTGGAGACAAGCCGACGCATCCCAGCGAGTCGCCAGGCGACCCGCTGGAGTCGCTGGCGACAAAGTTTCCGGCGATTATCGCCCAGTCTATACGAGCCTTTACGAATACTAGCTTTCGTGACGGGATTCATTGCCAGTTAATACGAAATACAGAAGGAACATTGGTCAAGCATGCATCATATTTGATTATCCCGCACCTGGTTTACGAACGTTTAAGTCACGAAGCTCATTTGCTCCTGTAATTTAGCGATTCCCGCAACTGCAACAGTTTTCTTGCGCCACGCAACAAGTTTTATCGAAATATGATCGTAGCCCATTACCTATCGCTCCATAGTAGCCAGAACACATGCACGAGAAAACAGCAGGAATTTTTAAACGTAAGGTTGAAGTACATATATTTCTTCGACCTCTGGATCAATAATACTGGGTGCCCATAAAGTTTCCATACATTTTAGTGAAAATCTTTGGTAATTACAAAACAAGTTTTATTAACGTAATAAACGCACTTTGTAAAAGTATATTAATACAATTCAACATGGCCCTTTGCATTTTAAAGCACTGCTGCTAACGTTCTAAGGTAGATTAAAAAACTGTCAGTAACATGTCCGATGTACTAATGATTTCGACTGCCGTTCCAATCTAATTTTTCAGGTCTTGAAAGACATTCGCCGTAGTTTGTTACACCTTACAAGGAGTAAAATACTATAAAATAACGAAAACTGTAAATTAGACCTAAATAAAATTCTTAAAAAGAGATAAATCCCACTTAAGGGGGGAGGATACCCGCAAAATTTTCGAAAATTGTTTTTTAGGATTTTTACATATTCCGCTAGCTGCATCTTTTCTACGTATTTTAAGCTAGAAACTAAATTGTAGGAATTACAGTAAAAAATGTACGAGCCTGCACATGAGATCGGATAACGACGAAACTGCATATCCAACTTTAAACGCGATTTCCCAGAAACTACGTTTTACAAAACGGTGAACATAAAATCTCGAAAACCGCTCCAACGATTTAAATGAAAATATATAGTGAGCTGCTGGAAACTATTGCCCTCCATGCATTGTGAGCACATCTTCAAAATAAATTCTTAAAAAAAAAGGATAAAAAATAGTTGTCTTATAAAAAGAAAGGATAAAATCAGAGACATCAACATAAAAATTGTATTAATTTGTTTATCAAAATTTTGCTTGCTGCACAAGATAGAGAATGTCTGACAGATTATTAAAATGCCTTTACTTTGTGTTTTAGGTAAGTCATCTGTCCGGAATCGTGTTAACCATCAGACGATGCATCGCGTACACGCTCTTACATTTATATTTATAACTTTTTTCCCGCAAATATATTTAAAATTTTCTTTCTGCGAACAAAATAGAAAATGTGACGACACATTTTCTACATTAAATGATTTGCAGTAACATTGATGCATTACATAGTATTGCAACGCAGGTTATTCCGATTTCAACTCTGTTCAGTAAAAAATTGTATCCTCCCAATAAATAGAAAAACAATCAAATAAATACTGACTGAAGTGGAAATATAATTTTCCGACTTGGTAAAGAGCACGCGGAACACCACTGCTTTCCTTCTTTTCCTGACACTTTCACTGACACAAGGGCAATTCATAGACTCCAGATTTCTCAGATCAGTAATTAAATTAACATTTATATCTTTCCACATAAATATCATACTCTACACACGTATATATTGTATACTAAATACAGTTTCATTACAGATCTGATCTATAAGCCGGCTTCGTGTTACGTGAACGTAGTTTACTAATTACACGAATAAAGTGTTGTTCTTAGTTTTTCAACTGTAAACTGTGATCTAAATCATTCGACGGCCGTAAGTTATTATAAGAGGTATACGATACCTGTTCGCTGGAAATTACAGATCAGATCGTAATCGTGCAGATATAGTGGGGCAACCTTAAATTGCCCGCGCTACTTTCTCTCATTCGAGCCAGTTCGCCACCGTGTGAAAACGGCGCATTGATAATAGCTCGATAAAAAGAAAATTTAAACGGCCATTAAAACTAAGGATTATGACTTCACCGGTAAATATACACCGACCAACGCTATTTCTGACCCACAGATGGGATAAAAATATTCGCCACCACTGTAAATATAGCACGCCTTTGAGCACCCGGATTCTCGTGACAGAAAGTTCGTAGAACTTTTCGTGGCGAATTGTATATTGCGAGAATTATCCACGATTCAACGTGTCCGCGTTCCCTTATGTGACGCGTTGTTTTTGCTATAAACTAACGGGAGCTTCAACCGAAATAATAAATGGCGTTTCTAAGAAAGGGACTTCCTGGGATGCTAGCGTGGCCGGTTAATAAAAGTAGGGAAAGTTATTTGCACGAGGGTGCAGGGAAATAAACTTACAAGGAAAGATCTCCAACCCGGAAATTCCAGAAATTATGGAATTATGCATGTTTTGCTGTCTAATTTCACTGTAAGGAAGTGAAGTTGACCTCTGAAAATTCAGCTATTTTCCGATTTTGTGTTATATCTAGAGAACTGTAAGAGAAGGAAAAGTTTTTCAGACAAAAGTTACTTCTTTTCATTAGGTCTATCATTTCGTAACTTACAATTCTGACAGTTCGCGAACGATTATAATAAATAATATAAAAAAAGAATTTTATGTTAAACGATTTTATTAAAAATGCACTAAAAACTAAAAAATAATTATTTTCTTGTACTGCGATTTCCATGGTGTTTTTTCACTTTAAATAAAATCGTGGAGCTGGGTATCTCACAACAATTTCATTTTGACACTTGATGCTGTATTAAATTGATTCATATTCTGTTATGAGAAATCCTGCTCCCCGATTTTATTGAAAGTGAAAGAACACCTTCGAAATTGCAGTACAAGGAAGTAATTATTTTTTAGTGCATTTTTAATAAAATCGTTAAACATATCATTTTTATTCCATATTTTTTATTTCCCAATTTTTAGTGTTTTTGAATTTACATTTCACAGCTCTGACTTCTTTAGAAATATCTTTTATTTAATTTCAAATCGTATTGTCATCCAAACTACGCACGCCTGCAAAGTTTCAAGACAATTGGATAGTTGGAAGTGGGTTAAATTTGAGTTGCCAGATTTGAAGTTAAATAAAATCGTTTAAAAACAGCTTCCGTGAGAATGGCTGTCATTCCCTCATTAATTAATATCTAGAGACGCGGTAGCGTCTCGACGCCAAGTACATGAAAAATACCCTGTATATATGTATGTCGATGTCGCTACCGTGTACCTTTACTCGTCACGGAGCCATTCTAACCTAATTCTGACATTTATACATTAATATCTCATCACGCCTGCAAAATTTTGTAAATTTAAAGGAATTTGTCTTATGTAAACCGCATATCGGCTTTCGAACAAGACCAATTTCAATAAAATCGGTCCACGCATGACAGAGATATCATAATATCGTCTCATGGATCAGTTGAAACCGGTAGATTTTAGATTTTTCTTCTCCAAGCCAAATTTTCGTCCACATAATACGTATAAACGCGTCACACGCACACCTTCAGCCAAAATGAAACTAACACATGCTTCGTTCGTCGACTCCTGGTACATACGCGTTACACGCACACCTTCAGTCAACAGAAACTAACTCATGTTTCGTTCGTCAATGGATATCTTCACTATGCAATCTCCTCCAAATTTTGACAGTTTTCTGTCAAGTTATAACCAAGTTATAAACGTGTTTTTACAAGTATGTATCGTTGTACCATTGAATTGCAATCAAAATGCAGTCTCAAACACAAGGTAAGTTGCCGAAATTTGAATTGCGCCATGTGTGAATATCATCAAACTGTTTTTTATTTGTAAATAAACTGAGGATTTTATGTATATAAATCATATATATATATATATATATATATATATATATATATATAGATAACACTATAAGTTTACAGTCATTTCTGTAGACTCCGCTATGAAATTCTTATATAAGATAGTCCCCTAAACGCAAAAATCGATATGAGATAAAATCCAATGGATCAGTTTTTGAGATATTATTAGAAATTTTTAGAAAGATAGCCGTATTTTTAACCTTAAAATTATTATTATTATATTAATTAATAAATGAGTGTATTCAGCTTCGATCCTCTGTTTCCTTTTTGTATGTGCTTGCTTTATATCTGAAAATTCAAATTTAAATAAACCAATTCCATCAATCCCAATTATCCGAAGTTTATTTATAGTTTACACATACATATATATATATATAATCAGTGAAAATAAATTTAAATGTATTTTATTTCATTTTTGAAAATAAATTCTATCTCTTTCTGTTTCTTTTGCCCGCATTAAGATCAGTTTCTCTTACAAGGAACCAATCGTAGTCACCCATCATTGATTCATCCCAGAATCCTTGGTAGGGTCTCTCAATGTTTTTCATCTGCTGATGAAGTCGCTCGCTATGTTCATCGATTACTACACCAATACTTGGTGTAGTAATTGTGATTTGTTGGGAAGAAATCCAAAGGCGGGTGGAGGTAATGGATCTTTAAGGACTTGTTAACACCTATATTGAGAGAATAAATAAGTAAAAAGCATATTACAGCAAAAGATCGATACGAATGAAATTATTAAAAACAGGTGATGCATTCATATATTTGAACACCATTTTCCCGACACATTCCGACGCCAAGATCAAGGAAGGCGTTTTCGATGAACCGCAGATCAAAAAGTGAGCAATTTGAATTACATTTATCGCGAAATGAAGATGCCGCATTCAATTTGTTACAATTGGTCGACGCTGACTTTTTTGGCAACAATAAAAGTCCAGACTCTGTGAAAATCATCAATGATTTGCTCGAGAACTATAAGAAAATCGGTATGTAGTGCTGTTTGTAATAATTTCATTCGTATCGATCTCTTGCTGTAACATGCTTTTTACATCTTTATTCTCTGAATATAGGTGTTAACATGTCCTTGAAAAGAAACTGATCCTCGTAAAAGGAACTGATGTCAATGCGGGCAAAAGAAACAGAAAGAGATAGAATTTATTTTAAAAAATAAAATAAAATACATTTAAATTTGGTTTCGCCAAGAAACGGGAAGAAATGAGGAAATAGGAAAAAAGTTGAAAATAGGCACTCCGACTCTATCGCCTATAACTTTATTGTTTGTGCATGGATTTTGATCAAGTTGGGCTTGTTTTCTTCGTAAAAGTGCGCGCTCTACGTAAAAAATAAGAAACTGGACGCCACATGACAATTTCTGTCTTTCAGGCTATGTAGTGAATTTTCGATTTCAATTTCGCCCTCAAAACATTACATTTTTCTTAAGTTTCGTTCGATTCCGTCTAAACTATTGATCCGATTGCAAAACACTGTAGAAATGAATTGTATGCAACTTAATTATCTTTAATTTAAGATTCATCGCGATCAATATGTCGGGCCGTCTTCTTAAAAAATTACCAAAATATTCATCGGACGATATCTCAAAAACGTATCCATAGGATTTTGTCTCATGTCGATTTTTGAGTTTAGGGGATCACCTTACATAAGAATTTCATAGTGGACCCTGGATCAAAAATAATTTTTTGGATTTTGTAAACTAGTGTAATCGAAGCGTAAAATGATACTGTGACTGAATTTACCCTTAATTCTGTCCCGTGATAATTTGTAAGTTATAATATTAAAAATTATCTGAAGTCATTTCCTGTGCAAATAATCTTTGTAAAAAGAAGTGAGATCCTCATAAAAAACTTCAAAAAAGTAAAAAAATTACGCCAAGTACATGAAATCAAATAAATATAAAAAAATATGTGAAATCAAAATGAGCTGCAAGTACATAACGGAGCTTTTCAACTGCGCTTAAGATGACACAACTTCATATACACAGCTAAAATGCTGTGTTCATACATTCCATTACTCATACCGCGAACATTTTAATAAATGCATCAAAAAGAATCCCATTTAAAAACATTGTCGTAAATTAATTAATAGCTTTACAAAATTAATGATATAAAAAAATTGCGCCACTTATAACAATGGCTATGTATACAAAGAAAAAAATGTATTAAATAATATTAAGCAGATTTATTTTTATACAAATAAATATTTCAATACGAATAAATATTTTATTCAAAATACTTGGCGCTGCGAAACCGAAGTGTTAATTGTCTTAGTATTAGTAATTTACAATAACTCTCTTACAATCTAAAATACATAAATATATACATACACATATTAGAAACGCAGCAAATTTATTCTACATATATTTAATTCTAATATCATACGTAGCATATGCACACGTACACATACACACATGCACGAACGCACGCCCAAGAAAGAAAGAAAAAGATTTAATGCAATTTATACATATTTATTCAGTTTAGCAACACCATTTCGGGGCGCAGCGCCAAGTATTTTGAATAAAATATTTATTCGTATTGAAATATTTATTTGTATAAAAATAAATCTGCTTAATATTATTTAATACATTTTTTTCTTTGTATACATAGCCATTGTTATAAGTGGCGCAATTTTTTTATATCATTAATTTTGTAAAGCTATTAATTAATTTACGACAATGTTTTTAAATGGGATTCTTTTTGATGCATTTATTAAAATGTTCGCGGTATGAGTAATGGAATGTATGAACACAGCATTTTAGCTGTGTATATGAAGTTGTGTCATCTTAAGCGCAGTTGAAAAGCTCCGTTATGTACTTGCAGCTCATTTTGATTTCACATATTTTTTTATATTTATTTGATTTCATGTACTTGGCGTAATTTTTTTACTTTTTTGAAGTTTTTTATGAGGTTTTCCTATAAAAAAAATCCTGAAGATTGCTGAATATATGTACTTCTAAAATAAGTAAATAATTGCAAGAAACATACATCACATTTTTCACAAAAAATTCTCAAAAACGACGTTCTTATTCGTTTGCCAACTAGGCAAGACGCCTTAAGGACGTCTCAGACCCTTTGCGATGTGCGTTGCCGTCTCCGTCACGGCATTTGCTTCTAAAGGGATACAGAATCTTCAAAGCATAAAGTTCGATCGTCGATGTACCGGACAGAAGTTGACGACCAACCATCTTGTTGAAACCACGTCCGCTTAGACGTTTTGAAATATATATAAGTACTGCAGGAGCTCATTTATTTTTTGCTCGCCCGTGCCGCTTCCTGCATCCTGCCCCACAATTTCATACCAAAGTAGTGTGAATAGAATTCATTTTGATCGTTATACAAGGATGGAAGTACTACGTCCGTATCTGTGACCATATTAAATGACATAGGTACATATTATATCTAATCATAGAAGGAAATATACTGTTCGGATTATACATCGTTCTAATGACAGAACATTTGAATAGCAGGTTTTCGGATTCTGGATGATCTACGGTAATTTTCCTATGGAAATTGTAGGGGAGAGTGGGGTAATCACGAACGCGAGGTAATCTCGAACGCGATGGTTACGCCGTTTTAATAAATAAAAACGATGTTCCTTCTCCACTAGTTAATAGTTTAAGTTGTATCCAACGCCGGGCAGATTCAAGATAAACATAATTTATTATTTTCATCATGTTTCAAGTAATATTTTGTCCATTTTCAATTGCATGCAATTACTGTTGAATTAATGATACAATTGGGATACAAAGCACATTTTTACCAATATTTTGAAACCCTTTAAATAAATTCCTTTTTATTTTTTGATGTCGTGGAGTAATCACGAACAAATCTTTAAGCGTTTGTAGCTCAGAGCAAGATTAACCGATTTTGATGAAATTTTCAGCATATATAAAACTTATTTAAATCTACTAAAGGGATTTTTGAATTTTCATTACAGACTCAGAAAAAAGTTTAAAAAATGGCCTTCGCTATTTCTTTCGATATTCCGACCAATTGTAATTTTTTTCTAACGCACAGAAGAGGAATTTGAAAAATATATTAGGTATAGTTTGTAGCAACGTTTTTTATGGGTGGGCCATTAAAACCCCGCTTCCTGTGCGACATCTGCGATATTTAGCACACTGAAAAACACCAAGGATTTTTCTTTCTCACTATAAAGTTGATCTTTATTATAATTTTACAAAAATTCTTCACAGTACTTTATAGATGAATAGTTTAAATATGTTTGTAAATAATAAACAAATTCATTTCTCACACACTTTTCGTTTTGTTTGCTTTTTAGCTTAGGTGTTCGCAATTATCCCACTCTCCCCTATGCCTTGCTAAAAAATTCATTTCACATGGAAACGTAATGTTTGATGTTCTCAATGGCCTATATCTCGTATCAAATCTTCTTACGTATACGCGAAGGATTCTTATTTCCATAGGTACAGTTGTAGCAACAAAAGATTTCAATTCTGCTTCCTCGCGGCGCAAATGAAAAGCTGGTGCGCTAAGAAATGCTTGCAAAACTGAAATAGATTCCTATCACTGATAAACCGATGTGAAAAAAGAAATGAGCAATTGTGAGGCGATAAATCGCGGCGACGGAGAGGCAAGAAAGAAACAGTTTGCACAGTCTTCACGTGGCGAGCTCGGGGACTCGGGGAACCTTACTCGCCTCGCGATAATAACTCCTGCGTATCGCTCCTGGAGAAACCCGACGAAGTCATATCTCGGTCATCAAGGATACACACAGTGGTTCGAGTATACTACATGCTAGCTGGACAAAATTATTTTTTCGCGAGTTTGGTTTCATATCGGGTAAAAATTGTTAGAAAACATACCTGATTCGTATCACAGTTTAATATTTCACTAAAAATATCAATAAAATAAAAATATGACTAATTCAATAAAGGAAGAAGGGCAAAACGACAGAATTGTACTTTAAATATAATTAACAGTTATAACATTATGTCTATTCCTGTAATTTCTGAGTTTTTAAGTTATAAAACCTGGTTTTTGAAATCAGTTTTCTCTGCATCGCTTATAAAATAGTGTTTTACAATATGTTCCACGTCGATCCACGCGACAAGGGTTGAATGTACGGAAAGTAGAGACTTTCCAGTTTATTTTAATCAATCGATCGATCTGCAAAAATTTGCAAAACTATATTTTTTTAATTGTTGTCGAGCGCGACGCTCGGTAGCACCACTCAGTGGATTAAAATGGTGTTTTACTATATGTTCCATGTCGATCAACGCGACATAATTAATGACTTGTAACCTAGTAGTAAGTTTTCCTGATTTCTTATGTTTGCAATAATATATTTAGAGGGTTATACCCGTTAATAATAATAAGAATAATATTATTATTATTAATGACAAAATAAAATGTGATATGAATCAGGTTTGATTTCTAAATATTTGAATATAACAACTGTGATATCTCTCCTGCCGAGCGTCGCCCTCGAAAACAATTAAAAAAATATTGTTTTGCAAATTTTAGCAGATCGACCGATTGATTAAAATAAACTAGAAAGTCTCTACTTTCCGTACATTCAACCCTTGTCGCGTGGATCGACGTGGTACATATTGTAAAACACTATTTTAATAGCGATGCAGAGAAAACTGATTTCAAAAACCAGGTTTTATAACTTAAAAACTCAGAAATTACAGGAATAGACATAATGTTATAACTGTTAATTATATTTAAAGTACAATTCTGTCGTTTTGCCCTTCTTCCTTTATTGAATTAGTCATATTTTTATTTTATTGATATTTTTAGTGAAATATTAAACTGTGATACGAATCAGGTATGTTTTCTAACAATTTTTACCCGATATGAAGCCAAACTCGCGAAAAAATAATTTTGTCCAGCTAGCATGTAATATACTCGAACCACTGTGATACACCTCGATTTAGTTGGAAACTTTTACACGCCAGCTACTTGATAGCGACGAAGGATAATCACACGCGTCGTTCAGATACGAGGTACGTTGCTTTTGATCAATTCGAAACAAGTTTTCTTTCTATGAGATAACTCCTCATATTTCCTTATCGTAGGTGCAGAATCTTATTTGTAAAACAAGATTTTTGCAAATCACGACCCTGCTGAGATGAGAATGTGTTGAGTATTTCACTTTGACTTCTCATCTGGAATTTCAGGGCGATCGGAAGAAGAAATACATTATGTAAGTAGGTACGTTTGTTGATAGAAGTCATTCAAATAGTTCTCATTTAAATGCTTCTCTGGCGAGAGTAGATCTCATTTCAGACAGCATCTACCATCCTTGAGCAAAATCCCGAGATCTAGAATCTAGAATCTAGAGCATACCGTCTGACGGTGCCTCATTTCTGAACGGCCTCTCATTTTTAGACGCAAACATTGTCCACCATATAATATTAATTTATTTGTAAATGGACCAAATAGGAATTGTGACGTTAAAATTACTTTTAACTTTCCCTGGAATTCCAGAATACGAATCTGAGAAATATTTGTTCATATTCTAGTAACGGTATTCGAATAATGTAATTTATTATAATTTGTTGTATGCTATGTAGACCGCTTCTGGTTTGTAACACTAAACGCGCAGGTAACTAAATAGCAATCATGGATAAAGCTGCATAGACAGGATTATCTTTCGCAATTTATACCAGTTTATGTGGAAATTGCGTTGATTTGGTGTCCAAGATTTATTTTAAAGCGTTGATACCTACACGTGTAATAGTGGAAATAAATAACATTGGTAATATATAAATTCCCTCGCGAGTAAAATTGAAAGCTTCGAAAAAGAAATTCGAGTTGAAGGCAAATGCGTCGAAAGGCTTTAAGTTCTAACGATAACAATCTGTTTTCTCGATATAGCGATAAATGTTTAAAAACACGATAAGAGGACAGATAGGGATACATATAACGTAAACTCGGTGGATTGAAGACATGGGAGATGTACCAAATATTACGCACAGTGCATTCGGATAAAACCAGTTTGCAATAGTTATCTACTTTTACAAAGTTTATTGAACTGTACACAAGTACCTAATTCGTTTAAAAGGAATGAGAAATAAAAAGTATTGTGCTGAGTGAACAAGAATATACTGCATTTATTTTAGAGATACAGTGTGTCCCAGAATAAGTGGGAAATGTTTTAGAGGTGACTTCAGAATCCAAATAATAAAAAAGTTCATATAAACATATGTCCTATTTAATTTTCAACAAACTGTATCTACTTACTTTCATAAGATATGATCAAAATGACCTCCTCGCATCTGAGTACAAACCTAACTTTCTCCATATGTCTAGGTGTTGATCGGATGTGCTGGAAACCTTGTTCAATTCTTTCACGAAGAATTTCAACACCGACAGTGGGCGATACAAAATTCACTACAACTCGAAAACAAAGTCAAATAGGACATATGTTTATGTAAACTTTTTTTATATTGTTTATTGTGCTGAAATCACCCCTAAATTTTGTCCCACTTATTCTGCGACACCCTGTATATAAAACGTAAGAAAAACTAATTTAACGTTTCAATAATTCAACCAGAAACGAGAGATTCGAGATATGCTTGGTAGAGAGAAGAGAAAAATATCTCTTGCTGATGGACTATGTGCCCGTGATACTCGGTGGTTGCAGTGAAGTATAATAAATTTCGTGGTACCTAGAAGTCGACCGTTCCGGAAATTTATATGCAGTTCCTTTTAGCTACAAATTCATTTGGTTGTAAGATCCCCTTCTTTTATTGAAGTATAAGAAGAAACTACTTCCATAAATGTATAATAAAATTTAATTAATAGATAACTATATAATAATGATAATAATACAATTTTTCAGTCACATCAAATATTAGTTCCTAACCTGATCAAAAAATTAGTTTCCATGTATTTTAGATGATCAAAAACTAGTTCCTAGTCAACTTATTATTCCGTCCCTTATAAATAATTAAATTACTATGTGGTCCGTTTTGCGGAAATTAATAAATTCATTTCCTGAAATTTCGACGTCCATCTGTGCCAATCTTACTACACTTCTTTAATATAGTTTTCCTGTTTCAGAAGGAAATCTGAAACCATATGCCACTGCATTAAAATGCATCAACTTTAATTAACAATTTCTCAATAACTATGTGATAAATCCATTTTAAACTTTGTACAAGGGTTTCGTGTATTCCAAATTAGTTTTCTACGAAATTTGAAAGAATTCTTGAATTTAGTAGATTATTCAGGAGCTACCTTAAGATGTCATACAACGATAAGACTATTGTATTCGTCCCATCAAGATCTACAATCTAAAAGAAGAACGAAGCCGATCCAGCGACATCAAGATTTCATTGCTTAAAGCCATTTTGTACAAAAATGGCTGAGCGTCAGCAAAAATTGCTTGTCCCGATCGTAGCCTCCACTCACAGGGACGGTTCTGAGGTTAGGATGGGTTCGTATTTGTAACAGACCAGTGAACAGAATGTTCATAACATCCCGGTTGCGTGCACACTTGTACCATCTGCGTGTAATCGGAGTCTAGCGAGCCGGCACCCTACACCGTCGCGGGCTAAACTTGCGACCCATCCGCTTCAAACGGTAGCCCCCTGATCGCTGCTACTGAACTTCGTGCGGCGATCGCCGGCCGAAAGGAAAGAATCGGAGCGTACTGTCGCATAACACCATGCACCACCACACTTTTTCAAACTACAGTATGCACTACACAGGGTAGTAAACAGAAGGGTTGAGGGACGTATATCTTAATATGTGTATAAGGTAGAAAGTGTTTGTACGTGTTGTCAGTCGCCTAAAAAACTTTTCGAGACTAAAAACTCTGGCGTCACGAGACTGCGACTATTTTCACAAATAAAGATAAATACAATTTTTTTTTATAAAATCAGAATTTAAATTCTGAGCGAAGTCAAGTAGTGAAGCTAGTGATAGATATTACTTGCTGGTTAAACTGGCAAAGGAATGTTCCTAGATTTTAATGAAACTTTTTGAGAAATTTTTTCCGCGAAAATTCATTTTGATGGGGCGAAATCAACCGTGAAAGTCATTGCAGTTTCTTTTTTATTTTTTGTTTAATCCCGCAGCATTATAAAGCTGTATTTGAAAAACGAAAGAACGGGATGACTTTAGGGGCGGACTTCAATACTTCGAAGTGAATTTCCGCTGAAAAAATTGCTGCTTATATACTTCAATACGCAAAACATTCACGGGAAGTTTCAGTAAAATCAGAATTTTCGTGGATGGGAACGTTTCCTTGTGAGTAATATACGTTAAATATAGATTGAAACCACAATTGTGTTTGAGTTACAAATGATTTTGTATCTTATTGTCTGTATAATAAGATACATATATGTAGCATGCAGCATGAAAACAAACGATTACAGGCATGATTATTACTTTCAGAAACCTTGAGAAACTGTCACTGACCTGTTTAATAATACTAAATAAGATAAAACAAAGAAGATAAAACAGCTGCTGGGATCCCTTAAAAATATGAATCTTCTTCAGGAGTTGTGAATATTGTTACTACAGATCGAGTCGCTAATAACTCAACTTAGAGGTTAATGCGACTTAAAATAAGTAAATTGAAGAAAAAAAATACTAAATACAGTAAACACCGATTTTTCCGAAATGTAAAAATGGATGAAACCCCTTAAATTATATTCTGTCTTTCGTTCTGCATTAGAGATACGCGGCTTGACAAGCGTCAACTGTCAAATATTCTGGAACAGGAACCTCAAATAGGGGGTGGCAAGATTCAGTTTATTTTTGTTTCAACACCGTGTCCCTGGTGCAGCCTTGGCAGGTTCCATGCAGGTTCTCTCGGGTTCTCGATCAACCGGAGATGCCAAGAAAAATAACGTGGTTTTTGGAAATATAAATACAAAACGTAAATTGCTTTAAAACAGTAATAACAGTGATTTCACGAACGATTCTTCTTCATCTGCTGCTCTTTTTGTTGAGTGGCCTTTGCCCATGATACATATAACAATATTTAATCTCGATCCGTTCGATTCGAAACAATATTCCATCTATACCGCATTGTGTTTTTTCTTTGCATCTTGACCGAGAAACTGGACGCCAGTTATAAAATAACGTAGAAGTTAGCGTCTCCTGTTTTTATAACCATGTTTTCATAGTTTATGAAAAATTGAAAAAGAGGAAAATATAGAAAATCTTACTGAAGTATGTGTCAAATGAAGTCCATACGTTGCATAGTACAACTATTAACTTTCTATACTGTATCATCGAATATTTATTTATTATCATCGAAAATAATTTTTTCCCTCACTTAATCTACTACTCCCATCTTTTTTAAGTCGGCGCCAGATTTTCGATAAAAAAGCTAATAATAGTAGATTAAATGAGGGAAAAAATATTTTTCACTTTTTAGTATATTTTTATATTTTGAAGTCGGTTTTAATTTTTTTTACATTTTTGTATTTTTGGTTTCTTAGTTTTATATATATTGACGCAACATGCTGGGAGATATGCGCGCACGTACATAAATTAATAATAATAATAATAAATTAATTATTATTAACCAGAACTGGTAAAAATATTCGGCCAATGTTGATGCAGTGTAGGATGGGACCACCGGGGCGTCGCCCTCTTTCGAATAAAAAAAGATCATGAGGAGTTATGCGAGGACAAACATATAAAAAAATACATACAGGTCAAATCCATAACCTCCTCCTTTCTGAAGTCAGTTAAAAAGCCGAGAACATCGAAGACAAGTTACGGACGCTTCACAATGACAATAATAAAATGACAGCAGTAGGTACCAACTGTCTAAGGAGCAGACAACAGTAAACGAGAAATATTCTTTTTTACCGAGGTAATAATGTAGGCAGAAGACAAGTGTCAGCTCTGTGAGCGTATAAGCGCATATTAAATGGTGATAAGGCTAAAATGGAAAGGTGATGAATACGTCGAATGATCGCAAGAACAGGAATCGTGTTTTTGTTTCTCTAGAAACGCGGAGTACGTGACCATTCACACGGACCAGGCACGAGGCGCCTGCGAGGAAACGTTTCCTCCGGGGGATCATTTGTCACGTATGACGCAGCCAACTGTTTTTCAATTTGGCACTACGTCGTATCTTTAACTCGTGAGTTTGGTCGCGTCCGTTTATCAGCAAGGCAACGCCGCAGCAGCTCGTTACACTGCGCTTAGGAGAAAAGCCCAGGGCGTAAGCACCGATTTGGCTGCGTTGACGTGCGTCGTCAGAGAACATTCGCAGGTAAACAGGGTCACAGCATCTTTTAGTTGAGAGCCGCGCGAAGGATCGAAACGAGGTAGCAAGAATACGTAGCTCTGGGAGCTCTCCAAAATTAAATCCTGCTAGATATTCTACTATTCGAATAATAGTGCATTTTAATTTTATCACGGATAAGTATTGTGTTCTCTGCTTCATAATTTTCTTATTTTAAACCTTCGTTGACACTCTGGGTGTGAACCACCCATAAGCTGATTTTGACGCTCGGAACCTTTTATATGCAAAATAAATACCTTTTTTTCAAAGCCGACTGACAAATTATTTTTTCTCTCAAAATGTTATATCCGAACGTCAACTCTGTAGGTTTTTAGCTTTTAATATTGAAATTTGTAAAAGTTACAATTTTTTTACGATTTTCTTCGTTTTTTCTCGACACGTGGTAATCTAGAATTATTTTACAAAACCTGTGATAAAATTCCAATAAAAAAATTATTGACATACATTCTAGAGACATTGAGAGTGACCCATGATTTTTTTTCATAATAATTGGATTCTTTGGATGAGAATGACACTCGTTCAAAAATTGCTCTGGGTGTGAACCACCCAGGTGTGTCAAAGTTGATCGAAAAAAGAGGTGTGTCAACGAAGGGTTAATATATAAAGCAAAAAGTTTTTGCGGTGGTGGAGAAAAAAGTTACCACTTTCCGATTTGTTTTATTTGTGTTATTTTTTACCATCACCTTGGAACTGTGATACATATTCTGATGGAGAATTTGAAGCTGTATAAAACCCGGTTAAAGTTGAATTTATTAAACTAAAACACAAATGTTTTATATGGTACTACCACTTTTGGTGATTTATTAAACTGTACTGAAAGCAAAATGTGCCCTGACAAAATATTAGATTCATTATTACTTTTCAAAAGTGGTAACTTTTTGACAATTTTAAAAGTGATTACTGTTATGTTAGGTTTTTGTTTGTTAATTAAATAAATTCAACTTGAACTGGGTTTTATACAGCTTTTAATTCTCTATCAGAATATGTATATTGGGCACATGCTGCAGATTTGAGTCAATGATACAAAGTAATAAAAGTAGAGTGGATCGAAAAAGTGGTAAATATTTTATTCACTACTGTATATGTTTGTGTGTTTGTCTGTCGCCTAAAATCTTTCCAACGATAAACCCTGGAATCACGAAATATGGCTCCGTTCATTATTCCTGACTAATCCAGATGAATGTGTCTATATTCACAAAAAATAAAAACAATTTTTTTTTTATAAAATCAGAATCTAAAATTCGGGCGAAGCCGAGTAGTAAAGCTAGTAAAGAAATAAATACGACTTGTAGTATTCCTTTGCTAACGCAATATAAAACGAAATAACAGTCTCTCGAAAAATTTAACTACTTAAGATTATTCACTAGGCCATATCCATTGATCGTTACAATAACGTACTAATTGCGCACTCATTAAAATGTGCAGCCACATGTTGTTTACTTGAGTGCACGTTTATCTGAAACCTCTCGTTTGATACTACGTGTAATTGTTATAAGTATGAAGATTAGATTGCTCCAGGGTCGCTTAACGTTGCCGCTTTTTAACTGTTTTCCTGGCAGTGACACGTTTTCGCAGCATGAATCTCCGACTGTTCTCTGGCATTCTATGTCTTCGCGCCGGTGCGACAGGAAAATTACGCCTCTAATCATACATTTCATGTAAATTATAAACACTCCGGGGACCATTCTTAATTTTAAACGTGAAATTCACCAAACTTTATGAAGACGAACTTGTGGAAATGGATTAAATAAAAGAAATTAATTGTAGGAAATGAGCTCTGTAGGGCAACGTCCAGGGATTATTAGAGTTAGGACCTAAACCAACCGATATTTTCTTACAGATGGCGAATTTGTGATAATGTCAGCCAATCTCAAGGCAAGGGCAAGTTAAGAACAAAGAAAGTAAGACTAGTTACTTTCTTACATGCAGGGTGTATCATAATATGTGGGACCCACTTGGACGATGAACAGGGGACACAAAAACAATGAAAAAAGTTCATAATAACATGTACCCTATTTGACCTTGTTCCGGAGTTACAGCCATTTTTATATGTATCTCAGTACCGCGCAGTTGGTTACCTTAATGGGAAGTGATCGCAATGGCCATTGTCGACCTGAATGCAAGCCTGCAGTAGTGCTGTATTTCTTTTCAAAACATATAAAAAATGTGGCTAAAATATGGCGATGTACTGTGATAGATAAATAGATATATCACATACGACGTATCACATCAAGTAGGAGTTTTTCCAATAGTTTTTCAATGCTTGATCAGTTAAACATTCACACGAAGTTGAACTGTTCATCTCCTATGAAGAAAAACATGTTGATTTACAAACACATATACTAACAGTTTAGTAGAATCAGTTATACCTACTGCTGCTGTCTGCCATTATGAATTACTGAAATATGAAAATGGTTGCAAATACGAAACGAGGTCAAGTAGGATATATGTTCTTACAAAACTTGCAATAAGGATATACAATGCCACTATCCACTACATAAGAGAACGACAGTGTATACCTACTCTGTGTGGAATAATTGTGGAATACGTAGCAAATTTATTGGAGAAATCTAGCTAATTTCACTTTGTTTGGTATTTTTAATTAAAATTAGAAAATAAAAGCATATTTTGTGCAAATATAGCAGATGCCTTAATATTGGCAGTGTATAATGTGCATACAATATTCGAAAATGTAATAGGACGAAATTTCTACAAGAACACTACTATTTTTAATAAAAAATGTGAAGTAATGTGCCAATAGAATTAATAGAAAACTAGAAAATAGCGACGGAAGGATGCAAAAGAAGAAAAAGTAATTTTTGAACCCCTTGAGTTCCTTGACAGCAGCACTTTACACGCTATTTTGGTTAGAATCGCTCTATCTAATACTTTTTTTCTATTTGTTTAATTTATGGTATCTTATGGTGACGCCAAAGTAGGTATTAACTTCTGCAAAATATCAATATTCCAGCTCAAATCATTATCAAGTTATAGGGAGATTGCTCCTTGTTTGGCTGAAAAATAGGTCATAATTTGTGAATTTTTTGTACAAAAATGGTTCGACAAATTAATTTGAGGTTTAGCAGTCTGTTTAATTGTATCTTGAACCATTGTTCTGAATTTTTATGGGACAGTGAAAAAAATATCATGGCAGATACAGAGAGAGCGTTAAAAAATAATCGATTTTTTTTCAAAACCCTCAGTCAGCACTCTGTATCTGGCCTGAACGACATAAAGGGGCATTTTTCAAGACTTTGCGCCAGTCAAAGGTGTTAACATCGCAGTATTTTACTAGGTTATCGTAACAGTTCCATCCATCGATGTCTTGTTGGACACAGTAAGAGTCCTATCATTTCTAAGAAATTTCTGCTACACGCTTCGTCTGCAGAAGATAAACAGGGCAGGTGAAGATATTTTCGTTAGCCTAGGGTTTATCAGGCATTCGGAGTATGCATGTACACGTCGCGTGAGTATTAATGTAGTGCTTAAAATAGCTTAAAGCGCTGCGTTCTTTACGATGTCTTTTTTATTGGTAAATTAAACAATTTTGATAAACAGAATAGTACTCGGATTGTAAGTAAATGAAAAGGTACCGTAACTATCATTGAAAAATACAAAATTTGTTTTTTAATGTAAAGTACATAATGTAAAATTATGACGAGTGTCGTTGAGAAGTGAAGAATTTTAGTTTTAATAAAAGGCAATCTTAAAAATGACGTTTTTGTCTTACTGTAACTAACCAGATATATTTATGCAAGACCTTATACAATCATTATTGGAAACACTTCCAGTTTCATATAAGGGGGAATCCTATTCTTTGTGCTAAAAACACAGCAAAATTGAGAATTTTTTTGTAAGGAACTAGCGATTTGATTGATCAGGAATTTGGACCATATTTTGATGCATCTTTGAGGAAGCAATAGTTTTTTTTTTTTTTTTATTAATTTTTTGTAACAAATATAGGAGTTGTGTCTGTGGAATCAGTGCATGATATTTATCTTCCTGGTAATCTAAACCAGAAAAATGAAACGGCGTTTCACTGTATAAATATGTAGCCATAATTTAATGAGCCAAGAAAACAATGCAAACATGTTTTGAGGAGTGTGAAGAGTTTTCAAATGGAAAGATCTGAAACCTTAACTTTTGCCCTACAGTTTTACGTCAATTTTCTTATGTAATCAAAGAAGTATATAACTTATTGGTATCCTAGTTCATCAAAGTATAAAGTAATGTTTGTTGTCGATCATGCATAACTCCTATATTTATGATAAAAAATTAATAAATAAAAAACTACTATTTCTTCAAAGATGCATGAAAACATGGTCCAAATTTCAGATTATTCGAACCGCTAGTTTCTTAAAAAAAAAATCTAAAATGTCGCTATGTTTTTAGCCCAAAGAATAGGATTCCCCCTTAATAATTTCTCATCATTTTGTCATCATGAATTTCAAATCTGAATTCGCATCGAGAAGTTAAAATACTTAAAAAAGTGTTAGGTAATTTTTCTTTTTATTTGTAAAGTGTAAATTTATGTACAACTGAATTTACTTACTATTTCCTTTATTCTTTTTCTAAGAACTCGAAGTACATACCACGTTTTATCTTCAGGAATGAAAATCAACATTCAACGGCCAGCAAATAGACTGAAAAGATATGAAAAGCTTCTGCTTTGAGTCAGGTGGAACTGTTTCATCTACTGCGACGTACAAACATATTCGCGAACAGGTAAAATGGATTCGAACATTAGGCAGAAGCGACAGTCAGAAATCAGCAATCAGAAAAACATCGTAAATTGCCGACGCGTGTGCATAATCGAAATACTATCGCGGCGCTACGACGCACATCGCTGTCACGGCGATTTAAACCTATAAACATCGCACATCGTCAGAGGAGTAATGTGTTTACTTGTCTTTGATAAAAAAGTTTGATGTTCGTCTTGTACTGAAGGGCAGGAAATCGCGAGTATCGACGCGAATATTCTATTACATTTCCTTATGAAAATTACGATTGTAGATTTCATTATCACTCACTCAGTGTTGTATAAAGTCCACTGTGAACGGTCGAAAAATCAAGCTATTTTTAAAGATTATTTTCTCAGTAAATACAACATATAACGAAATAAATCTTTTTGATATTACTGTGCTTAAAAGCTCTGCACAATTATCTGACCTGCATGTTGCAGTGACAAATGTTTCCTTTGCAGAAAGAATAAAGAGTGGAAAGGCGCCGTGTTTTTCGCGAGATGAACAGATTTTTTAAACCAAAATTTTAAGGTCAAAACTTTAACAGTTTTTACGAATTCGCTGGATTTTTCAGAAGTAGTATTGAAATTACACTCGCGAGTATCTTGCGAGCACTTTGTGGTTCTCGATTATTAATTCCTCTTACATTATGAATGAAAAAGATAAAGATTTACAGCATGGGTACCGGGAAATAAATGAAAATCTATTTACCATAAACGTACATGCAAATACAAAAGCAGCATAAGAACATAATAGAGTTAATGCAATGAAGTAAGTAAATTATCATATTAACATCAATTATTTTTAATGGAATCCTGTTCATTAATAATACGCGCTTTCTGTGTGTTATGTAAATTTTCATTTAACAAATGAAATTGTTATTTATCGTTGTTATTCTACTCTGGGAACCTCACTTTCTTTCGTGAAATTATATTCCGCACAGAAATTCGATTTAACGATCATAAACATGACTTTCGTTAAGACAAACAAGTGTCATTTGATAGTAAAAAAATCGATATACCTGCTTTTGGACATAAAAATAAAAACCATGTATAAAATTGCACGTATATTAAACATATTACTTGTGAGAACTTAGATTTGTATTTCGTATTCCTGAAATGTGTAATTTTCATTATTTCACTACCGTAGCTTGTACTAAAGTATTTACAAAATACTTTAAAAAATACTTTGTATTAGATCTTCATAGAAGTGCCACCAATGAATCGAAGAGTCGGATGCAATAAGGGGCTCAAAAATGGGAAAAATTATTGTCCAAACGCTAAGAAAGATTGGAAAATTAAATGTTATTAAACTGAATTTTAAAAAATACAGTGTTTTAAATAGAAACAAATGTGTGGCGTGACGAGCTCTTCTACAACACTATATTTTTTAAAATACAATTTAACAACATTTAATTTTTCAATATTTCTTAGCGTTTGGACAATAATTTTCCCATTTTCGAAAGCTAGTCCCCTTATTGCGTATGACTCTTCAATTAATATTGTATTCCTGATAAGAATGACACCAAACATGATATAATTCTGATTATTTTACTGATTGTAAGGAAAGGGTACTTGAATTCTGCGCGGAATCAACACGGAACCGATATGTGTGCACAGACTTTTATCGCGCTTGGCTACCTGACGTCAGCCGAGGGTTTCTCGCTGATGTGCTATTTTGCTCACTCTCGATGTACCTATTCAGTTTACTCATCTTGCCAAATCGTTCGAGCGAAGACCAAGCTAAGCGTGAAATAATGAGATGCTAACTATTTCCCCTTCCCCGGTTGTATGCGAGCACTGGGCTCCCACCAGCACGCATGGAACTGGGAAAAACTGCAATTAGTTCAAATATTCGAGGTTCCACTATATTTCCAATTACAAAATCGAAATTTCAACGTAACGGTATTATGTTGTTCTTTTACATGTTCATATTAATATTCTTTTACACAATTTGCATTTGAATCTTATCTGCTATGAAGCCTTTTGTTGCATTATTTCAAAATACAAAAAGACTGTAGGTTGAGTCTAGTTTTGGTCCTTATCTTCTTTCTATCGCAATTTTTCAAACGATAAAGGAGTCTGTGAAATTTCTACTGTTACAGACTGTTTTCCTAGGGTGAATTGACCAGTGAATGAACAGTGAGCAGTGAATGAACAAATTGACTTTTTTCGTGTATAACAAGAATACTATTTCATTGAAAACAATGATCTTATATTTGGAATGAAGGAAAATATATTGAGATAACGGCGATACTAATATTTGTTGAATCTATGAACGTCTCGGTCGCTTATTAAGGGGGGAGACCACTGTAAAAAATTTGACAAATTGATTCTTTTTTTTTTACATTTTCTGATAAACGTACATTTCAAGAATGCTGTCCCCAAATTTTATGAAGAAATTCGCAAAATTGATGGAGATATAGTATTTTCTGTGAAGCGGCGTCAAACGCGCGACTGAGCCGCGCCAAACATTAAGGGGGGAGACCACTGTAAAAAATTTGACAAATTGATTCTTTTTTTTACATTTTCTCAAAGACGTACATTTCAAGAATGCTGTCTCAAAATTTTATGAAGAAATTCGCAAAATTGATGGAGATATAGTATTTTCTGTGAAGCGGCGTCAAACGCGCGACTGAGCCGCGCGAAACATTAAACGCGTTTTTCTCAGAATGACATTTTTCAACCGCGTTGACAGTCTACAGAGAAAACTATACGTCCAATTAACACGATCAAGGACATTTATTGTAGGGAAAACCCGTGGCTATTACGTGACGATCAGTTTTTTTCAATTTTCGACCTGCTTCTATTTTTTTTATTAACATTTCCCCAATTTTGTACCCCGAAAAAATGATTTTTTTTTTCAGTGGTCCGCCATTTTGTAATTTTTTACAATTTTGACATTTTTTGATCGTCACGTAATAGAGGCAGGCTTCTAGTTTCTAAATATTATTGTGTTTTTGAATTCGGATTAACCATATGGCCTGGGCACTGTCAACGCGACTAGCATGTTTTTGCCGCAGCGCAATTTTTGACGAAGAGTATACAGGAAACGGATTTATGAATTAGATTGAAAAAAAAAATTCTTACCCTTCGATATGTACACTATTAACTATACTAAGCAATAAATTGATTTACTTGCGTTGTTTGGTTGAAATAAATTCCCGAAAACACCCTTACATTTCGGACCGTTACAGTGGTCTCCCCCCTTAATTTTTTTGTTTTGTGGTTTCGGATGCTGCCGTTCTCGGCGAGAAACCTAGTAAGAAAACACGTACGATGACAGTTAACCATTATATTGTGTAAACTGTGTTCTGATATAACTAAATTTGTCAAGTTCCTATTATTATAATATATAGATTATATCTTTATATTCTTATGTTAGGTCCCTCGCCTAAAATTCCTTTCTTCTTTTGTAGCGTTTTCTCGTCGGAAAATGAAGTATTATTCTTTGTGTTCAATCACTGGGTGAAGGTATTCATTTATTGGGTATTTTGTTCATTCACTAGTATATTGAGCATTGATTACATTTTTATGATTTATTTCTGACGCCGGTTAAGTGAAAAATCACAAACAATTTTTTTAGACATTTTTAAAGTCTATTCTGTTACAAATTCTTGTTTCATGGATAAATTAGGACATTATTTAATTTTTATCGTTATTTGAAACTGAAAAAACGCTTAGCTGTTCATTCATTGGTCAATTCACCCTACTTTGGCGATTTCTTGTCGAAGGATTTAGAAAAACAGAAAGAGGGACTCACCAGTAGTGATGCCACGTAGAATCCGAAGTCGTGTCCTTTCTGGAATAAAGAAAAATATCAATTTATTATACAGTTCATGAGACACACTAATGAAATAAGAATAATAATTTTTCACGCTGTATTCATGGAAAATCTATTAATACAAGAAATCTGGTTTCATTTACTACAACTTTTACGAGAAG
Organism: Andrena flavipes; assembly: GCA_963971345.1. Taxonomy (NCBI): domain Eukaryota; kingdom Metazoa; phylum Arthropoda; class Insecta; order Hymenoptera; family Andrenidae; genus Andrena; species Andrena flavipes. The sequence continues at coordinate 25,286,717 of OZ020480.1, read as the reverse complement.
ATTTATAACTATTTCTTTAAAAATTCGGCAGAACTAATAGATTTTTTTATTATAAAAATATAAGAAAGCCCTTCGACCTCACAGTACTGCTCAAGTCACGCATAACGTCACGTCACGTCATTGCCACTGTCACGTTGGCAAAGGAATGTGAGAAACGTGCAACAAATTCAGAAACATACAGCCTTACTTGAAAAACGACAAGAATGTTCTTCAATCTCACGTACTTATGTGGATAAAATATTGTTCTTCTTGTATAATCTTGCGAGAGAAAGTGTTTATGAATATTCTGCATAGTGAATATAAAGAAGCAACTGATCAGCGGGAAGTTATATCAATTATGATTACAGTGTACGTAGAAACCCACGCAAGACACAGATTAATTAAGAGCGATAGCTACTGTGCTGGTTCAAAAAGGTAGACCAGTTTCACAATTTATTTTCAAGGTAGGGAATGTTTTTTTTATTCTACATTATTAGTATAGTAAAATTACACTCTTCAAAGAGTACAATAGAATATAATCATTACAAAATATTAATTTTACGTAAAATTAGCTGTCGTCAAAGTTGATTCGTACGAAAAAATAGTTGTTTTGTGGTTGTCAACATTTTTCGGTATCTAATGATCAATCCGACGTCAAATATTGATTTGGAAATTAACAATGAAGGGGCAGTATTTATTATCCAACAGGCAATAAATTAAATTTTCATCAAACAGAATCTTTAACGGTAATTATATAAGCCATTTGTTAATATTAAGCAACTAGTACATACACAACGTTGAATGGAACCTTCTTTAAAAAGATTACTACTGTTTTTTTTTTTTAAATTTCATATTTTTTTAAATATGTACTATACTTACATTTCAGAAACTATTGCTTTAAATATAGTAGGTACACGAAGACCACAACCTTCATTATAATACTGATTACACTATTCTGTAGGTACGTGTTAATTTATTCTTGACCTTTTACATAAAAGTAACTTAATTATTTCTACTAATATTAGAGTTCTGACCTAATTTCTACAAATAAGATTCTGACCTAAACACATGATGGAAATGTAGAATAATTACTCTCACCAAATAAGTGAGTTTATAACAATATAATCCCGCAAAGTAAATTTTATGAAAACATAGCGAGGAACATTTTTTGTAGCAACGACTACCAGTGACTCACATTATTTGTTTCTTATTGTTTAGATATCACCGGTATTTTTACAACTTATCGCCACATTACACAACATTAGTATCGTCGTAGAAAACAATATGGGACTGTTTAATATAATTCATAATCATTATCATATGCTGCGATAATTTTAATCTTTGGATAAATTCGAAGATACGAGCAACGACGAGTTAAATTACACCATTTATGCAGCGGTCTCGGTGTACACATCCGAAATGGTTGGTTTTCTTCAATCCACGCCTTCCCTTTATCGCCGTTCCCGTTTCAGTGATAAACAAAAGTGGAATTCAGGGAATAGCAAGGCCTCTTGAAACAGTTTTGTATCACCAACGTTACATCAACGCTAATACGATATACCTATTAAGGGGGAGCCCAATTTAGGACGCTAAGAATAAGGTGATTCTTGGGAATTTTTTTCTAAGAAACTGTTGAGCGGATCTTTTCCAAAATTTCAGGGTATTTCAGTTCGCATTCAAACAATACAAATTAATTTTCAGTTTCGAAAATGGGAACGATTATAAGTCGAGTGCAATGTTAACCAATTTTGAAAATCTGTCGAATACACTTGCACTCGACTTACAATCGTTTCCAGTTTCGAAAATTGTTAATCAATTTTGAAAATCTGCCGAATACACTTGCACTCGGCTTACAATCGTTTCTCTTATTATATATTTTACATTTGCGAGTTGTATTTGCATTCAAAATTATTTACCTCGCGATTACACTACTTATTACAAGACTTATTGCTTTAGAGTGCGTTATTGAATAAAAATTCGTAGCCAACTTTAATCGCCCAATTGTTATCGTATGATTTTTAACCTCCGAGGTCGTATTTAGATTTAGATAGGGTAGATGCCCTAAATTTAATGTTTTTGACCATGTGCATAATTATCTTAATCTTTAATTGCTCTCAGATTATTAATATGTGGAGAATTTCACATCATAAATATTTTGTTTATTATACCGCTAGAAATATAAGCTTACATTTATTGCTTACACGGAAAAATATTATATATGTTTTAAAATGTGGCCAAAACTGGTACAATACCTTAAAGTGGCCATAAATGGTGCATCTACTCTACGCATTCTCGTCTCATTGAACCATGATTTTGAAAGATGCTCGTATCATCTTAACGAACCATCTTCCAGCTCAGTGTGCGAATAGAGTTTACGGCGTAAATGGCAGCTTCTACGCGAACGTTTGTTCCGGCCTCACAAAGCACACGTCTCTGCCTCGTCTGTATGAAATTACACTCTTGGTTAAAGGTCTTGAATTTTCTTCTAAACGAAGTATATGTACATAGTATATTCAGAAGCGCATGTACGTATATAAAACTGGTCGTGACGTGCACCCACGTTTTCTCAGCTAGTCGGAAAAACTTGTGTAAAAACGTTTCTGATCCTGAGACAGACGGTACATTTGCTCTATTTTTTTAGTATTTGCAGTTTCGTAATATCCCGTCCAATTCTAGATAGGGTACCTAAAGGACCCAATTAGTGACACATTAAGCGTTGACGCTGACATTATCTTCTAGTTATCTACTTACAGACTAAAAGTATATATTGTTCTTGTTATTTATTATTGTTTAATATGTTTACTCGATGAAAAAAATTTGGTGGATCTTAAAACTTCGATTTTTATGTATAAATTCATGAATTTCAAAAATATATTTGGGGTTCTAGTACTGACACCCTTCAAATGTATTTGACTGAATTACTGACATCCCAATTAATAAGTAAAAAGACTTAATGAATCGTTGAATTCGGAGGTTTATTACTCTATTATTTAAAATATTATATTTTCTTATGTTAATAGCTTAAATATTACAATTACAGCATTTTCTTTAACGCCTTGTTTTCTCTTTCGCTAGTAAGGAAGTCATCGTTTCTATTCTTTTAATATTCGCTTAAATTTTTTATCGTTTTATTCAAAATAACGAATAAAAAATTAAGTACTGTTTTTTTGTATCGTATAAATAACACTTTGAATTGTATGCTAAATTTTTTTTACGCATAACTGGCTAGATGGCAGTAATTGGGTCCTTTTACCCTAGGTATTATTTAATCGTTCCTTGTCTACTGATAAATTTCCCACTGCATAGAAACCCAGCTCTATAACGCTTATCTTCAAGTCTGGCGATTCGTCGGGTCGGATGTCAGTCGATTTGCGTTATGGATGTTATTCCGAAAGTCTTTGAAAGCATAGTAGTAGACAAGATAAAAACGTAATTAAACAATGTTATTTGTGGCGAGCGGCGTGGTTTCGTGTCGGGTCGATGAACAGTAACTCATCTGTCTGTCTACTGTAATTTTGCGTCATCTTCATTAGAATACAATTACCAAGTGGATACAAAGTACACGGACCGTAGAAGGCCTTTGATACTGTATATCACAGCATCTTATTATCTAAACTATCTACTATTCCGCCCTCCTTAGTTAAACTGTCCTATCTAGCCTTTCGAAACATCCGAGGAAACTGAAGTTTTATTATCATTTTCTTGTTGCCGTCCTTGTAAAAAATAAGAAAATTAACTATTGAAATCTTGAAAAATTGTTTAAAGATAAAGAAACGATAAAGATATCGGAATAAGATTCTAAGGCCAAAAAAAAAGAATCCAAATCCATAATAAGTATTCCTGGAATTTTCGCGAACAAACAACATTATGTCACAACGTCGACGAAAACGTTCATGTACTTTCACGAACAGATTGAAATTGTAATTTCCACCAGTTTGATCGCTCGAAGAATAGATCTGGATATAGATTCGTATAATTATACGGCTCACATGCCCAAACACGTGTCTTCGGGGAGATGTATTTTACGAACCTACAGTTCTATCTCCCTTCCAACGATGCAATTACCATGGAAAACAGTCTGGGGAACTTGGAGCACTTTTCTGAGCGTTTTCTGAGTCTCAAGGAGATAGAAGGATGTATATCGATGGAATCAGACGTTGCCTTCTATCTATAGATACGGTAACTTCGCAGAGTAGGTACACGCCTGGAATATTACTTTTAATTCGAATAACATTCACGTTATTATTCCCGTCACGATTTACAATATTAACGTGAAATGTTAAACAAATCAGGAATCTGCAAGACATTACCTGTATAATAATTAATTTTATACCAGTAATGTAGTACAAGTAAATGAATACAAATTATGACTAGTACTTTTGGATAATGTTTATTAATACTATAAAATGTAAAAAAAAAGAATTTTGTTTGATAGGGGAAGGTGGGGTAAAACGGAACGCTTAACTTTGGAGAGTGATAACTTAAAATCGGGAGGAGAAAAAGACACGAGACTTCAACAGGAGTCTTCAGTGGACCTTAGACTATAAGAAAATCATGGTCATTGATAAGAAAAATCTTTGGGAACGACGGAAAGTGAAATTTACCGGAGGTATCGAAATCTTCGCCTCGCTCAAATGGTGGGGTAAAACGGAACACCTACTCAAAAACCGTGTAAACGTACAAAATCTTTATTTTTATGATTTAAAATGTATTAATTTATGTTAAAATCTATAAATATATGTTTTAGGTATAACTATTGCAAATAAAATATAATAAAAATATAACAGTTTGATCGAATGAAAGATGTATCTCATACATCATAATTTTCTATACAAAATCAATTTTCTTGGAAACAAGAATAGTAATTAAAAGTTTAACCTACAATCTAATAATTAAAAAAGATAATAAACACGTACTAAGAGACGTTTCCATTCTTCCCCATGTATAATAGGCGTTCCGTTTTACCCCGCGAAAAGTGTTCCCTTTTGCCCCACGTGCAGTCATTTAGTAAACATTTAATATTTACACTTCAGCGTGAGGTAAATAACTTTTTATATACGTCAAAATGTAGCGTAAGAAATATAGAATCCAACGATGTACTTGCCGTTATTAATTTTCGAAGTCCAAGTACCGAAAAGTGGTCGAAAGTCCAACGCAATATTGAAACGTCGATACCGGAAATTTTTCAAACTCTCTTAATGGAAAAATAACTTGTGCAGGGGTCTATGGTCTATCATAAAATGCTATGAGGACCCTTTGGTTCCATGTCACGCGGTATCAACCCATTCGCATCTCTTATCTAACAGAAACATTGGTGTTCCGTTTTACCCACCCGTTCCGTTTTACCCCACTCTCCCCTACTATACCTACATATTAAGCAGGTCCTGCAAAGCCATACAATTTGGGAAAATGAATTTAATAAAAGAAGAAGCAAAGTGAAATATAAATATTGGCGCTTAACGTCCTCGTGGTTATTTTATGATGAAACTTGTATAACAAGCAGAATCCTAATATGTTTTTCCTCTTCTTGATTTTGAAAAGCGACGACGTGTCCGAGCTATTATGAAATCACGGCCGAAGATTTATTTCTCTTGTTTGACAATACGGAGTCATACGGTACCGTAGAACATGTTAGCTAAACAATAGGTACCACATTTACACCACCGATTCTTTTCACAGCTATTGTGCTCTTTTAGTCACGTAATTAATATGGAATGCACGAGGCATGCCAGCACTGCCGCACCGTTATTCCAATTTAATTGGAACTGGATGGTTTCTTACCACTTAACGCTGGCTTAATGACTTAAGTAGAACTAAAAAAAAGTTACTCGTGAAAAAACGTAAATGGAAGTTCTTCTGACGTGTTCAAATAATGAATCACTTTCGTGAAATGACTTTCCCTGGTCTTTGGCAAAAAGATGAGATCGATGACGAATGTAGATTGATGTTATTGAGCAATGATAAATTTAGATCCACCCATTTGTTGCAGCGCTCAACTTCGAAATAATTTGATCATTTTTATTCGTGGGAATTATACTATTCCCCTTAAAATTCTATCGAAAATATTTAACTATTAGGACTGTAATGACGTACTAATGAAAGAGAAAAGACATTACTATGTTTTGGGTAAATATAACTAAACATTCAAGTATTATAGCACAGCAAGGTATGTCTAAAAGCACCACAGCTTAATCTGGTAACACATATTTCCAGTTTTGTGGTGGCCATTTTTTCAAATTTGTCCGTAAATAAATACAGTGGTATAAGATCGATGAAATGACAAGGTAGACAGTTATTTTTCGATATTTTTTTATCGAAATTGATGAATTAATATTTACATCTTAGATTTTTCACAACTTTCGCATAAAATGAAACGATCAGGACGTACTGCTCGTTTACAAGAATCACAAATAATTGAACAGAATAATTTATTACGGGAAAACTGTGTCAAATTGACACGAGGGACGGATGAAGGTTAAGTAATCTGAATCGAGCTTATAGCGAGAGATTACTGCATTCGTATAGCAGAGACGGTGCTTTTTCAAGAAGAATGTGTAAATATAGCAAAAGTGTCTCGTGTGAAAATGCCCCTATTGTCGTCGACAGGATTCCATGGTTTCGCCAGAAAACTTTGCGGCGATTTTACTACTTAGACACATTCATCTCTAGTAAATCATAAGAGAAATGCAGGGAGCGTGGTTTAGTCCGCATCAAAATAACGAGGAGTGATGTAAACACAGTGTTCCCCCATCAGACACGAGGACGATCGGTATGCTGCCAGTGCGTAGAACACCGTGTACGCGTGGCGATGAGAATGCGGAACGAGTGCCTATACGGGGTGATCCTTTCTTCCATAACGCGGCAAACCGACCGGAAATCGACCAAAGAAATCGTATCCCCGATATCCCCGACCGAAGACAAATAGACTGGAAGAGCGGTTGTTTTTATCGAAGCAATCATCTTTTACAACCTGACGAGAGAAAAGAGAACGCTTTGCAAACGGCGAGCTTATCGTTCGTCCCCCGCTTTAGCCCGCCGCGCCGCGCGACGAAAAAATATGTAGCTATATGTGTACATATATACAGCGCATCACGCGACGGGAATCGATAACTCTGCGCGACGGGTCAAAACACAGATCAAATTAATCGACAAGTTCTAGTCTACAAGTATGTATACGAAGCTGCTTATTATATTATTTATTAGTTACTAGGAGTATTTTCGTAAAAAATTTGCATCCGCCATATAGGTGATTGACAATACATTCGTTGCCCAGGGATTAATTAATAATTTGATACAGGGTAATGGGACAGAAATTTTAAAAAACGAATTACATACGTGTGTGCATATTTCAGGTATGCAATACAAAGTTAATAACAAAAATGAACCGAGGAAGTGGTATGATGGAAGCTATATTATTAAAAGTTTTTTGGAATCCACATATGGAATTCAAAAAATTACGGAAATGCAGGTTTTTCTACCTAGTTGTTATGACAATTGCAATGGGGTTTTTATGTGATGTAGGATAAAAGATTATAGTAATATTAGTAATTTGTTTTAGCAGGTACATGGGTAGAATAATTGAATGCTTTTGAAGGTTTTCAAAATTCATGCAAAATGCAAATGTTTTCCCCCATATTTTGAAATAATCGTCAGATATCATCTGCTGCTCAGTGCAACGCAACTAGTCTATTAATAATGTTTTATAGAAAAATACATTTTCTATTAATATATTGCGTTGGATGGTATACTAAAGAAGTAATTTTATGAAATAGCAAGGCAATATAAAAACAACAAACAAAATAAGATGCTCTAGTTTCGTGGTTAATAATTCAGGAGTTTTTTCATGTTTTCTAATCAATTAGCGAAGACTTTAATAGGGAGTTTTAATTCTCGAGTAAACTGAAATTACCTTCCTGCCCGATAAGCAGTTCGAGTTAACATTTCCGTTAAATATTTTCTATGATGTTGAGGTCAGGAAATCTCGCAGACAAATAAATGCAGGTGTGTGAATAAACGCATTATGATAATAAAAACTGTGTTAATCTGCAGCAACATTTATTTAATTTTTCCTATAATCCATTTCATAAACTTTAAACTCGCTACTGAAAAAGTAGTAACTCTATAATTCTACATACACATTTAAATTACCAAAGTTACTGCAAACGCTCAATACGCAAATAAAAAAAAAAAAAACAAATGAAAAATGTAGAAAAGGTCTATTTGATCGGTCAAGCAGTTTCCAAGAAACATGACTTTGAACGCGAAACTGTGATAGCATGGATGAGGGAAAATCTACTGATAAATAAGAACCAAAGTCGCAGGTAAAAAATGTGTAACATGCAGTAAAACAAACACAAAATAATTTTATAGTCAGAATTATTTTTCTCGAAAGCTGAGCTATCAATGAAAAAGAAACTAATTTTACAGTTTTCACTTGTTTTTGTTTGGGGAGTCGTCTGGTGGCAGTTTCAATCTCGATTTAAAGAACACCCTGTATAGATTTTAGGTCCAGAGGTTTCCTATCTCTTCCATACTGCTAGCAAACGGAATAGACTGGAATACTTTCGCGAACAACACTGTGAATAATTTTTTGTTCTTCCTATTCATTCGTATTTGCTTTTGAACGGAGCCATCGTGAAAAATCTAAACTATATTAACCTCACGCGATATTGAATAATTTCGAGTGCCCTGTTTTATTCTCTCACATTGTATAGCACAGAGGTGGTACAAAATACGGTACTAACTGGAGTGCGTGTCTTCAATGTAATCGGTTGCTTCTTTTCATTCTGCATCGCACAGCAAAATATTAAGTCATTGACCCAGTAACTAACCCCGAATGCGTTCACTCAAGTGTCACGGTTTAATAAACCGCAGGGTATATGCACGCTCCTTTGTTTTAAACTGAGGAAACGAAGAACGTGTGCTGCCATCGTCTGCAGAGGAAACGTATTATAAAATATTTGTACCAGGTGTAAGAAACATGACTGTACATTAGAATTCCACATTTTACGTTTCGACGTCAATATTCCGAAAATGCAATTTTTTTTTCATGGTACATGGAAGAAACGAGTAAAAAAACTTGTAAAGTGGATATTATTCTCCAAGAAATAACTTTACTTTCGAAAGCACAATATTCAGTGCTTCCATTCATCGGTCGATTTTTGGAATAAAAATGTAGGTATGAGATTCGTGTGTTTATAAAATTTGAATTCGTCCTTTGCGATTGGAATAATAATTGCTGAAACCACGAAGGTTGCTAGGTGTGTTTTCAGTTATTAAGTGATACGAAGCACCATAACTTCATTAATACTATTTTTTATACTGTAAGATAATTACTATCTTTGACGCTTTTATTTAATTTTTCATGATTCAAACGCGATCGAGATAAATAAAGAGCACTGGTTCTTTCTTTCCGTTCAATAAATCAGCATGGAATTATTCGTTTATTTGGAAGGGTGTAGGTGTACCTTTGACGGCTATAGATTTGGAGGCTCCTGAATAGGGAATTCAATCCCGGGATATGCGATCCCGGCTGTTTTTTGGACTCCAAAAATCCCGGGATTTGATAAAAATAATCCTGAGAATTTCGTGATTTTTTAAAAATTGTGAATTACTTTATGAACACCTAAAAAAATATAAAAATAAACAGAATAAATAAACATAGATATTTCATAATAATAAGGACAATAATAATAATGATTTATTTAAATAATAATATTAAGTCACGTGTAACCAACTAAACTTTTTTTAAGTTTAACAATGATATTCTCACTTTCCGTTATTTCGAAATCGCGCAAATTGTAAATCGAAATTTGTCTGATCACGTAAAGTCGAAATATTGTAGATATATGTGCTTTAGGTGCTTTGCTGTTTCTTCGTTCGCATTTCCAAAAATCTCCATAATGGTTTACTGATATTATCTACTTATTGAGACTTCATTATTATTCATTGTTCTACTGTTTTTATTGTTAAAAATGATTTTAGCTTATGTTTCAGACTAATGATAGTAAGTTCGAAAGTAAGTTCGTTTACTTTTAAAATTTTAACACATAATAAATCATTTTCACAAATCCCGAGATTAGTCCCGGAATCCCGAGATAAACTTTAAAAAATCCTGGGATAGTAAATAATGACCGGGGTTGAATTCCATACTCCAGAAGCACCCAGTATATTTACGTACTACCGCAAAGTATAAATAGACTCCTATGAATTAAAGAACTAAAACCCAAGAAGTCCACCCTCCACGAAAACAATTTGATGAGTTAACACACGAGGCACGAGACACGCCTTACACGTGTACCCAAACTGGTATTAATGTACCACCCCCCTGTTATATGCGTACATGTACTACGCATTCTGTGTATCATAAATAGATGGGGGCACAAATCACATTTCTAAAGCTTGCAATATATTCCCTTAAACGCTTAAATAATATAATTATCATCTATTATTATCATGTGAGTTTATACTGCATTTCTTTAATAATCATTTAACTGTCACAACATTCCTTAATAATTACACAAAAATTCAATTGCAAACTAGATAATAAAATGTAACGCTTAAGTCATTCTTTCCTAATTCTCGATGTGTAAAAGGTCTGAACGAGTAACCATCGTAGAATATTCTGCTAAAATTTCGTATGGGGCTACAAAGGGAGAAGCAGGTATGCGTGAACGAGTGTGTTCGCAGGGGCGATTTTAATGATTGGCGGAAGGAGTGCGCAACTGCGAGAAGGCACAGAGACAGGGGTGAAACAGGTGTGAAATATAGAAAGAATGCGTGAACGCGAAGCGTCAGAAAGAGAGAGATTAATTATGGGAACGAATATATGTATGTCACGGAGCTCTATACTAACTTAATGATGTATGTACACTCGGGAATATGAACAGCAGAACCTCGATTGCATCAGGGCTATTTAATTGAGTATATACCTAGGTACCTAACGGTCATTGTCCAAATACATAAACTAGCGGACAAAAAAGTTACCACTTTTTCGATTAGTTCTATTTCTGTTATCTTTTAGCATACATTTGAGACTGTGGTATGTTTCATATGCATAGTCTGATGGAGAATTTAAAGCTGTATAAAACTCGGTTAAAGTTGAATTTATTTAACTGACAAATATTTTTGGGGCCAACAAAAAAGTTACCACGTTTAGTAACATTTTATATTATCCTAAAAGCAAAAGTTACCACTACAAAATATTAGATTTTTTTATTAATGTTCAAAAGTAGTAACTTTTTGTTTAACGTCTTGTTTAACCCTTCGTTGACACTCTGGGTGTGAACCATCCATAAGCTGATTTTGACGCTCCGAACCTTTTATATGCAAAATAAATACCTTTTTTTCAAAGCCGACTTACAAACTATTTTTTCTCTCAAAATATTATATCCGAACGTCAACTCTGTAGATTTTTAGCTTTTAATATTGAAATTTGTAAAAGTCACAATTTTTTTTTACAATTTTCTTCGTTTTTTCTCGACACGTGGTAATCTAGAATTATTTTACAAAAACTGTGATAAAATTCCAATAAAAAAATTATTGACATACATTCTAGAGACATTGAGAGTGACCCATGATTTTTTTCATAATAATTCGATTCTTTGGATGAGATTGGCACTCGTTCAAAAATTGCTCTGGATGTGAACCACCCTGGTGTGTCAAAGTTGATCGAAAAAAGAGGTGTGTCAACGAAGGGTTAATGTTTTGTGGTATTTTTTGGTTAGTTAAATAAATTCAACTGTAACTGGGTTTTATACAGCTTTTAATTCTCTTTCAGAATATGTATATTAGGCACATACTGCAGTTTTAAGTTGATATTAAAAAGTAATAGACGTAGGATGCTACTGTACAGTGGATGGTCAAATTATTATACTCAAACAAAGAGGTTTGAAATTTTTTGAAGTGATGGAATGGCTGTATCTCCGAGAAAAATGGTCGCAAAACATTTCTCTTTAATTTCGATTTTCTTTTTGGTTTTGTTGTAAGATTTTTATTAATCGAGTTATTCGCGATAGAAGCAAAAAAGGTACTTTTCGATTTGAAAACCTATAACTTTCGACCTCATGATCGTAGACAAATTTTCAAGCGTGTCCTAGCCCAAAACCAAAACCAAAATCTCAAAAAGTTAACAATTATCGTTCCACGTATATTTATGCAAAACTACGAGTACAAAGATACTTTTTATCACATTCGTGCAGAAGATATAAACTTGGCCAACGCGAGTAAATTGAGCAAGAACATACGGCTCCGCTACCGCAAAAGAAAAAAGGAAACACGTTTTCGATGGCGACTGGTCTCTCCCTAGCCGAACGAATGTTGCATACTATGATTAGAACATTCTGGTCTGGTGGAGCCTACCAGTGGGTGTAATTAAATTACTCATGCCAATAACGGAGCCATTTTGGGTCTGCTGGCGGGAGGAAGTGGCAAAGAAAATCTCACTTCCGGCAGGTTCGCCAGGGCAGATCGGTGTCGCTTTGGACTCACCATGGGGGAAGGCGGAGGGCAGAAAAAAAAAGAAAGCACGAGCAGCTACGGCGAATGGAGGAATATCAATTTCCCTGCTCGTGTTGTTGGTTCCTCGCAACGTTTGCATTTCCAATTTTCTGTACTCTTTTCTTCTTCCTTCCCGCCTCACCTGCCTAGTTACACATGGATTTACCTAGCAACCGTAGCACGTCGAAACAGATTCTATGACCTATCGAGCATCAGGTGTCAAGCATAAGCTCGCACAGATTTATATTTTTCAATTTAACTGTGCACAGTGCAGAGAGACTTTAGACAATTGTTGTATAATATAATTGTTAAACGGTAGGATGAATGGAGATACGTGAGCTTTACTTTTAACATTACTTTTTATGGAGAAACATATATCGTTGGACTTTGAATGTATGAAAGGAAAAATTTTCCCCCACCTTTTTATGGGTATTTCAAAATCACTTCTCTTTTGAATGGTTTATCTCTCTTCCAGGATCCTGAAGGTGTAATAGAGTGAAGGATGGACAAAATAAGCGAATTGTTTTATCACATTTACTACTGGTTTTACCACCTTATTATTATAAATTTCGCTTTATAAATAAAAGTTATTTATAGAACTTTTAACTATTCAATCATTCCTTTTCTGTTTTAAGTTAACTTTGTACATTAACACTTTAACAGTGTTGTAAGAGTTCAATTTTAACAGTTACTTTATGTTCGATGATATGTACTTTTGAACAGATATTTAAGAGTACGATACAAAAGTTAGGTATATTTTTTCAATCAGTATTATTTAAGGAACTGGAAGCAGGATAAATATAGAAGAGAAAGCACATCCTGATTTTTATATAATTCTTTTCACCGAACGGTTTCAGGTTTCAACTTCAGATCTATCTACGTCACAATATTTTTAGGAAATCTGTGTGCCACAACTGTAACTTTTTCAGAGCAGAATAAATGTTCCTATTTAACTAGAACATTTTTCTACTCTCATGAAAGTAAAAGTTAAACATTTACACAAAAATGTATGGAATAAAAGTTTCAGTATAATCCACTTCATTTTATAACAGTTTTCTCGGAACAGAAAATATAAGTCATAAAATTAGTTATTTCATAATTAATTAAAAGTTTTAACAGTTTCATTCAACTGGTTAATAGAGAAAAATCGTGTGATTTTGTCCCTCAACTTACTCAAAACTACAATGAGTTACGGTAAAATTTTAATAATATTCCTAAACATTCTCTGGCATTTACCGATTTGAAAGCAGCTGTGGGATGGCATGAAGTCCACTCAGAAACTAGTCACCGAAATATTAACAGAAAGAAGAAGAAGAGTCAATTAGCAGCTCGCAATCAGCAAGATTGGGAATTAGTGTAGAAGGTTAAAAAAATCGTTTAAGGCTTTCTATATTTAGGTAACACCGAAAGTCGAAACACTGCTGGATTTACGCCACTTAAAACTACTTAGTATGCCAAGTCAGAACAAAAACCACAATAATGATTATGCGTCGAATGAAAAGGGAAGGCAGGAACTGTTTAACGAGCTTCATTTCTGAAGGATCGGCCGCGTCTTTTCGACCGAGTCACGAACAAAGGAAAGGGTCTGAGATCTGGCAACAAGGGAAACCTTTCGGAAAGGATACACCATGGTGGCGATGGTGGTGGCCAACCACTATGCCTCCACCCCCCAAAAAACATCTGTCGGTAGTCGGGCCTGCATATCCGCACGTCCGTTCTCTTTCTTCGGAAGCAGCGACCGTGCAGTCCTGCACCATGAAAAGTACCCACTGTGTCATTCGTCAATGCTATTCAACCAAAGAGCCCCCTTTCCCTTAAAAATGCTGGTAAGTACATATAAGTTTGATAGCTACGCTGATGCTGCAATGTTTTTCCAAAAGCAGCCGCCTTCAAATTTGTTCTAGAGATTCTAAAGAAGGGAACTTGTTTAACCGAATCGCATGGCAAATTGCCAACTAACAAGTAAGATTTGGAATATTAAAGTCATTCTATAGTTTCTTTAGTAGGTACTAAAATGGTGAAAATATTCCTCCAATACTGTTTGGTCTGATAAAATTCTACGTTTAAAATTAAATTAAACTAAGTTCTGTGTGAAACATTTTTCGATTCGACGAATAATGTGGGATTAATTAGAAAAAGATTATTACGATCGGTGAACTTCGAACGGCGTTTCACTGCCATTTTTAAATATATCAATACTCTTGGCAGCGTCACAATCAATTAATTTTCATTTAGCCAATTTTAAAGTGTCCGCGTTTTTGAAAACGTGTCCGTAAAGAGGACAAACAGGACTACATCCTCTTATTTTTCCAAATGTTTAAAAAGGGGCCTTCAATTATAAAATTGCATTTGTTAAGAACAATTGCTAAATAAATGGTCAAATATTCCTTTTTACTAAGTGATTATCTCCGCTGTAAGCACCCAAAAGGTCATTTTTATCAGTTTGTTAGTTCAACAGTTATAGTTTTTGGAAAAATGTAAACGGTATATTTCAAACAGCTGTAACATCCACTGTTTTTAACATTTTTACAAATCCTTCGAGATATGTTTATATATCCCCAAAAACTACAACATATCCAAGTTGCACCAAAATGGAATGACCCTCTAGTAAATAACAGACTAGGACGTATGTGGAGCTGGTTCTCCTGGTGATAAGCAGTAATGCGGTCGCTTTTTATTGGTGTAAGTAAACCATTTTTCATCGCTGGTTAGTATAGGATCTAAAATGCTTTCTTTTTTTTAGCAAGAAAGTTACTTGCTTCTGGTCGTTGTTCCATCCACTTTCCAGTTTGTGTAAATGGGTACGGACTATTTCGTCGCGAATATAAAATCTTATTGCTAGTGTTCTGCACGTTGTCTTTCGACTGTGTCAATCGTGTCTCCCAAGTCAACATCATTGATGATACTGAGACGCCCTTAATGCGGTTCATCATCGAGAGTTTCATTCCCCGTTTGGAATTTTTTGGAACCATTTTTGCGACATACATTTACTCTCATAATCATTCTCGAATGTTATACAAACCTTCCTGGCTGCTGCAGTGACTTCTAATCCAACTCGTGGAGCAAACACACGTGAATAACAGCGTTCGTAATGCACATTTTGAAACGAATTTCTGCACGAAAGACGATACGTTGAAGACGAATTCTTTCTATTAAACTGATGCATCTTCGGTATTTCTGCCACTACAATGCATAGAGGCAATAAGAAAGTCGTAAAACATTTGTACACCAAGTGTCCAAGTGACCGCGTAATAAATTAATAATTTTAAACAATCATCAAATTACTAGAATAAAATTCACCTTTGCAGAAATAGCGGTTTCTCAATTTTGCTTCTTACATTCTCGAAATTGGTTTAATAATTGCTTCGAGGCAGCACGAATTCCAGTTGCGAAGAGAATGTTCGCTTCGTTGCGTATAATTTATCTCGAGAAATTTAAAATATCTGCACGAATTTCATATTTCCTTTGAAAACACGAAGCAGCTGAACTTGAGTTTCAAGTTCAGCATAACCCAGATTCTTATCATAAAATAAAATAAATATAAGAGAAACACGATTCGCATGCAAAGTATACAATAATCCCAAACTATTCCCATATATTTATGGAACAGTATTTTTAATGACTCCGATTTTATAAATCCATGGCCATTCTTCCCAGAAATATTTTTGCGCGGTAGATCCATTTCACTAATATTTTGTTTCTATTTTACTAACTAAGAGAAATCGAGGAAGGAAGCTCGCAGGTCGAGTTCCAAAAATCTTAGAGCACTTGAATACACGCGAGCAAAGAATGCAAAGTTTCGTGACACTAACGAGGCCAGGTGTCGACAGTCTTATACAATAGTCAGCAGTAGAAAAGAGTCTGGTGCATTTAAACCTGTAAGCCGTGACCTGGAGCACCGCGCACGGGCAAAGCATAGATCAAGCCTAGTCCCACTAAGCTTCAGACGAATTTATCTTGGGACTGTGCATTCATCGGCCGGTGGACATTTATGGCTAGGCCAAAGCGAAGAACGGAACTTCACTGTAGAAAATCCACGACTTGATAGAAGCGATAGACAAGAGGCTGTGCGTCTAAAGGTATAAAAGGTACTGGATACTAGAACCAGCCACCACAGCCATTACTTTCAAACATCGTTCATTTATCACGTTCAATAGGATTCGTGGGCGCCCGCTCGCCCCCTTACTTATTCTTCGCAGCCACTTCTGAATTTTAAATACCTCCCTGCTGTCACTCCAGACGCCTCCTTAACAAAGTTTATCCGTTACATGCCAAATAATTCGTGTATTTATTCTGCAGAATTTTAGACAGCTTAATTAATATTCGATAAATTGAAATTCACCGCGCAACGAACGGGAAAATATTATTTAACTCGTAATATCATACATCTCTCGATGCTGCGAAGTCTGTGTTCGTTTTAATATTTGATATCATTGGAAGGACTCTAATACTTAGACACTTTATTTCAATCTTATGCGATTTTCACTGAACAGAACAAAATAATTTTTCAAATTTTTCCGTTACTTGTACTACTGTATTTTCTGTTAATACGTTTATATTTTGCTCCGGTAATTTGTTCATTGCTCTGTTATTTGTAATAAACTCCGAATGAACGTATAAAATTTAGAAACTTTTAGTTCATCGTTTGGTCGTATTATATGGAAATTAAATTACGTAAGGGTAATTTCGGCGATTTCTTATACCCTCCCTCCTCCAGTATAAGAATATTGCAACCCCCTTCTTACGTAATATTTTTTACCTTGAATTTTTTCAGTTATTAAATTTTTTTTAAACGTTTATATAATTCATTTAATTCGCTTTCGGGAAATTCAAGCTAAAACAACTTTTCTGGAACACTAATTATAGAATTTGTATTTATTGAAAATTGGGTTAAAAAATATTACGTAAGAAGCTACTTGACTCCATTCTCGTCTCCTTGCAAGAAAACGTAAGAAATTCGCGACCCCCTCCTCCCAAAAAATGCCTTACGTAATTTAAGGGCGACCCTCTATCACATCTAATGAAATTTATTTTATAAAAGGAGGTTGAATTAAGTAACCTCTGAAGGTTACATAACATAATAAAAATTGTAAAAACACGGTTATTTTTGACAACGCGTGAAAGCTTCAAAGGTATAAATAGCTGATTCGAAGAAGCGGATAATTCGATAGAAATAACATTCTCCTCAAAGTTACCAGGTTTACTCGAAACAGAACATGTATTTTTCTCAACGTAGGTGGAAAAGAATGAAATGAATTCGACCACGCCATGTGTCGTACGAGTGTGCCGAAACATTTGGAAATGAAACGCTCTCTGAAAGTTGCGATTGAGAAGCAGATACATATAACAAACCTGTTTTCTTTCTCAAGCAGGGCTGCATGCAGGCCTGAGTTGCAACACAGAAAAAAGTCGAAAGGTGAATCGCCTAACGTTTTCTGTGTTGCAACGCTCGGTCTGCATGCGGCTCTGATCGAGAGAGGAAACAGGTTTCTGCCCTCTGTATCTCCAATAAAACATCGAACCTTCCTCATTTCCATACTGTGCATAAGTTTTTCCATAAATACCGAATAAAATTCGTGCCTCGATGAAAATACTTTCTCGTGGATTCAACTGGTTTTGGTGAAATGGTTTCTTTACTTGAGAAAATAAAAATAAAAACACTGCTCTTTTGGTTCAAGCTCCCACTGTCAGATTGGCATTTGACAATGCTTTATTATTTATCGTTTTATTGTTATACTACGTTTGAATCTGAGATGTGTACACGAAATGTAAGACAGAACAAAAGACAAGCTTAGTTGCCGCTTAGTGTGTCCTTCCTTCCTTTACATCAATCCCCAGCCATCGAATGTATTTCTATCAGTGACAGGATATTTACCTGCAACAAGAAATTAAAAAGTGACTGTAAATAAATAAAAAAAATTGTAGAATATTCTAAAGTGTTTCTCGTTGATAATAATGATAACGGACAGAGTATCAATTTTATATACTTATTAGTAGGGATTAATTCTTCCTCGCATTATCATAAATCATATCCATTAAGCTGATTGTGGATACTGCATTTATTCATATTTTAAAGACGCATAAGTGTTTATACGTTTAGAATCTCAGGTTGCAGAGAATATCTTTTATTCGGGGTGGTGGGCGACTTTCACACTTCCGATTTCACGCTTCACTGAGTTTCATGGCTTTCGAAGCTCGAGAATAGGGGACGGGAATAACGAAAGATAACGCTGGCTATTAAGAAGTGAAAATGTCAATTTCCGCATTTCTCATCGGATCTTCACGAAAGTAACGCCAATTGATTCCTTGTGTTTTCTCGATTAAAAGACACTAAACACCATGTAAATCGGAGTATAATTAAGGTAATTGCATAAAAACTTAATTTACAGAATTTAAAGCTAACTTCGTTGAAAATAGGCCAATTTACAGAAAAAAATTTCCGTACCCATGCAATGAAAGAACTTGACTCTCTGTAAAATTGATGACACATCGCTCGACAACGGTAAATAATTAATAATGACAGGAATACTGCGTAATTAGAATAAGTTCTTTTAAATATTTTATCAAAATTTTATATTATAGTTAACACGTGGCCGACTTTTAGCATTCATTGTGAATGCAGTTAGCGGCATTGAAAATTGAAAGGGAATGATGGTCCAGTTATCGACCTCCCATAAATAAATAAATTATCCTATTTCATAAGCTCAATTATTAATTTTTTTTTAATAATATTAGTAATTTTCGCATTTTCCTATAATTTGAAATGAAATTCCAACTAGGTAAATAATGTATTCCAAAAATTTAAAGGTAGTAGTTAATTTCGAACCTGAAATTGTACCGTTTTTCCACTAATCGTTTTTAAAATTAAAACATTGAAAAAATTGACACACCCTAATATTGGAGTACGCAAGTAGCAATTTTTTTAAGTAGAAATTCACTACGAAGGGGTGAAATCAGCTCCTAAAATCCTCGTGTTTTTCGTTTTCTAATATAACTTTGTGTAAGATAGCACAAAAATTTAAATATGAAAACTGTTCAGTTTCTTATACTCTAGCACACTGCCAAAATAAAAATACAATCATATTAAAGAAACGAAAAAGCGCGCTAACTTTAAGGATTGCTTTCACCCTATTAAAATGAATTTCCTGAGGAAAAGTATAATTCTTGGCATACTGCAATGTGCTCTATATTCACACAAAGTTTCGTTAAAAAATTGGAATTTTCACATAGCGAACGTTTCTTTGTCAGTTAATACCCAAGCACTGAAACGTCGAATGGGCAATATTGCATTCGGTCCCAGTACAAACACATCTGTCCTGCTTTTTCAGTGGTCTTAAAATAACAGTTATCTCGGGAGTAATTAAATTCGAAAGTCCGGCGTATAAAAATTACACCTCGCGTCCTGTAAGGCGGTGGTGGAAGAAGTAGGTACGATCAGGGGATCGGCAGAAGCAGTTAAATCGGAGTACGACAGGAAGTGGTACCTCCATTCGATTTTCTTGTGGGTCAGGAGCGTGGGTAGAAGTGAGGAAATGGAGCGCCTCTCCTATGCGTTGCCCCTCCCCGTCTCTACTTTCACCATGCACCGATACTTCTGTTTATCCAGCTCTGTGGAAGTGCACATTGCTGCACGGCATCTGCCGGGCGTGTAGGTGGTCCATGGCACAGCCGACGCGATGCTTTGCTCTGCGTTATTTATCGCTGATAATAAATTCGGGAATGGTGGAAGCGCGAAACACGCGCGTTCGTATAACAACATGACGGGGATATGCATAGGAGTTTGATTAGATAACGACATCAGCTACCGTTTATACCCGTGAGAATACGTAGAAATTCAGCACACCTGATGCATATGGAAAATTGTAAGAGAGATTGTTTTTGTACACCACCGTCATTGTAGTCTCGACTGTTGGTTATATCTTCTTAAGGGGCTTGGGATTTTTACGTTTTATTAAAGTAGAACATCTCAAAAGTATTGCGTGAAAGTTTCAATTCGATCCGACCAAAATTGGCGAAGCTGTGCGAGTTTTAGTGTAGGTATGTCCTGGATGATGTAAACCTAACTTAAAACTTGAAACGTGTTTTTCTCGATACTACACTTTTATAAGCTTTTTACAGCTTATGATGTTAAAAAAAATGCCAAAGAACTAGCCTCAACTTCAATTTATTTCTTTGTAATTAATTGAAAAAGAAATGCTTCATTTTCGACAAAAACGACTGCTTAGTACGCTTAAGGTAGTTCCTGAATAATCTACTAAATTACAGAATTCTTTCAAATTTCGTACAAAACTAACTTGGAATACAAGAAACCCTTGTACAAAGTTTAAAATCGATTTACCGCATAGTTATCGAGAAATTGTTAATTAAAGTTTATGCATTTTAACACAGTGGCATATGGCGAAATCAAATAAAGAGGGTTATAGTTTCAGTTTTTCTTCTAAAACAGGAAAACCATATTTAAGAAATGTACCAAAATTGGCACAAAAGTACAACGAAATGTCAGGAAACGAATTTATTAATTTCTGCAAAACTGACCACATAGTTTCTTCGTAAATGCCCATAAAAAAATAGGTTTACGTGCAAATTTTTTAGAAACTACGTAGAGCAGTGAACGTGGCAACGTCGCACAATCGATATGTTTAGACATTTAAATAGCAGACGAAGATTCAGATTCATATGAACATTTTTTCTGACATTTTCGTTATAAAAGACGCTCCGAATGAATGCGGCGTTGTCAAATCTGCTGCTCCAATTCACTACGCTAACCAATTTAATATTCCATTTTCGTATTACAATTATTTATATAAACATTGAACTTTTTAAAATATATATACATGATGTTAAAAATTATTATTATTATTTCCATAGTATCATACTACTTTATATTTATCGTTTATTATCCAGCTCTAATTTGATTAGCATAGTTGGTTAGGAACTACCTTAAGCCTTAAAATGTGTAGGTACAATATACCATCTGTGGAAATCCTCCAGTCTCGTTTGTTTAATTACGCTCCTTGGACGCCTGTCGGCGTTCCTCGCACGGACTGCACTGACTAAACGCACGTGCGTTTATTGCACAGGCATACTATACCCGAAGGGACAATGTAAAGTTAAGAAGAGCTGTCACTACGACCTTCGTGTAGCGTTCTTAACCTACATCCGACCAGATGAAATAGAATTTATTGCTGCGGTATTTTAAAAATCTATTAATTTTTATTGAATTCTAATTAGTTACAGTGTGAGTAAAAATATTACACGCGGTAAGTATTGTGGCTCTCTTGACGTAGAAGGCCTAACGATTGCATAAAATTTATATTATCGTTGCGTTATCAGATCGGGCGGCGCTCACTTGTCGAAAACGCCACACCTTAGGAGACACTCCTACGAGAAATATCCCGAGTCGGGACGAAAGAACAGCTGATAACAAGTATTTGTGCCTGATACAGTATCTGTCAAGAGTGCAAATATTTGCGATTGTTCCCGTGGGAGAAGGATTTGTGAAACTAGTAAACAAGATGACGTTATTTTGGCAAGGATAGAATTATGATAAGAAGTTTCATAATCCCCATTTTCTACGATACGACGATATTCGTGCCTATTAGATTCGATAGTGGATACTATAATGCAAGTTTTATAACAAGAAGGAATTTTCAAATGTTAAATAATGATGCGTTCGGTTAAGAGTCTTAATTTTATTTTTATACGTGCTCGTCGTTTAATAAAAGAATTTCAATTACAATGGAATTATATTAATCGCGGGATTATACCTTATACAACATACTTCTGCCAGATGAAGTCATTTATATACCTGCTGTGTAAATTAAATGATTAGAAAATTTTCAGAACTTGTATTTGTATTTGTATTTGTACATACTTCAAAATGCGAATACTTATTTTATTTTTTTTTTTTTTAATTTTGACGAAATAAAGACGTTCTATGGGTATAGGTTGAAAATAAGGAGTTTAGAAATAGAAAGAAGTACTTTCTTCTTTTGGAAAGTTGATTCCCTATATGTTGCAAAACATGAAGCACATTACACATCTGTCGAGGCTGGTGAGATTGTAGGCGGATCGTGCTAGCATTGAATAACAGAACGGAGAGCCGTGTTTGAACATTCCAACTCCAGTCGCGCACCAGCTTGCATCCAGTTTTCAGAGGCCTGACTTCCACTCTGAAGCCATTCAAAAGTGAGATTTCCAAAAGACTTACTTAACCAAAACAACTCGCATTATGAAATTTTCAATAAAATTGTTCTTTCTTGTTTTGTAAAATTCGTCCTCCATTGCAGTTCTTTGCTTCTCGCGTATATACACTTACTTAGTAATTTCAATATGAAAACACTATTCGTAATCAATCGCGCAATGTTGTGAGAAATTATAAAAAAAAATGTTTCACTCGTTCTGTGCGAAGATTTTATTAATTGATCAGAAAATAGGTCTCACTTTTAAGTAAAACTAAACAATAATCATTTGAAAAATATGTAACAAAGTGGAGACTTGAATTATTCCAAAGAAAAGTAATGATAGTGTATTTGAAATTAAATAAATACAAAATTAACTACTAAAGATAGTAAAATACGTTGTATAAAATTTCGTAGGTATTCAATTTTTCGCAATTTGTCTTCAAAATTGTCTTTGCAAACGAGGTATAATAGAAAGATATTAAAAGAGCAAACATTTGGGAAAAATGTTTTGCAAATTCTGTAAAGAGATTTTTTAATTGATGTACCAAAAGCGTGGAAGGCTGTCAGGTTTGAGAACCACTGCCTAAATCCGGTGAATTTATGTGGAATATTAAAGCGTGCGTCACTGGCACGAGGTTTAATTTGTCTTCGTTATTTGTTGCTATATGGCAATGAAATCTCAAGGTGAGAACAGTTTGACTATCTTCAAGTTCGTCAATTATCTGACAAATGGCAGGCTTAAGAGGAATATGAAGGGCACTTGCAAGAATGCGTATAAACGAACACGTGTAGACATTCAGTCGTACAATCGCAGAATGTATAAAAGGATTCCTTTCGTTCCTGATAAAGACTGAATCCATCTGAAGTTACTCGAAATAAATATGACACGATTTTCCTTTATGCTGGATATGTGACACTCGGATCTTTTCCATCCTTTAATCTAATTTATACTAACATCAGGGCTGGCCTACGTACCTACTGATTATATTCTTCTGTATTCGACTACGAATATTATATTGGAACATTTATAGTATATTATTCAAATACTATTATACGTTGTACAAAATACTTATATAAAGAATCTACTTTATGTAATTCATGAGCTTCTAAAATAATGTAAATTCGATACAATGACACGCTAAATTTTTCAGTAATGATATTTTTTTCAAGTACAAAGTTTTATTTTGCATTCAGTATGTTCCCAACTTTGTGAAACACCTTCAACAGGAGGGTGGTGTGGCTAGAATACTTAAAATGTACTTAGCTGCACAGTTCCGCTACGACAGGAAACTTATTTGCATTTAATCTCCACCATTTTAGGAACTGTTCACTCAACGTGTGAGACGAACATCTGTTACTAATGAAAAATACTATTTAAATACACTTAAATATAGTATTACATATAATACATATATTTGGTATTCAAATATAATATTCGAAGAATTTTCTTTGCACTCAAATATATATAAAATATATATAATTTCAGTCCTAATTAATTATTTACACTCCCAACTGATTCGCTGCTCGATCAACCAGAGGTACTTACAATCAATGTTGGGCTTGTTACATAGAAAAGTTTGAAGCAGGAAATAATATAAGAGAGTTATTTCAAAAGCAGTAATTAATTTAACTCTACCAATTACCAATTCTTCCATTTCCAGAAGGTATAATGAACTCAGAATGTAATGTTAATTTAAACTTCTGTGTGCCTGGGAAGCATACTTCCGATGCAGATTATATTAATATAAAATGTACGACCAGCAGACTCCCTGATTTTAATATAAATCTGCCTGGACAAAGGAAACAAGACTATTAACAATAACCAAAATTCGATAAAAAAGAAGCAGGAAAACGATTAAATCATGAGATTTGTGTAATATAATGCATACATTAAATAGTTACGCTGTCACTCAAAACTGTTTGTGAACTCGTATGCCTTTTCTGTTTTCAAAATTGTAAAAAGCTCGTGGAAAATATTTTTTTTTTTGCATTACAGTATGAAGTTGGATTAAAAATACTGTAAACCATTTCGAAGCTGTACAGTTACTTATTAACTGCTAGCAAATATTAATATTATCAGCAATACCTTTCACTTATGAAGAAT